>CM062811.1:1199016357-1200216357 GCA_031772625.1 Pinus tabuliformis
GTTATAGATCTCATAGGTCAGAAGGAAGGGTGGAGTATGAGAATTTGATCTATCTCCAATCAGAACTGAATCGTTGGCTTCAACCATACCGGGAGGAGGTTGGCCTGAATCATTAGCAGCTTTAGCACTGGGAAGAGGTGCAGAGGGAACATCATTCAATTCTTTGAGAAGCAATTTCTGCTGATGCTTTAATTTACTAAGTTCAAACATAGTAATGTTTGCTTTAGTTTTCTTCATGTCATCAACAATGTTGTACTCCATTGAATCAGATACCACTAATGTTTTAGATGTTGAAGGAGTATTAGAAGTTGAAGGGTGGTTTTGGGGAACTGCTACAGGTGGTTTCTTTGCAGGTATTTTTTCTTTGGTTGTAGCAGCACCTGCACTCCTTTTCTTTGACGTTACCTGGACAGGTTCAGAAGTACTTTTGCTCCTAGTAGTGACCGGGAACGCTTCTTCTTCATTATCGGTATCGGAGTTGGGGAGTATAAAATCCCACATTCCATGACATTCTACTACTTCTTCTTCATCATCAGTTGGTGAGATTGTTTCTTCTTCCTCTTCTTCTTCTTGCTCTGAATCTGCATTAGATATGACATTTGGTGGCTTTGATTCATTTCTCTTATAAGTCCTAAAGGGTCTTTTGGTGGAGGATTCAGCTACCTGTTTTTTTATTTCAACCATTTCATTTGATAACGTTTTTAGGACCTTTTGCAAACCTTCCATATCATATGGGTCTTTTGGGGTTTTCTTTCTTGAGTCATCTTTGAAAGAGACTTTTTTGGCTTTTCTGTCTTCCAGAGCAGCCTTCTTCTCTAGAGCATTAATGCGCTTTTCCACAGCAAGTGCTTCTCTCATGTTTTCAGCTAAGGTAGGTTTCTTAGCCCTGTCTACAAAAATGGCTATATTGGCAGGTAGGGTGGTGATATACCATTCGCTTCGAATTTGTTCACTTGGTTGTTGGAAATAATACTGAGAGGGGGGGTGAATCAGTATTATCAGATCAATCAAACTTTTCAATGCTCAAAAACATATATGCTACTTCAGTTAGGTGAACCAGCGTGTACACGCTACTGTGGTTAAGTAAAACAGCGTATAAGAAGAAAACTCATAATTTAGTTAGCTTATTCTTCAGTTAAGTTCATCAGGACATTATTCACCACATTAACAGTAAGCAGGTACAGTATAACAGAACAGATCAAAAACCACACACATGAACACCAAGATATAAGGTGGAAACCCAATGTGGGTGAAAACCACCTGCTGCAAGATGTCTCTATCTTTCTTTAATAAGAAACTTCAGTTTACAATATTTTGTACTGGTGCAGCCTTGTACCAGTACGCAGGCTACAACCTGCAGAAGGCTACAACCTTCTCTCGTTCTCCAAACTTCCTTGGAAGGGAGCTCCAACCCCCTTTGCTCTTGTACTAGCCAAGATACTAGTACGTAGGTGCTGGCCTACAATCTTCTTTCTTTCAGGTATCACTTTTCATACATTTTCAGACTGGATATTCCTGAAGCACATCATTCAATCTGTAGAACCCAATTCATTCAACTTTCATAACAGATCCATGAAGCATAAAACAACCAATACTAGAATTATCAAACTTTGAATCACTGAACCACTGAACCCTGTCAATCACCAGATACCAGAACCCAGAGCAGTCTACAGAACTCTGCAATAACAGTCAGATCCAACTGCAAAACCCAAAAATAAGCTTTAAGAGATATACGCTACTTCAATGAGCGAAACCCGCGTGTACACGCGCTTTTACTTAAGCCAACCTGCGTACAGATCTAAAAATAGATTCTCTCAACTTGCAGCTGTACCAGACATCAGTTAGATCCAGAACATAATATTGCGACAGTATGCAGATCTAGAAATACGCATAATCAACCATATCATAATAGAGCATTTCAAACCATTAGATCCCGATTTGTCCTTAGATCTAGTCTTCCATCCGCCGATGTGATTTCTCCTTAGCTCATATCAAGCAACCCGAACCCTGCATATCAGATCTCTTTCTCTCTTAGATATTCAAGCCTTGTCGAAAGATGATCTTGCCTAATGATCTTCTTCTCCTTATATAGCCTTAGGCCTTTCTCAATACCAAGAGCCAAAACCATAGTAACACAATACCATCAACTTTAAAACTAGGGATCGACACGCCCGTCGAGACATAATGGTCCGAAATCATAGGCACAACTTCCAAGGACTAACCACCATGGACCAAAGGAACCTTTCCACATACACGCGCTTTTTCTGAATCGAACTAGCGTGTACACGCGACTTGGGCTTAACGAAACGGTGTGTATGAGCTTCCTTGGCATGCTGTACTGAGATCTGTCTTCTGATTAAGTTGCCATCACCTGTACCAACTTCTGAGTGAGTTGCCATCAAGGACAACACTTAAATCATAATGCCAACAATCTCCCCCTTTGGACTTGATGGCAACCACCACACCAAGTCACTCTCCCCCTTTGACATCAAGGGCAAAGGGCTGTGCTCCCCCTGAGGACATGCTGATACCTCTGCTTGGCTGTGCTGACTCGTGCTCCCCCTGACAGTAGGCCAGATCTGCAAAAGATGTTCTTCAACAAGAACCAAGACTTATACACCATAAGGGACCGTCCTATCACCAAAAGACTCAATACATACATCCATACTCCCTACCAAGAGGGGACATATCAGAAACAACCAATTATATTACAGCATTCATCCCAGGCATAGTGGGGAAACCAACATAGGCCGTTACATGACCTTGACACCATAAAAGAAATATGACAAGAGAGATACATGACATAGAGACAACAGATCTAGACCAAGACTTAGGAAAGGCACCAGCAGCATCTGATAAACATCTTGTTAGATCAGCAACCAGGATTTCTTTCTGAGCTCCTTCTCCTGAAACCAACAACCAAAACATCTGAATGCCAACAATGCTTTATGAGACTTTTAAGCTGCTCCCCTTGAACCTGTGCCTGTTGCACTCCCTGAAACTGTGCCTGAAGAATTCTGACATTCCCATTGCTGTTCAGAACTCCAGAGTTTTTCCCTTGCTGTTCAGAACTTCATATACGCGATTTTTCCTGTATAAAACAGCGTATGTACGCGGATATACTTTCTGCAACAAGCGTCCAACATATACGCGACTTACCCATCATGAAACCGCGTGTATACGCGCATATCCCTTCCGTAACCTGCGTATACCAACTTTTCTGTAGAACAAACAAACTTCAACAACAGGATGAAGCATCAACTACTCCCAGCTTTTGTCTGAGATATTCAAAAGTTTCCCTGGGCAGTGGTTTTGTGAGAATATCAGCAACTTGCTCCTTAGAAGGAACATACTCCAACTTGACCTTCTGCTCAAGCACTTGTTCCCGAAGAAAATGGTACTTGATTGGTATGTGCTTGGTCTTTGAGTGCATGACTGGATTCTTTGAAATGCTGATTGCACTTGTATTATCACATAAGATAGAGACAGGTGGAGTGCAAGTGATTTGAAAGTCCTGCAAGGTCTGCATCATCCAAAGAAGTTGTGTGCAACAAGATGCTGCAGCCACATATTCTGCTTCAGCTGTAGATAAGGCAATCGAACTTTGTTTCTTGCTGAACCAAGATACTAATCTGGAACCCATGAAGAAAGCACCTCCACTTGTGCTTTTCCTATCATCCACACTTCCAGCCCAATCTGCATCTGTGTAAGCATGAAGAGTGAGATCTGTATTTCTAGGATACCATAAGCCATAGTTTTGGGTCCCTTGAAGATATTTGAAGATTCTTTTGACTGCCTGAAGATGAGTTTCCTTTGGGTTGGCTTGAAATCTTCCAACCATTCCTACTGCATGTGTAATATCTGGTCGAGTACCTGTCAAATAAAGCAAACTCCCAATCATGGATCTATAAGTGGGTTGGTGAACTGCTGCTGATTCATCATTTGCACTGAGGCTGCATCCTGTAACCATGGGTGTACATACTGGCTTTGACTCTTCCATGCCATACTTCTTCAAGATCTGCTTGAGGTATTTGGTTTGAGACAAGAAGATACCTCCTTCATTTTGTTGGATTTGCAATCCAAGAAAATATGTCAATTCTCCAAGAAGTGACATTTCGAATTCTTTTGCATAACCAAGGCAAAGTTTTGACTCATGGTCTCTTCATTGCTGCCAAAAATAATATCATCTACATAAACAACAAGAATTAGCAATTTGTTATTTTCAACTTTTATATAGAGATTGCTATCTGCTGATCCTTTTGAAAAGCCTTGTTGGTGAAGATATTTGTCCAACCGATAGTACCAAGCCCTTGGAGCTTGTTTGAGTCCATAGAGTGCCTTTTTCAATCTGCATACAAGGTTTGGATCATTCCCAAGAATGAAACCATCTGGCTGCTCAATATATACTTCTTCTTCTAAGTCTCCATTCAGGAAGGCTGATTTCACGTCCATTTGAAATACCTTGAAATTTTGAAAGCTTGAGAGAGCAAGGAACATTCGGATGGCCTCTAGTCTTGCCACAGGAGCAAAGGTCTCTTCAAAATCTATTCCTTCTTGCTGTGCATACCCTTTACAAACAAGTCTGGCCTTGTTTCTAATTACTTCTCCATTTTCATTTAATTTATTCTTGAAGACCCATTTTGTTCCTATTACATTCTTATCTTTTGGTCTAGGAACTAATTCCCAAGTGTTGTTCTTTTCGATTTGCTCAAGTTCTTCATCCATTGCTTTGACCCAACATTCATCTTTGCATGCCTCTTTCACATTTTGTGGTTCAATGGAGGAGAGTAGTGCCAAGTAGCTTGAAGCTTCTGCAAGTGTCCTTCTTGTTTGTACTCCTGCTTCTTTCTGCCCCACAATCTGAGTTTCTGGATGATTCTTTTGGACATATCTGGATGGAGTCTTCTCTTCTATTCTTGTCTGCTCCTCTGGTTCTTCTTGAGATTCTTCTTCTTCTTGAGGTTCTTCTTCTTCATTATTTCGCCTTTGAGAGTAACCTTCATCTTCTTCAATGTCTTCATGATGAACTTGCCTAGGAATATATCCCTTCTCATCAACCACTATATCAATACTGTCAACAATTCTGCCAAGTCTTTTATTGTAGCACTTGTATGCTTTGCTATGTGGAGAATAACCAAGAAGAATGCCCTCATCTGCTCTAGGTTCAAGTTTGCCAAGTTGCTCATCAGTATTCTTGATATAACATTTGCTCCCAAAGATTTTGAAGTGCTTCACGGAAGGAGTTTTACCACTCCAAAGCTCATGAGGTGTTTGAGTGCTGTTTACTCGGACATTTGTTTTGTTAAGAATAATAACAGCAGCATGTGCAGCTTCACCCCAGAAGGTTGCAGGAGTACCTGATTCATCGAGCATAGCACGAGCCATTTGTTGGATAGTTCTGTTCATTCTTTCCACAACCCCATTTTGCTGAGGAGTTCTAGCTGTAGAGAATTCTCTTCTTATCCCATGTTCATCGCAGAAATCGAAAAATTCATTTGATGTGAACTCCCCACCTCTGTCAGATCTGAGGCACTTAATTTTGTGTCCTGATTCATTTTCAGCCAATGCTTTGAAGGATTTGAATTTTTCGAATGCTTCATCTTTGTGCTTCATAAGCCCTAACCAAACAAACCTTGAGAAATCATCAATGAATAATATCAGATATTCTTCTCCTCGAGGTGTCCTTTTCCTAAATGGACCACATACATCTGTATGGACTAGCTCAAGAGGCAAGCTAGCTGATCCTTCCTTCTCTGGAAAGTTAGTTCTGGTTTGCTTTCCAAACTGACAAGATTTGCATATGGTGTTGTCTGGAATTTTGATATCTGGAAGATCGCGAACTGCCTGATATTTGCATGCTTTCCTTATTTGTGAGAAACTTAGATGTCCCAACCTTCGATGCCATAACCAGTGCTCTTCATCCTTGCTAAGATAGCATTGTTGTTGTCCTTCTTCAAATATGTACAGATTATTTGGAGTTCTTTTGCCCTTGAGAACTGTTTTTCCTGTATCAAGATCACGAACAAGACATCCATTCGATCTAAAAATAACCTCGGTTTTTTGATCACACATCTGGCTGACACTTAGAAGATTATGCTTCAATCCATCAACATATAAAACATTTCCAGCCTTGACCTTTTCTTTCAAAGGAGCAATACCTTTTCCTTTTATAGTTGCAGGAGTATCATTTCCAAAAGAAACTTTCTTTCCCTTTTCTAAAGTAGAATAAGATTCAAGTTTTTCTTTATCACCTGTCATATGTTTCGAACATCCACTGTCAATGTACCATAGATTTTCCTGTCCTTCTGCATAAAATGCTATCCCACATCTTTCTGTTTGAGGTTCCTTTATTCTCCATGTTTTGGTGCTTGTGGCTTGTTCCTTTTTCTCCTGAAACCTGCTCCTGCATTCAGAGTCTTTATGACCAAAATTATTGCAAATAGAACATTCAACTTCATTTTCAAGAACCGAAAAGTTGTTATAGGTCCTTTTTGTAATCCCTGTCATACTTCTTTGTTTTTGAGCTTCCCTAGTCATGATTGTTTTATATGCAACACATTGAGCTGCTCTGTGACCAAAGTTGTGGCAAGAAAAGCATTGTCCATTGAAGAAGCTTCTGCGGTTATTGAATCTACCAGCCAACTGATTGTAATTTCTATTTTCATCTATTCTTGAGCCAAACTGAGAAGATTTTACCTGTGGTTGGTTGTAGCTTTTGTTCATCCTTAAGGAGGATTGTCCCTGATAGTTTCTGTTTGTAATTCGTCCCTGCTTTACCTGATTATCTTCATTGTTCTTCCGCTCATTTCTTCTTGCTGCATCAAGATAACTTTTTGAGGTGGATGCTTGAGAGGTTTCTCCATTATAGCCCAAACCTGTCTTGTTTAGAGGAGACCGCTGCACACTGATAATCTCATCCAAAGTTTCAGATCCTTTGACAAATTTAAGATTAATAGCTTTTGTTTTCTCAATTTCTTTTCTGAGACCAACAATTTCACCTTCTAGTTTTTCAAGATGTTTTTCCTTTTCATCAATCTGAAATTGCAAAGTATCAATGATCACATTCTTTTCTTCTATGCCTCTCTTGAGTCTAGTGATTTCATTATAGAGATTATCCACATCTACAGCATCCTCATAATCATCATCTTCAAATGCCATTAACAGCTTATATTTATTACCTTGTTCATCTTCATCACTGTTTGATAAGCCATCACTATCTTCATGGGTGTAGTAGCTTTTCTTATTTGCACTTTGTTTCTTGTTCCATCTAGCAGGTTCTTTTCCTTTATCCTTATAAGGACATTTTGCAGCATAATGACCTACTCTCCCACAAGCAAAGCATTTGAAAGGTAGCTTACCTCTGAACCTTCCAGAACCCCTTTGAAGATTTCTGACAAAATTTGATTCTTCTTCCTCTTCTTCTGGAACATGGCTTGCTTCATAGTAATCTTCTTTTCCTGATGCCTTAAAAGCAGCTTCCCTTCTGTCAGATGGACCTCCCTTTCTCATTTCATAAGCGGTTAGAATTCCATGTAGCTGAGACATAGTGAGAACACGGAGATTTTCTTTTTCTTCTATTGCAGATACTTTAGATTCAAACTTGGGGGATAATGATCTTAGAATCTTTTGAACTACTATAGTTTCTCTTATTTCTTCACCCAAATTTTTCATACAATTAACAATCTCATCTACCCGAAGAAAATAATTAGCCACACTTTCATCATTATACATCTTGAGAGTCTCATATTGAATCCTGAGAGTTTGAAGTTTAGCTTGCTTTACCTGTTCATCTCCTTCATAGCTAGTGATCATTTTGTCCCATATTTCTTTTGCTGATTTGAAGTGCATGACCTTCATGAATTCTGTTTGAGATATACTTCCTAATAGAGTACTGACTGCTTTTGCATTTGTTTCATACTTCTTTTTCTCAGCTGGATCTGTAGGAGTAGCTGAAGGAAAAGCATAGCCTGTTTCTACAATGTTCCAAACTTCTGTACCAAGAGATTGAAGATATGCAGTAACTCTTACCTTCCAATAATTGAAATTTGTCCCATCAAAAATCGGTGGCCTGATTGATGCTTCTTTCTCGTAGCTGCTCATGATGAATGATCTACCTTCAAGCGATCAAGCTTCTCTGAAGGACCTGCTCTGATACCAATTGTTGGAAATAATACTGAGAGGGGGGGTGAATCAGTATTATCAGATCAATCAAACTTTTCAATGCTCAGAAACATATACGCTACTTCAGTTAGGTGAACCAGCGTGTACACGCTACTGTGGTTAAGTAAAACAGCGTATAAGAAGAAAACTCATAATTTAGTTAGCTTATTCTTCAGTTAAGTTCATCAGGACATTATTCACCACATTAACAGTAAGCAGGTACAGTATAACAGAACAGATCAAAAACCACACACATGAACACCAAGATATAAGGTGGAAACCCAATGTGGGTGAAAACCACCTGCTGCAAGATGTCTCTATCTTTCTTTAATAAGAAACTTCAGTTTACAATATTTTGTACTGGTGCAGCCTTGTACCAGTACGCAGGCTACAACCTGCAGAAGGCTACAACCTTCTCTCGTTCTCCAAACTTCCTTGGAAGGGAGCTCCAACCCCCTTTGCTCTTGTACTAGCCAAGATACTAGTACGTAGGTGCTGGCCTACAATCTTCTTTCTTTCAGGTATCACTTTTCATACATTTTCAGACTGGATATTCCTGAAGCACATCATTCAATCTGTAGAACCCAATTCATTCAACTTTCATAACAGATCCATGAAGCATAAAACAACCAATACTAGAATTATCAAACTTTGAATCACTGAACCACTGAACCCTGTCAATCACCAGATACCAGAACCCAGAGCAGTCTACAGAACTCTGCAATAACAGTCAGATCCAACTGCAAAACCCAAAAATAAGCTTTAAGAGATATACGCTACTTCAATGAGCGAAACCCGCGTGTACACGCGCTTTTACTTAAGCCAACCTGCGTACAGATCTAAAAATAGATTCTCTCAACTTGCAGCTGTACCAGACATCAGTTAGATCCAGAACATAATATTGCGACAGTATGCAGATCTAGAAATACGCATAATCAACCATATCATAATAGAGCATTTCAAACCATTAGATCCCGATTTGTCCTTAGATCTAGTCTTCCATCCGCCGATGTGATTTCTCCTTAGCTCATATCAAGCAACCCGAACCCTGCATATCAGATCTCTTTCTCTCTTAGATATTCAAGCCTTGTCGAAAGATGATCTTGCCTAATGATCTTCTTCTCCTTATATAGCCTTAGGCCTTTCTCAATACCAAGAGCCAAAACCATAGTAACACGATACCATCAACTTTAAAACTAGGGATCGACACGCCCGTCGAGACATAATGGTCCGAAATCATAGGCACAACTTCCAAGGACTAACCACCATGGACCAAAGGAACCTTTCCACATACACGCGCTTTTTCTGAATCGAACTAGCGTGTACACGCGACTTGGGCTTAACGAAACGGTGTGTATGAGCTTCCTTGGCATGCTGTACTGAGATCTGTCTTCTGATTAAGTTGCCATCACCTGTACCAACTTCTGAGTGAGTTGCCATCAAGGACAACACTTAAATCATAATGCCAACATTGGTTTGGAGGCTGTAGGGATTTTATTCAGGAGTTTATTGAAGCGGGCATTAAATTCCTTAATTGGTTCCCTATGCTCTATTCTCAGATTGGAGAGATCGTTTATTAGGGTAGCCCAAGACCTATCATCTCCATATTTGGTAAGAAACTGCTCTTGGCAAGTGTTCCAACTGGTAATTGAACCAGAAGGTAAAGAAAAATACCAGGATCCTGCTGATCCTTGCAAGGTATATGGAAAAAGTCTAACAACAACATCTTGTTCTGTTACTCCTTTCAAGTTGACTGCCAACATGAAATTATTAATGTGTTCCTCAGCCTAGGTCCCATCATCTGGGTTAAACTTAGGTAGCCATTTTTCAGGAGCTTCTGGTAATGGATGCAATGGTGCAGGCATGTTGACTGCACCATGCCTGGTCCATGGATCTGCCATTGTAATAGCAGCAGTGGTTGATACTACTGTTGGAATTCTAGATGTATGGGAAGGAAATAATGTTGAGGAGTGAGCAGGTTGGGATGTTGAAGCTCCTAATCCCTGATGAACAACAATATGTAATGGGGGAGTGGATGGTTGACTTTGCAGAGGGGAAGATGCAATGGAGGATGTGGATGAAAGCTCTTCACTGTCAGATCCTTCAGTATATTTCTTTGCCTTTTTCCTTTTGGGTAAAGGGAACTCAGTGGGTTCAATACCGAGCTTTTCGCTCTGAAGTCTGGTGAGAGGGTGAGGTAAATTGAACTGCGAAGTCGCACTGCTTTGTGATACCTCAGATTTCTGTGGTGAAATCGAGAAGCTCTGAAGTTTGTGGATAAGAGACTGGACTTCAGGTGATTCAAGACTTAATTGTTCTGGAGTATGATGGGTTTGAGCAGTGGTAGTTGATTCCTCTTCTTCTCGTTTGGATACTGGAGAACCAGCATACAATTGGGAAGAACGAGGAGATATGGAGGGAGAATTACTCTTAGAATGGCCTGCAGATTTGGGTTTGTTTGCCATTCACAGTTGAGGCCCTCCTTCTAGCGCCAAAAATGTTGATGCCCCGAAAATCATTGCAACAACATTGGGGGATAACCACCCGGTCCGGACCTTAGTACAGCTCCTTTTCCGTTTGGAATGGTGGCTCCGACTGGGGATAATGGGACCAGTTTCCCAGTAATGGATAAACGGGATGAATGGATGATTGTTTAACTAATCTAATGATAGGCGAATAACTTAATCTATTGAGATAATAAAATAACTACTACTAATCCCAGGAATGGTTATATTTCTCTAAGTGTAGCGCTTGATGATCTATGTTTTCAAACAGGCATATAGATGACTCCATTTGACAGGCATAGACATTAATTCATTCAATGATTACTTTACTTAAGTAGTTAAGCAAAGCGATTAAAACAATAATACTACACTCATCATTTATATCATCGACACATATATGATTAAAAGAAAAGCATACCATAAACATCCAATAGTGGAAAGAATACAGAACTGCTGTTAAAACGCATACATATATCTGATAATAGCAAAGGAAATCGGATAACAATTCATATGAAAAGAATGGAATCAGACATAGATAATAGTACCATATGAGCTGATAAAATACTCCCAATATCAATCGCTATCTGTAATTCTTCCTTCAACGCAGAGATGCTTTCAAACAAAGACAATAGTGCACATTTGCAGAAAAGCTACCATGTTGAATTTAGAATAACTGGTCCAGTTTTATAAAAGAATATGGCTGAAGCACAATAGTGTGACTTCAGTCTTTAAGTCAAGTACAAAACTTTACGACCCTTTCCAAAACAATGAAAGGGTCTATAAATACCTAATTATGATAACTATCTATGAAACTGAAATCCTACTAAACTGGTATCAATAAATCTTGATCCTATTTTTCTTCAGCGATCTGGCAGTCGGCGGCATGATTCATCAAGTAGGCTGCTTGCCTTTAAATTTGAGCTGACTTATTGCAAGCATTGGCTCTACTTCAGGTGGTTTGTTGAGGCGCGAGCTGAGCTAGGCGGCATAGGTGGCATCCTGAATATCAGGAATAATATACCCGATTGCATCTGTTAGGCACTTGAGGGCGGTTCTCTGTGTGTGCGGCTTTACCAGGAAGAACCAATATGTGTCCCAGGTTAAACTGTTAATCCCAGCGATTAACCTCCCCTTTTCTTCCAGATCTGGATAACATGATTGCTCCAACGTTTTCATTGTTGTCAACTTTCCTGGTGTACATTGGGAAATGATGTTTGATAAGTAGAGAGTGTTATTGACCAATTCAACTAAATTGCTAGAAGTTGATTTACATCTTGAAACCGCCCTCTCTGCTTTCATTAACTGGGACTGCCATTCAGTGAAGAGTATATCTTTGTGTGATTCTAAGATCCTGGGTAAATTGGCCGCTTGTCCTTGGTCAGAATCTTGCCAGTCGAGAAATGCAGCTATCGTTTCTTCAGCTTGATCCAATACAGTCCTAGCCTTGTCTACTTGCGTACTTATAGATGCCGTTAATTCACATAGTGGCTCTGCCTGGGCTATTTGTTGACACAAAAGCTTAATTTGGGATATTAATGCAGTATTTATTTGTAATGCTTCTTCTCTAAATTCAGCCACTTGTGGAACACCCTTTGTTTTCTCGAGCTGTGATGATAATTGAGCAATTTGCTCATCTTTTGTTTTCATCATTTGCTCATTTGCTGCCTTTGATTGTGCCAATGCCTCTGATAATTCTTTCTGCTTCTGGATCGCGCTTTGGTCAATCCTTTGCTTCTCTGCCTGCAATTGTTGAGTTAGTTGACTATTTAATTGTTGTTGCGTCAACAATTGCTGCTCTGCCTGCTCCGCTTTCTGCATCGTTTCAGCTAACTGCGCCTGTAATGAGAAAATCTCTTGATCTTTGGTTTTCAGTAAAAGGCTTACCTCCGATGCCTTATCTATTGTCGCTGCTGAATAAGCTCCCGCATACTGTGACAGTTTTGTCAGGTCATCGGAGGGGTCAAATTCTTCCTTCCAAACTACATTGCCCGTAACAGTTTGCTCTGGGAAAAGGGAAGGTTGATCAGTGCTTCTTCTTTTCCTTTGTCGTTTAACCACCGCTTTATGCCTTGGGCTGTAGAAGACATCCAGGGGAGGAATATCTTCTACCTGCAAAATGATTTGGTCGGAGGGGTCCTTTGGTATTACCTCTACCTCTTTAGAAATGGGTGGGACACTGGTTCCACTTAGAACCAGTGGTGAAGTGATATCCTATGTGTCCGTTACCTTAGAAGTGTCTGTGTCCTTCGAACATTCCAAACCACTGATGATGGAATCAAATTGCTTCCATTCCTGGAGCAATTTAGGGTCAATGTGAGTATCTATATTGACATCAATGGTGGTTTGTTTTTCCTTTTCTGCTTGGGTCTCCTTCTGCACTTTTTCCTGCTCTCTCTTCTGCCTTTCCTCCTGCTCTCTCTTCTGCTTTTCCTCTTTTTCTCTTCTTTGTTTTTCCTCCTGTTCTTTCTTCTGCTTTTCCTCTTTCTCTCTTCTCTGCTTTTCCTCCTGTTCTTTCTTGAGATTTTCCTCCTGTGGCTTCTCTTGTTCTTTCGTTATAACTGGAGGTTCCTTTGATTGTTGCCGATCAGGCTCGCTTGATGATGTCGCTGGGGTTGTCGCTAGTAAATCTAGAGGCAGAGTTTGCAACCTCTGTTCTCTAAGTTTATTAAATTCAGTCAACCCTTCATCATTATATTTCACTTTGGCGAATGCTTTAACTTGATTTATTGTCTCAGCCGAAGAGAACAGGTCGTCAAACGTATCTTCTTTATGATCAAATTTTGTCAATTTGGCCTGTTCTAGTGCAATATAGGCAACTTTGTTTGGATCAAATGGCCTATTTGGGAGAGTCGCCAGAGTTAATGATTTAATCTTCGTGGCTTCCTTTTCTGCATGTTTGAGATCATGCAGAGTATAGACACCACATCTCAAAGGAAAAGAGGGCCAGCCCTGCTTCTTATTTTTCTTGAGAGTCTGTGTAACACTCTCAGCCATAATCTGGTAAGAGATTTCTCTTGCCAACCGTTTATCTGGTATGTATAAAGGGAGAACATGAGGTTCGGCTTGGCTACTGAAAACTCTTATATAAGTGAATTTCTCCTCTCCAAACCATCTCCCTACCGCTGTTAAATCAATCCCAGCCTGGTAGGAAATCTTGGGAATGTGTTTATCAAAAATAGAATAATAAATAGGCACCATAAAGCCATTGCAGACTTGGTACAGATGGTGCTTGTAAGAGGACTTCCATAATTTCTGATGGTATATGTGGATAGCCGTAGGGTCTTGTGGCGTCCACCTCCAGCCGAGCACGGGAAATTCAGAATTGAAACACAATGTATCTAAAATATATGCACTGTAATAGAATGGGGGGATTATCCTTTCAGAGATGCGAGTCTTATTCCTAAACTCAAGAACAGCTTTGGCTAGTTTGTCCGAGAGAATAGTGGCCCAATCCATTATTATACTGTTGCATGCAGCTTCCATTAAAGGGACCATTTCTATAGTGAAATTAGAAGAGTCATGCAATCCCCACAATCTACACATCATTATTCCTGCATAGCAATAAGGAGAAGCTAGGGAATCAACTGAGTACTTACCAGAAGACTCATGTTTGTGCTTTGCCGGATTTTGTCTCCAATCCCGGATGGGTTCGGATTCAACTTCGTTCTCGTTTGAGAATTTTTCCAGGAACGCCTTATTGTATATCTTCTCTGGCTCAGGCAAATGATACATTTGCCTCAAATCATCAGCTTTGAACGACCCGAAAATCCTCCCATCTCTGGTGTTGAAGGTTCTATCCAGAATTGGGATTTCTTCAATTGCCCACCGCACTACATCTGTGTATGGGAGAATTTGTTCTCTAGCTGCTATCCGATGAAGGAAGGAGTCAGCTAAGTCCTTAAGAGTACCCTCAGATTTTCGAGTAGAGTCTGCAGTAGCTTCTATTGTTGTCACTTTAGGTTCTTCGATTTCGATCAAGTTGTAGGTACTCTGCCAAGTAGTTCTGCCGAGACCAGAACATGTGGTATCCGAAATCAATCCTTTCTTTTTGTCAGCGACAGCTTGTCCTGCAGCTGGCGCCGCGGAAGCGCCTGTGGTCTTCTTGGATTTCTTCCCCATTTTGCTTAAGCTTTCTCCTTTGGATGAATTCTGCACAGAGGCGAAAATAAACGTAACACAGAGAGATGACAATGAAAATCCAATATGGGAAAGATATATTAATCAAAGCGTGCTGAGAGATTAACTCTAAAAATGGCCGCGGATACAATCCATGGGAAGATCTTACAATTACATTAAATGGCCGTTTAAAACCTGCCAATCCTTAAATGCCCATTATATCATTATTCAGCCGAATGACCCGTTTAAGCGTGCTATGGATGTTTTGGCGGTTGGGCGCAGGTACATCATTTCTTAACAGATTAAGCTTTAAATATGATTTGATCATAATATCCCTCCATTTAATCGGCTTTTTGAAAACTTCGCTTTATCTCAATCGGCCATCGGGGAGAGCTTTAACCTCTTGTATTGACACCATTTGAAATCCCCGATCGCCGATAGCCGATATCGCATCGCGTCGGGAGAATAGGGATTATATATGACATGGACAGCATATCGCAGATTTGCCGATTGCGATATCGCATCGCATCGGGCTGCATCACCTGGGCGCCTTAACAATGTGCATAGGATATTGCCAATTGCCGATTGCGATATCACATCGCATCGGGGTGAAAGGCTTGGGGCGCTTTAAGACTGCGTATAGAGTATCGCCGATAGCCGATAGCGATATCGCATCGGCGGAAACCAATATGTCACTTATTTGTGTTCTCTATGTCATTGCGATATGCGATCGCTTTATCGCAATGATAAAAGATTGTTTTATTTGATCAAAATGGGTTTTTCAAAAGGTTTTTATATAATGTTTTCATTTGGTTATCGGACCTTTTTGAACAATACAATATTGATACCAATTAACTTCTAAAGGGACCCATTTCATATGATAATTTTGTAAATAAAAATGATATGAAATGGGGGGTTGTTGTAGAGCACAACAAGTCCATACGATCAACTGAGTGTTCCTTTGGAGTTATCTCCTCGTCCGTATCAGATTCCTCCTTACTAGCTGTTTCCACCTATGGCTTTAGAAGGTGAAATTCCAACCTCTCCTCGAGATCCTCCAGAAGTCTCCACTATTCACACTCCTAGTGTTGATAATGAATTTGAATATAACTTTCCTCTGGAAGGCTTTCCTTATGTGGGAAGAGTTACATCTCAAACAGCTCCTGAAAACAATGGGCCTATGCTTCCACATGGTTATACAACCTTGGCTCAATTAGTTTCAGGAAATCCCAGTGCTTCTTGATTGTACCAAAATAAAATTTTGTCATCAAATTCTATGCCTACTTCTGTTCCATTTATTCCTAACATGGCCTCTCAGATCCCTGTGCAAACTACTGTTACTTCAATTCTGATCCAACCGACGATTTTTGTCACAAGTGTTACTGTCGTTTCAACCTTCCATTCTGGTACAAATGACAATTTCTATTTATACATCTATAAGTTCCTCAGTCCATCCTTCAAGTGGATAAAATGTACCACCTCCTCATTCACAACCTAGGGCGCAAAGTCCAAACTTCCCTCTTGTGTCAGGTAGAACCCATGTGAGTGGATCACAACCTCACATGGTTGGAGTGAGTCAACCTAATCCTAATGGTATTCCTAATCCTATTGATCCATTCAGGGTGGGGAATACCCAGTATCAACAGCCTTACATGGCCAAGATATCTCTCCAACAGTCTTATGTTTCATATGGTTCACAAGCACTGCAAAATCCACCTTATATTCCATAAGTAGGTCTTGATGTGCAACCTGGTCAAAATCCCATTCCCGGTGCATATGGTCAAATCCCAATTGGAACTTATCAGTACCAACAGGGAATCCCTCAAGGAACTATTCAACAACCTTTACAACAGCAAGGGCAACCTTTGCAGCAGCAGGGGCAACCTTTGCAGCAGTTTCAATAGCCTTTGAAACAGCAAACGCAGTTTGTCCAACAACCTAACCAACCTTTGTATCCGCAAGTTCAACCATTGCAGCAGCAAGGTCAACCTATATATCAACAAGGTCAAACCTTGCAAACACAAGGCCAACCCCTGCAGCAGCAGGGTCAACAAATTTATTACCAGGGTCAACAAGTGCAACAACCTTACAATCCATATGCCGCACATAATGTTTATCCTCCTTATGGTTATCAATGGCCTATGGCAGGTCAATATCAACCCTACCTTGGATAGAATCCACCTTATGGTCAAGGTACCCCTCAGTGGGGGAAAAATGAAGCCCCTTATGTTCAAAATCCTCCACTTTGGGGGCAGAATCCTTACCAACAAGGTTGGAACCCACATACTAGGACTTATCAAAGGCCTTATATGCCTTTTAACCCACAATTTCCATTGTTAGTGACGTTGGAATTGCCTGATGTCTTGAGGCTTACTAATGATCCAATTCTTCATTCACCTTATATGCCTCCAGCTCCCACTAAAATTCCTTGCTATTGCCCCAAATTTGAAGGAAAAGCTAAAGAGAACCCTTAGGCCCATGTGATGACATATCACTTATGGTGTTCTTCCAATTCCTACATTGACGATTATGTTCGTCTTCGCCTCTTTCGGTGAACCTTGACAGGTGCTGCTGCAAAATGGTACATTGAGTTGCCTTGAGGTACCTCTGTAGACTTCAACTCTTTGGCCATGGCCTTCCTCACCCACTTACAGTTACCGGTTCGTTATGAAACTGATACCCTCTTGCTCACATCTCTGAAATAGGATACCGCGAACCATATCTCTGATCACATCCATGAATGGAGACGTCGATGTCGCCTCATCAAATTTGAAATCCCTGATGAGTTTTTGACCAAATGGTTCACCAAGTCATTCATAAACAAAATCACTATAGATATAACAACGAGAGATTGTGTTACCAAGGATCAAGCTATTTCCCATGCCTAATATTTGGATATGGTTTATTCCCAATCTGACACACTATATGAAATATTGCCTGATGCTCCAAGGCCATCATCAGATCTAACATCTTCAAAGTCTCTAGATGTACAACCTGTTGATGGTATAGTTCAACCAGTATCTAAAACTTCCACTAAAGCTTCTTCGAAGCAAAAATCTATTTCGAATACTGGTTATAATCATCCTTCGAAAAACCCATCGAATCCTGGTAAAACCTCTGAGGTCAATGTCGTCTAGTCTACCATGACAGACAAAGCCTCGAAAGGTAAGAAGAAAGTTAAAGGTAAAGAAAAATTCGATACCCCAAAACAAGTTCCTCCTAAGTCATTTTCTGATGATGCCTCCAAATGAAAGCAGAAATATCCTTGCCAGATTTGTAAGGAAGATCATTACACCAAGGATTGTCCCCAACGTGTAGAAGTTAGTCGTTTATTGAAAGGGACCCCGACTGTATTAAAAGAGCCATTTCCATCTCAGTAGACTCAATTGGTAGACCAACCACAATCCTCTGCCTCATTTGGTTCTCAGGTTTACATGATGATGGGTTCATTTCATATCTATGTAGCCACTCAATCGAAAGATTATCAAACCCCTCAAAAGCAGATGGTTGAAAAAGAAGCCATTGATATACCTTCTACTTCTGCTCCACCCAGTTCTAGTCCTCTCCATATCAAGACACCTAATAATGAATCCGTCATACGACCACCTCCCAAAGGTGTGCTTCGGAAGTTGTCCTATGATCCTAATGATAGAGCTACTCAACATTATAGTATTATCGAAGATTTAGCTCAAGTGCCTTCGACGTTGTCTTCTTTGGAAGTTCTCAAAACTTGTCCAATGTAGCGCAAATCATTATTGTCTGCTATAGGAGGCATCGATCCTGGTAATTCGAACTTGATTACTTTTAATCTTGAAAACCATGTTCCTCATCTTCCTCATCAAATTGAATTTTTGACTCAAGTCATTATAAAAGGAAAGAAGATCCATCAGACTGTCATTGATGAAGGTGCTTCCATCTGCATCATGTCTGTTTCATGGTTGAAAGTCATTGGCCCTCCACCTCTCAACTAGTCCCCGAACACCTTGGAGGCCTTTGATGGTAGAGGCCCCCGTCCTTATGGTATTCTCACAAGTTTTCTTGTCACTTTGGAGGCGAAGATTGTCGAGTTAGAAGTAGAAGTTGTAGATGCGAATCCGAATTACAACCTTCTACTTGGGCGAAGTTGGACCCATGCCATGTTTTGTGTGGTTTCCTCTTTGTTCCAAGTGCTTCATTTTCCTCATGAAGGAAAAATTGTCACCGTTGATCAATTTTCCTTTTTCTCTTACAGTGCTTCGAATGGTAGCGTCCCATATGTGGGAAGTATCGATATTCCATATGAGAGCGTGGGGGCAGGTCTTTTCAAATATTTTGCCTTAATGGGAACTTTTTCTCTCTCGCCTCTGCATGTCGCCTCGATCAACATGATCTCTATCTCCACTGACCCGTGGATCATTCCTTCTCCGGATCAGGTTGATTCGTTTGGGGACGATATGCCACTAAGTCCCTTAGAAAAAACTTATCATGGAATTGTCTCAGCTTCAGCACCCACTTTAGAAAGTCATGTTGTTCTGAGTATGCACCTGGATACCTATTGACAATCTCCTTGGCTTGGTTCTTGGGATTCTCTGAATCCCTTGAACGAGATATTCCCCACTGACGAGAGTATTGTTGAGGTTATGTCTCTTGATGAAACCCCTTGGAATGATGCCCATCATCGTTCCTCGTTTCTTCCAAGTCTAAGTGCGATTCCTTTGTGTCTTGAGGCTTTTGTTTCTCATAACCCAATGCATCCACTTTAGACACCTGTTTTGGTGCATAAAGTTTTTTCCAAAGGTAATATGGGAAATATTACTGCAACCTTGCCTATTGACATTTCGGTCCAACTTGAAATTGTCAAAATCTTTCAATTGGGGGCATCTTTTCCTCGTCACGATATTAGAACTTTCTCACCTCCTTGCATGAGATTTTCTCACTGAGTTTTTATGTTTTCCCATTATCACAATGGGGTATTCATCCTATGACTCATAACCCTCACTCGCCGAGGGGGCATGGGGTCATAGCCATTTATGCATGTTATTCCATTATTTGGTCGAGTCGATGCTTACATGGCATGTCAATGGTGAAAATTCATTTTCATTCTCTGTTTATTGATTACCCGAGTCCAAAAATGGGCTCCATCTGAACTTTTACACATGATCATCCGTGTAAATACACTTTTGTACATTAGTGTGTGAATTCATTGTTGTGCATTTTTTATTTTTTGGTGTGATTTTTTGCTTTGCAGACATGTTTCCTCTGATTACCTTTATTTCCACTCGGTTTGCACATGTATTCAAACCATTATGTTGATTTTTATGATGGTTCTTGTTGTAGCACATAGAACTTATCCTCCGCAGCTTGGGCACTCTTTTCCCCTGATGGCGAGTTGAATAATTTACAAGGTATTTTCCTGGGACAAACAACTAATAATATTGACGAGTACAATGCAGTTATTGAAAAGTTATCAGAAGCAGTTTCTCTTGGCATTAGAAATTTAGTTGTTAAGTTAGATTCACAACTAGTTGTGTTGCAATTGAATAGTCATTACTTAGTAAGAAATCCACAAATTTTGCGTATGTTTCTATGTGTTCGATTGCTAGAATTTTTTTTTGATTATATCACATATCAACATGTTCCACAGAATTTGAATACACTAACAGATGCATTAGAAAATTATGTTCTTGATAAACATTTGCGTAACTTATAAAACTGATCACATCATCATGATACATGAACACATAAGTAGAAGATAGAAACATGCATGTGTATATATATTTATATATAGTGTCTGTCAAATTTTGTTCATTAAAATCTCAAAAAATAAGTGTTTTGGGACACATGGCTTTCAAAGCCTACAATAGTGCAAAAAACACGACTAGAAAAGGTTATTCACCCACATGGTGCCCGCGATAGCATAAGACCGCACTTATCAATCACCCTAATAGCCGACGCAGTATCGCAGACACTCCTACTGTATGCCTCTGGTATCACAGTGGCACGTCATCTATAGTCACATATTCTGGAATCCCTCGGGTGATCACTTCCAGATTTCATTCCATCTCTACCATAGGATCTGCTCCTTCCTCATATGGAGCATCTTCTATGTGACGTGCTACTCGCCTTGCCATTGGAGACATTCCAGAAGGCTTTTCTGGTCCCACATTTACACATTTATCACAAGTAAACTCTCATATACACTTTAACAAAAAAAAACTCATAAAACTTGAAAAAATCCAAAAACAAGTTTTACTTGCATCGGTCCACTATTCACTTGGTGGTAGAGGCAGATCTGGATTTCCTCTGAATTTCATGCTTGCATAGCCATAGTCATCCACAACGATTAGTTGTTAGCGCAACCAACCAAAGAACAATAGAGGGAAACACATCCGTTGGCCCTCTCCTCCATGAGGCATGATCTCACTCCATCTGAGCAGCCTCAGATCTGTGGAGCTGGATCCTCCACCTCTATCCACTGGTACCGAAATAGGGGCGAACACTCCAAAAAAAAGTGGCCAAAATTGAACCAAAGTCAAACTGCTTCAAGTTTCCCAACTTGCCTTTGGTCAGTTGCCTCTTCATGTTGACCAGTAGTCGCTCGCACCAATTGAACACTGTTGGAGTAAGGCAATCCACTGCATACTAGAATTTTGATTTCGAGATCTCATGCAAAGCCTACGCCCCAAATATATGGGCCATGGTGTGTAGAATTGTCCTCAAGGGAAGATTGTTGATGGTTACTATCTTCACCTTCCCACTCATATTTCACCCGGGCAATGCCTTCTGATTAAGGTATTTTCACTCTCACCTCCACCATGGGATCGAAAGAGTTGGACTCTTTCCCCTCTTCTGGACAATCCAATAATGAAGTAGATATCAAATACTTCCAACTCTAGTTCTTGGTATCCAATGATGAAGATCTGCCGATCAACATCCCATAGACTAATAAGATAATGTAGCAGTTCATTTTGAGCTCTGAGTCCTGGGGTTCGGAAGAATTTAAATAACCCGCAGCCCCTCAAAGCTTTGACACATTCAACACTTTGGGAATCTTGGTGATCTTCTGCCTCATGGCACCCTTCCGTCCATTCGATGACCACGTTGTCTAAATCTACTACAAACAAACCATTTGCATTGATTAAATGTCTTTCCATGGATCGAAAACTAAAAAAAAATCGATCAAGAGGGAGGTTTTCTCTTTCTTTTTTCTGCCCTGCAATCAACGCGTCTGTTTTAATTATTTTTGCGCTGGTAGCGCGAGAGACTTTTGGGCTCAGGGGCAATCAACGCAGATCCGATGAGCATACTCATGCTAGCCACCGCCGATTTTAAAAATTGAAATCTTCCGTTTTAACAAACAAAAATCCTATGAAATGGCATGAAATTAGAATAAGAAGCAAGAGAAAAGGAAGAGCTCTTACCTGCAACTGGCGGTTCATGAAATGGTGCTCTGGATCTCCCACATTGCTTGCTTGAAGAAATCAAGGAAAATAGGGTAAAATGTACTCTCCAATTTGCTCCAAGTGAAATGGTAAAAATGTTTTTACTTTTTGTCTATTTGTAAGTTTTCAAATACATGTTTACCAATATTTTATTATTTTCCACGATATCAGTGATGTGTGGTTGTCTTTGTGCAGTTATAGGTTCTTTTTGGTGGTTACAGTGATGATTTTTGACTGATTCAACAAGTTTTTGTTTTATCTCTTTTTCAGACTCGTTGAAAATAAACGATAAAGGAACCCCCCTGGAGTCATCTTTAAGCTCTTTTCTGACTCTTTAAATATGAAAAGATCGTCGAGTACTTGTCTTTTCGAACTCGTTAAAATACATGAATTGACGTTGTCTCAGTATACATTTACCCCTTTTTCGGACTGAGATTGACTATTTACAAAAAAGGTACACCTTGGTTGACATGATCAAGAGGTTCTCTCGAATATTGTCTACCTTTTCGAGTTCGAGAGAAAAATTACAAAAAGGGACATGATGGAGTTGTCTTTTTTGTCTCTTTTTCAAACTCTCTAAACATGAAAAAAGATACCGAGTTATTCTTCCATCAGACTCGTAAAAATTATATAACGAAAGAATTGCCACCATGATGAGACCGAGTTTCTCCTTCCTAGGAGTCGACACATAAAACTTACTAGGATGGATTCATTTGAAGAATGAACTTATACGACAAGCATATGTTATCCCCTTCAAGATTGTGATAAAAAATAATTAGGGTACTTGCTAGAAATAGTGGGGAAAATGAAAGTGAAACATATCTTGTATAGGCAGCATGTCACTCTTGAACATGACACTCATTTGTTTCTCGTGTCAGGTTTGGGATATCCTCGCTCAATCACTTATCTTTCCAGGTTTGGGTGATTCATTTTTGCCTCTCATCTGACTATTCCATTTCGTCATCATGACCCTTGGTCTTATGTTGAGTCAAATGCTGCCACACTCCAGAGTCAGGTCGTCGATGTTCAAGAGAAGTCCTATTTGCAGTTTATTACATATAGATTGTCTGATCCTTTGCTATAGTCTTGGATCATACTCATTAATTCCACTTTATTCCTTGTTTCGTGTCGATGATGGGGGAATCATCATGGCCCTCCTTCGACCGGTCACTTCCTGTCGACTTCGGCTCCTTATTCAGGAAGGTGACTTAGAGACCCCATTTTAGTACCTTAGAGCTTGCATGCCTTAATGGCAAGTTCTTTGCTTCCGAGGATAGGTTTTCATCATTGGCCTTCGATCGGATGATTCCACAAGTGTTCGAAATCAGCTTCATTTTCACATTCACGGATTGTACTATTATACCTTGAGAGCCATTGTCATTATTGGTGTCATGTCACTCTTGAACATGACACTCATATGTTTCTCATGTCAGGTTTGGGATATCCTCACTCAGTCACTTATCTTTCGGGTTTGGGTCATTCATTTTTGCCTCTCATTTGACTATTCCATTTCGTCATCATGACCCTTGGTCTTATGTTGAGTCAAATGCTGCCACACTCCAGAGTCGTGTCTTCGGTGTTCAAGAGAATTCCTATCTGCAGTTACCCCCTTTCAGTATCTTAGAGCTTGCATGCCTTAATGGCAAGTTCTTTGCATCCGACGACAAGTTTTCATTATTGGCCTTCAATCGGATGATTCCACGAGTGTCCGACTTCAGCTTCATTTTCACATTCACAGATTGTATTATCATACCTTAAGAGCCATTTTCATCATTGGTGGTTCCTCTCTTGCCTGTTAACGGTCCACATCATTGGCCACTGATTCGGTGGATTTATAACATGTCGAATTCGTACTTTGATCAGGTTAGGGATGGAGCACAACACCCTGAGTTTTATCTGATATGACTAAGGCTGTGTGGAGTTATGTATTGTTCATGATTGTACATATGTTACTTCTATACGGATGGCTATGACCATACCGTGGGAATTTATATTTATGATGATGATGATCCTTCTATATCGAGTGGTTGTGTCGATACCTTGGATCTTAGACTTACAGGTGATCCTTTCCATTCGGATAGCTGCGCCCATGCCGTGGATCATTTCACATAGTCCTTTCTATTCAGATGGCTGTGTCCATACCATGGATTCATGTTTTGATATCATATATGTATATGTATATGTGTGCTTGATTTGTAGGTCTCCTAATAGTGTTTGTTCTTGTACTTGCAAAAACTCGTAAAGCAACTCAACCATCACTTCCTATTATGCCTTCATGCTTTAGGGGGCATCCGTTACACAATATTTTGTCACGCCTCCTGCACTTCCCTGTGTCATACCATGAAGTGCCCAAAACTTGGCAATCATGTAGTGTACCCATCCTGATATGCAGTTCAGATCCTCCCTAAAACACTGATGGAAACATTCCTTGAGCCTTTCTTGAAGAAGCAAGCTCTAAAACCCTAATTTCAGGACCAACACGACTGTGACATTGGCAACTAGTGCAGATGAAAAGTTGCACTATACTAGCCTCACACTGCCAGCAAACTTTTTACTTGGATACTCGCACTGATCCCTAAAAGGCAAGTTTTCCCAAAGAGGACAAGAAGCTTTGTGATCTAGAGGCTTCCAGAATGATAAGTTGGAGGTTGTTTCAGTGTGGATGTGGTCGAATTCTCCCAATATTTCCCTTTGATCTTATCCCTATGAACTACCTCCTAGAGATGAGGGCCTTCCCCTATATTTGGAGAGATCCTAACTCCCTTTCCCTGCCTATATATTCATTCTCTCCCATCCACAAATGGTTGGTCTGTGATTATTTTCACCCTTATGTTGAGATAGTGCCTACATGCTACTCATTTGGCTTAGAGGAGGAGTGCTTGGAGAGCTTGAGCTTAGACTTGGACATTCACTCAAGGAGATCTTATTGACATCAAGGCTTGGTTGTATGCTTCCTCCTTTATTTCATTAATATATACAACTGCTGGTTCACTTTCCATAAATGTTTGTGTTAATGCATCATTTATCTTAGTGCTCATTTTTATGTTAAGTGGATTACTTTCGATTATGCTTGTTGCCCCTGTATGCTTCGTTGTGTCTTTGATCTCTTGTGCAGGTATCCAAATGCTGTGAGTTATACAACTGAGCCTGAGGAGCAAGCGATTTGAGATCTTCAACAAAGGAGTGCATTATAGCATCAGAATGAGGTAGGCCATCTTCCTCTTCTCTCATTTCGATTGTAATTTAGGAAAGTGTCTTGTAGATTGTCACGTAGGTTGCTAGTCCCACTCATTGGGATAGAGGGATCATCTTTGTCTACAGAGAGGATTTACCTAGACAACACCCATGCATTTACTCTCCTTCAACTCAACTTAATCCCTAAAATTACTCATCAACGACTCAAAGTCTACTAGCACAGAATGAACTCAAGTAATTGCGAATATTTAAGGGAGCTTGATCCAATTTTTTTGAGATTTTGGAGGGAAGTGTTGGCATTATGACACAGGTGTTGTCCTTGATGGAAACTCACTCAGATGACAGATCATAGTTCAACATGTAAACAACACAGAGTTACAGATCAGGCTTCACAAAATGAAGAAAGAGAGGTATACGCAGATTCACCATTGGCCAAGCCACGTATACACGCGGGTGCACTGTATACAAGTCGCGTATACGTACACACGCACTTTCATGAAAGGAAAAGCATGTATACCTTGGAAATCTAAGTTTTGGGTCCGAAGTTTTTGGTCCATGGTATTTTGATCCATGGTATTGGTCCAAGGTATTGGGTCCGAGGTATTGACCCTAGGTATTTGGTCCAAGATGTTGTTCCTAAGTGGTTTTGGTCCATGGTATTGAGAAGGGCCTAGAAACTATAAAAGGAAGAGAAGATCATTAGGCCAAAGCGTGCAAGTATCGAATATTTGATGAAGTGTAAGATCTAGTATGCAGGGTATTGGGTTACGGTGCATAGCTGGATCTGAACCAAGGATGGATCTTAGCTAATGATGAGGAAGCAGATCTAATGATGAATCAAGATCTTAAGGTGTAAAATGAACAATCTTTTGTGTTGAATCTCATGTATATCCTAGATCTGAACACTGACGCATATTTTATTCTGTAAATGATATGATCTGGGTATAACAAAAGTCTGGAATAGTAGCAGAACTCTGAATTTATGTTTTCAGATGTATATGCTGGTTGGCTTTGAGAAAAGTGTGTGTACACTCAGGTTCAACACATGGAAGTAGCATGTACCTTATAAAATATGCTTTAGTTGCTGCTGTTTGTTATTGCAGAGTTCTGGGTTCTGGTTACTGTATTCTGGTGACAGCATTCTGAAAGATCAGATTGATGGGTTGTCAAAGTGATTGATTGATTCGGTTGTGTTTGAAAGGAGATTGGTTGATGCAGATATATTTGATGATTGAATAATGATGTTTATGTATCCAATCTGAAAATTTATGAAACGTGGTCCCTAGAAGAAAAGAGAGGTTGTAGCCTTCTATAGGTCGACACCTACGTACTAGTAAACATATCAGCTAGTACAAGAGCTAGGGGGTTGTAGCTCCCTTCCTGTAGAAGTCGGAGAACGAGAGAAGGTTGTAGCCTTCTGCAGGTAGAAGCTTGCGTATTGGTATAAGGCTGCACCAGTACAAAAATTGTACACAGAATTCTCTTATTATTAAAAGAAGATAGAGATGATTGTAGCAGGTGGTTTCCACCTTATATCTTGGTGTTTATGTGTGATGCTTTATTCTGATTTTACTGCACTGTCTAATAAATTCCTGATATACTGATTAAAGTTCATTACATGATAATTTGGGTAAATCAAAAGATCTATGCATATACGCTGGTTTCAGTAAGAATAATTGCGTATACATGCTAGTTCACTGAGTTGAAGTAGCGTATACAAATCAGTTTTGAAAATTAAATTATTGATATGATAATACTGATTCACCCCTCCTCTCAGTGTTATTTCCAACAATTGGTATCAGAGCAGGTCCTTCAGAAGAAGCTTGATCGCTTGAAGGAAGATCCATCATCATGAGTAATCAAGAAAGTGGGGTATCCATCAGACGACCAATCTTTGATGGAAGCAACTTTGTTTATTGGAAGGTAAGAACCACAACCTATCTTCAATCTCTTGGAACAGATGTTTGGGAAATCGTGGAAGGAGGACATACATTTCCATTAGCAATTGCTACAGATATGGAAGGTAAAAAGCAATATGAAACCAATGCCAAGGTTGTCAATACATTGTTGGGAAGTCTATCACAATCAGAGTTTGTCAAAGTTCAGCAGCTCAAATTTGCCAAAGAAATATGGGACAAAATCATTCTAAGCTACGAAGGAGACTCTCAGGTAAAACGTGCTAAACTGAAAACTCTCAGAATTCAATATGAAACTCTCAAGATGCACAATGATGAAAGTATAGCTAGATATTTCTTACGTATAGATGAGATTGTTAATTGCATGAAGAATCTGGGTGAAGAGATAAAGGAAGTTACTTTAGTTGAAAAAGTTTTAAGATCCTTATCTGCTAAGTTTGAATCAAAAGTATCTGCCATAGAAGAAAAGCAGGATCTACAGACTATTACTATGACACAGCTGCACGGAATCTTAACTGCCTTTGAGATGAGAAAAGGAGGTCCATCAGATATGAGAGAAGCTGCATTTAAAGCTTCAGCAAAAGGAAAAGAAGAACTCAATGAATCAGGACATCTTTCAGAAGAAGAAGAGGAAGTAAACTTTGTCAAGAATCTTCAATGGGGTTTCAGAAGATTCAGAGGTAAACTACCTTTCAAATGTTTTGCTTGTGGAAGAGTCAGTCATTATGCTGCCAAATGTCCTCATAAAGATAAATTTGATAAAGGGAAGGAATCTGCAAAATGGAATAGAAAACAAAGTGTAAGTAAGAAGAGCTACTATACTCATGAAGATAACAATGGTTTATCAATTAGTGATGAAGATGAAAATAATAATGACTATAGACTTCTAATGGCTTATGAAGATGATGATTTCTTGGATGCTTTAGATGAAGATGACCTTTATGAAGAAATCTCTAAACTCAAAATCTGTTTAGAAGAAAAGAATATGATTATAGATACTTTGACATTCCAACTTGCTGAAAGAGAAAAACACAATGAAAAACTAGAATGTGAAATTGTGGGTCTGTTAGCCTCCTGCTGCAGCAAGTTAATCATCTGTCATGATCGACATTTTTTCATGCCAAATATGTCGTGTCATGCATGCTGCAATGCTCCATATTTGCTACAGATGGCCAAAAAAGTATCCATAAGAGTATGCTGGTCTAAGGGCCACTGCTGTGTTCCAATTTTGATAAGCAATTCATTTTTCGGTCCGAGGCAGTTTTTTTTCTTCAGTTGGAGGTACTCAGGCTGGAGTTCACTAACATCTCTCTTTTTCTCATCACCCTTATTATATAACTCCCTATTAGTTTTTCCCTTCCCCTATTAAAATCATGTATATAAATCCCCCTATGTAAATACCCCTCCCTGGCATTATAGCCATAATTCTACCAAATCCGGGAAATCTCAGTCCATCTGGGACTATTTTTAGCCCATCCACGTCATTGAGGAACTGGTTTGACATCTGGTCAGCTAGTAACCTCTCCCTTAACCCCAAAGACCCCCAAAAAACCCATGATTTCACCTTTCCCCGTGAAAAATTTCACCCCACCGCTGTAAAAACCCACATTCCGCCCCTAACCCAAAGTTCCTGTGCATAAATATTAACCCGCGCCTTTATTTAACCCCGTAAACCCATTTTCCTAAGTTTATAACCCATCCGCCACGCATATTAAATTCGGAATATTCCTGCGAATATTCCCGCCCGTTAACCCCCTATCCCGTCGCGTCCGCCGCCAGCCGTCCGATCCACAGCCCCGCAGATCTACGGCTGGCGGGCATCCTCATCCCCGACGCGCCCGGCCTTTAACGTCCGGGAGTTCGGCAGTTTTGCCGCCGTACTCCCGCCACGCGTCAGGCGCCGGGCTGTGGCGGACCCCCCCTCTGAAACCGCCATCCCTTAAAAGCGGTGCGCCACATACCGCTTATCGCCCCGCCCGGTGACATCACTAGCCCACGTCACCCCCTGCACAGTCATGCCCACGTCACCTCCTGCCATGTGTCCCCGCCACCGTACCCGCCATGTCATCGATCGTACAAGATGACGTCATCCCGCCACGTCGCCATGCTGACGTCACCCGCCGTACAATGCTGACGTCATCAACACTTTTTTGGGCGCAGAGGCGCAAAAATCGCACTTCGGAGCCCCGGAATCGAATTCTGAGGCAGTTTTTGATGAGCGATTTGCGCCTCATCGCAGGATTTTTTAGGCCGAAATGGAGAATCTTCAGGGAATCTTTAAGGAATCTTCGCTCCATGCAGCCCCAGGAAGCCCGAAAAGGCGCAGAAATGATCCGTTTTCTTCACAGAGCATATCAAAAGGATCAGAAGACAATTCCAGATGATACAGAGGCCGAACAACGGCCATTTACTGGTGATTAGACCCGCAGCACATCAGATCCGCAGTCCAGATTTTGTCAGAGAGTATCAGTGGAAGAAAAGACGCCAGAGAGAATCAGTCATGATTTTTTAGGGGCTCGAGGCACCTGAATATTGATGAAGCCCCCAGAAAGTCAAATCGATAAGCATCAGCCCATCCTTGCCTTCAAATCACCGTCAAGGCATTCAAAGCACCAGGACAGCAAGGAAGCAGAGACCCATGCTCATTTATTGTAGAAATCACTGCAGCAAGCCACCAAGGACAGCATCATTTATTCAGTTTTGATACGTCGGCCCTGAGCACGGCCCGAGATATTTTTTGTATTTATTTTAGGATAGGATTAGGTCAAGTAGTCATTTTTTATGACCTAATTAGGTCAAGATGTAATAAAGGAACTCTGCAGAGAGTTTTTCCCTATATATACCACCCTCTGTATAGTTTTAAGGGTTGGTCAATTGGTAATTTTCACTAGAGACTCATTGTGTATACCTGAACTTTTCTGTAATCAAAGATTGCTTAAAGCTTGGAGAGCGAACTGTCTGTTGTTGATGAAAGTGTTGAAGAGTTGAAGATGGAATTCCTGCGCTGTGGCCTGAAGCAATAAGTGCCTCTTATCTCAGTTTATGTGTTTGCCATTATCTAAATAGCAGGAAGAAAGAATAGCCTAGAATTAGTTTAAATACTCTCTATGCTTAATTCCTGCTGTTTCTTGATGTTTTCTTCTGAATGAATTGGTTATGAACATTGAATTCCTTCTGGCTCATGTTTGCCCCAGTTCACCTGTGCTGGCCAATTACCTAGGGATTCTTAACTGCCCCTAGGTAGCGCCCTGTTACTTTCTCTACTAATCTGTTGGAGAGATTCTTAACTGCCTCTCTTTCTTTAGCGCTCAATTCATCCATTAAACCTGAAAATTGCTTCAACCTCAGTTATCTTGCTCCATGTTCCCTCACTGTTATTAAGGAAACACACCAGCAGTTCCCCTCCTCGACTCCATGCCCAATGGTTTGAAACATTCAGACTATGCTCAGCCTCTCTACCTGAAAGTGTCAGTTTTCCCACCAAAACTCAATCAAAACCCCTGTGCATCATATCTAGCCTAAAATCACCCCCTTCAACAAAGCTAAATCATAAAGAGAGAGCCCTCTCTGACTGCAGGCAGGCTAGGGCCTGCAGTCCAAAGTTGGTTTGTGGTTACCTCGGCCGTATCCCTTTAGGAGTCAAAAGGGACAACCTGAGTGATAACAGGGTCTAAGAAAGGATTTTGAGAAAACAAAAGCTCTCAATCTTAGATTTGCTAAAGGATCAGAAACCTTAAATGAAATTATCAAAGTGCAGCATTCTCCTCTGATAAATACATGTCTTAGATATATCGAAGAAACATCTCAAGCACAGAAGCCGTCAACCTCCACTAAAAACTATCTTGATGTAGCAAAGAGAAGTGAACAGTTCGACAATCGTCAACAAAGGCATAAAGTAGATCACCAGGTAAATTAGGCTCAATTTACTTCAAGGATGAACATAATCCACTACCAACCTCAGGTAAATCATACTCAATCTACTTCAAGGATGAATATCAATAGAAATAACAATCACCAGGTCAGTGGATTCGATAATCGCAGGAACTTCTTTAATGGCCAATGTTTTTCATGTCATAACTTTGTACACAAAGCTGCTCAATGTGTTGCTTACAAGACCATCATGACTAGAGAAGCACAAAATCAAAGGAATTTGACAGGGATCATGAAAAGGTCCTACAATAACTTTTCTCTTCTTGAAAATGAAATAGAATGCTCTATCTGCAACAACTTCGGTCATGAATCTGAATGCAGGAGTAAATTTCGGCAAATATCTCAAAAGGAGCAAACTTTATTAATACCCAAAATATGGAGAAAGAAAGAACCACAAACAGAAAGATGTGGCATAGCCTTGTATGTAGAAGGACAAGAAAATTAGTGGTACATCGATAGTGGATGCTAAAAACACATGACAGGTGACAAAGAAAAACTTCACTCATATAATGCCTTAGAAAAGGAAAAGAAGGTCTCATTTGGAAATGACACTCCTACTGTCATAAAAGGTAAAGGCTCTATTTTCTTAAAAGAAAAGGTTAAAGCTAGGAATGTTATGTATGTTGATGGTCTAAAGCATAACCTGTTGAGTGTCAGTCAAATGTGTGATCAAGGAAATGAAGTAGTATTTCGATCAAATGGATGTGTTGTTCGTGAGCTTGATACAGGAGAAACCGTGATCAAAGGTACAAGAACTCCAAACAACTTATACATACTCAAGGGAGGACAACAACAGTGCTATCTAAGAAAAAATGATGAACACTGGCTATGGCATAGAAGATTGGGGCATCTAAGCTTTTCTCAAATAAGAAAAGCATGCAGATTCCAGGCTGTTCGTGATCTTCCTGATATCAGCATTCCTGAAAATACAATATGCAAATCATGTCAATTTGATAAGCAAACCAGATTGCACTTCCTTGAAAAGGAAGGATCAGCTAGTAAGCCTCTTGAACTTGTTCATACTGATTTATGTGGACCATCAAGGAAAAAGTCACCTCGTGTAGAAGAACACTTTATATTTTTCATTGATGATTTTTCCAGAATGTGTTGGATAGATCTTCTAAAGCATAAAGATGAAGCATTTGAAAAGTTCAAAGCCTTCAAAGCTTTGGTTGAAAATGAATCAGATCACAAAATCAAATGCCTCAGATCTGATCGAGGAGGGGAATTTACCTTGGATGAATTCTTTGACTTTTGTGAACAATATGGAATAAAAAGGCAATTCTCCACCGCAAGGACTCCTCAGCAAAATGGAGTGGTAGAAAGGATAAACATAATTATTCAACAAATGGTTCGTGCTATGCTAGATGAGTTTGGAACTCCTGCAACCTTCTGGGGTGAAGCTGCATTCGCTGCCGTCACTATTCTCAACCAAGCAAATGTTCGGGTAAACAACACTCAATCTCCACATGAACTTTGGTATGGTAAGACTCCTACTGTAAAATACTTCAAAGTTTTTGGAAGCAAATGTTACATCAAAAGGATTGATGAAAAACTTGGTAAGTTTGAACCCAGAGTAGATGAATGTATTCTTCTTGGTTACTCTTCCCGAAGTAAAGGATATAAATGTTATAATAAAAGACTTGGGAAAATGATTGAAAGTATTGATGTTGTGGTCGATGAAGCATGCAAAAATCCAAAACAGATAAAAACCGAAGATTATGAAGAAGATGAGGACTATCTTCCCACATCAAATCAAACTAATTCTGAAGAAGAAACCAATGAAGCACCAGAAGAAGAGATAACGGTAGAAAAAAAGGCTCCGTCCAGGTATGTTCAGAAAAATCATCCAGAAACTCAAATTTTGGGATAGAAAGAGGCAGGTGTGTAGACATAACTATTATAGAAGCTTCAAGCTATATAGCATTACTATCTTCCTCTGAACCTCAAAATGTAAATGAAGCATGCAAAGATGAATGTTGGGTCAAGGCCATGAATGAAGAACTTGAGCAAATTGAAAAGAATAATACTTGGGAATTAGTTCCTAGACCTCATGATAAGAATATCATAGGAACTAAATGGATATTCAAAAACAAGCTGAATGAAAATGGAGAAGTTATTAGAAACAAGGCCAGACTTGTTTGTAAAGGATATGCTCAACAAGAAGGTATAGATTTTGAAGAGACTTTTGCACCTATTGCTAGACTTGAAGCCATAAGAATGTCTCTTGCTCTTTCTAGTTTTCAGAAATTCAAAGTATACCAAATGGATGTAAAATCTGTCTTTCTTAATGGAGACTTAGAAGAAGAAGTCTATATTGAGCAACTAGACGGATTCATTGTCAGGAATGATGCAAAACTTGTATGCAGACTCATAAAGGCTCTCTATGGTTTAAAACAAGCTCCAAGTGCCTAGTATTACCGTCTTGACAAATATCTCCACCAACAAGGCTTTTCAAAGGGATGAGCTGATAGCAATCTATATCAAAATATTGACAATAATAAATTGCTAATAATTGTTGTTTATGTTGATGATATCATTTTTGGTAGCAATGAAGAATCCATGAATCAGAATTTTGCTTCAGTAATGTAGCAAGAATTTGAAATGTCCCTGCTTGGTGAGCTTACATATTTTCTTGGTCTACAAGTTCAACAAAATAAAGATGGTATTTTTCTGTCACAAACCAAATATCTCAAACAGATCTTGAAAAAGTATGACTTGGAAGATTCTAAACCAGTATGTACCCAATGGTAACAGGATGCAGTATTAGCTCAGATGATGATTCAATAGTAGTACATCAACCAACTTACAGATCCATGATTGGCATTTTGCTTTATCTAACAGGTACCCGACCGAACATCATGCATGCAATAGGAATAGTTAGAAGATTCCAAGCAAATCCAAAGGAATCACACCTTTAATCAGTCAAAAGGATTTTCAAATATCTTCAAGGAAAATAGAATTTTGGTTTATGATATCTTAGAGATACAGATCTTACACTTCATGCATATACAGATGCAGATTGGGCAGGAAGCATTGATGACAAAAAAAGCACTAGTGGTGGTGCATTCTATATGGGTTCCAGGTTAGTGTCTTGGTTCAACAAGAAACAAAGTTCAATTGCATTATCCACAACTGAAGTAGAATATGTGGCTGTTTCATCTTGCTGCACACAACTGCTTTGGATGATGCAAATATTGCAAGACATTCAGATCACATGTACTCCACCCATCTCCATTCTATGTGATAATACAAGTGCCATCAGTATTTCAAAGAATCCAGTCATGCATTCCAAGACCAAGCACATACCCATCAAATATCATTTTCTACGTGAACAAGTGCTTGAACAAAAGGTCAAATTGGAGTATGTTCCCTCCAAAGAACAGGTTGCTGATATATTCACTAAACCACTGCCCAGAGAGACATTTGAATATCTCAGACAAAAGCTAGGAGTAGTTGCTGCATCATCTTACTGTTAAATACTATCTTTTTCAGAGAAAGGTGGTTATACGTGAGTTTCATGAAGTGTAGTTGCATACATACATTGGTTTCTGTGGGTATAGTCGCATATATATTGGTTTGAGGAGAAGTTGTGGGCCAGACTCAGGAGAAAGGGATCTGATATGGTTCAGTGAATTATCTGCTTTGCTTAATGATGATGACATGTAGAAATATGTTGGCTCTCATAAGTTGTTGATACCTTGATTATATCTGATTGATGATGATGCTTTGATAAACTCTTCTGATATATGAAATGATCAAATCTGATAGTGAACATCTAGCATAGGTTCAGGGGGAGCATATGTTTCTAATAATGCATTGTTGGCATTATCTCAGAAGACCTTGGTACATATTCACATAGTTGTTTTTGATTAAGGTAGAACAGGTTCAGGGGAAGACCATGGCTGCTAGTCTAGATGCTGATTAACATATGCTGCTAATGATAGTTGTTGATGACTATCATGGTCTTGTTTAAAATATTTGGTCTCTGTTATATATGTCATGTATACCATTTAATGTAAAGGTCATGCAAAGACCTAATTTGTAACCCCACTATGCATGGGACGAATGATGTAATGGTTCTTGTATAAACAATTGGTATATCCCCACTTGGTTGGTTGGATTATTCAAGTTTGGTATATCCCCATTTGATTGGGAGATGGATGTATGTATGAGTCTTTAGTGATAGGAAGGTCATTCATGATGTATGTATAGAGTCATGTTATCTTTTTGCAGACCTTGCTTGTGCTCAGGGGGAGTATGGACTCAATCATGGGAGCTCAATCAGCACACTTCAGCATATCAGAGAATTCAACATGTACTTAGGGGGAGCATGACCCTTTTCCCTTGATGACAAAGGGGGAGAGTGACTTGGTGTTGCCATCAAGTCCAAAGGGGGAGATTGTTGGCATTATGACACAGGTGTTGTCCTTGATGGCAACTCACTCAGATGACAGATCATAGTTCAGCAGGTCAACAACACAGAGTTACAGATCAGGCTTCACAAAATGAAGAAAGAGAGGTATATGCAGGTTCACCATTGGCCAAGCTGCGTATACACGCGGGTGCACTGTATACAAGTCGCGTATACGTACACACGCACTTTCACGAAAGGAAAAGCGTGTATACCTTGGAAATCTAAGATTTTGGTCCATGGTATTTTGATCCATGGTATTGGTCCAAGGTATCAGGTCCTGGGTATTGACCCTAGATATATGGTCCAAGGTATTGGTCCTAAGTGGTTTTGGTCCATGGTATTGGGAAAGGCCTAGAAACTATAAAAGGAGGAGAAGATCATTAGGCCAAAGTGTGCAAGTATCAAATATCTGATGAAGTGTAAGATCTAGTATGCAGGTTATTGGGTTATGGTGCATAGTTGGATCTGAACCAAGGATGAACCTTAGCTAATGATGAGGAATCCGATCTAATGATGAATTGGGATCTTAAGGTGTAAAATGAACTATCTTTTGTGTTGAAGCTCATGTATATCCTAGATCTGAACATTGACGCATATTTTATTCTATAAATGATATGATCTGGGTATAACAAAAGTCTGGAATAGCAGTAGAACTTTGAATTTATGTTTGCAGATGTATACACTGGTTGGATTTGAGAAAAGCGCATGTACATGCCGGTTCGACACATGGAAGCAGCGTATACCTTATAAAATATGCTTTAGTTGCTGCTATTTGTTATTGCAGAGTTCTGGGTTCTAGCTTGGGTTCTGGTTACTATATTTTGGTGACAACGTTCTAAAAGATCAGATTGATGGGTTGTAAAAGTGATTGATTGATTCGGTTGTGTTTGAAAGTAGATTGGCTGATGCAGATATATTTGATGATTGAATAATGATGTTTATGGATCCAGTCTGAAAATTTATGAAACGTGGTCCCTGGAAGAAAAGAGAAGGTTGTAGCCTTCTATAAGCCGACACTTACATACTAGTAAACATATCAGCTGGTACAAGAGCTAGGGGGTTGTAGCTCCCTTCTAGTAGAAGCTGGAGAATGAGAGATGGTTGTAGCCTTCTGCAGGTAGAAGCTTGCGTACTGGTATAAGGCTGCACTAGTACAAAAATTGTAAACAGAACTCTCTTATTATTAAAAGAAGACAAAGTCAATTGCAGCAGGTGGTTTTCACCCACATTGGGTTTCCACCTTATATCTTGGTGTTTATGTGTGTTTCTTATGTGTGATGCTTTATTCTAATTTTATTGCATTGTATAATGAATTCCTGATATACTGATTAAAGTTCACTACATGATAATTTGGGTAAATCAAAAGATCTTTGCATATACGCTGGTTTCATTAACAACAGGTACGTATACACGCTAGTTCACTGAGTTGAAGCAACGTATACAAATCAGTTTTGAAAATTAAATTATTGATTTAATAATACTGATTCACCCCCCCCTCTCAGTATTATTTCCAACATGAAGTAGTCCTCTTTCTAAGGAGGTTTCCCTTCGGTCATCTTTGTATAAATAAACAAGCCTAAAGGCTCACTAAGATTCAAATTTTTGAGCATGGAAAAGCTACTAAGAGCTAAGAGCTTGAGACTATTATTTTAATTTTCCTTTGCATGATGTACTAGAACTTTATTTTATGTCAAAAAAAAGTTTATTGTTGTCTCACATCTGAGTTTTTTTCAGAACACTGATGCCCCTTGAGTTAGGGCTCAACCCAGAGGCTCTAATCTCTCAGGAGACTTTTGGAGGCCTTCCCGGTGTCCAAATTGGGTGCAGGATAGCTCGTTCGAATGTTATTTGAGTCTACTTTCCAACCCAACTAGAATTTTCAATTTTGAGTTCATTTTCCCTATCAAAAATCAAATCTCCAAAGACTGGTCAAAATGTGCCAAATGAGGCTGCCTAAAGGCAGAGTGCTGTTGAAATCAACTTTTGAAGGTGTTCCTAAACTCCAAATTGAGCTCATGATAGCTCATTGGAAAGATATTTGTGTCTAGTTATCATTGTACTCATCAAGAAAGTCATTTGGCTAACCAAGCTAGGAGAAAACTTGATTTTCCAAGGTCACTTCATAGGTGCATCAATTCTCCCAAGGCGACTGTATTTTTGACATTTCTATAAAACCATGACAATTGTGTAAAAATTGAAGGACTTTTTTCTTCCTTGGCCTATTTTGGAAAAAAACCTCTCTCAGTTTCCCAAAATTCATCTTTTCTTTCTCAGGCACATCATTTGAATAGAACCTACCCCAATGTGTGGAACAGGGGATTTGTCGAAATGAAGCGAAATGAAGGGGATAGGGAGCTTCTAAATTCTTGAGGAAATTTTGGGAAGTAGGGAGGGATGTTAGGAAGTAGGGGAAAGTGTAATCTCAAAAATTGAGTGAGGGGAAGGGGTCCAAAAGGGCAAAACACAGGCCTAGCCTAGAAAATTGCCAAGTTGTAGCAAGAAACTAGGGTTTGTGCGAAAATGAGGAATTTGGGGGATCTCAGTGATGGGAAGTGTTTAATAGGGTACATTAAGGATATGGGAAGGTGTATGAACATCAGGATACAAGTTTTGCTAATGATTTGACCATCCAAGAGAAATTGCCTTCAAAACCCTAGGAGAGGGAAATGGACCTTACCTAGGCACAACTGAAGCATGAACAAGGTGTAAAATGACCCATTGGAACCTGACATGATGATGAAAACCCTCTGAATGATGGTAGACTCAGCTGAATGGTGACATGGACTGAAATTTGGACAATTTTGAAAGGAGTAAAAGCAAACCCTAGACCTAATGCCTAGTGACCAAATTTTGCTTGAAGACTCACTGAAATGACAAAATTTGACCTTGACACCTTAAAATCACTTTGTAAGAGCATGTTTGATCACTGGAGGAAGGCCGCAAGGACTGACACTAACACCATTGTCACCTCTTAAGTTTGTATGAACCCTGGTTTGATAATTAAAGTTGGTAGCCTTGGGAGTTTCAATATTTTTGTTGTGATACTAAGGCTCATCACTTTTTAGCATCGTTACCAAGGAAGTGTCCATGTAGATGTTGTTTCTACTTAGAAGTTGCCTTTCTTTTTCATATTTTGTTTTTCATAAACACTCTTTGACTTGAAAAAAGTTCAAAAAAGAGGAAAATCCAAAGAAAAAATCCAAAACTAGTTCCTTCATGCCTTGTAGGAGTAGGGATACTCAAGGGAAATTTCTACCAAAAACCTCCACCCCTTCATGCAGTAAACCATCACTCTTCTTTGGTGACTGTGAACTTCGCTCTCTAACCACAGGGGAATCAAAAAATCCTCTAGGTGAGCAACCTAATTTTTTTGAAGAAACCATAGGGGAGGAAGAGCCCATATCACCTATCCACAACATGGTTGAAAATAGGCATAATGAGTTATTTCCTATTCGAGATACCAATGAAAAGGTCGGGATGAAGAACATCAACCCCACTTCCCTTCCACATTTCCATGGCCTAACTTCTGAGGACCCTAACACATTCATGTTTGAGTTTGTTGTAGTTTGTATGACCTATGAATATACCTCTGATGAATAGAAGTTGAAGTTGTTTCCCTCCACCCTCAAAGATACAACATTGCGCTGGTTTATGAGCCTACCTGGAGGTTGCATCACTACTTAGGCACAAATGCAAAAAACCTTTAATGAGAAGTACATGGATTACCATAGGTCGAAGGAGACAAAAGAATAAATCTTTAGGATGACCCTAGGGATAGATGAGTCCTTAGAAGACTATGAGGAAAGGTTCCAACTCAACTATAGAAGGGATAACTATACCCTTGACCCTGAATCACTCAAGCTTGTACTTCTCTAAGGGATTAGGGAGGATGTAATGGAGACCCTCAATATGTTGTTTGGAGGAGATATTTACCAGCTGACCTATGATGACATCAAGACAATATTCAAGAACCATTCTAGGGCTGCTAGGAAAAGAGGAAGGTCCAGTCAAGGCCTGGTCAACTCTTCTCCCTCCACCTCAACCATCAAACATGAGATAGGGAGTATGTTGGAAGACTTCAAGAGTGAAATGTTGCATACTTTTTCCTTGCAGATGGACACTATGCAGATTAAAAGGAAGAAAGAGGAAGCAGAAAGGGCACTAGCCATCTTTTGCCCTAGATGCACTAAGAGGCATATAAAAGATGAGTGCCATTGAACTCCATAGAGGTCTTCTTTGTTTGTGAGGAAAACCATGCAGCAAACAAATGTCCCTCTCTTCCAGGCCTAAAGGTTGTATACCAAGGAACAAATAATGGCTTGGAGAAACTCTGCTTCATCAACCAAAGGAGGCCCCAAGGCCCTCAATGATATCAACTGGCATGCAGGGTGCACAATATCCTCCTTGCATTCCAAATCAGAATGCACCTTTCGAGCATTGGTACCTTTCAACTCATCCATCATGGCCCATGCCCTCTCCTTGGTCTTATACTCCTTAGTGCCCTCCTCAACTTGTCAACCCACCTTTCCAACCATATCAACCTCAACCTCCTCAATGGGGCAACCCTTCACAATGATGGAGGTCTTATGAAACCCAATCTCTTGCCTTAATGAATCCTCCTCAACCTCAACCACAACTACCTCACAACAACACTCCTAACCAACCTCAAATGCCTACCCAACCTAATTTGGACCTGAACAATAAGTAGGCACAATAGGTTTACAATGGGGAAACATCTTATCCAACTTATGTTGTGGAAATCCAAGAGATCAACCTTCGGTCTAGGAAGGTACTTCTGCATGCTCACCCACTTCTCCACCCGAATATCTTGAATAAGAGAAAGAAGATAATACCCCTCAATCCAATGCACATCCCTATCCTAAAAGGTTGGTCCAACCTAAACAACACACCCCATAAGAGGCTGAAATTCTGGGAGAATTGAAAAATTTGTGTGTTAGAATACCCCTTCTCCAGGCCATCAAATATGTCCCCATTTACAACAAGCTTATCAGGGAAGAGTGTTTCAAGTGGTCTGGGAGGAGAAAAATAGATGCCCCCACTATCAATGTTGTTGGGCAGTTTTCTGACCTAATGCTTGGGAGAGTGATCTCCCTAAAGTATTTGGATCTTGGTAGACTGATAATGGATGTGCACATTAATAACACTGTGGTCCCTAACACCTTGATTGATCTTGGGACTGCAATCAATGTTATGACCAAGGAAACCATGCTAAATCTTAACCTCTAAGGAGCCTTGAGGAAGACCACTACAATGTTGCAGCTTGCAGATAGATACATAGTATCCCCTGAAGGAGTTATTGAGGATATGATAGTATATATTGACTCTTGGGAGTATCCCACATATTTCCTTGTCCTCTATCCCAAAACCAAGTTTAGTAGTTGCCCTCTCATCCTAGGAATACCTTGGTTGGCCACTATTGAGGCTTACATTAGTTGCAGAGATGGGAACATGGCCATCAAGAATGGGCATCTCTCAAAGAAGCTTGTATTATACCCCCCGCTCAACCCTCTAATTAGCATGACTTACCCTTATGGATAAAGGACGAGGAAGAAGAAGAGCAATTATGTACTGTGTTGAAGTAGCATCTTGATGCCTTCGCTTGGGATTACAAGGAAATGAAAGGGGTGCATCCCTTAGTTTGTACTCATCATATCTACATCGAGGAGGGATGCAAACCTATGCACCAACCCTAGAGGAGGATGAATCCTGCCCTTAAGGATATTGTAAAAGAAGAACTGCAAAAGCTATTGGATGCAAGGTTCATATACCCCATTTCAAATAGTGAGTGGGTGTCCCCTCTTGTCATAGTACCAAGAAAAATGGGAAGTGGAGGATTTGTGTTGATTATAGAGAACTTAACAAGGCTACAAAGAAGGACCATTTCCCTCTACCTTTCATTGATCAAGTCCTAGATGGCCTTGCAGGGAAGAAATTATTTTCCTTCCTAGATGGATTTAGTGGGTACAACCAGATTTAGATCAGCCCTGAGGACCAAGATAAGACCACATTCACATGTCCATGGGGGACCTTTGCCTATAGGGTCCTTCCATTCAGTTTGTGTAATGCCCCTGCTACTTTTCAGAGGGAAGTTCTGAGTATCTTTGTTGACCTTGTGCATGACACTGTTGAGATATACATGGATGATTTCACCCCTTATGGGAGTGATTTTCCGGAAGCTCTTTCTAATATATGCAAAGTCTTAAGGAAATGTATTGAGATGAATCTTTCATTAAGTCCTAAGAAATGTGATTTTTTATGAATGCATAGATTGTCCTAGGCCATTTCATATCCAAGGAGGGGTTCTAGGTTCCCACCACCATCCAAAACAAAAAGTGGGAGTCATCAAAACCCTAACCACCAGAGCCTCCAGAATCTCCGACCCAGAACATTTAGAAGAAGAGCTTATCCATCTCCATAAAGTCTTCCTAGACAATGGCTATCAACATCACACTATCCGCAAAATAATCACTCCCACCACCATCCAAAACAAAAAGTGGGAGTCATCAAAACCCTAACCACCAGAGCCTCTAGAATCTCGAACCCAGAACATTTAGAAGAAGAGCTTATCCATCTCCATAAAGTCTTCCTAGACAATGGCTATCAACATCACACTATCCGCAAAATAATCAAGGATTCCTTAACCAATAAACAAAAAAGAAAATCGTCTGAAAACCCTAGAATCTCCCTTCCCTATATCAAAGGAACCACTGATAAAATTGCCAGAGTTCTCGCCAAGCACAACATTATGGTAGCTTTCACACCCCCTAACACCATAAGAAACATGCTTGAATCTGCTAAAGACACAATAGACCCAAAGAATCACAAAGGCGTTTATTCGATTCCCTGCTCTTGCGGTAAAGTTTATATAGGGGAAACAGGGAGATCCTTTGGAGTAAGATTAAAAGAACACATTAATGATATCACTAGAAATAGGTCTGATAAATCAGGTCTAGCTGAGCACGCTTGTTCCTCCTCTCACTATATATGTATGGAACAAGCTAAATTAATCCATAAAGAAGAACACTATTTAAAAAGAAGAATTAAAGAGGCAATTGAAATTGAAAAATCCTCAAATAATATGAATAGGGATGATGGTCTGAAACTAAGTAATACCTGGAAACCCTTACTGAATAAAATAAAGTAACTTTAATCTATTCAGATTCTTCCTTGAGACAGCAGTTACAACTCATAGTTTTAAAAAAATTAAATTAATTAAATATATATATATATATATATATATATATATATATAAACATATAAATAAATAAATACATTAATGAATTAACTAATTAAAAAAAATAAAATTAAACTAAATTTAAAATTAATTTAATTAATTAATTAAATTGATTTTATTTTAAATTTAGTTTAAATTAATTTTAATTTTATTTTTAACTTAGGTTAAATTAATTTAATTGAGGTAAATTAGTTTAATTTAGGTTAAATTAATTTTAAATTAATTTTTAATTTAGGTTAAATTAATTTAATACAGGTTAAATTAATTTTATTTAGGTTAAATTAATTTAACCTAAATAAAATTAATGTAGGGTAAATTAATGTTATTTAGGTTAAATTAAATTAATTTAATTTTAGGTTAAATCAAATTAATTTAGGTTAAATTAATTTAAGTTAGGTTAAATTAATTTAGGTTATATTATTTTAAGTTAAATTAATTGGATTTAGGTTAAATTAATTTAGGTTAAACTAATTTTAACTTTATTTTTAATTTAGGCTAAATTAATTTTATTTTTAATTTAGTTTTAAGTTTATTATTAAATTAAAATTTTAAACTAAATTAAAATCAGCTTAATTAAGTTATCAGTAAATAGATGAAAATCTAGCCGACCTCACAAGCCCCTAGTTATCTCTCTATCCTTCTATTAATAGGTTCACAAATTCTTGACTCTCTCTTCTCAAAATAAAGATCTCATTACCCTGATGATGGACTCACCTAGCTAGTCCGAAACGTCGGTTTCATAAATTGCTCACAGGTTTTTCCATTAGCAATAAAAAATTGCCATCATTAAAAAGGTCCCTACCCCTCGAAAACAAAGGAATATCATAAGATTCCTTGGATTGGGTGGATATTACAAAAGATTCATCAAGGACTTCAGTAAGTTGGCCTCACCCCTGTTTGGATTGTTATCTAAAGATACAGGCTTTTGTTGGACAAATAGGTGCCAAATGGCATTTGAAAAATTGAAAGATAAGTTAGCCACTGTACCAATCCTTATAGGCCCCGTTTGAGCATTGGCTTTCCACATCCACACTGTTGGGTTGTGTTATATTCTTTCCACGTAGTTAACATGGGGTTTGAAGAGCACCCGTAACCCCACTTTATGGGGTCCGGGGCAGCGCCCAGAAAATTTTGGTTTTGGAGCCTATGTTAGGTTGGGCGGACCCACCTATGGTTTTGTGCATGATTTTCGCACATGTTTTTTGGACGCGATGGTTTTCAGTCCATGGTATTGGATGCTTCGGCATGTATAAATATGTATTGTAACATTGAAAGGAACATAATGAAAAATCAAGCTGGTAGTCCTAGTTTTGGGATCCAGGGGAAAATCTCTGTGTATATGTGTTTTATGTGTTATGATCTCACATTGTTTATTTTTCTGTGTTTTAGAATTTGTATGCAGGTAATTTCTGTACAAGGTTAAAACCTACATTTGGTATCAGAGTTGTTTTGGCTTTAAGGGGACACCTTTGTTGCTGAGGGGTTTCGCTCAGGCCTGTGGTAGACCCTGTTCAGTGGAAGATTTGCGGGATTGATTCTGGTGGTGAAAGAAGATGGCGAGTAGTGGAAAGATAGAGATCGAGAAATTTAATGGTCAGAGTTTTGAGTTGTGGAAACTCAAGATGGAGGATCTGTTGATGGATAAAGATCAGTGGATCGCGGTATATATGGGTACTAAACCAAAAGGAGTGTCCGATGAAGAATGGAAGAAGTTGGATCGGAAGGCAAAGAGCACAATACAATTGTCTGTCTCAAATTTAGTATTTCTGAATGTATCAGGGGAAGCTACAACGAAGGCTTTGTGGGACAAGTTAGGGACTTTGTACCAATCTAAGTCTCTGGTGAATAAAATGTTCCTGTGGAAAAAGCTGTATAACCTGAGGATGAAAGATGGAGACTTGGTGACAGAGCATCTGAATGCATTTAATACTGTGGTAAGTCAGTTAGCATCTGTTGATATTAAAATTTCAGATGAAGATAAATGCATCAGTTTGTTGCGTTCTCTACTAGATTCGTGGGATAGTCTGGTTATTGCAATAGTTAGCAATGCAACTGCCTTGCATTTTGATGAAATAATCTCATCCTTGCTGACAGAGGAGATGAGACGGAAAAATATGGAGAGCCAAAATGGTGATGCCTTGTCTGTATGAGGGCGGACCCAGAACAGAAACAAAAATAAGTCATCGAGTGGGAGATTTAAATCTCTAGGAAAACCTGTAAAGGTGGTGTGTTGGAAATGTGGAAAGGAAGGGCACCACAAAAGGGACTGTAAATCTAAAGCTCATGACAAAGGAAAGGGATCTGATGAGGCTCCTTCTGCAGAGGCGAAAACCACCTGAGATGAAGGTGGGGATGTGTACTTGGCTTCTTCAAGTACACATGTAGATCACGAGGCATGGTTGATCGACTCAGGTGCATTGTTTCACTTCACTCCCCATAGAGAGTGGTTCTGTGAGTATGAGAAATATGATGGTGGTGATGTCTTCTTGGCGGATGACAGGAAGGCTAGAATCGTTGGTCACGGAAAAGTAAAGTTGAAATTGCAAGGTGGAAGGGTTAGAACGCTTCCAGGTGTTTACATATTCCTGCATTAGCCAGAAATATGATTTTTGTTAGCAAGCTGGATGATGCAGGTGTAAAAACAGTGTTCGAGAAGGATACCTACAAGATGGTTCGGGGAGCACTGGTATTGATGCGGGGAGTTTGGATTGGAACTCTGTACAAGCTGCAAGGTAGCACTGTTATTGATGGGTGCAATAGTTCTCTGGTTCTTGAAAGTGGAGTAGAAAATCTGGTGGTCTCTGGAGAGAAGACCATGCTGTGGCATCAAAGGCTTGGACATATTGGAGAGAAGGGCCTTTGAATACTTCATGGTAAAGATATGGTAGAAGGTATGAGTAATAGCTCTCTGGATTTTGATTTTTATGAAAATTGTGTATATGGGAAGCAGAATCGGGTGAGTTTCCCCTCTGGTAGTAAGAGGGCGAAACATATTAGAGCTTGTGCATAGTGATGTGTTTGGATCTTTGAAGGTTCCATCACTGGGTAAGTCTATGTACTATGTATCATTTATAGATGACTTCTCAAGGAATACATGGATATATTTCCTTAAGAAGAAATCTGAAGTCTTTGACAGGTTTAAAGAATTTAAGGCTCTCATGGAAAATCAGACAGAGAAGAAGATAAAGGTGTTGAGGATAGATAATGGTGGAGATTTTTGCATCAAGGAATTTGAAGAATTCTGTAAGAAGTGTGGTATATCATGGCATAAAACTACTCCATATACACCTCAACAAAATGGAGTTGCAGAAAGAATGAACAAGACGTTGATGGAAAGGGCAAGAAGCATGCTCAGTGGTGCCAGGTTAGGACAGGAATTCTGGGCAGAGGCAGTGGATACTGCATGTTACCTGGTCAACAGGTCACCTTCATCAGCGTTGGAGGATAAGACTCCACAAGAGGTATGGATTGGTAAGAAACCCTCTCTTTCACATCTGAGGGTATTTGGATGTGATGCATATGTACGTGTTCCAAAGGAGAAACGAACCAAGTTGGATAGTAAATATGAAAAGTGCATCTTTATTGGGTATAAGGATGGTTTAAAGGGTTATAAGATTTGGAACCCAGTCACACGGAAGGTTGTGTACAACCGAGATGTGGTGTTCAGAGAGGTGAAAGATGTTATTAAACATGAAGTCCAACGAAAGGAACCTGAGAAGATAGAGTTTGAGCTTAAAGAGGAAGAATCAGACTCTACAACGGAGGATGAATCAGAAGATGAAGAGCCACAAACTCCAACTGTGAGAAGATTAGTTCGAGAAAGAAGGCAACCTAAAAGGTATAGTCCATCTGCTTTCTATTCAAATTTTGCTTTATCTATTATTGACGATGAACCCAGAACTATGAAGGAAGTATTAGATTTAGAGGATGGAAAACTCTGGAAAGAGGCCATGATTGATGAAATGGCATCTTTACACAAAAATGAGGCTTGGGATCTGGTGGAGTTGCCGGTTGGAAGGAAACCCATTGGCAGCAAATGGGTGTTCAAAAAGAAGACAAATGCAGAATGAAAAGTGGAGAAATACAAAGCTCGGTTGGTAGCAAAAGGTTATTCCTAGGTGCCGGGAATTGATTTTGGTGATATTTTTTCTCCTGTTGCCAAGGTAACTTCTATTAGATTACTTTTATCTGTTGCCACTACTTTTGATTTTGAGGTAGAACAGATGGAGATGAAGACAACATTTCTTCACGGGGATATGGAAGAGGAAATCTACATGAAGCAACCTGAAGGCTTTGCAGTGAAGGGTAAGAAAGAACTGGTATGCAAGTTAAAGAAATCTCTGTATGGGTTAAAATAGTCACCAAGGATGTGGTATCAGAAATTTGATACGTTTATACGGGGACTTGGCTTCACTAGAAGCAAAGTAGATCACTGTGTGTATTTTAAATTAATTGGTGACCGTGTTATTTATCTGGTCTTGTATGTGGATGATATGTTGCTGGTTGGAAATGACAAAGAAATTATCCAGGATTTGAAGACCCAATTGTCCTCCAAATCCGACATGAAAGATCTTGGTGCTGCAAACTATATTTTGGGCATGGAAATTAAAAGAGATCGAGCAAAGAGGAAGCTCTGGTTAAACCAGAGGAAGTATGTCGAGACAATACTGCAGAGGTTTAATATGCAGGATAGTAAACCGATGAAGGTTCCTATTCCTGTAGGTGTGAGGTTATCTGCTGAACAGTGTCCCAAGACACAAGAAGAGGAAGAGGACATGTCCCGTGTTCCATATGCAAGTGAAATAGGTAGCCTGATGTATGCAATGGTCTGTACTAGACCAGACATTGCACATGCAGTGCGAGTATTGAGCAGGTTTATGTCAAAACCAGGAAAGGAGCATTGGACAGCAGTGAAGCGGGTTTTCAGGTATTTGTGTGGCACTAGTGATTATGGTTTGTGCTACCAAGGAAGACAAGGATTGGACAGAGTGTTGGATATTCGTCGCTTTGTTGATGCAGACTAGGCCGGAGATCTAGATCAGAGAAGATCTACAAGTGGGTATGTGTTTAACCTATTTGGAGGTGCAGTTAGTTGGATGAGTAAGAAACAATCTGTAGTGGCACTATCAACTACAGAGGCAGAATACATGGCAGCCACTCATGCAAGCAAGGAAGCAGTTTGGTTGCAGAGATTGTGTTCAAGTATGGGTTTAGTACAGGGAGCTATAAGGGTAGACTGTGACAGCTAAAGTGCAATTTTCTTAGCAAAGAACCCTATATATCATTCAAAGACAAAGCACATTGATGTTCAGTATCACTTTGTGAGGGATATGATAGAAGACAAAAAGGTGTTGCTGGTAAAGGTGGACAATTTGAAGAATATTGTAGATGCATTGACAAAATCTATGAGCTCTGAGAAGTTCTGTTGGTGTAGAGAGAAAATGGATATTTCAGGGCTGAAAAATGACTAAACTCTCTTGTAGCCCCCCGTGGAAAGAAAACAACAAGTGGGAGAATGTTGGGTTGTGTTATATTCTTTCCACGTAGTTAACAGGGGGTTTGAAGGGCACCTGTAACCCCACTTTATGGGGTCCGGGGTAGCGCCCCGGAAAATTTTGGTTTTGGACCCTATGTTATGTTGGGCAAACCCACCTATGGTTTTGTGCATGATTTTTGCACATGTTTTTGGATGCGATGGTTTTCGGTGCATGGAATTGGACGCGATGGTTTTCGGTCCATGGTATTGAATGTGATGGTTTTCGGTCCATGGTATTGGATGCTTCGGCATGTATAAATATGTATTGTAACATTGAAAGGAACATAATGAAAAATCAAGTAGGTAGTCCCAGTTTTGGGATCCAGGGGAAAATCTCTGTGTATATGTGTTTTACATGTTATGATCTCGCATTGTTTATTTTCTGAGTTATAGAATTCGTATGCAGGTAATTTCTGTACAGGGTTAAAACCTACACACACATATGCATAAGATAAAGTTGTAGGAGAAGCCTTAGGACAAGTGGAAGAAAAATTTCCCAATGCTATATACTTTATCAGTAATAACTTTTCTAAAGTTGAACTGAACTAAACGATCAGTGAAAAATAACTCCTAGTTGTGGTGAATTATTTGAATAAATTTAGGCATTATATCACTAGATATCAAGTCTTCATTCATATTGATCATGCAACCATCAAATATTTAGTCAGTAAACCTGGTGTTAATGCTAGAATCATTAGATGGTTGTTATTATTGCAACAATTTGATCTAACTATTGTTGACAAGCTAGGGAAGGAGAATGTGGTTGCAATTTTTTTGTTAAGACTAACCTTGTCTGATGGAACTAAGGATATGGTATATGATCAACTTCCAGATGAACACCTCTTTTCCATCTCAGTGTTATCTTCTTGGTTTGATGATATAACAAATTACTTGGTTGCTGGGAGGTTCCCTCCTAATCTATCCTCCAAGGAGAAGAGCAAGATTGTTAGGAAGAGTGCCCCTTTCACCTGGATTGGGGAAAATCTCTTCAAGTTGGGGCCATATCATATTTTGAGAAGATGTTTAGGAGAGGAGGAAGTGTTTGACATCCTCTCACCATTCCATGATGGACCCTGTGGGGGCCATTTTGCTACTAATAGGACAACCTTCAAAGTTGTACAAGATGGATACTAGTAGCCCACTCTACATATAGATGCAAAGAGGTACACTGCTAGATGTGATGAGTGCTAAAGGATGGGAAAGCCTACACCCAAGGATGAGATGCCCCTGCAACCTCAAGTGACTCTGGAGCCATTTGAGAAGTGGGGCATGGATTTCATTGGGCCCATTGATCCCCCATTTGGGAAAAAGAGGTATATCATTGTGTGCATCGATTACTTGACCAAGTGGGATGAAGAAAATGAATTAAAGGAAAAAATTGAGAAAAAAGTAGCTGCATTTCTAAGGGAGAACATCTTCTACAAGTTTGGTTTTACGAGGGATTTGGTCACTGATCAAGGGGTGCAATTCACCTCAAAAATTATTGATGACATCATGGAGCAGCACCACATCAAACAAAGGAAATTCATTTCCTATCACCCTGATGAAAATGGTTAAGTGGAGGTCACAAATAGAGCCTCGAAGAACATTTTGACGAAGGTTGTTAGCAGCAACAAAAGGGATTGGGCAGACCGAATTGTAGAGGCCACTTGGGCCTACAATACCACATGGAAGACCACCACTGGATTCACCCCATTTGAGTTGGTTTATGGAAATAAAGCCTTGTTTTCCATTGAGTTTGAATACAATACCTTGAGGATGGAAGCACAATTGGATTTGGACCTCACTGCAACAAAACAAGAAAGGCTGCTCTAGCTCAATGGTTTGGATGAGTTCAAATTGCAGGCTCTCATGCACACTAAGGTAGTCCAACTGCAGAGGAATATTTGGCATGATAAACACATTAGGGAGAGAGCCTTCCAAGAGGGTGATTGGGCCCTTCTGTATGATTCAAGGTTCAAGGATTTCAAAGGGAAATTGATGACAAGGTGGTTGGGCCCCTATTTAGTGGAAAATGTTATGAGAATGGATTTGTACAATTAAGAACAATTGATGAGGAAGGCATTCCATTGTTGGTTAATGGTTACCAATTAAAGCTATACAAGAAGCCTTTGTTAAAAGAGGAGTTTACTAGTTCAATAAGTAAGGAGTTGAATGTAATTGGGGGTCTCACAACCCTCAGTTCATCCAACCTCTGATCAGAAAAAGAAGGCAAAGAAAAAATAAAAAATAAAATGCCTCGGTGAAAACCTCCATGAGGCACCTAAGGTCAACACTAGGGTTAAAAACCTCCATGAGGCAACCCAAGAGCAAAAAAAGAGAAAAATAAATGAAAAGATCCCCATATGAAAAACTCCTCTGAGGCACCTAGGGCTGGCCTATAGATTGAAAACCTCTTTAGAGGCAACGTATAGGCCTTAGAAAAAATGAAAAAAAATGAAAAAAATGAAAAAATAGAAGGAGAAAGCAACACAGAGGTAAGGAAGCCCTTGTTTACTAATAAGTTTTTTTGTAGGGTTATAGTCACGGTCAACGAACAATAGTAAAAGGAAGTGGGGGTTCAAATCCCACTTTTCCACCTCCCAAGCTAGTCTCTTGCATGTCCTTCATCACTCCACCCATCTCCCTACATTCCTCCATCATCAGGCAACCCATCTCACTTAATTTTGCCTCAATCCTGCAGTGCTACATGATTGTCCTGAATTGCTATAAGATTGACCAGAATTGCTACATGATTGAGATCAACATAGGGAAAGGGGTCATATCTTATATTTTCCTTGGGGAGATGAAAGGAGAAGTCCACCACACCTCCATCATTGTTCATCCACATCATTTAGCCATTTTTCCATCTAAAACTTCACCTTTGTTCATGAAAAAAATCCATTTCCTCCCCTTCTTCACAATTTTTCACCACCATCAGAGTTTCTAGTCCCTTTCAATGGGCTCACCATGAATTATCCAAGATTCTGAATGAATTTCATGAAGGAGATTGTGATTTTGGAAGGGTCTGCGTGACTACTACAAGAAAGGATCCAATCCTGTAGCAGTCTGCACAAACCCTACATAACCACAGTCGAAGACACCTGACAACCTTAGAATGAAAACATAGCCATCCTAAAGCATTGAGAGACCATCCTTGAGATCTTAGGAAGCCACACCACTCTTGAGGAGAAGTCACAGGGTCACTGATAACCTCCAACAACAACAAATCAACTAATCACTTGAAGAACATACATCAGTAGACTTCACTTAGTCAGGCACCTATTAGAGAATATTTATACAAATATTTTGTTCAAAAAAGGACTAGTGCATGAAACAATTAGCATGAAATATAGCACCTCCAGAGCCCAACAGACCGATCACTATCGAGAAGAAGCATGCATGCATCAACAATAACTCAACATCACCAGGGAGGCTCAGGTATGACACTCATTGCCTCTTCCTTTAAGTGCATAATGGTTCAAAAGTGTTTTTAATGGATGAGGAATGAATTTTATAGGCTGGAGGTGGTAATTAAACTTTGGAACCCTTGAATAGTTCAAGTGTAGTTCACTCACCTTCCATGCAACATGGAAAATTCAAAACAAGGGGGGTGATAATTACGAGTGGGGCCAATGGTCCAAAAATGGAAAATGCATGTATGGGAGGTAGGGGCCAGCTCACAAAGTGCACTAAACCCACTACCACAAGAGGAAATAAAAAGGACATGCCCGATTTAATTTGTATGGAGAAGATCATTCGCAAAATGGTTAGAGAGGCCCACAAGCATTGAGATAGATACGACCAGGGCTCCTCAAGTGTGCTACAAAGAAGCTACAAGGTTGGCTAGCAGGTGCTATAGGATCAAAGGTAGTTGTTATAGGATCACATAAATTGCTACAAGATTGTAGAACAATGCTATAGGATCGGGCCGGGAAGTGAAAAAGGGTCCAAATTGACAAGGATTTTCCTCCAAACCCCCACAATCATGAAGAAAACATCCAAGGAAGGCTAAGTAGAGTTTTTCTCCTCACCTTCCATGGTCTAAGAAATGAAATAATTTTGTTGCAATTATGTATGTACAAACATCTTGTAGAAAACTCTTGCAAAATTGAAATTCATTTATTTATTATTTTTTTTTTTAGGGAGGCAAGGTAGCAACAAAGGTAGTTCACTTGAATTTTGGCATATAATTCTCCTCCCTTTGACCAGAAGAAAAGTACCAACCCTCTCACCCCTATCTTGAAACCCTAAGCTACTCAGAACACCACCCTTCACAAAAAATTCTTTGAGGAAACTTGAGGAAGCAACAATAGGAACCATGGGAGGCGATTTCAGTAGAAGGGATCCCACAGACACTAACAAAATCCATCAACATCCTCCTATCAAATATATCTTCCTAAGCCATCAATGGATCGGGTTCTTTGAAAAATTAAAGGGGTATGATGATGAGATAACCCATGAATTTTCCATGGCCCTTCACTCTCAGGGGAAGACAATGCCACCATTGTTGTAAGGGGACTTGCCATCCATTTGAATGTGGAGCTCATTTGTAGGGTGACCAACATACCTTTAGGAGTTATATGGGGTAGGGAAGACAAGACAAAATCCATCACAACCAAGAAAAGTTTCTTCCTCCCTGAAGAGAAGCCAGTTGAAGACAAAAATGGAGTTAGAAGGGAGAGCCTTCCTTACCCTTGGGATGAAGTGGGCTATAGCATCCTAAAGTACATATCTTGTGAAGGCAGTCTGAGTGTTTTGTATTCCTACCAATTTAGACTAATCTATGAGTTGAGGTTCTAAATAGAGTTTCCTATCCCAAGCAAGCTCAATATTCTACATTTTCTCCTTAAGTCTATGATTGAAATGAACTAGAGGGTGAGAGAAGGGAAACACCAGTACATTGCCCATCATGGCCTCATAAGGCTCATTGTTATGAATTCCTTAAGTCACCTCAGGAGACCCATGTTATGGAATGATTTTGTGGACAAGGATAGGGAGGCCTTCATCGAGACACAAACCCAAACTCTGACACAACATGAAGAAGCCACCAAATGTGGTGCTGCCAATGAAGAAGGTGAAAAAGAGGAGGAAGAATAGGGTGAAGAACAAGAAGAAGAAGCTGAAGAGAAAGAAGAGGAAATTGAGGAAGAAGCTAAAGAGAAGGAAGAAGAAATTAAAGGAGAAGTTGGAGAAGAGAGGAAGGAAGAGGAAGTGAAACAAAATGTAGCAAAAGAGCCCCTTCGAGGGCCCTCTATACCTCGAAAGAAGAGAAAACAAAAGCAGTAGATAAGCTTCTCAGAAGGGAATACAAAATAAGAGGTGGTTTCTACCCTAGCATCCCTTAGCACACCTGTCAAACCCAAGAGGAGGCATCCCAAGAAAGGCCCCTTATACTTTAAAAGAAGGAAGAGCACTAAGATCAAACAAGGGAAGCCTCAACCTCCTTCAATAGTCCCAATCACAATTGAGGAATATGTCGGCCACCAAGAAGGGTAATTGGGATGAGGAAAAGGGAAAATTGAGGAATTTTCCTCCCTCAAATCCAAGAGAAAGCAACCTCTGACACACATGAGAAGGCCAATCACTAGGGTAGTCACACCAAGTAACTCCAAGCATAAATTTTCCTGCTACATGAAAGAACATAACTGCTACAAGAAAGAACATAATTGCTACAGGATAAGGATAAACTTCTACAGGAAGGGACAATGACACCTCAAGAGGTGGGACAAGATCCATAAGGACTCCAAGAGCCTAATCCACAACTTGATCTTGGATCCTATTACAAGTTTGTTGAAGAAAGAAGAATTATACCTGAAAAGTTTGCAATTCCCCTCCTATTTGAGTTAGAAAAGGAGAGAAGTTGAACTCACCAGTGGATGCAGATTTCCAAATCGAAGAAAGTGGAGGATATAGGCTTCATGGAGGAAAAGATGTAGCAAATGGGTAAGGAAATGGATGACTTAAAGCTAAAAGGATCAATCTAAGGGAAAAACTATAGTTAGAAATTCAGATATTAAGAGAGCAGTTATAGGAAAGGGAGGCACAACTTGCCACCATGGAAAGCTTGTCCATGGAAGCCATCTAGTGCAGGAAACCATACAAATCATATGCCATCTTCCTCAAAGAACAATGGCTACAATTTCAAATCAAGATATTGGCACAATATGGCTCTCTCCTATTTCAGGATGATAGGAAGTTCATTTACTTCTGCCAACGTGTAAGCAATGAAGATAGGGCCAAATTGGTTGAATTTTATATGCACAACATGATGCTCACAAACATGAACCTTTGGGACCCCAATTTAAGGTTGGGAGATGCACAATTGATGGCCCTGGCCTCTTGGATTGTCCATGAAGAAACAAGGGCTGAGGAAGTAAATAAGGTTATGGCCAAAGAAGCAAGTGAGCCCCTATACATCAGAGAAGAGTTAATAAGTCCCAAGGTTGTTGTAAGCAACCATAACCTTATCTTTGCAGATCCCAAATTGGCCCTTCATTACCTAGAAAAATAAGAACAAGCCATCCTCCATTTCAAAAATACCTTTAGGCTATTGGGGAATGAGAGTCTATAGACTTGCCAAAGGAGATGGCATGCTCTGCCCCACAATCTACAAATCAGGGAATATCACTCCCCTGAAAGGTTAAGGAATGCCCTAGAGAGAACCCCATTCTATAAAATAATTGTTCAAAGGTTGAAGATCAATTGGATAGGGATAAATTTCAGTCCTCCCTTGCTATTGGGCCTACAAGAGATAAGAGATCAAGTAGAGGAACAAAGGGAGTGGGCATCCATAGAGGAAAATGCGGGATTCTATCCCTAAGAAGGCATACCATTTGAGGTGCCTTAGGATGTCAGAGAGGCCACCAAGGCCATGTATTAGCTACAAATCAGTGAGTAAGTTGCTTAGAGGGTGAGAAACACCTTCAGCAGGGGGGTGATGACAGGCCCTGTTGCACACATTTTATCAAAGTTCCAAGGAAGCAAAAGTACCAAAATTTTAAAAGGATCACGATGATCAACCATTAATTTTTGAGTCATTGTAAACCCATTCCGCAAAATTTGTAATGTAAATGATGCTAGTAAGACTGTGTATTTATGTAACAACCTAGGTAAGCATATTATTTTGGTGATGAATTTAATCCCAACAAGTTTTTCGTCTCACTGATTATTTGTGTTTCTAAACACGAATGATTGGCAGAATTTTTCCCTCCAACCTCACCCCAAAGCTAGGGTGGAGTTTATTGTCGAAGTTTTAGGTGAGTCCTAGTGTTCTTATTCGAGTCTTTCATAAAGATGATTTGGGAATAATTTAAGCTAATTGGCTAAATTATTTTTTATTACAAATCACTTGGTTTACTAGATTAGATCGTGTCACGAAATTGCGTAAATCATTTAAGGGTCTATAACAAACGTGTATTCCCCCTTTGAGGGTTGAATTATGTAAAATCTTATGTAAAAAATGTTTTAGTGCATGGTCCCTCATACTTAGACACCATGGCTAAAATGTTTGGGGGGGGGGGGAATAATTAATCCCCTCAAGTGTCAATTAATTAATTTTTTTGGACAAAAGTAAAATTAGTCATGAGCCAGAAAATTAATTAATTAGAGTCAAAAATTAAAATGCTAGAGAAATTAAATTCTCCAAGTGGAAAAATTCATGGGTCTTAAGGAAATTAATTTTTGGAGGTCCCCACCAAGGGAATATTGAAAATTTCAAGAAAAAATGGACCCTTGGTGGTCAAGTCAAAGTCAATTTTTTTAGGAAATTAGTTCAAAATAATTATTTTTGAGCTAATAAAAAATGGGTCTAATGAGAAATTCGAAAATTCTTCAAAAATAATTATTTCAACTGTAGAGATCAAAAGGTCATCAAAGATTTATCAATGGTCGAGATTATTTTGACGGGGATCAAACCAACTAGCCATTATTTTCCACTTGGAGGATTTATCTATAAATTAGAGATCGTTTGTGTCTCAAGCCATTTGATGTTTGGTTAATGTAACTATGTAAAGTTGATATAAATCTATTGTCCTGCTGGGAACGTTTCGAATAATCATAATAAAGACTTTGGGGTGCAGTTCATGGTGTCTCTGATCTATTGATTTGTGTTATGTGCTGGGACGAGCATTCCTATATTGCGCTTAATTTTTGTTATTTCATTGTAGGTGATAGGAAAATTCTATTGATAAGTTTTGGGCTTATCCTAGGTGATCTGATTCTTTGTTGTTCTAATGGTTTATGCTTGAGAAATTATATAGTGTTTGTAGGTTTCCCAGCCCTTGGGCTCCAAGTTCACAAACTGTGGGCACATGCTAACTATGTTTGGATCCTGAATATTTTTTTTTATGGTTTTCTAACTTCGCTAAGGCTTTGGTTTGTCATTTATCTTTCGAAATACATATAGCCATGGTAAAAAAAATTACAAAAAAATGTTTCTCAAAATTTCTCTAAGCATTGTACACTTGTATATTTTGTAAATATAATATGTATAATTATTTTATTTTCTAACCCTTATTTTGCAGCTAGGGTTTTCTAGGGTTTTGAGATTTTTGAATTTTTGTATATATTGGGGTTTTGGGTTATTGTAAATTTATTTGTGCAGGTGAGATAAAAGGAAAAGAGATGGATTAGAGCTAGATCTAGGCCCTTAAGAGTAACATCTAGCCTCTAATTTTCTTTTGTAGGGCTAGCTATTGAAGAACTTGCAAAAAATTAAAGATATGAAGCAAATTGATTTTCTAGCAAGGGTTTTGATTTTTTTTTTGGTGCTTGAGGCCCAACATCCTCCTCCAGCCTCAGCGTCATCCCTCCTTGTCCTACAACATCAACCTTTCTCCCCTTGTGTCATCCTTTTCAGCCTCTTAGAGGCTAGTCGTAAGCCCTTAAGGGCCTCGATCTCCTCTCTAGCCCTTGTCATGGGCTTTTAAGGCCTTTTAGGGCCTAACTGTAAGCACTAGAGGCTTCAAACTTCCCTCCTCAGCCTAGATGACAACCTTAAGGGCTTGTCATGGGCCTTTCTAGGCCCCTTCCTAGCATTGGCCTCCCTCTTCCTCTTCTGCAGCCCTTCTCTCACCCTCTCGGCCTCTCCTTTAGCTCTTGCATCCGCATCTTTGGCCTCTTTCCCTATCCGTTAGGCCTTCTAGGCCTCTTTCCCCCCAATGCTAGAACTATTAGGCCTATTGTTAACCCTTCTTTTCCCTAGTTTTCCTCTCTTCCATCCTTGGTGGATCACTTGGATTTTTGAACTGAATATTGGTGGGTTTTGCAGGGGTAAATTGGCTCAAGTTTTGTGTTTCCAGGTGCCAAATTCATTGGAAAAATTTTGGCAACTTGGGAAAGCAATCTTCAAGGCCTTAGGACTAGGGTTTGATCTCTAAACCCTAATGTTTCCTTACTGTTTGTTAGAACTCTCTGAATACATTCATACCAATGATAAAATTCATATAAATCACATCTAAATTGCCAAAATACATTAAGAAATTCATGGTAAAAATTTACTAGTAATTTGTTTCTTGGGCATAATTCTTAATAATTTCATGACTGATATCTTTGCATAAAATTATGATCAGATTCGATATAGTCAGAATCTACATCATAAAAGGGCTTGCTAACTCATAATTTCATATTGGGAAAATTATTTTTGGCATCTAGAAATTGTTTGGCAATTTTGGACACAAGTTATTACACTAATAGCTCATTGTTTTCACCCTTTCCTTATGTTTGTAATAAGTGCTTTTAGATTTGATATAACATTGAATAATATATCATAAGAAGGTTGGATATCTCACATAATCACTTGGTAAGTCGTTTAGTGTCTCATTGATCACATTTGGTTCTTACATGATTGTCATTTCTTAGGTCTAGAATGATTTACTTGGTGTTATCCTAAAGGTGAATAAGTGCTCATATCATTAGTGATTCTAAGCGCTATTGTGAAAAATCTTCTCGTACAATTGGTTATTTAAAAACTAACATTTGTTTGTTTACTTGTAAGTTCATTCATAGCCTCTAAGAATCATTAATTTTGCACCAAGTAAGCACTCACACATCATAGCTCTAATTTTCCAATCTTTTTGGATGGTTTAAGTTACTTTGGGCATTGAAATTTCATCGACATAACTCTCTCCTTCTTAGGTGTCTTGGAATCTAATTGTTTAAACATTGCTAAGGAAATCATTGGATAGCTGCTAAACACATAATTTTGTTTTGCCATCACATCTTAAGAAGCTTTGGTAATTGTATTGTCTATCTTAAGCATTGGCATCTTAAGATTTGTTGATTATAAGTGAGCATCTCTTAATTTTGGCATAAGATTATCATTGGGATTTTAACTGTTGAAAGTAATTGTCATCATTGGATTAGTGTTTTACACTTCCTATCATTGGTTAAGCATCTTGTGAAGATAAGTTTATCTTTGGATCGTTTAATATTGGCACTTGATAATTGGCACATTCTTGGAAATAAGATTGTCAGTCTATTTATTAATAAGTACACTTGTCATTAAAGATTAATCATAAATTAAGTAATTAAACATTAAACAATATTAATTCAAGAATCACTCATCCACCTTGCATAAGCACTCTAAGTTTAGTTGCATTAATAATTTACTCCAAGCATAAACTTGGTTGATAGACTTATAGGGCCACCCTTTCTATATTTAGCTCCAGGAATTCAACACCTTTCTAGTGTTAGATCTGAGACTTTTGTGATCCATATTGTAGATAAATGTCTTTCGGATTAATTACATCATTAGGATTTGGTTGACGTTTCGAACCAACTAATGTGGTTCATCCTCATGACAAGGTGGGAAAAAATCATACAATCTTCATGAATAAATAGCAGGGATGCATCATTGTCCAAGGTTAGCCATTGAAAACTAGCCGTTGGAGATTAGTTAAACATGTAAAAAATTCTTAAAAAGGTAGATAGGAATTATTTGATATTCTAAATTTAGTTCTAAATTATTTAATATTCTAAAATTAGTTATAAATTATTTAATATTTTGAATTTAGTTATAAATTAGTTGTTAGGATGTTAAGAATAAGTTGAAAGTATTAATAAAATTAGTTATTAGGATATTATATATAATATTGAATAATAATTTTTTTATAAGGGGGTTATAAATATTAATAAAAATAGTTGTTATATAATATTAAATAATAATGAGGTTCATTTTATAACGTAAAATGCTAAGAGAAGTTAAGAGAAGGATAAAAAGGGAAAGAGAATTATTTAATATTATAAATTTAGTTATAAACTAGTAGATAGGAGTACGAATAATAGTAATGTATTATTAAGAATACTTTAAAAATTAATAAGGGGTTAAGAATAAGTTATAAATAGTTTATATTTAAATACTAATAAGGTTTAATACCAAATTATTATAAAGAATAAGGTAAAGAGATGTTAAGAGTATATATTAATGAAGTAATTAGGAGTTCATTAATTTATTAAGAAAAAATAGGGTCAAAAAGTGAATCAAAGTAAAGATAAAGGGATAATATAAGTTATAAATAAAAAGAAAATATGAGGAGGGAATTTTCCTATAATATCAAGCACTTAGGAGCTTGAAAATTTTATTTTTATTTTTAATTATGTTAAATAAATAATATGATATAAATCTATAAAGAAAAAAGGGAGGAGGGAAAATTATAAAAGGTGGAGGGGGGGGGGGGGGGGGGGAGAGACAGGAGGATCATAAAGAGAGGGTTGGAATCCAACTCTTACTCAATTTCCAACCATCATCTCTATTGATATTTCTAGCATCCCTCTTAATCTCAATAGCCTCCCTGAGCTTCCTATGGTGGAAATGATCAATCCTAGTGTTGAAGCCCCGAAAATCGGGTCTACAACAAGGGGGATAACCACCCGGTCCGAACCTTGGTAAGCAGCTCCTTTTCCGTTTGGGATGGTGGGTCCGACTGGGGATATGGGACCAGTTTCCCAATTTATGTGTGTGTGTGTGTTGAGAATTGATATTTCCTTCCTAATAATTTCTAAGTAAAATGCTTTTATTCTAAATCTAATCTAACAATATGCAAAATGTATTCTAATGAACTGAAATATCTAATTCTAAACTAACCCGGGATTTAATCTTTCAATTATGCGATCTAAAATAGTTTCTACAACAATTGGTAATAAAGATCATTCAATTGCTATAAGAAAAGAATTCAATAAAGATGAACTGTTTCGTATAAAAAGTTAGCCGAACAGTTGTGAAAAACATATCGCATAATAAGTCATTCATATATTAAGCACAAATAGAATAGCCATCACCGTACAAAAGTGCCAAATGATAACTCAAGCATTCAGGCATTCACATATAAATAACTAAACATGAATATCACTTAAACACATAAGCATAAATCGTTAAGAGATAAAAGTACCATTGATAACAAGTTCTACTCATGAGCTTCAACAATAATGATCTATTTCTTCTTAGTTCAACATCTACTAAGAGTACAAAAGTGCAATTTCAGTAGCAGATATTAAACACAGATATCAATAAACCTTGTTCCATTCATTCATCAAAACCTCCTCTGAGGGTGCAGAAGTGCATGTTCTGAGGAAATGTTTTTGACAAATTTTAGGACCCCTCTCTAAATGCATGAGAAGGGTTGAAATACTACTAGCTAAATCCTAAAAATAGTCTATTACAAAAAAATAGGAGGCGGTTTAAATGACCGTCCTCATTTAAGGAAAAAATGAAACTAAAACTAAAACTAAAACTGAATCTAAAAATTACTATCTACGTATCTGTTCTCTGTGGTCGCAAGCATTCAACATCGGCTTGAGGAGAGTTGGTTGGCCGACATTCGACTTTAGTTGTCCTGCAAAAACATAATCGCAAGTGCTGGCGCTATCTTCTCAGCAGAGTTAGTGAGGCATTTGATAGTTATGCATTGACTGTGTGGTTTAATCAAGTACTGCCAGTAAGAATGCCAATTCAACTTGGTTAACCTATTGATGGATTATGCTCTTTCTTCAACCTTTTGCCTCCAGCTGTTCTGTAAATGTCATGCATTTGAGAGAAATTTTCATACCATTTAAATATATCCTTGATAAATACCATTGTTTTTAGAACTCGAGTTTTGTTTTTAGCATTTAGCACTTTTTTCTGCAATTTTCGGACTTTCTGGCGATTGAGCATTCAGAGGCTTTCCTTCTCAAGGGGTTTTTCCCGGCGATGCGCTAATCGTGCATCGAAAACTGCCTCCGTTTCTTGATCCGGACTTCCCTGGTGCCAGTTTTCGCCTCTTGCGCATTTTGTTAGATGCCTTCAGAATTTGGATTTTCTCCTTCTTTTCCCATTACACTGCAACGTATATCTTTATGTGTTCCGCTCCTGCAATTTACGAAATCAGGAAAGAGTAATGATATGAATAAGGTGACGGAAAAGCTTTAAATGATTCAAATCATATAAAACATATCACCCTATGTGAACTGAATTCTTGATCACATCGAAACCTTATGTCATTAATGATCATCAACTAACTTATCAAATTAACATTAATGCGCATGACTTGACAACGGATTACGAAAAGCCTTTTTTAAAACGGCGTGCCCTACAGATCTGTGATAATGCGATTTGCTACGCAACATCGCAGATCGCAATATCGCATATCGCATTGTTTCGACATTTATTCATTACCATGCTTTTCTGCGAAATGCGATTTGCGAGACTTGTTATCGCATATCGCCAACTTTGAAACATTTAACCTGAAGTGACATTTGAAGGATATGAAAACTGCGATGCGATGAGTTCCTTGGGTATGCGATCTCGCATCGCGATTTCACATTTGTAGGAGTTTGCTTATATGATGTCGTTATTTCCCGTTTTGCGATGCAATGCTTTTATATTAAGAGAAAGATTTTATTCAAACTCATCATAAACTTAAGTCTTTTTGTATTTTACGGGTATTTTCCTAAGTTTATGATAGTAAAATTTATTCAAAAAGGAAATATAAGTTCTAATTTATCGTTATTTTCTAGATGAAGGGTCCCCATTTATTTAGTATTGATGTCAAAACTAAAATAAGAAGGGGGGTTGTTGCTGGACACAACAATTGGCGATTCACTTGGAAGAACCAGTTATCTTTGATTTTCTTTTGAATTTTCTAAACTTCCAAAACAGAAAGGATTTTTGAAAATAAAACTTTATTATAAAAAGGTAAAGTATATCACGCTTTCAGCTGTTAATGCTAGTTTGTTTCTTCTATGTTAACTTTGATTATTTACTTCCTAAAGCTAGTCATTGTATTTACATTAGCCACTACTTAGTTTGTAAAGATAAAAACATCGTCTCCTCTGTAAATCAGTTTTAAATATGCTTATTTGTCGTAGGTAGAGCCTCTGCTGCCAGCAGGCGTTCATAGCCTTGACAGGGTTAACTGTTACCCAACAATGATCTTGTATCCTACTTGGAGAAATATACAATTTTCAAAGAGAAATCCATATCCACACTTATTGTTTTTATTTTCTTTTAATTCTTAAAGAACAATGCCTTGGTTTGGTAGCCAAATTATGACAGTGCCACTCACTTGATTTATAACTTTGCTGAACAAGCTGGCTTGTGATGAGACCCCTTTTCTTTTGATTGCAACAATCTTGAGTCATTGCCCTGTTTTCGTATGCAATTTTGGCAAAGTCAGCAAGCTATAATATCTATGAATATGATAAGTCGGCTCGTGATGAGACCTCTTATTCTTTAAGTTTAAAGTGTATCATTGGATTATTCCTTGAAGATCATAATTCTCTAGGTAGGGAGGGAGTCATTGGTTCCTTAAGAATAGCTCTGGATGACAATTATAGAGTTTTTGGAAAGAGCTTTTCTACAGAGAATCCTTGTTTTTTGTTATTGATGCTTTTCATTGACTGATATAAAACAAATTCCCACTAAAGGTTGTTTTTTTTATCAAAATTCACAAAGTTGAAACTAGTATCATTTCCAAGCTTATAACCTTTGACTGTAGCTTTCAATAGTAATGACCAATTTTCCAAATCAATTCTATTTATACAAGCGAAAAAACAAAATATAAAAGAAATGATAGTCCTTTTGATGAATTCTAGATGTAACCATTTACAACTAGTTTTATTATCTAAATCAAAGAAAAAACTAATCTACAAAAATAAGAAAATAATCTTCTATGGAAAATATTTTTTAAGCATTTGTTCATTAACAGGTAAAGATTCTCTTTTCCATCCTAACTCCTACAACATAAAAGTGGATGGACCTATGATTTCCACAATTTAGAATGCGCTAAGCCACATTCTTTGGAACTTCGTATGTTTGCATTTTTCTTCGTGAGCCTTATCCCATTTTAAAACTAAATCTCCAATTTGAAAGTCCTTTTTGGATACCATGTTTGAATCAAAAGAAGCTTTTACGAATGCTTGATGATGAGCATGAGTTATTTTAGCCTTTTCTCGTTGTTCTTCTAGCTTAATAATTTGCAGTTGTCTTAGTTGCAAGGATGAAGTTGGTGTCTCATGAATAAATTGAACTAAGGTCAAAGAGGGAATTGCTAGATGAGCTGGGAGAACCACTTCTTTCCCATAAACCAAATTAAAGGGAGAAGTGCCAATGGAGGCTTTATTCGATCTGCCCATAAAGCATACGTCAAAGCTTTGTGCCAATTCTTATGATTTTGGTCAATGGTTCGCTTAATGATTTTGATTAAATTTTTATTTGTTGATTTAGCTAATCCATTCCCCTGTGGGTAATAATTGGCAGAGTATTTGAGTTTAAAACCTCTTTTGAGCGCAAATTCAGTCATAACATTGCTAGAAAAGTACGATGCATTATCAAACATTAATGCAGAGGGTAAACCAAACCTGGTAATTATGAACTGATCTATGAAATCGATGATTTGTTCAGCATTAGCTGTCTTAAGAGGGACGACTTCTACCCATTTTGTAAAATAATCTGTAGCTGTAAGGATATACCTATGCTGTTTAGAGGAGTGAGGAACGATCTCACCGATTATATACAGTCCCCATTGATCAAAGGGTTGATCGATATTGACTGGTTGTAAAGGAAATGACGGTTTCTTTTGTCTTCCAGCAACAGTTTGAGACACTTGACATTTCCTTACATAGCTATGCGCATCTTTAAATAGTGTAGGCCAATAGTACCCCGCGGGCAAGATCTTATGTACTGTAGCATCTCCAACATAATGTCCACCAGCCGGTCCATCATGGAGTTCCTGCAACACTTTTTTAGCTTCAGATTTCTCAAGACAGCGAAGGAGAACAAAATCATAATTCATCCTAAAGAGTACATCGTTTACAAGTTGATATTTCTTAGCCTTCAATCTTAGAGCTCTTTTCTTTGTATAAACCAGGTTTGAAGGAGCATATCCATTCTTAAGATAAAATATGATATCAGTGTATAATGACTCAACATCGTTTAGGCTTACCTCATACATTTGTACTTCTGAAGATGGTATTTCGGAAATAAGCAATGCTACGGCCAGGATTTTGCAAAAGCCTTGACCTTTTAAAATATTTGTTGGTTTAATTTTAGCGTCGTATTCTTGTAAGGCGGTAACCCAATTTTCTCTTTTCTCACCCACATCTCTCTGTACTAAGAGATTTCTTACCGCTGGAAACGGTACTATGATCTTTGTATGAGTTTTAAGCAGAAAGGGTATAAAGTGTTTGATTGCTTTGAAAATAGCATACGCTTGTTTCTCTACGTTAGAGTAATTTAATTGGGCCCCTTGTAGATTTGAACTGAAAAAGGAAATTGGGGCTTCTGCCTTATCTTGATTTGCTTGAGTGAGAATTGCGGCGTGTGATCTATCAGAGGCAAATGTATACAAAATGAAAGGATTGGAAAAATCTAGAGTTGCTAAAGATGGGGCATTTATAATCGCTTGCTTAATCAGATTGAATGCTTCATATTCCTCTTGGCCCCATTTGAAGATTGAATTCTTTTTAATCATTGCTTGTAAGGGAGATACAATCCTTGAGAAGTTAGGAACAAATCTTTTAACAAAGTTAATTTGGCTAAGGAAGGATTGCATGGCTTTCTTGTTGTGAGGCAAAAGTATTTGGGAAATCTCCTTAATTCTATCGGGATCAATATGGATTCCAGATTTTGACACTATGAATCCAAGAAGTTTTCCTTCACTTAATGCAAAAAAGGACTTCTTTGGATTAAGTGAAATCCCATACCTTTGGCAACGTTGGAAGATTTGCTTCAAGTCTTTGAGATGATTACCACGTTTCTTCGAATATACAGTTATATCATCTAAGTAGATTACTACTGATTTATTTACTAGTCCCTTAAATGCGATGTCCATGGTTCTTTGAAATGTGGCACCAACATTGGTCAGATCAAAAGGCATCTTTTGATATGCGTAAGTACCCCATTTGGTTCTGAACGTAGTTTTTAATTGATCATCGGGATGGACTAAAACTTGGTTGTAGCCGGAGAAACCATCTAAAAAGGACATTAATTCTGATCCTGCGACTGCTTGAAAAATTTGCTCCATGGGAGGTAGGGGAAAATTATCCTTTTGGCAGGCTTTGTTAAGATTTCGAAAGTCAATGCAAATTCTAATGTCTCCGTTTTTCTTCCTGACGGGAACTAAATTAGAAACCCATCTAGAATGTCGAACGGGAAAAATAATTTTGGCTTTCAATAATTTGTTGAGCTCAGACTTAATCTGGATTTCCAGATTGGGATGGATCTTCCTCAGCTTTTGCTGGACGGGTTTTTCATCGGTTATCATTGGGATAGTATGCTGGATGATAGAAGTGTCGTAAGTCTTTAAATCATCGTAGTTCCAGGCAAAGACACTTTTGTATTGTTTCAAGAGGTGGATATAAGCTAATCTCTCTTCTTTGGTTAGGCCATGACCTAAGTTGATATTCTGTGGCTTGATATTAGTTCCTAGATTTACTAATTCATAGTTCAGAGTTGAACTCTGAAGTTTTGAATTAGTAGATCTCTTGAATCAATCTTTTAAATCATATAGGTCTTCCAACTTGACTACTGATTTTGGCATAACATTATTAATGCTTTCTTGTTGCAACTGTTCGTCATGTTGGTCCTCGTTAATTATCTGATTAGTGTAAGATCCTTCTGATGTGAGGAAGCTTACAATATCATGATCATCGTTGAAAATTCTCCAGTTTGTAACATTTTCAGGAATTGAGGGTCTAAAGATTAATTCGATTGAAAATCTATCTGGGCTATAGTCTTATGAGAGAATGAGTTAAGGTCAGCACTAGCGTTTTGGATTCTAGGAATTGATGAAATATTGAATGCTATAAAATGTTCAGTCAGATCTTGCACTAAAGATTGATAATGCTTTAAATGACCTGATAGGCAATGTATAGTATTTCGTACCTGTCTAATCACAATTTCAGAATCTCCGAAGACTTGTAGATACTTGACGTTTAATCCGATTGCCTTGTATAATCCTTGGACTAAGGCCTCGTATTCTGCAGTGTTATTGGTGCAATCGAATTCGAGTCTACAAGTTAGCATAGTTTTGTTTCCCTCTGGACTAACTAACACGCATCCTACTCCTGCTCCATCATTAGACTTTGAACCGTCAAAAAATAACTTCCAAAATAAAGATTTATTTACAGGACTATCTATAAAATTAACACATTTAGAACTATCTATTTGGGAAAAGTTTTCTACTTGAGATAAACAGAATGTTCTAAGTAAGGTGAAGTATGAGCATTAAAGTTTCCTAAGAAAGAATCAACAGAATAATTGCCAATTATATTGTTGTTGTATGCTATAGGTTCATTTTCTCCTTCTAATTCTGTTACTATGTATTTTTGATGTCTTTCTCGCTCAACCTTTCTCTGATTTGGTTTACCATTATAAGGGAGCCACATACGTGACCAATCGGTAGCAAAGTATCCATGGAGCTTTTCAGACCAATCCCTACTAAGAATTAAACCATAAAATTCTGGAATGTCTGCAACTAGAATATCAATAACTTGACATACCATTGGATTTGATGATAGCCTTATGGTAACTTGATTTAGTTCACCGATCACTTCAACCTGAGACGGGTCCAGCTGAACGTTCAACTTTGCACATATTGATTTAGGCAAGATATTAGATGAAGCTCCTGAATCTACTAAACAATTATGCAAGTTTTTGTTGAAAACTTCATAAGTAAGAAGAAATGGGGGAGTATGAGATCTGGAACTTCCTCCAATTAAAGCGATATCGTTTGGATCAACTTTATTAGTCACATTAGTTGGAGGTCTTCCCATTTCATGGGAAGCTTGTGAGATTACAGCTGCGGGCAGAGGCACAACTGGTATCACGTGTAATTATTTCAAAAGGAGCTTTTGTTGATGTTTTAACTTGATCAACTCATGAAAGGTAATATTAGCCCTAGTCTTCTTCATGTCTTCTACGATATTATACTCCATTTCATAAAAAACTATCAATGTTTTGGATGGAATTGGTGAATCGGATTGGACTGGGCTTGTTTGAGTCGCTTTGGGTGACATTTTCTTACCTGCGACTTTATCCTTAGATATCGAGCTTGCGCTCTTCTGTTTAGGAGTTGGTTGTGGAGGATCTAGTTGATTTCTGCTTCTAGTACTTACTGGTGATGCCTCTTGATCCTCTTCATCAGGGAGGATGAAGTCCAACGTTCCTACACTTCTACAACTTCTTCTTCAGTGGGATATTCATTGGAAACTTCCTCTTCTTCTTCTTTTGATTCTCTGCATTTGTAATAGCATTGGGGGCTTTTGAATCAGTTGAAGGGTTTCTTCTGTAAGGCCTGTAAGGCTTTTTGGAAGACGTTTCTGCTACTTGTTTCTTGATGTCAACCATCTCATTAGACATGGTTTTCAAAACTTTCTGGAATCCTTCTAAATTGAATGGTTCCTTTGGTTGTTTTTTCTTGGGATGTTCTTTGAACGTGACCTTCTTTGACTTATGCTCATCAACAACATTTTTATTTTCCAGAGCTATGATACGTTTTTCTATTGCTATTGCTTCTTTCATATTCTCAGCCAAAGTTGTTTTGGCAGCCCTATCAACAAAGATTGCTATGTTTGATGGTAAAGATGATATGTACCATTCACTTCTAACTTCTTCGCTAGGCTTGGAAGCGGCAAGAATTTTATTCAAAAGTTTGTTGAAACGTGAGTTAAAATCTTTGATGGGTTCTCTTGTTTCGACCTTAAGATTCGACAGGTCATTGATCAATGTTGCAGTAGACCTATCATCACCGAACTTAGTCAAGAATTCTTCTTGGAAAATATCCCAACTAGTGATAGATCCAGATGGTAATGAAAAATACCAGGATCCGATTGCTCCTTGTAATGTATAAGGAAAGAGTCAGACAACTACATCTTCATTAGTGACTCCACTGAGGTTTATGGATAACATGAAGTTGTTGATGTGTTCTTTTGCTAGCATACCTGCTTCAAGATTAAACTTAGTCAGCCATTTTTCAGGATGGGCCGGTAATTGACTCAAGGGTGGAGGCATTAAAACTGCCCCTGGGTTATTCCATGGATTTTGGGCCATCATTGAACTAATAATAGAAGAAAGCACAGAAGATGTTCCTTGCGATTGAGAAGATGAAGATATTACAGTTCCAGGAGATTGTGCAGGAGATGTTAAAGTTTCAGTAATATGTTGGACAATAATTTGAAGTGGAGGAGTGGATGGTTGAATTCTTAGTGGAGAGGTTGAGATGGATGATGATGATGAAAGAGTCTCGCTATCAGAGCCTTTAGGTGATTTCGTTGTTCTCTTCCTTTTAGGTAGAGGTAATTTAGTTGGTTCGATACCAAACTTTTCACTCTGTAATCGGGTAAGAGGATGAGAAGGGTTATAATGCGAAGTCACACTACCTTGAGATATTTTATATTTTTGGGGCGATATAGAAAATTGCTGAAGTTTATGGATCAAAGATTCAACTTCAGGAGGTTCAATAGTCGACTTCTCTGAAATGTTTGGGTTTGTGGTAGTGGCTACTATTTTATCGACTTCTCGCTCAAGATTTATAGTTTCTTCAGGTCTACAATAAGGGGGATACCCACCTAGTCTGGACCTTGGTATGCAACTCATTTTCCGTTTGGGATGGTGGGTCCGACTGGGGATATGGGACCAGTTCCCCAATTTATGTGTGTGTGTGTTGAGAATTGATATTTTCTTCCTAATAATTTCTAAATAAAATGCTTTTATTCTAAATCTAATATAACAATATGCAAAATGTATTCTAATGAACTGAAATATCTAATTCTAAACTAACCCGGGATTTAATCTTTCAATTATGCGATCTAAAATAGTTTCTACAACAATTGGTAATAAAGATCATTCAATTGCTATAAGAAAAGAATTCAATAAAGATGAACTGTTTCGTATAAAAAGTTAGTCGAACAGTTGTGAAAAACATATCGCATAATAAGTCATTCATATATTAAGCATAAACAGAATAGCCATCACTGTACAAAAGTGCCAAATGATAACTCAAGAATTAAGGCGTTCACATATAAATAACTAAACATGAATATCACTTAAACACATAAGCATAAATCGTTAAGAGATAAAAATACCATTGATAACAAGTTCTACTTATGAGCTTCAGCAATAATGATCTATTTCTTCTTAGTTCAACATCTACTAAGAGTACAAAAGTGCAATTTTAGTAGCAGATATTAAACACAGATATCAATAAACCTTGTTCCATTCATTCATCAAAACCTCCTCTGAGGGTGCAGAAGTGCATGTTCTGAGGAAATGTTTTTAACAAATTTTAGGACCCCTCTCTAAATGCATGAGAAGCGTTGAAATACTACTAGCTAAATCCTAAAAATAGTCTATTACAAAAATATAGGAGGCGGTTTAAATGACATCCTCATCTATGGCAAAAATGAAACTAAAACTAAAATTAAAACTGAATCTAAAAATTACTATCTATGTATCCGTTCTCTTTGGTCGCAAGCATTCAGCATCGGCTTGAGGAGAGTTGGTCGGTCGACCTCCGACTTTAGTTGTCCTGCAAAAACAGAATCGACAAGTGCTGGCGCTATCTTCTCGGCAGAGTTAGTGAGGCATTTGAGAGTCATGCATTGACTGTGTGGTTTAACCAAGTACTGCCAGTAAGAATCCCAATTCAACTTGGTTAACCTATTGATGGATTCTGCTATTTCTTCAGCCTTTTGCCTCTAGTTGTTCTGTAAATGTTGTGCATTTGGGAGAAATTTTCATACCATTTAAATATATCCCTGATAAATACCACCGTTTTTAGAACTCGAGTTTTGTTTTTAGCATTTAGCACTTTTTTCTGCAATTTCCCTAGACCATCTGCAGAATGCTATTTTGAAATCTCATTCACCTCCTAGATATAGAGAAGTTGATTTGACTAGCTCAAAGTTTTCTACAGCCTCAAGCTCTAATCAACCTCAAGATTGTATTAGAAGCTTACTTTTCAAAGGAATAGAAAATGTCAGCATCCCAAAATTTGAAAAGATTAGTAAAGGAATACTTTTAGCTAGAGAAAAAATAGATTTGATGAAAGAAAGAGTGAAAGGATTTCCCTCTGTTGAAAGTCTAAGATTACCAAAGAATTATGTTAGTCTTAAGACTTTAATAGAAAATGGCCAACCATCTACTCCTCAAATTCAAGCCATGTCAAGTGTTACTTCCAGGACACCAGGAGAATAGACCCAAGGGGAATCAAGTTCAAAGAGAGAAAGGAATGAACCATTTTTCTTCCAAAATAAAGGAAGCAAAAATCATAATGATACATCTGCACATGAAGCAGCAACAACTAGTCCATTTTCAAGATACAGAGAAAATTTGCAGTCTGTTAATATCAGATTTGATAATCCTAGTACAAAAGGATATGGCAATACTTTATTGGTAAATATTGATTGTTTACCACATGATGAAGTTATTACTACTCTTCCTCAATCTGCATGCATGGTCACTTCAAAGAAAAGCAGAAACAAAGGCAGACTGATTAGACATAGTTACTCAAATTGTTTGGTCTTTCACTGGAATTTTGAAACAATGGTGGGAAAAGTTATCAGAAACAAACAAAAATCAGATAATTGAACATATTGATGATCCATTAAAAGCATTATTTGATGCCTTAGCACACGAATTTGTAGGTTTTGTTCCTGAAGATTCTACCCTTTCCCAACTATTTTTGTCTCAGAGGTTATGCAATATAGATCATTTTCATGATTATTACTGTGTGATGCAAAAGTTGCTATACCAAGCATCTGATCCTCATAACGTTGCATATTTACGATACTATATTGCATCCGTGCCAAGAAATATTCCAGATTTGATTGATAATTATTTTCAATTAAATAAAATCCAGATTGAAAATATATCTTTTGCTGTTCTACATCAGTTGATTGTTACTATATTACAAAAGGAATGTGCTGCAGAAAAGGCAAAGACAAATTTCAAGAAACAAATGCATTTCAGCACAAAATTATGTAACAAGTTTGCAGAAACATATGACTTTGGATGTCACAGTAAGATGAAAAGAAAAGTTGCTAAGAAACATTGCTTTTGTAAGTCAGATAAATCTACTTACAAGACAAAAGATTATTATCCAAAACACAATTCTAAGCACAGAAGGATGGTATTTAGGAAAAGAGCAAAACCTTCTAAGAAAGTTACTTGCTTTATCTGTGGAAAAGAAGGACATTTTGCTAATAACTGCAAAGAGTAGAAGAACAAAAAACAGGTAAAGGTCATGGATATACTCTCCAACATCCACAATCCCCAAGATTGGGATCTCATATCCCATTCTGATGGAGAATACTTTGAAATATCCAGCAGCCCAGATTCTTCAGATGATGATTTACCTGATATCAGAAGGATAAGTTTAAATTCTGACTCTTCTGACTTTGATGAAACTTTCATTGCTGATATTAAGATGTTTCATTTTAGTTCTTCAAATACATTGCAGTCACAAATAGAAAAGGTAAAAATTCATCTGTCACAACTGGATCCCACTCAGTTGATAGTGAAAAGAAGATTGACAGAAAAACTTGAAGGCTTAGAAAAATAGATGCCTTCAACCAGAAATAAAGATGTTTTTAAGAATGAAGAATTTATCCAGAAAGAGTTTGATTCAATGTTCCAGCCTCTGAAGATCAAAGAAGTTATTTGTGATTCAGGTATGGAAGAAATCAGTACTCTCAAAAAAGAAATTGGAAAAATAGAATCATCAATACAGCATACCAGAAATGAAATGCTTTAGTTATCTTCCAGATTGCAATATTTAATTGCTGAATATGATGATCACAATTCTAAATTGGCAAAACTATTGCTGAAAAAAGTTTCAGAGGAAGAAATGCCTATGAAATCAAAGGATGTTGATTTGGTAAATATTTTAGGCATTGATGATAGAGTGGTTATTCCTATAAAAATTAAGTTGTCAAAAATAAAGGAATACACTCTTGATGCTTAGATAGACTCAGGCGCTATGAGAAGTTGTTGTAAGTATGGAGCTATTCCTGCATATTATTGGCAGCCCACAAAGATTGCTTTTAGAGCTGTTAATAAAGAGCTAATAGAGATAAATCATATAGCTCCTGATTTTCCGATATATTTAGGTGATGTTCCTGCATATGTTACCTTGTACAGTTATGATACAGGGTCTGATGTTTTATTGGGTCAAGATTACCTCAAAACATTTCTCCCAGTAACATTTGCAAAAGTTTCAGTTGTTCTGACTACTTGTGAAGGTCCAGTTACAGTCCCTGCAAAAAGTGATTATCAAGATAATGTTCAACCCAATGAAGAAGATCATCTCCAAAATAGTCTGTAAGATCTTTCAAAGATCCAAAAGATAATTAAGAATGCAGATCTACATGGTCAGAAAATCCTCCAAGGTATTTCTGAAAAACTCAGAAATGATTGTACAACTAACAGGCCAGATGCATTTTGGACCAGAGAGAAATATTTCGTAGCTTTGCCTTATAAAGAAGGATATGTACCTTGTCCCCAAAAAGCAAGTGCTCATTATATGAGTCCTAAAGAGCAAGAATTGTGCAAGCAGGAGATTACTCAACTTTTAGAACCAAAGCTTATTGAACCATGCAAAAGTCTGTGGGCATTTCCAGCATTTTATGCCAACAAACACAGTGAGTAGAAAAGAGGGAAGAAAAGGCTAGTCATCAATTACAAAGCTTTAAATGAAGCACTCATGCCAATAAGGTATCCTCTCCCAAACAAAGAACTCTTACTTGCTAAAATATCAAATGCAAATGTATTTAGTAAGTTTGATCTTAAGAGTGGATTTTGGCAAATTGGCATTCTCCAAGAAGATAGATTTAAAACAGCCTTTACAGTCCCACATGGTCAATATCAGTGGACAGTTATGCCATTCGGGTTAAAAAATGCCCCATCAGAATTTCAGAAATGCATGGAAGATATTTTCGGGCAGGAAGAGTATATAATTGTATATATTGATGACCTTCTTGTGTATAGTAGAGATGTAAATACTCATAAGATTCATTTAGAAAAGTTCTATAATCTGGTGTACAAGCATGGATTGGTCCTCTCAGACACAGAAGAAAAATTTCAGATTGGAAAAATCAGAAATTACTACTTGGGTTTACATATTGAGCAAGGACATATTCAGCTTCAGCCTCATGTCCTCTTGAATCTTCTCAAATTTCCAAACATCATTCCAGATATCAAGACTCTACAAAGATTCTTAGGTTGCTTAAACTATATCAGACAATTTTATGAAAATCAATTTGATGATACCAGGATACTGCAACAAAGACTTAAAAAACAGAAGGTTGAATGGAATCAGCAAATGACAGTTGCAATGAAAAATATCAAGAATAAAATCCAGGAATTGGAAAATTTAAAACTGCCAGACTAATCTGCCTTTTATTCTTGAAACAAATGCTTCAGATCATACTTGGGCAACAATCTTATTGCAGAAGCACGGTAGAAAAGAATTGGTGTGCGCATATGCTTCAGGTCCTTTGATGATACTGAAACCAAATATCCCTCTTCTCATAGAGACATTCTAGCAGTTAAGAAGGGAATCAAAAGGTTTCATTTGTTTTTAAAGAGTGTCAAATTTATTGTAAGAATAGATCTTAAGCATATGAAGGGCTTGTTGTCTAACAAAAGATTGCTTGAGCAAGGAAACACAAGGGTGTTGAGATGGGCACTCTGGTTGGAAGGATTTGAATTTGACATTGTTTACAAGTCTGGGGCAGAAAACTATCTAGCAGATATGCTTACCAGGGAAGGAGCTATATATCTCAAAGAAATCAAAATGTTTAGACCTCTACATCAAGGAGAAGCATCAACAAGCACAAGTCCTAAGGAGTCCAGTCCAGTCATAGTGTGTCGTCAATGTAAAAATGAGTGTTGTTGGGATTCTTTTGTTTTAAGAGTCAAGTTATTACCTATAGATGTATTACAAATTATGTTGCAGAAATGGTTTGATTCAGACTCATGCATGTTAGCATACAATAGTGAATTACCTTATAGAGATAGGCCTTGGAGAGTCTTTTATGCATTATCTCGTGAACCTATTCCTATCTATTTTGGCTTTGTCCAAAATACTGATTGGACCTGGCAAGATTATTTTACCATTCATCAAAGGGCTAGGGTACATGGTTATGTCAGAGTCATTTTTTATGCTACACAGATAAATAGTGCTGTAAATTGGTGGAGTCCTTGGTTTTAGTTGTTTTTGTTCAAATATATGCCCAGGGTTACTTGGATGTGTGATAGTGATTTTCCAGATACAATCAGGACACTCAGTTGGAAAATCCACATTGCTGCACAACATGATTATACTGTCGAGTTTGAATTCATTCATGAAGATACAGTAGTAATCCAGAATGACAACAATCAGCATGAACCCGCTTTTAAATGTTTGTCAGTTTTCGAGGAGAAATTTCTGTTGATCCAAGACACCAGCCTTCAAATGTTTTCTCATTTCCTTTCTGCTGTTGTTTCCGAGAAGAAGCACCACCATGGTTAGATGATTCATTACCACAAGAAATATTTGCTCCTGAGATTGAGCAATTATTAGAAAGAGAACAGATAGACAAATATGAACAAGATCATGATGATTCTGATGAAGAATGGGATAACAGTGACTAATGTATATGATCACTCTTTTGATATCATATACACTTTATGTAAATATTTAAGTTTTCGTGGGTTTTCTTAAAATATCCACTTTGTAATTATTATGAGACGATGTTTTAAGAAAACCCACGAAAACTTAAATATTTACATAAAATGTATATGATATCAAAAGAGTGATCATATACATTAGTCACTGTTATCCCATTCTTCATCTGAATCATCATGATCTTGTTAATATCTGTCTATCTGTTCTCTTTCTAATAATTGCTCAATGTCAGGAGCAAATATTTCCTGTGGTAATGAATCATCTAACCATGGTGGTGCTTCTTCTTGGAAACAACAACAGAAAGGAAATGAGAAAACATTTGAAGGCCGGTGTCTTGGATCAACATAAATTTCTCCTCGAAAACTGACAAACAAATTAAAAGCGGGTTCATGCTGATTGCTGTCATTCTGGACTACTACTGTATCTTCATGAATGAATTCAAACTCGACAGTATAATCATGTTGTGCAGCAATGTGGATTTCCCAACTGAGTGTCCTGATTGTATTTGGAAAATCACTATCACACATCCAAGTAACCCTGGGCATATATTTGAACAAAAACAACTGAAACCAAGGACTCCACCAATTTACAACACTATCTATCTGTGTAGCATAAAAAATGACTCTGACATAACCATGTATCCTAGCCCTTTGATGAATGGTAAAATAATCTTGCCAGGTCCAATCAGTATTTTGGACAAAGCCAAAATAGATAAGAATAGGTTCACGGGATAATGCATAAAAGACTCTCCAAGGCCTATCTCTATAAGGTAATTCACTATTGTATGCTAACATGCATGACTCTGAATCAAACCATTTCTGCAACACAATTTGTAATACATCTATAGGTAATGACTTGACTCTTAAAACAAAACAATCCCAACAAAACTCATATTTACATTGACGACACACTATGACTGGACTGGACTCCTTAAGACTTGTGCTTGTTGATGCTTCTCCTTGATGTAGAGGTCTAAACATTTTGATTTCTTTGACATCTATAGCTCCTTCTCTGGTAAGAATATCTGCTAGATAGTTTTCTGCTCCAGACTTGTAAACAATGTCAAATTCAAATCCTTCCAACCAGAGTGCCCATCTCAACACCCTTGTGTTTCCTTGCTCAAGCAATCTTTTGTTAGACAATATGCCCTTCATATGCTTAAGATCTGTTCTTACAATAAATTTGACACTCTTTAAAAACAAATGAAACCTTTTGATTCCTTTCTTAACTGCTAGAATCTCTCTGTGAGAAGAGGGATATTTGGTTTCAGTATCATCAAAGGATCCTGAAGCATATGCGCACACCAATTCTTTTCTACCATGCTTCTGCAATAAGACTGCTGCCCAAGTATGATCTGAAGCATCTGTTTCAAGAATAAAAGGCAGATTAGTGTCTGGAAGTTTTAAATTTGGCAATTCCTGGATTTTATTCTTGATATTTTTCACTGCAACTATCATTTGTTGATTCCATTCAACCTTCTGTTTTTTAAGTCTTTGTTGCGGTATCCTGGTATCATCAGATTGCTTTTCATAAAATTGTCTGATATAGTTTAAGCAACCTAAGAATCTTTGTAGAGTCTTGATATCTGGAATGATGTTTGGAAATTTGAGAAGATTCAAGAGGACATGAGGCTGAAGCTGAATATGTCCTTGCTCAATATGTAAACCCAAGAAGTCAATTCTGATTTTTCCAATCTGAATTTTTTCTTCTGTTTCTGAGAGGACCAATCCATGCTTGTACACCAGATTATAGAACTTTTCTAAATGAATCTTATGAGTATTTACATCTCTAATATACACAAGAAGGTCATCAATATATATAGTTATATACTCTTCCTGCCTGAAAATATCTTCCATGCATTTCTGAAATTCTGATGGGACATTTTTTTAACCCGAATGGCATAACTATCCACTGATATTGACCATGTGGGACTGTAAAGGCTGTTTTAAATCTATCTTCTTGGAGAATGCCAATTTTCCAAAATCAACTCTTAAGATCAAACTTACTAAATACATTTGCATTTGATATTTTAGCAAGAAAGAGTTCTTTGTTTGGAAGAGGATACCTTATTGGCATGAGTGCTTCATTTAAAGCTTTGTAATTGATGACTAGCCTTTTCTTCCCTCTTTTCTGCTCACTGTGTTTGTTGACATAAAATGCTGGACATGGCCACAGAATTTTGCATCGTTCAATAAGCTCATGTTCTAAAAGTTGAGTAATCTCCTGCTTGCACAATTCTTGCTCTTTATGACTCATATAATTAGCGCTTGCTTTTTGGGGACAATGTACATATCCTTCTTTATAAGGCAAAGCTACGAAATATTTCTCTCTGGTCCAAAATGCGTCTGGCCTGTTAGCTGTACAATCATTTCCAAGTCTTTCAGAAATACCTTGGAGGATTTTCTAACCATGTAGATCTGCATTCTTAATTATATTTTGGATCTTTGAAAGATCTTGCAGACTATTTTGGAGATGATCTTCTTCATTGGGCTGAACATTAACTTGATAATCACTTTTTGCAGGGAGTGTAACTGGACCTTCACAAGTAGTCAGAACAACTGAATCTTTTGCAAATGTTACTAGGAGAAATATTTTGAGGAAATATTGACCCAATAAAACATCAGAACCTGTATCATAACTGTACAAGGTAAAATATGCAGGAACATCACCTAAATATATCGAAAAATCAGGAGCTATATGATTTATCTCCATTAGCTCTTTATTAACAGCTCTAAAAGCAATCTTTGTGGGCTGCCAATAATATGTAGGAATAGCTCCATACTTACAACAACTGCTCATAGTGCCTGAGTCTATCTGAGCATCAAGAGTGTATTCCTTTATTTTTGGCAACTTAATTTTTATAGGAATAACCACTCTATCATCAATGCCTAAAATATTTACCAAATCAACATCCTTTGATTTCATAGGCATTTCTTCCTCTGAAACTTCTTTCAGCAATAGTTTTGCCAATTTAGAATTGTGATCATCATATTCAGCAAGTAAATATTGCAATCTGGAAGATAACTGAATCATTTCATTTCTGGTATGCTGTATTGATGATTCTATTTTTCCAATCTCTTTTTTGAGAGTACTGATTTCTTCCATACCTGAATCATAAATATCTTCTTTGATCTTCAGAGGCTGGAACATTGAATCAAACTCTTTCTGGATAAATTCTTCATTCTTAAAAACATCTTTATTTCTGGTTGAAGGCAACTGTTTTTCTAAGCCTTCAAGTTTTTCTGTCAATCTTCTTTTCACTGTCAGCTGAGTGGGATCCAGTTGTGACAGCTGAATTTTTACCTTTTCTATTTGTGCCTGCAATGTATCTGAAGAACTGAAATGAAACATCTTAATATCAACAATGAAAGTTTCATCAGAGTCAGAAGAGTCAGAATTTAAACTTATCCTTCTGATATCAGGTAAATCATCATCTGAAGAATCTGAGCTGCTGGATATTTCAAAGTATTCTCCATCAGAATGGGATATGAGATCCCAATCTTGGGGATTGTGGATGTTGGAGAATATATCCATGACCTTTACCTGTTTTTTGTTCTTCTTCTCTTTGCAGTTATTAGCAAAATGTCCTTCTTTTCCACAGATAAAGCAAGTAACTTTCTTAGAAGGTTTTGCTCTTTTCCTGAATACCGTCCTTCTGCGCTTAGAATTGTGTTTTGGATAATAACCTTTTGTTTTGTAAGTAGATTTATCTGACTTACAAAAGCAATGTTTCTTAGCAAATTTTCTTTTCATCTTACTGTGATATCCAAAGTCATATGTTTCTGCAAAATTGTTACATAATTTTGTGCTGAAATGCATTTGTTTCTTGAAAATTTTCTTTGCCTTTTCTGCAGCACATTCCTTTTGTAATATAGTAACAATCAACTGATGTAGAGCAGCAAAAGATATATTTTCAATCTGGATTTTATTTAATTGAAAATAATTATCAATCAAATCTGGAATCTTTCCTGGCATGGATGCAATATAGTATCGTAAATATGCAACGTTATGAGGATCAGATGCTTGGTATAGCAACTTTTGCATCACACAGTAATAATCATGCAAATGATCCATTTTTCATAACCTCTAAGACAAAAATAGTTGGGAATGATGGGCAGAATCTTCAGGAACAACACCTACAAATTCGTGTGCCAAGGCATCAAATAATTCTTTTAATGGATCATCAATATGTTGAATTATCTGATTTTTCTCTGTTTCTGATAACTTTTCCCACCATTGTTTCAAAATTCCAGTGAAATACCAAACAATTTGAGTAACTATGTCTGACCAGTCTACCTTTGTTTCTGCTTTTCTTTGAAGTGCCCATGCATGCAGATTATGAAGAGTAGTAATAACTTCATCATGCGGTAAACAATCAATATTTACCAATAAAGTATTACCATATCCTTTTGTACTAGGATTATCAAATCTGATATTAACAGACTGCAATTTTTCTCTGTATCTTGAAAATGGACTAGTTGCTGCTTCTTCATGTGCAGATGTATCATTAGGATTTTTGCTTCCTTTATTTTGGAAGAAAAATGGTTCATTCCTTTCTCTCTTTGAACTAGATTCCCCTTGGGTCTGTTCTCCTGGTGTCCTGGAAGTAACACTTGACATGGCTAGAATTTGAGGAGTAGATGGTTGGCCATTTTCTATCAAAGTTTTAAGACTAACATAATTCTTTGGTAATCTTAGACTTTCAATAGAGGGAAATCCTTTCACTCTTTCTTTCATCAAATCTATTTTTTCTCTGGCTAAAAGTATTCCTTTACTGATCTTTTCAAATTCTGGGATGCTGACATTTTCTATTCCTTTGAAAAGTAAGCTTCTAATACCATCTTGAGGTTGATTAGAGCTTGAGGCTGTAGAAAACTTTGAGCTAGTCAAATCAACTTCTCTATATCTAGGAGGTGAATGAGATTTCAAAATAGCATTCTGCAGATGGTCTAGGGATTTTGAAATTATCCCCATATTGGACTGTATATCATTCAATGACTGCTTGTGCTCATTTTGTACTCCTAATATTTCATTATAGCCAACATGTAATTTCTTAATATGTTCTTTGATTTCAAGGACATCTTTGGCTATATCATCAATATTTTGTAACATACAAACTATCTGATAGTTTGTGAAATTCTGCATTTTTTCTGATTCACTCTGTTCTAGATATGTCAAATTCTTCATTTGAATCCACTGAAACTCTGACTTTAATGTACCATTCTTAAATGTTCTCCTAGAGCTACCAGGTTCCAAATTCCGTTCATTTATTTTGGCAACTATTTCACTTTGAGCTCTTGGAAGCGTAAAACTCTTAATATCTGGCAACAATTGTTTTACACATTCTTGACAATCTTGGTGCTGTCCATTATGTTAAGGAGATTTTTCTATTTGGAACTTTGAGGCAGAGGAGGAAGAAGGAGTTGATACACAGAATTGGAAATCATCCAATCTAGAGGATAGAGATCTTCTAGGTGTTATCTTTGGTTGTGCTGGATAAACTGGAGGAAGTACAACTTTATTTCTAGCCAATGTAGACTTAGATCTAGTCAAACTAGGACTGATAAAATTGAGTCCTAAAGATCCATCAGAATGTTTTATTAGAGACAACTGTTGAGGTTATTTTATAGCTTTCAGCTAAGGGTACTTCTGAGATAGAGGGATGTATGTACTATTCCACTCCTCTAGAAGTGTACATTCTAAGAATCCCACTTGAAGAGGAACAGTGTTTCGGGTCCAACTATCACACCTTCTTTCAATGCTCTTTTGTTGAGTTTTGGATTTAAATGCGATTTGTAAGACTTGTTATTGCATATTGCCAGCTTTGAAACATTTCACCTTAAGTGACATTTGAAGGATATGAAAACTGCGATGCGATGAGTTCCTTGGGTATGCGATCTCGCATCGCGATTTCGTATTTGTAGGAGTTTGCTTATATGATGTTGTTATTTCCCTTTTTGCAATTCGATGCTTTTATATTAAGAGAAAGATTTTATTTGAACTCATCATAAACTTAAGTCTTTTTGGATTTTACAGGTATTCTCCTAAGTTTATGATAGTAAAATTTATTCAAAAAGGAAATATAAGTTCTAATTATCGTTATTTTCTAGATGAAGGGTCCCCACTTATTTAGTATTGATGTCAAAACTAAAATAAGAAGGGGGGTTGTTGCTGGCCACAACACCTAGCAAGGACTCTGGATTTCTCAATACAGACATGGTGCTTGGATTTCTCCACATGCTCAACAAGAGCTGATGAGTGAGAATGGTTGTGCCTTATGTCTGTAGCGTGCTCAGGGCCTTAAGGTTTCAAAGAGCCTGTAAAGGATCAAGAGTTAAAACTGCCCGTGTTGATCCTATCTCCAAGGTTCATCTCTCGTTTATTCAAGGGACCATAGATAGGATTGCCCATATCCTTAGAAGGAATAATGTCTCCTCTTCGTTCAAACCTCTAAGGACCATTAAAAATTCTCTTGGTACGGTTAAAGACCCTATTGACCCTAAGGACATGAAAGGGGTTTACATGGTTCCATGTTCCTATGGTATTCCATATATTGGAGAAACAGGTTGACCCATTAACCAAAGGATCCAGGAGCATGTTGCAGACATAAGGCAAAATCGTTCCCACTCATCAGCTCTTGCTGAGCATGCAGAGAAATCCAAGCACCATGTCTGTATTGAGGAATCCATAGTCCTTTCTAAGATTGATCATTTCCACCATAGGAAGCTTAGGGAGGCTATTGAGATTGAGAGGAATGCTAGAAATCTCAACAGAGATGATGGTTGAAAATTGAGTAAGCGCTGGATTTCAACCCTCTCCTTATGATCCTCTTGTCTCACCCACCCCCCCACCCCTCCCTCCCCAACCCCTCCCCTTTTACTTTATAGATTTATATCATATTATTTATTGAACATAATTAAAAATAAAAATAAAAATTTCAAGCTCCTTAAGTGCTTGATATTATAGTAGAATTCCCTCCTCATATTTTCTTTTTATTGATAACTTATATTATCACTTTATCTTTTCTTTGATTCACTTTTTGACCCTATTTTTTCTTAATAAATTAATGAACTCCTAATTACTTCATTAATATAAACTCTCAGCATCTCTTTACCTTATTCTTTATAATAATTTGGTATTAACCCTGATTATTATTTGAATATAAACTATTTCTAACTTAGTCTTAACCCCTTATTAATTTTTAAAGTATTCTTAACGATACATTACTATTATTCGTACTCCTATCTGCTACTCCTATCTGTTGTTTATAACTAAATTTATAGTATTAAATAGTTCCCTTTCCCCCCTTTTTATCCTTCTCTTAGCTTCTCTTAACCTTTTACGCTATAAAATGAACCTCATTATTATTTAATATTATATAACAACTATTTTTATTAATATTTATAACCCCCTTATAATTCTATTATTATTTAATATTATATATAATATCCTAATAACTATTTTTATTAATACTTTTAACTTATTCTTAACATCCTAACAACTAATTTATAACTAAATTCAAAATATTAAATAATTTATAACTAATTTTAGAATATTAAATAACTTAGAACTAAATTTGGAATATTAAATAGTTCCTATCTACCTTTTCAAGATTTTTTAGAATTTTAAAGAATTTTTTACACATTTAACTAATCTCCAATGGCTAAACTTGGACAATGATGCATCCCTACTATTTATTCACGAAGATTGTATGATTTTCTCTCACCTTGTCCTGAGGATGAACCACATTAGTCGGTTCTAAACGTCGACCAAATCCTAATGATGTGATTAATCTAAAATACATTTATCTACCTTTCTAGTGGTTAACACAATGACCTTACAGTTGTCATAGCTACAGTCTCTATTGCGCCAGAGGCATCAGGTGGTTGGAGCACAGGGGGAGGTATCGTTAATCAAGCCTTTGTTTGCTTCCTATTGGCTTCCATCCCAGGACCTACTCTAAAGACTGGTTCCAAAATAGTTAAGAGGAAGGTCTTACTTAGAATAGGCATATAACTAAAGGCAACCAAGATTCTTGCATCACAACTAGATATTAGGATTTGCATAGCATAGAGGTGAGTGAATCATCTAAGCAGTGATTGTCCATCCAGTTACTTGGTCTCTAATTGATAATAAGCAAGAAGTTGACTCCATAAGGCACTGGTCTCACATTTGAATTTAATCCTTAAATATTGCTTAAATTAACCAAGTAGCTAGGCCACTCAATCGTGTCTCCCAGATTCATTGGTTGCCAACTTGTCCTCCATCTTCACATTTCCATAGGGACTACCCCCCATAGCCTGCTGCTAGGAGACAACTAGAACAAAGAGGTCGGGGATCAAAGTGACAACCCTTGACCTGAGTCGTTGTCGGAGTGCCTGTACAATCTAAACAATAACAGGCCCCATCAATAGTTATGTTATAAGGCCCATTTTGTTATCCTCTAGCCTATAATTTCTTCTTTTCTCACATTAATTAACATCTTTTTGGCTATAATGTGCTTAATAGGAAGACTAAAGGATGTTTGTCATACTTTGTGGCCTAATGTGGTTAATGTGCAGGAAAAAGAGCATTTTTGAGTGAATTTACTATGCAGAGGCACGTTGGAGGCATCTAGAGGAGATGTAGGAGGATTTTCCCCTGCATTTACTCTCCTTCAACTCGACTTGATCCCTAAAATCACTCATCAATAACTTGAGGTCTACTAGTAGCCAATGAACTCAAGTAATTGCGAGGATCTAAGGGAGATAGATCCATTTTTTTTTGAGATTTTTGAGGGAAGAAATCCATTTTCCAAGGAGGCTACCCCTCAGTCATCTTTGTATAAATAAACAAGCCCAAGGGCTCACTAGGATTCAAATTTTTGAGCAGGGAAGAGCCACTAAGAGCTAAGATCTTGAGATTATAATTTTCATTTTTTTTTGCATGACGTAATTGAACTTTATTTTATGTCAATGAAAATTTTATTGTTGTCTCACATCTAAGTTTCTTTTAGAGGGCCGAGTCTCCTTGGGTTAGAGCCCAACCTAGAGACTCCAATCTCTGGTTGTGTATCTTATCTATGCGCTATTTTTAATAACAACATTTCCTTCTTTATTAATAGAAGTTTAATCATAAAAAGTTGTTGTTGCAAGTCTGGTTACCACCTCTCTTGTGGGAAGTGTGGTTAAAGAGTCTATAGTAGCAATCCAAAAATATCATGCATGCATCAGAGATTGATCCTATGTTTGGATTGCGCAGTTTTGGAAGCATGAATTCCCTTTAAATACGAGCTATTCATCCTAGGAATTATGCAAGAGATTAGGAGCTTGGAGAGCTGAAGAATTGGCTAAGTGTTGGCCAAGAGCTAGCTTGTGAGTTGAGAGAGTTGAGCATACTTGTGAGAAATTGTTCTAGTGAGAACAAGCTTTGTATCTTCACTCATATTTTTGATATATGCAATACAGATAGCGGGGTTATGAGTAGTGTCTTTCCCCAAATACATCTTGTGTTATGTGCCATTAATTTATCTTCTTCTTGTTCATATTGTTTTCATTGATCTATTGGCTTCCGTTGGTTGAAAGTAGAAGTAGATTCTTGTCTTTTGCTTTAGTACATTACATGAACTTGTGAATCTACAGGATTTTCTACATTTAGATCATTGCTCTTTTACATACATTGTTTTTGCATATCTAGGAGTTAAATCACATTCTTCTTCAAGATTTCATGTATGTAGGTCAGATGCATTTTGCAAGATAGATTGAATTTTGATGAAATAAAATTCAACACATCCTTTCTTGCATGGTTTCATAAAATTCAATTCATCCTTTCTTGTCTAGTTCATTTTTCTTGTAACAACCTTGGTTAAAAATCCATGTAACAAATATAAGACCATGGTCATGGGACATGTATTCCAAGCTGAATGGTGGGAAAGGCATCCTAGCGGATGTTCATTTGGTTTATTATGGCTAAGGAAAATGGCAAAGGAAATGGCTAAAGCTTTGGAAAGGAAAAGAGGCATTATTTAGCATTTATTTATGAAAATAAAGGAAATTAGGAGAGAAGGAAGGTGAAAAGTCACAGGTTGCATGTGAGGAGGAAAATGAAGGAAAATAATGGAAAATTGAAGAAAATAGAGGCCTCATTTATAAAAAGGATTCTAATGATCAGTTGGCAAGATCTTTTGCTCAAGATTTTGATCAGTTCAGTTTTGGAGCTCTCATTTTCTCTCTTTCTCTCTCTCTTTCTCTCATACTCTTGGACACTTAGAGTTTTCTTAGAGCACTATTGGAGGAGTATGGCATACTTGGGATTTGGAGCAAGAAGGTAAAGGAAAAGCAAGAAGGCACAAGAGGACATCAGGATCAACAACTACAACATATTTTTCTCGCAGGTACTGAGTTTCATGTATGATTTCCTTGCTAGTATTGGCATGCATGACACATGCATGTGGTTGGTTATTTGCTTATGATATGTCATTAGCATGGAGGATTACCTGGATTGAAAATGGTTTTGCCTAGCCTTTCCATTTCCTAGATAGCCATGGTGTTGTGGGTTTTACTTTTGTTTTCTGGTTGGTTTTCTTGTGGCTTTGGATGTGGGTTGAGTTATTAGTTCCTAGAAGCCTTGGTTGGATAAACGCTCTGGAATCCTTGTAACAGCTTGGGTTGAGTTACTAGTCCTGGAAGACTTGGTTGGAAAAATGCGTTGGAAGCCCATGGTAAGCTTGAGACCCCTATGCTCAGGTCTATTGTTAAACATGTAGGATGCATATTTGTGACATGTTTGACGAAATGTCTATCATGGTTAGTAGGGGTTGAATTAAGTCATTGTTCAAGTATTTGCATATGTATCATTGTTTCAATGCTATTTTTCATTTTTGGAAGTTTCATGGAGTTTTGGGTAGTGGTCTGAGTCCTGGCCCTTAAAAAGTGGCACAGAATCCAGAGTCGCTGGCACAGAACTACCTGGAAAAGTCCCTAGTTGCACACATGCCTTGCTGTGGGAGCGACTAGAGGGTCCCAGTCACATGCATGCCCATGTCAAGGGAGTGATTGAGGCTTTAATGCAGTAACACTTCAGCTTGTCTTAGGGGCTGGTCATCTGAATGGGTTGGATGGATCCTTAGGGTTCTGTTGCATGTGTAGAAGGTTAGGTTGTCTGTGTTCCGTCGGTTTCACTCCCTTAACTGCTACGTAGGGAGTTGAATCATATCATAGTGACTCTTCATCACATGTTTAGCTTGGTTGGTAGGTTACTTGGGTAGATGTGGGAGGAGGGTGTTACATAATGGTACCAGAGCGAGTCTCGTTCTCTTTAGGTTATATTTGATACCACATAGTGGTATCAAAGCATGGTTCAACACTTGGAATGGATGGGTGGAATGTGTTTGTGATGCATGCATGGGGGTTATATATGTGCTTATTATGTAGGCATGGTAGTGGTAATTGTCACAATTGTGTTGCCATGAAGGATTTGATGATGTTGTTGTTAGTATGTGTTTGTCATGAATGCATGTCAGTTGTATATGCATTTGTTATGCATGTCAATGTCTATATGTTGTTATGCGTGAATTGTCATGGTTATGGTTATGCATGTATAGTAGGTCAAACATGCATTGTGTTATCATGATGTTGTTGATTTTTATGATGCTAATGTGTTGGATGAGATAGAGCAGGAGATGCAGACTATTAGAGCGAGGTCGCAATACTAGACTTTGGGGGTAAGAGTAGATCGTCATATAGATTTGTATGGTAGGTATGCATGTATGCTAGTTAATGGATTGTTATATGCATTAGGGTTATATACATGTTTGTCATTTTATTATTGTTGAGTTACATGCATGGTAGATGCTAGTGAATCAATGTGGTCATATGCACATGTGTCGAATAGTCATGAATGATAGTAACTTGTTGTTATATGCATTGTTGTTGTTGTTTTATGTTAGTTAACTTGATGATTATGTTATATGTTAACTTGTTGATTGTTATATGATAGTTAACTTGATGATTATGTTATATGTTGTTGATGAGTATGTTATATGTTAACTTGTTGTTGTTATATGTTAGTTAACTTGATGATTAGGGTTATTTCATTAAGATCTTGATGTTGTATGTATCATGTTGACCTAGATTGTTCTGTGTAGATGGTTATGGTTATGACATTCATGTATGAGATGATATATTTGTGATATTATGTTGTACTAATCTAGACTGACTATGCATATGTGATTGTTATGCATGAATGACAATTGTTTATGAGTTTATGATGTGAGCATGTTAGCTAGTTACTGTTATGGATATCATGGCCTTATTTATGTTTGAGTTGATGTGTTGTGAAGTTAAATTGTGCTAATCTAGATAGATTGTGCAGACAAGATATCCTCCCCTAAGATACATTAATGTATGAGTTTGTTTATGTCGTCTACATGGTGCTTGAATGTTTGATTATGTCATCTATTGGTGTTTGAGTGTCTGGTGTCTATTATGTCGTCTATTTGTTGTTTGAATGTTCGATTACTTGCATAATATGAGTATGTGTCTGTAAGATTGCATGAATGAATGGTCTTGTTTTAAGATGGTTGTACTAACACATTATGTGTGGAGACAACTGATATGTACTTGAGTGTAAGCAGGTGATAGTTGTAGCATTATGTCTTATGACTGTTAGTTGATTATGACCTGGTTGTTACAATTAGTAAAGGTTGATTTCAAATTAATATACATGATGTCTTGATCATTGGAATGTGAGACTGACATGTGTGATCAGTTGCAGGGAAACATGTTTGGTATTAACTTGACAAGGTAATAATAGATGTGTTTATATAGCTAACAGTTGGGTGATGTGACAGTGCATAGTAAGACTCAATTGAAGCAAGGAAAATGTAAAAGAAAGGAATTGTGTGAAAATTCCTTTGACTATGTTTGGAAATTGCATTTCCAAATGAAAGAGTTCTTTGCATATAAGAAGTATTCTTAACCCTAATATTGTCTAACATTATGTGGATATGTGCTAGATTAATGAACATGTATTTCACAGGTATATTAGCTAGTTTCTAGTTATAGCTAGATCCATCAAGGGAATCAGAGTCCCTTGAGAGGTGGCATGTATGTGTCCAATTACAAGGCAACGTGCTTGGCTCAACAAGGTAAGATAACTGGTATATTGTTATATTTATTTATGCACTCACAATTATGTGTTTATGGTAGTACGATGCAGGGGATTTCATGGCAAGAGATTGTCATGAGATTCTGAAGACGGCTCAAGTTGAGCTTTCCTTTGGAAGAATTGGGAATCATGGGGATTGAGTCATGGTGTTGGTTGTAAGTTTTGTGATTTTAGTCTTTTGTGATTTTTGGCACTTGATTTGTGGCTTTGTTTATGTCTAGTGTATGGCCAAACCACTTTGTTTGTGGTGTCGTATTGTTATTGCTTTTCATGGTTTTCTTCTTGTTTGCATTTGTTCTTTCCTTTTATGTTTTGAGGGCCTTGGGAATTAGTTGGGAAAGAGGAAAGTTAATGGAGCTCAGAGAGAGATGAATGAAACCTAGCAAGTAATGTAAGACCCGAATGAAGCTCAGTGCATGAGTAAGGGCAGTTGAAGGTAAGAATATGACAATCGATTGGATGGGTTCGGTCCATTGGTGTAAATGGACAGTGGCAGTATAGTCATGAGAAAGGTAAGGTAAATAGATTTGAGTTGTCAGATGCCTTGGCTAAGGTAAGGTAAATAGATTTGAGTTGTCAGATGCCTTGGCTATGTTGGGAACTGTTGTTTTCAATGCTGTGCATGTTGTGCATGGATAAAGGGTGTTCTCTTAACCTCGACCTTATGCTATCTGGTAATTATGTTGCGATCATGATTATGTTGATGTTTATATATGTATAGATGTATGTATGTATGTATGTCGTGTCTGATAGGGTTGTTAGTGTAACAACCTCCTCCCAAATCTATCCAAGTAACCAACCAACTGGGGTAAACATGCGACGAGAGTCTACTATGATTGGATCCGACCTCCTATGTGACATTAAGGAAGTGGAATTGACAAAACAAGACCTTACAGACCTCCCTCAGGTGCTTCAGGACCCCCAGGAGCTAATCCACCACTCTAGGTGCCCATCTCCTGAGTTAACCTAGCATTTCAATGAATTAAACCCAGAGTCACTCCATGGGAAGGCATGTATGCCACTGTAAACCTATAGTTTCTCCCACAGTGCCTATAAGGGAGAGACTGCAGTCCCTCTTAGCCAGTTCTATGCTAGAGACTACGAGATTTAAGCCACTTTTTTAGGGCTAGTCTCCAAACCAATGCCTAGAACTTAATGAGACTTCCAAAGATGATAAATGACACCAAGGAAAATCCTCTAACAAAAAACTTGATCAAAGCCTTTACCTAATCAAGCCTAACCATGACAAAAATTTTGTCAAACACTTAGTAAATATGCAACCTACAGGTGTAAATAATAGATCTGAGCATAGGGGTCTCATATTTATCTAAGATTCACCATGAAGCATTGTTTCCTTATCACTTTAAATGTAGTTTCATACATTAGACCATAGATACATTGTTCATTCATATACAAGTAAAAACATGCTGAGATCCATACATAATTGCTGTCATAAAACATACATATAACCATCATAATAACAACATAAATACTCATGAAAGTACAACCATATAGACCACATATAATCCATCAAAATACTCATAGAAAGACAAGGAGAAACAAACTTTAATTAATGATGCAATAGACCAATTGGAGATGGGACTACCACGTTCCACCCGACCATAGATTGGCTGAGCCAAGTCTCTCTTTAGCCAATCACCCCTATGCCATATTCCAAGCATGAATGTGGGACTCATAGAACACATAAAAAACACCAATAAATATGGATTCCACTGAAGTTCTCTGCCTACACTGTGAGGAATTTTTGTGCCTTCTAGTCTCTCAGGATTTACGTGCATCCACAGTCCAATCCAGGGGTCACTAGGCCCTACATTGAGACATACCCTCTAGGCTTTACCATGCATTCCATCCCAGAACTACTAGGCCCAATAGAGAGAAAATCCACCTCTTGGCTTTACCGTATATCATTCCATTCACTGGCAAGGATTCCTAGTCCCACCGAGGCACACAATCTGGCTTTACTACAACCGATAGTCCAGTTTTAGGGGTTATTAGGCCAGTGGCTTCGTGATCCTCAGTTTGGTTCAGGAACCACTACACCATGTGTTTGTCACTTCAGAGATCCAACCCACTCAACTTTGAATCCAATCTGGCCATCCCACATAAACCAAATGAGAGAACCCATCTCATCAAGGCTATCAGGAAATGGCAAGGCTAGGATGAAAATATTGTCACACCTGGAAAAAGCCATGCCATGGTAGAAAAGAAACACATGAAATCCTGTGCATGCCAAATCTAGCAAAGAAAATACACATGCAAGTCAATACCTGCAATGAAGCCTGTTGTAGCTGCTTAATCCTGCAATTCCCTAATTGATATTTACTTCCTCTTGCCTTCTTTGCCTTTCTTGCTTCAATGCCGAAGTGCTCCAAGAAAAAGTGTCCAAGAGTATGAGAGAGAGAGAACAATGAGAGAGTTCTAAAGATAAACTAATTAAACTTTCCAACTGATCCTCATAATATTTTCTATGAGTGAGACCTCTATTTTCTTCATTTTCCATTATTTTCCTTCAATTTCCTCCTCACATGCAACCTATGACCTTTCACCTTCCTTTTCTCCTATTTTCCATTCTTTTCATAAATAAATGTGCCAAAAATGCCATTTTCCCTTTCCAAAGCCTTAGCCATTAGCTTTGCCAATTTCCTTAGCCATAAACAACCAAATGAACGCCCCATAGGATGTCTTGCCCAACATTTAGCTTGGAATACGTGTCCCATCATCCGTGGTATTTATATATTTTTACATGGAATTTTCACCAGGGTTGTTACAGTCAGGATCATGATTGTTTTATGCTAATGTTTATGTATATGTATGTATGTATCTATGTCATTGTTTGATAGGGTTGTTAGGGATCATTCTTGTGGAGGAATGATTGTTTATGCATGTGAATGGCATGAAGAGGTTCCTAGTCTTATGAGGAATCAAGTGGGAAGAGTAGCCCTGAAAAATTTATGAGGTCAGTATCATGTGGATATGAGTTTATATTATGTGTTTATACTATGTCTATGTTTATGTTATGGACATGCTATGTTGAGGGATACATCAACAAAATGAAAGCAGTGTGCTCTGTGGCATACTGGGACAAGCATGGATAAGACACTAGAAGCAAGGTTGCTTGGTAGAGACAATGTGGTTTTGGATGTGCAGTGCTACTGTTGTGTATATGTTGTGCATATTGTATATTTAGTAATTATACAAGTGATGGTGTATGCCTGTTGTATATATGGTGTTGTGTGTATATTCCATATGTGATTCTTGGTATAGATGGTGCTATGTACAAGTTGGATATGCGGTGCTATGTACAAGTTGTATTGTCTCATTATGGATATGTAGTGTTGTGTGCATATGGTGTTGTGCACATGTTGGATATGTGGTGTTGTGTACATATGGTGCTATGTAAATGTTGTATATGCAGTGCTATGTACATATGGTGTTGTGTGCATGTTGTACGTGTGGTGCTATGTACATATGGTGTTGTGTGCATGATTATACATGTGATGTTGTGTGCATGTGGTGTCATGTACATGTTGCACATGTGGTGTTATGTGCAGGTGGTTCTGTGTACATGTTGTGCATGTGGCTCTGTGTACATGTGATGTTGTGTACATGTCGTGCATGTGGTGTTGTGTACATGTGTTATTGTGTACAGGTTGTACAAGGGGTGTGATGTACACATTCTGTAGAGGGTGCCGTGTACATGTGGTGCTATGTACATGTTGTGCAGGTGGTGCTGTGTACAGGTGGTACTATGTACATGTTGTACATATGGTACTAGTGTACATGTGGTATTATGTGCACGTCGTACATGTTGTGTTGCGGGCATGCGGTACTATGTAAGTGCATTGTGTAGTTGTGGTATCGTGACATGTGTATTCATTGTGTTGTAAACTGGGTGTAAGTGTACATATATGTGTTGTGTTGTACACCAGGTGTAGGTGTAGGTGTAGGTGTAGGTGTATGAGTTGTATGTCAGGTATAGGTGCATATATTGTATGGTGTTGTATGTCGTGTGTGGTTGTATGTGTGTGATCCACACTATGTGTATGTGTACATGGTTGAAGAGAAGGCATTGGGTGTTTGTCGGGTGTGGCAACTGATCTAGTGTGCATACAGAATAAGGAAAAATGTAGCAGCTAAGGATTGATTAAAGGGTAAGTATCAATATTTTATTTCAATTTTAATTATGCATGTGATCTATGATTCTGGTTTACGACGTTTACATGTGGTTCATGATATTGATTTATGACGGTTGCATTTCGAGCTAACCATATGTGATATGTTTATACATAATGATTTGATCAAAGATGCTAGTTTGACTTGTTGTGATAGGAAGTAAACAAGATTGCAAGTGTACCTTATTGACGAGCTACCAATGAGGTATGATTTGAGTTTATTTCAAGTTATTTTGAATCTAATGGAAATTATGTGCTTGGTATAGGAAAGCATGCAATGCCCGGTTTTCGTGGTTGAAATTGACTGCAAGCATTAGTAGAAACAAAAGGAATTGGAATAGGAAACAGTATGTTGGTAAAGCACTTCAGGAGTAGGGCCATTGTGGAACACAGGTACCCAATAGTGTCCATTAATTTCCATGAGCATGCTATGACTAGTATGAGGGTTTTGAGGCAGATATATGCCTTGGTTTTTGTATCTTTTGATGCGAGGAAGCCTTTCCAAGGGATGGACTTCCCGTGATGGGGGTGCCAGGGGAACTTGGAAGGTGTGTGACTGCATGGAAGGGGGTGACTGGATTACCCGAAGGACTGTGTAGCAAAGGGAAGTTCGGGGATGGATTTGTTTTGGTCATTAACATTTCCAGATGGAATAAGATGCACATTGGGAGTGTGCCTTGGAACAATGAGCTGGTAACTATTAAATGAGGGTATGATAGCGCAGGATTGTAGCGCTGGACATTGGATGCAGATTTGACTTTGCTAGCGGATTATAGACTTCCTGGGAAGGAGGTGAATCCTGGTATTACTTGAGGGTGGATATGTGAGCCTCTATTCATCTTATTTTTATATAGAACCTCAAATGTCTCCAACTTACTTCCAGAGAAGACATTAGTGAATTAAAAAGTCGAAAATAAGACAATTGTAAGGCAAAGCAATAAAAGAATGTTTAAATGTCGATGCCACTGATAAGAATCACCATAGAAATTGAACCATATGGAGTCGAGCAAGTAAAATAAGAACCTGAGTGCACATTACATGACATATTTAAGAGAAAAAAATTATGAATAAAACATCCAAGTCGTAACTACAATGAGAGCTTCAAAGAAAATCAATAAATAATTCTAAATAGGGATTAATAACAAGGTAGGAGATCAGAAGGAAAATTGTGTACTAATAGAACACAAACCCTAGAATGTTAATTCAAAAGCGAGAAGTGTAAGTAATGTTTAATTAAATAATTCATAGGATAAATCACATGCATGATTTATCCTATTTCGTATATCTATGTATAACGATGAGTCAATGTACAAACAACTTCAACGATATACCACATTGTTAATAAAGAAATACACAGACGAACTTTATAATGGAGAAGTGTTGCATGAAATAGCACAAGGTTATTTGTATAAGTGCTCAGATGAGACCATAAGCTATATGAGGAGCAGAAAAGACAGTTATGTTAGACTAGATGGCCCTACATTTGTAGTTTTATTTAGAGTAAAAACCTTAGTTGGGAAAATGCCATTATCAATAAAAACACATTTTTTGGATTTAATAATAAAGACAAAGTTTATGAAAAGAGATTACAACATAGGAATTTAACGATTACAATATAAACTATAACCAAATGGCTAAAATAAATAGTATAAATGAAAAATGTGCTACTATTGAAATGTAGTACAAAGGTATAGAATAAGCCAAGACCAAGTATGGATTCCTTCCTATACAAATAAAGATGACCATTAAAGATCATTGGTAGAGACTCGATTCAAAATCTTGTAAGTGACAATTTGATAGAAGACAATTCAAAAGAGACGAGAATTGTATTCTTTGAATATAATTAATCAATTTTAAACTTATAACATGTTTTGGCAGTGATGTAAATGTATTGCAACTTATATCCATGCATATATATACATATGGTTCTCTTTAAAAAAATTATTAGGACTGTAGGTGAGGTACATTACAATGGGGAACTTCAGTATTAATTGTGAAGAAGAAGGATGGGATGCTCCGACTCTGTATTTATTACAAGAAATTAAATAAAGTAACCATTAAGAACCAATGTCCGTTGCCATGGATTGATGACCTATTTGATTAGATAATTGGAACAACAATGTTCTCCAAGATCGATTTAAGGTCTGGGTATCATGAGGTGCGCATCATAGAAGAATATATCCATAAAATTGCTTTCAGGATGAGATACGGGCACTACGAGTTTGTAGTGGTACCCTTTGGGCTTATGAATGTACCAACCACTTTCATGTGTCTAATGAATAGTGTGTTGCATCCTTATTTAGATAAATTTGTCAATGTTTTTGTGGATGCGTTGATGGTCAAAATTGACATCATTAACATTTGGGGAAAAACCACCCGGTCAGGGCCCCAACTAAACCCTTTTTCGTTTGGCATAGTGGGTCTGACTGGAATTATGGGACCAATTACCCTTTAACAAAAAAATTGTATGAAGTGAGATGATTGGTGGTGATAATAGGACCTAAGGACTATTAATATATTCTAACTAATTAACTACAAATTGTTGTAATCTATTATAGTATCCGGGTAAGATGAAACCATATGTGCTAGAAGATGTCGTAACAAACACAATAATATAGATTATTATGAGATTATAATATTAATTCAATCAAAAGAAATTAATTTAATTAAATACTTAATTGAATTAATTTAAATAAAACATTCCATGTGATAAATATTTCATTGCTCATTGTATGAATTAAATTTCATTCAAACATGTCACAAGTGATCATGAAAGACTGATTGAAGCATATATTGTTCATGACTGGCTGAAGCATATATACATGAACAATATCAATAAACAATTCCTTTCAAAGTAAAGAAACAAAAGCAATGGATAATAGTACCCGAGAGGCTGAAAATATGCTCATTCTGGAACTGCTGGTGGTTAAGATTTATATTAAGAAAAACTCAAATATGAAAGAGAAATTTAAGTCATTTCTTGAGTTTTATTGTTCGAAACTAATCCCATAGTAGCCATTTATGAATCAATGTTTCGAGTCTATAGCAAGACTCATCATCAAGATAATACCTACAGAGGAGAGAGCAAAGGGAAAGTGATTAATATAGAAGGTATGAAAATGAAAGAGCTGACCTGCTTAATAATTAATGTTAGGAAATAAATAATTTAGTCTTAGGAAATAAACAATAAGGAAATTAAATTAAATTTTTTTTTTTTCCAAAGGAAAAAACGAAACTTTTTATTAAGATTATAAAAATTTTACATTGCATATGCTGATGCATCACTTATCATCCTGAGTGACTATCATGTCTGATTTACAAAAATTGCTGCCTTATGCCTGTAACCAGTTTCCTTTAAAGTGCTGAAACTGTCTCTGATATGCCCTGAACTGATGTTCCTTTAAGCCGATATTCTTAAACAATAAACTGTAGACTGATCAAAGAAGATTAACCAGCAAAACCGGGTCTCCTCAACATAGAGGAAAACAACCCGTCACCTGTATAGAGAGTTTATATTAAGCCGAATTGCCATAGCTGAAAAAGTTTTATGTTTGCATATAAGTACAAAATTTTGAAAAGTGAAAAGAACAAAAAATTCTGCCAGAATATCAGAAAAATTGATTATAAGGTGGCTGATCGGATCTTCTGATTTGGCCTTGATCATCTTCTACAATCTTCCAGCTGCCCAAATCCTGTTGTAGACCGTCTTTAGAAAGCTTATCCGCTGTGTCATTCCTTTCCCTGAAAATGTGGCATAGAGAGAAACTGTTAAAAAATGATTTAAGTCTCTGAACTTCTCCCAGGATTTGTTTTATGACTTGATTGCTGCAAGTACTTTGACCATTTACCCATCTGATCACATTTTGGGAATCCCCAAAGATTTGAATTGAGAGAGTGTGCCTTTGAATGAGCCAACATATAAGGAATTTCAGGGTAAGCAGTTCAGCAAAGTTATTAGAGCCTGTTCCTAGACCCACAGAAGCTTTTAGGATATGAGATGGGTTTTCATGGATGACTAGGCCTGCTCCTGCTTTGTTGTTTTGGGATGCACCATCGAAGAAAGCCCAAGGGATTCCTTCTGTGAACTGCACTTCTGGAACATTTCTTTGGGAGTGGGCTTCCTTAGGATCGGGAATACTGGAAAAGATGGCAATGCTCTGAATTGCTGTGATAGCTATGGGCATTTCCTTGTCCTGGAAGATACTCCTGTTCCTGGTTATCCAAATTCCCCAGCTGATGATTAGAGGAAGGTTACGCAAATTCCCATTTGGATGAGAGTGTCACCACTTCTGCCAAGCTTCTTGCACATTGTTACCTTCCCATTCAAGCTTTTTGTTCATAATATTTCCTGCCTCGCCCCATATCTTAAGAGATTCTGGGCACTTTAGAAAAAGGTGGTTTATGGATTCTGCTTCTGAATTGCATAAGGTACATCTCCCAGGCCCGTGCATGAATATGGTCTGCAGGATGTCCCAAGTTGGAATTTTGCTTTTTAAGATGCACCAAAAAGGATTTTTGACTTTGGAGGGCTCTTAAGTTTCCATAGCTGTTTCGACCACCACTCCGGATCTCCCCATCCTTTCCTTGACATAAGGAAATTATAGCCAGTCTTTGGAGCATAATCCCCGGAGTCTGCATGTGCCCAAATTAACTCATCCTGTCTGTCGCTCAGCCTTACATTGGATCTGAAGAGTTCCTGAGTAAAAACACTCCATTCATTCCACCATCTTTGCTCCAATTCCAATTCTTCTCCATTCTTCCAAGCTTGACCCCAGATGGATGAAGAGCCCGGATTCTCCACTTGGCTTAGGAAAAGAAGACCTTTATCCTCTAACTGCTGAACCAGTCCAGGGGAAAGGGCATAGTTTTCATTACAACCGACCCAGGGATCCTTTCCGATCTTTACCTTTTCGCTGTTCCCAATCTTCCATGCTAATCCTTGCTCAATCACTTTAAAAGATTCCAATGTTGCTTTCCAGATTGCAGAAACGTTCTTTTGGATCTTGACTGGATTCCTGATCCATTCTTCCAGAGGTGTTGGATCTATATATTTTCTTTTTACCGTTCTTGTCCAGAGATTTTCCATCTTAATAAGTCGCCACCCTGATTTGGCTGCCAATGAAAGTCTGAAGTCAGGCAGGCTTTTTATCCCCCAACCGCCCCAGTCTTTTGGTCTCGCCACTTTCTCCCAGGCAACCCAAGGGAGAACCGAGTTTTCTTTTGATCCTGCCCACAAAAATCTGCTGCAGATTCTCCTAATTTTCTCCAACACTCCTTTTGGGACCCATGTTAAAGCTGCCCAGTAAACTGGGATGGCTAGTAACACAGATTTTATTAGGGTCAATCTCCCTGCTCTGGAAAGCCATTTGAAGCTCCAGTGGCTGATTCTTGCTTCAATCTTTGCAATTAGCCAAGACCAGTCCTCCTTCCTGTAATCATTTGGCTTCAACCAGAATCCCAGATACTTAAACGGGGAAACCATGTTGCACATTTCATATGGAAAATAAAAGCTGAACTGCTCCTTTTCTTGTCTGTTTAGTCCTTCCACTATGATTTGTGATTTCCTGGGATTGATCTGCATTCCGGTAGCTTTCAAAAAGAGTTCAAAGATATTTTTTAACTCCTTTAATTCATTTAAGGAACCATTAGTAAAGACCAGAATATCATCTACAAAGAGAAGGTGAGATATGAACAAATTTACTGCTGCCTCTATACCTTTTATCTTACCTTCCCTTTTGCTTCTATGAATCAGCTGGCTTATACCTTCAGCCACTAAGAGGAATAACAAAGGGGACAAAGGGCAGCCTTGCCTCAGCCCTCTCTGTCCTTTGAAGAAAGGAGTGGCAGATCCATTGATGAGAATTGCATAACTAACATCTGTGATACACCCCATGGTCCATCTGATGAAGTCCACTTTGAAGCCAAGATGCGTTAGGAGCAGGCGAATATATGCCCAGTTTATCCTGTCGTAGGCCTTTGACAAGTCAATTTTGATTACTGCTCCCTTATTATTTTTCACCTTAACACTATGAAGGACCTCCTGAGCCACCCCAATTGCTTCATGAATTTGTCTCCCGTTCAGGAACCCAAATTGTTCAGGTGAGATATGCCTTGATAGAATTGGTTTGATCCTGAGAGCTATCACTTTTGCGATTATTTTATAGATACTATTGCATAAGGATATAGGTCTGAAGTCCTCAAAAGATTCCGGAGCTTCCTTTTTTGGAATGAGAGCAATGAAGGTTGCATTGAAGGGACTGTAAATTTCTCCCTTCGTTCTTGACTCCTCTACTACTTCTGTGATTTATTCTCCTATCTGCTCAAAAAAGTGTGAGAATAGCTCTACTGACCAACCATCCGGTCCGAGACTTTTCTCTTTTTCCATGGATTTTATAACACTTTCCACTTCCTCCTTCGTGACAGGATCCATTAGGAGGTCCGCTTCTTCCTCCTCCACATATCTATGGAAACATAGTGCTGTTTGGATGACTTCCGCAATGGTGATCTCACCATTGTCTTTAAATAAGGATTGGAAATGATTCACCCCAAGGGATGAAAGAGCTTCAAAAGTCTTAGCCTCCCTTCCTTCTTCAGTCTTTAAGTGCCAGATAGTATTGGCACTCTTCCTCCCTTTTGCATAGTTATGGAAAAAACTTGTGTTATCATCCCCTGCTTTGAGCCAGATTGCTCTACTCTCGAGTCTCCATTCTTCCTCCTTTGCCAGCAGGATTTGATTCTTGTGCCTCTCCAGGGCTACGATTTTCTCCTTAGATTCATGAGTCCATGAGTCGCATAGCCATCCGCCTCTATGCTTTCAAGCTTTTGGAGTTCCTCGTTTATCCTGGATAAGTCCTCAGTCTGCTTTGATTTTCTGTCCTTTGCCCATAAAATTGTTGCCTTTTTCAATCTTTTGAGATTTTCCATAAATAAAAATCCTTTATTCTCTTGTGATCCTCTGGCAGGATGTATCCATATTTCTTGGAACAGTTTATTGTATGATTCTTCTTGAAGCCAGGAGGCATTGAATTTGAAGGGGGCAGGAGGTTTAGGGGGGACTTTGGAGAGCTCAAGATATATCGGGAAGTGGTCCGAAGGACCCCCTTCTTCTACCCATTGCCTGAATAAAGGAATTGCAGCAGATAAAGCCTCATTGATTAAGAAGCGGTCTAATCTCTTCGCCACCCTAGCTTCTCCTACTCTTCTGTTGCTCCAAGTTGGTTTCAGCTTGATGAGGTTTGCTTCTATGAGATTGTTTGAGGCTAATAGGTTCATAAAGAAATCTGATTGTGGGTCCTCTCTTGCAGCTGGGCCCCAGGCTTCCGCTCTTCCTAAAGAGAAGTTTAGATCTCCTCCCATCACCATGTAGTTATTCTTCACAAGCGAGTTCTCCATCAAGCCGTTCCAGAAGGGAATCCTTCCTTGACACGGCCCATAAATATTAATGATAGTTAAGGGAAATTCGAATTCTGTAGATTGACACTCTATCCCCATCACCTGCTTCATTCCCCATTGATTCTAGATCTTAATTTTACCTTCTCTGATTCCTACAGCCAAACCTCCTGAGTGGCCGTCAGAATCCATGGCTGTAAATTTCCATCCTGGTAGAAGTGCATTAAGCATTGATTCAATGTCCTCCCCTTTCCCCAGAGTCTCCTGAAGAAGGAGAACATCCGCCTTAGAGTTCTTAACTAACTCCCTAAGAGCCAGTTTTTTGGGTTTGCTGGCTAAACCCCTACAATTCCATGAGGTAATTATCATTTTAAGGCGGAAGTGGGGCTTTGCACTGCTCTAAGTGCCCCTATGATTGAAAGTTGCTTCCCATCTGCCACATCGAAAATAGCCTGGACTTGGGCCGCAGAGAGCCTGGATTTTCTACCCCTTTTTTTCCCGGGCTGGCTCTGGGCTGGGGATGGATCGATGCCCCCCACAGAAGACATAGAACCATGCTTTTTTACCAGGGAGCGGAGGTTATAGGGACATAGAGGTTGCTGGGTCTGAGAGGAGGATTCAAGGCAGCACCCGTCACAATTCAGAACTAGGGAGGGAATAGCGGCTGATAAGCTTTCAATACAATTTTTCAATTTGCCATCGTCCATCTTTACATTTTTAACATTTATTTCAGAGTGGAGAGTATTATTGTTCGGATTAGTAGCTAAACATTCATCCAAGCATTCGTCTTTATTTTCAATGATAGGAAGAGAAGAATGTTTTGGATTCAAGATCATACCCTTTGGTTCCTCGGCTGGGCTTGGAGATGAGCTCGGTGGAACCTCGTCTGCGATCTTCTTAGCTTCCCCTAGACCCGGTCCGTCTTCTGTCAATTCCTTCGGAGGTACCTGAGGGTCTGCTTCCTGATCTTGGCTCCCCTGTTGCGGGTCTACATCCATTGGTTCGTCTTCCTGAGCTACTGATATCTCCTTGTTAATTTGAAACTGAGGGCGCCTGTAGATCTTTTCCGGCCTCTCCCTCGTTCCCTGGAACCTTCTCCACCGTCTTCCTAAGGGACATTCCTTAGCCAAGTGCCCATACTCGTGGCATCTGTGGCAACGGAACGGCAAGTATTCATAGTCCAGGATTTGTTCAAATACATAATCCTTGTATTGAAGGTTGATCTTCTCTGCCAATCCTCCGCTTGGATTAAGGCTTACCAGAATCCGAGCCATTGCCCTGTTGTGTGTTTCCTGGAAAGACATGTCTGCCTCCAAGTAAGTACCCAGTCTGTTCCCGATCGCCTTAAACACCGATTCAACCCAGAGGAACGATGGAAACCCTGGCGCTCTTACCCATACCGGGAAAACATCAGCTTTTTCATGGGCTGCATCAAACATGGGGCTCCATTTTTTGAACAGCACCGGGATGTTCCCAAGTGACCAATTCCTCTTCAGTACCCATTCTGCTGCCTCTTTGTTTTCGAAACGGACCGAGAACCATCCTTTTGCTAATGTCAAAACCCGAAAATCTCTGATTAGGTCCGTTTGCCAATTCTGCTTCCCCCAAGATTGGATGTATTCGGATGAGAATTTCTTCCCTCTTGCTCTGCCGACCAGGGTGCATTCAGCTACCTCCAGCACTTCTTCAATCTGGACGTCCATTCCCAACACCAGATTTCCTTCTACCCCTTGGGATTTAATCAGTCTCTGTTTTTTCCTTTGCCCTTCTGCGGATTTTGTTCCTCTTGAAGTGTCTCTTAGGGCTTCATTCTCCTGCTGCCCTCTATGAGAGCCTGGGCCGGAGATCTAGGGAAAAGGACCTGACTCCGGATAGATCTCCTTCGAAGAATTTGGAGGAAGATTTTGAGATTCAAACAGAGATTGATTAATTACCTGAAGCCCCTGGTTTATTCGCCTGTCTTCCCCCCTTGGTTCCTGGTATTCTTCGGAACCCTGATCCAGCCACCCAATCTCTTTTGGGCTGTTCCTGCTCGTTGCAATTGAAACCCTTGTGATGGTTGCAGGTCTTCCCGCGTCTCCTACAGGGCTTTGCCCTAACTTTGCTCCAAGGTTAACTATGTCTTCCAATCCGCCAGAAAGAATCGGTCCTGCAAACCCTAGTTTCCCTTTGTTCCCGAAATGTGGATTGATCGGGCTTGTCTGAGGGTTTTCCTTGCTCGATCTTTGAAGCTGATGCTGAAGCTTTCCCCCCTGATGCACTGCTGTCGTCCCTTGCAGTTCCTTGGCTGTATTAGAGAGGGTATGGGGCGATCTTTCTGGATCCGAACAGAACGGAGGAGATGCTAGGGCTTCCATCATTCCAAAGTAACGTTCAACGTTCTGAGCTGTTGGATCTTTCCCCCAGACAGAGAGAATATCCTCCATAGCTGGGTCTAGGTCAATACCCTCATCCGGATTAACCATGGTTACCTTGCTGGTCGCAGTTCGTTGTCGGCTTGTCGAGGGCTGAGGAGTCGCTGTCCGAAAATTCCTATTCCTATTTTCCTTGAGGTAAATTACCTTCGCGATTTACAGTTTCTGTGGCCTCCAGGTGTCTGTTCTTTGCATACAATAAACCTCCACCTGCCGATCCCTACCCGGCTTTCACCGGTGCGAAACAGGCTGCCACTGCCTACACCCCGTCCATTGTTGATGGGCCCTATCCTCGGCCCTACAGGCCTAGATCTGGCTCAGCACCAGCTGCCGAAACCTCCCTGCTGCGATCGCCATCCTCCCCCTCGGTCCCTCAAATTAATTATTTTTTATCAAAGTATATTTCTTGATATAATAAAAGACTATAACTATTATTGCTATTATTAAATATTATTTGATTGGTGTTAATAAAAGATTAATAGTATAGTTAATTAATGATGACAATAATATTTAACCCTATTATTTTATATATTCTTTAAAGCTAATTAATGATGACCATAATTATTATTATTAATCTTATTTTATATATTTGTATTGTTGTTACAGGTTTTAAAGATTTTAACCATATAATATATTGATGGTTAGAGATTGCTATTAATATTAAAAATTGTGATTATAATAATAATTATTGTTCTAATTAATTATTACTATTATTAGTGTTAATTACATACACTAATAATAATAAGGATAATCACTACTACTAATAATAAGTTAATAGTTCTTATCTTCTATTAGATTTAATAATTAAATTAATCCTATGAGTTCTTAAGCTTTTAATTACTAGGTGAGGATAGTAATATTATTAGGGTAGACAAGGATAAGGAGCTAAGAAAGCTAAGGTAGGAGCAAGGAAGAGGAAAGGATAGAGAGTATTAAGAGGGAGAGAATGATGAGGAGAGGGAACAAAAGAAAGGTTGAATGAGGATAAAAGCGTAGGAGGGAGCTAGGGATGGGGGGTCAGTTATGGTTGTGAGACATGGTTTCTTGAGTGAGTAGGGGGATCCAACTTCTGCTAATATCCATGCCCCCATCTCTATTAAGATTGTGAGGATGCTTAATGATTTCAAGGGCTTCTCGGATCTTACGCTTATATTGATGTTTTTCTTTGGCAAGAATTTTAGTGTCTTCAAGGCACACATGGTGGCATGTTTTTTCTGAGTGTTCCGCAAGAGCCGAAGATCTGGATCTGCCATTTCTAATGTCAGCACCATGTTCCTTGAGTCTGATCTTGAAGGATCTCCCTGTCTCACCAATATAACATTCTCCACATGAACACATGACCTTGTAAACCCCTTTGTGCTAGAGGTGATCAAGGCTGTCTTTTACTGATCTCATTTCTTGCCTGATAGTTATTAGGGGTTTGAAAGAGGTATTGATATTTTTCTTTCTAAGAACCTTGTTCAGCTTATCAGTGACTCCTTGAATGTATGGAAGACGAGTCTTTCTAAGCAGCAGAGAGTCTGCTGAAGAGGGTCTTGTTTTGTTTCCATCTTTAGCTCTATTGATGGTTTTAATGATGTCTTTATTTTTATATCCAATGTTATTAAATAACTTCTTCAAATATTTAATCTCGTCATCCACATGATTTAAGTCTGAAATCCTGAATGCCACAGTGAAGAGGGTTTTGAGCACCCCTATCTTTTGCACCATATGATGGTTCGATTCAGCATGAAGGTAGTTGTCCATGTGAGATTTCTTCTTGTACACCTTATGTCCTAATGATACATCTTCATTCCTAAGGATGAGAATGTTGAGGAAAGGTATGTATTTGTTTTCTTCAACCTCCATAGTGATTTGGATGTCTTTAGATAAGCTGTTAGGGTGGTATAGAAAGTTCTTTAGCTCTTCATCTCCATGTGTCTAGTTTACATTGGTGTCATCAACAAACATAATCCAGAATTTTGGTTTCAAAGGGGAGGTCTCAAGGTCTCTCTTTTCAAAATTTTCCATAAAAATATTGGCAACTATAGGGGATAGTGGCGACCCCATGGCCACACCTGAAGTTTTGTCAAATAATTCACCTTGGAAGGAAAAGAAAGTGGACCATAGACATATTTCAACAAGCTTTGCAGTCTGAGGGTCAATGAATTCTTTTACCTCAAGGATGGCTTCATCTAAATGAATTTTGGTGAAGAGTTAGACAACATCAAAACTTACAATTTTATCCCCATGATCTAATTTTTGTTTCTTTATGAGCTCCACATAATGATTAGAGTCTTTAATGTATGAGCTTGTTTTTCCAACCAACGGAGCTAAGGTGCTAGCAACATATTTGGCCAATTCATCAGTGGATGCCCCTATAGTATTGACAATGGGCTCGAGGGGGGTGCCTTCTTTACGTATTTTAGGGGCCCATAAATCCGAGGGGTGATTTCACTGTCTGGAGAAAGGCGTTTCTTTACTTTGTCATCAAGATTAGAATTCTTAATGGCTTTTACAACCACCTTAATAATCTTAGAAATAGGGTTTTCCTTAAGTCTCTTGTAGTTGCCATTGTTGTACAGGTGGTCCCTCATTTTGGTGATGTACTCTTCCTTGTCCATTACTATCGTTGCTCCTCCTTTGTCAGATTTTAAGATGAAAATGTTACCATTGTTTCTTAGGATCTTTAGGGCCATATTCTGTCTTGGGCTTAAATTACTCTTGGGAGGTTTGGCCCTTCTTAAGATAACAACACAATCCTACCTAATTTTCTCCTTGTTTTCATCCTTAAGGTTTTATATCCCATCCTAAAGACAACATATGATGATGTTAGTGGGAATGAGATGTGGGGATATGATGAAGTTTAAACCCTTACATAGAACATCGCATTCTTCATTACTTGGAAACCATCCTTATAATCATCATCGACATACCATGTGGAAGTAATATAAAATCAACACATAAACACATACAACATGAGCAACAAGCATGTATGACATAGAGGATTTAACGTGGAAACCCTTTTGAGAGTAAAACCACCAAAGATTGTTTTTTATTATGATGTAAATATGAGAACCTACTATATTACATCAATTTTTTTGTGAGCACCAAATCCCTTTTATTGTTTTCTAGTACCCACTAGTAGGAAGCACCAACTCCCTTGTTTTGTCGACACCTGATTAGCTTACCATAAGCACCCACTGAAGCACTGACTTCATGGATTTGTTGCAAGCATCAACTTCTAGAGCCTTTGATTTATGCAAGCACCAACTTGCAGGAGGCACCAAACCCCAAGCTTTCTTCATATACCCACTGAGATGGAAGCACCAAATCCCTGTATGCAGGCTCCAACCCACACTCAATAAGGAACTAAGGTTCACTATAAATGGAAACCTCTCTACTTGCTTTTAGCTCTTTTTTCTCATTTTCCTTTTGGTCCTCTATTATGCTCAACAACCTTCATTCATACTTAACAACATATGCCCATATTTAGCCCTTGCAACACTCTATCTTTTGCACATTCACCAACAACACTAAAAAATTTGTTCTTTGCTCTCAACCCTCTTCCTCAGGAACTCTCGACCTCTTTCCTCTTCATAGGCACACTCATCCTCTCTCTATAGCACATACACACATTGATCTCTATACACTGCTCTCACAACAATGTTGCATTCCCACAATTGCATAATTGCAATCCACGAATTTGTTTCATCGCAACACAGTGATCAATGTTGTCTCTGTTGTCCTCCATACTGCCTGAAGGTATACTTGAATGCATCGCTGTCCATGTTGCTGTTGCATAAAATTTTCTGGTCGATACAACTACATTAAACATGAGGATGGGAACTTGTGTGTTCCTCCCATATTGAGAATAAAATCTCAGTCTTCTTTGGACACTCAAAGAGTACCTCCATTGAATTTTTCCTATACAAGCAACACGGGACTCCAACGCTTAGGATGTACTTCGGCATGGAACTACTGAGCTTGGTTACTACAACATAATTGATCTCTGAGAATGGGTTTCATTCACTCAACCATTGCAGCTGCATTAAATCACAAAATGGGAACCTGAGCATTTCTCCTTGCCGAAAATAAATTCTCAGTAAGACTACACATTATGACAAGGCTACCCATGCTAATTAATTTTCCCACAATGATCAACATATACCTCAAGCATGGCTCTTTGAGCTATTTTCATCATTTAATTATTCTTAGCATGCAAGTAAGGATAGAGATGACTTGCTTCTATTCAAGACAAGCTCCATTAATTCATTTTTCACAATCGTAGTCCTTATTGCCTTGATCCAGATCTCTTGGTATTTTCCATTAACTCCATGAGAAAAGCCTGCATTAAAAATAGCTGCCAACCCATATGTTCTTTGAATGTTTGTCTGACCCAACAATGGCCATACCCAATTATGGCACAAGTACCAAATATGTTGGGACCCTGCCAAAGTAGCTGCTGACCCATTCATCCAAAGCCAAAAGGATTTCCATTAACAGTTATGCCAAACATAAAACCATGACCCTTTCTGATTATATACCCTCTCGTGTTGGAACTTAGCCCCTTGTCCACCATAAGATTTGGTGTTGTGACCGTTTCTAAAACCTTTAGGCACTAAATTCTTTTTAAGATTATGAGGGCTTATTTTCTTCGTTAACTATCCACACCCTTGGTCTCATTTTATGCATGTAACCTCATGCCAATGCTTATCTTGTAGCTCTCTATCTCAGGGCTTTACACATTCCTCTGCATAAATCCTCTAGGCTCCTCTTAGCGGATTAGCTGTCTTGTGGGGTCCACTCGACACCTTTCTCATTGGCTGTTGCTTTGCACTGTCAGTGCTGATATGTATGGGCGTTATCCTCCCGGGTGATTCTCCTTTGTGCCTATTGAATTCATCTTGGATGAGCCTTGTGGGATGGGCTGTCTTGGTGGGGTCCTCCCACAACATCATGGGCCAATCATATTTCTCCTACGCTGAGCTAGCTCCGACACCACCCACGTCATCTTGACACCTAGCCAGCTTGACGAATCCTCTCTGTGCACCACTCAAACAATTCAGGGTATTACTTGTGGGATGATGTCATGCTTACATCATTACTACCACATGGTGCCTCCTGAGTGGTGACACATTTCACCCATATTTGGCCCATTAGGCCACCCAAAAATGCCGAATATTCTTACGACATGTCCCCTTATACAATTATGCCATGCTGAATTCATCAACCATCGTCATCTCCTAAGATCCAATCAAATGCTGCGATGTGTCCCACTATTAGAGAGGAGAGATAAGTTTTAGATAATTAAATCACAGAGAAATGGAACACATAAAATGTTGTGGAAACAAAAACACACAAATGCATAAAACAAGAGAGACACAGACATAATTGGTTAACCCAATTTGGGCTACATCCATGAAGAAACATCTAGTCCTTCTTTTTATATTATCTAGCTAAATGAAGAGGTACAACCTACAATAGATCTACTGTAATTTCCTCTTCGCTCTCACACAATCTCCTCTCTCTTTCTCATTTAGAATAATCATACATAGTCGCAATACAATTCCCTCATATAAACCGAGGGTTTCCTTCTAGTGAAAAAACCCTAAATTAGCATAACTTCTACCGTCAGATCATCCACCTAATGAACAACCCATATTGACTATGAAATTACAATATTTTATGAGGAATTTTTTCATCTATTTTTAGCTTCAGGGGCGCTGCCCTTGAACCCCCACCAGGGGGGCTCATAAAATCATCGTTGCCCCCCATGGACCCCCTTGACGACGATTAAACGAGTAGAGTTTCCACCTCGTTATGAATAAGGATCCAACATGACTGAAACAAAAAAAACTCTAAACAACCAGGAAGATAATCAGGCTCCACACCCAACAAAAGAGTCCACCAACCTTGTTTTTTCACCATTTCCTTTATAGGAATTTTAATGGCTCCAGATTTGTTTTCTTTGCTTTGCATAAATTTCCTTCGGGCCAAGCCTTGTGAGATGATGTGTGGTATGAGGCCTACTCGCTTCTATTAGGAGGCAATCACCATGCAGCCAGGCCACATTTGCTCGCTCTACGTCATTCCGCTGAAACACTTGGGCGCCCTTTGTAATTTCATCGGGGTCACTATTGCGGGCTTATGTGTTATGTGGGCTCTGTTGGTGGCCAATAAAAATGATTCTCACTGCTTCCAGGTCCACGTCTTCCCAATGATTCCATCCTAGCCTTTTCTACTGAGCACACTTTGATTCTTTCGGGGTATTGCCACCGGGGTGAGCTGTCATGTGGGGCCTTTACTGGACAATCATAATGCTCTCTGCTACTACTCTGTTCTACCCATGTCTACTCGATGCTTCCTTTAGCTCCAAAAATTTGCTTTGTTTCTTTATGTAAAATGCCAAACTAACGTGCTCCAAGGGGTCCTCCTACCACTTTAACTTTGCACTTTTGACTTTGGGAAATCTAAGATTTTACTGGAAATAAGTTATGATTTAGGAGGCCATTTGCAAACTTCAATATACTAATGGAAATCTCTTTCCGAGCATAATCCAACTATGCCATATCCAAGAGAATCTGAGCTAAAATCCTAAGGCATAATATCCTCCAAATCTAGGGACTCCTTAACTATCATAAATATAAGACTTTATAGCTTATTTTCATATCCTGCTACTATGATGGTTCTCTACCTAAGGCTGTAGCAACAAAGGTGTTACATTCATTTATGAATTTCCAAGGGAAATGAATAAAATCATGAGAATTGTGGGTTCGCCACATCAAAAATTCCGAGAAATATTTTGGGACACTGCCATTCAGAGGTGTGATCCAGCATATGCCAACCAAGCATTCAAATTTTCCCATTATGGTCAAGAATTCCAATTGAAAGGTTGCAGGATTTCAAAGAAATATGAACAACCAAGAAGGAGGGTTCATGTTAATATATGGATAGCCAAATGCATAGAAGCAAGCAGTCTTTTGGAAACATTTTGATGGAGCACAAACAATTAATCCTTCAATGCTATTTTATTTTCATTTTGGGTGATGCTGATAGTTAAATTGTTAGTGTGAATTTTGCTTTGTTTTGAGACAATGTTGACATTTAATCCGTTAGCGGTTCCTAGTTTTCCTCCCAATATGATGCACACAAATTAATCTATTAGCGACTAGAGAAAATACATTTTTTGAGGTGGTGATCATGAGTTCTAATCACAATAAATCTCATGCAAAATGGATTCATGAACCAAGCTTTAGTTTTGATGAATCAAACATGAGATCCATGGTGAACTTAGTATTTTGAACATGATGATAAAACTTTGTTTTTCCTGTAAAAGACTATAAATTTTGGCGTGGTTTACGAACAAACGGAAACTAATTTTTGAAAACCAAAAGAGGTTTTTGTTTATAACAAATCCATTAACAAAAAACTCTCTAAGGTTTTATACACATGTCACAATTTGATAGTTATGAAGGAATATTTGGAGCCTAGTTTCTAGGAATTAGCTAGAACTACTTTTTTTTCTATATTTAGAAAAATGGCTAATCAACTTTTAGTTGGAGAGCCACCTCATAATTTTGACTTGGGGATAAAATATTATCTACTCCTTGATTTTTTTTTTTTATGATTTAGTAAGTTAAAGACATATGAAGATGTTTGAGGTCCATTATTTTTGGATCTTGAACAATTTGTAAGTATTTTATAAAGTTGATTGTGAAAGAGAACCAAGGTTTTTTTTTGTTTTTGGAAAAGCTATTATGATCTGTATATTTTTGAATGTTTAATGAAGAAATCCTAAAGCTACAACAAAGATTATTATGTTGGGTGTTCTAAATTTGTTTTCTCCAATTTGATGTATTTCTTCTATGTTGCCATGATGTATGATCTTCTAATGATTGAATGAAAGAACATAAACATAATTCATTCATTATAATGCTTTGTTTATAGATTCAATTATTTGCATTCTTCTTTCTAAAGTTGGTTTTGGAATTCATATATTTGATGCTCCTTCTCAGTGGATTGTTCCTCTCATATTCTTCCTTTCATTACAGTAAATTAATGATTCAAAATTGCTCAGCTACCTTGCCTTTGTTGACTGTTTTAGTGTGATCTTACATTAAGCCAAAATAAACTCCATGCCTAATGGTATTCTTCTCAGCCTTACCTAATTTTTCAATCCTTTACAATAGATCTAGTCTTTGATTTGAATACATAACTAGTGTTTTTACCAAGTTATTTGTGGGAGCCTCCTCTAGACTGAAAGGGCTATATTTCAGTCTTTAAGATGGTTTGTGTTTACCTTGGGGTTTTTATTTTACAACCAAGGAAAAAATTGCGAGTGATAACACAAGGGACTCCCCTTGAGCTTGACACACCATGCACATTAATACTAGCCCCCATTTCCATCACAACTAGCCTAGTGGACATCAATGCCAACACATCTACTTCCACCAACATCAATGCTAATATGGTTGACATCAATGCCAACACACATGCTACCACTAGCCATCCAGATAATGCCAACTGTCCAACATAAAGATTGCTTTATATGATGTATAATAATTATAGTACCCCTTAATTATGAGGTTGTTTATTTCCCATAAAGGTTGTGACATGCAAGTGTTCCCTTCATGACATATATGAGAAATATAGTGCTCAGGAACCAGGTGATGGCCATAATGTGTGAGGTATATCTCATGCTAGGACTTTTCCCTCATGCTAATGTGTATGTCCCAACTATATTTTACATTTTGATATTCTTTCCTTTGTTTTTCTTTTGGCCATCATATGCTTTTTCTTTTCCATTTAGCTGCATCAACCTACGTGGGGTAAGTTTTGGGCCATACCCATGTACGTGAATGTATGGGTGCCAAATCCCAAAGAACCATTGGTTAGTTTAACCTGAAGAATGGAGGTGGAATATAGAGCTCATAATGTAAGATTGGAAGTGGTAAGTATGAAATGGGGATAGATGGAACACACAATCTCAATCATGGCTTCCCAAGTAGTGCCCCTCCTATACCCATTGGGTCATTAAGGAAGGTCCCACTAGACTAGGGTTGAAGATTAACCCCCCCCATTTAAGGTGAGGGAATAATATCATGGTCAAAAACCTTCCTTCTTCTAGGTTACCCCATAATCCTTATCAAAATCCCAAAGTACAAACAACATAAGCACTTGATTACAAAATGAATAAAATATCTTTTGACTAGAAGCTCACCTTTGTTCATATTCCCTTGTGATATGGGTGAGAGGCATATGAATGATACAGGTGATAGAGATGAATAATGGCACATCATCAGCTAGTGTTGGTTCTTAGGGGCTACTGGATAGCTGGATGGACGTAGAAGAATAGGAGAAAATTTCTCCTATAGGGTTACCCATTTTTGGTGGGTAACACAACAAATAATAAACCATTAGGAAAGAGTTAATTCTTTCTAAAAGGCCAAAGGAAATATATCCAAATAGTGACTACAAGTATGATTGAATATTACTCACCTAACAAGCTTAATGACTAAAGAGCAAATAAAAACTATCTATGAGCTCCAATTTTTTCTTAAAGAGAGAGTTTATTTCCAACCTTGTGTAGGGAGAGCCTAATGACCTAATCAACTAGCTTCCAAAGGTTTTCTTGTATTTGATCATCAACCACCTCATATCACTCACCATGTAATTTTTATGGTATAGTATTAAATAATATCTCTTAGTTACACCATTGATCCATCCAAGGATTGTTGCAACTTTCCTCAATTGGTAGAATCATGGGTTAAATTTACCATAGTGTATTTGAGACTATATTCACATGTAAGAACAAAGGGGATAATTAAAGTCAAGATCAATAAAAGAACTATATTTTTTTGAGTTTGGAGTCTAATGATAAAGGAGTATATGGCTTGGCTAGGTGACATTTCACTTGCATAACGGGTATGGCCTAGATGCTAAAGCCTTCCATTTAATTGCCTAGATATAATGCAAGGTCAAATCAAATATTTGATGTATTTGAGAGATAATTGGAAGGATGTTGTTGCTTGGGTTGGTCTAACATATGAGTCTTACCTTATTGGATAAATCAAGGTTCTATGTGAGGGAGATCTCTACAACAAAGGTTTGAAAATTTGTAATTATAATGGTAGGATTGAAGGAAATGACATGTATAGATAAAATAACTTTATGAGTGATCTGGTTTTCCTCTCTTTTCACTGCCCAATAGACATGAATGTATTTAATTGAATTGAATGTTGGTTCTTATTATTTTATATGGTTTATACTTGATGTCATTTTCCATGATAAGTTTTTATATTTTCCATTTAGAGATTCTATTATAGTATTCAAGTCTCCTTCAAATATAATGTTGTCTAGACCTAATATTCCTGTGATATATACACACTCCATGATTAATATGCACTCTACTTATATGTATTACATGCTATACCCATGAACCTACAAATCATCCATTCAATCTTTCACACATGTGACTGGGGGGAATGATGGCACGAACCATTATTATATTATCTTTGAAGTTCCATTTAAATTAAATTTGAACCATCCTTGGATGTGGTGTTCCACTTTTCCACCTTCAAATGCACGAGTAAGAGTATCTGGCGACAATAGATGAATGCCCATAGATTTCAATGATTCATATTGGATCATTATATATTTTTTAATCCATGTTGAAGCTTTCAGGGTGGAAAAAGTAGAGGAATCAACTCATAGGACCATTTTTACAGATGGGGCCCAATTTGACAAATTGGGTCTAAAAATTTCTTGGAGCAGTTTGAGGCATCAAATGGATTTTTTTGGGGTAAAACATTTCCATTTAATCCCTGCCACATTTTTTTTTTCTTCTATTATACACACATAACATTCCAATGACACAAGAATCACCTCAATTAGAGTTTGTATGCAAAAGTTATACCACTCAAAAGTTGACCTTTAATTCCTATTTTGATCACCATAATTCAAAAGGATGCCACACCAACCCACATTATTCATGGAAAATGGGTTATCCATGTGATGAGTCCCATCAATAGGTATATTTTTAGGCCCATTGTGCTATCCTCTAACCCTTAAAACTCTCATTTTCTCACATTAATTTGCATTTTTAACCATAATATTCTTAGTAGGAAGACTAACGCTACCTGTCATATTTCATGGCCTAATGTGATTAATATGCAGGAAAAATAAGCATTTTTGGAGATATTTACTATGCAGGGCTGATTGGAGACATCTAGAGAGAATATAGGGTGGATTTTTCACTACATTAACTCCCCAACTCAATGTTAGATCAAATATTCCTCACCAACAACTCAAATTCACTAGCAACCGAGGAACTCAAGTGCATGTGAATATCCAAGGGAACTAGATACACCAATCTCAAGATTTTGGAGGGAATCACTCCTCTTTTCAAGGGAGCTTCCCTCAACTACTTTTTGTATAAATAAAAAATCCTAAAGGCTCATTAGGATTTGAAATTTTGTGGGAGATAGGATAGATATTGAGAGCCTAGTGCTTGACCTTGTTATTTTCATCTTTCATGCAATGTATGTGACTCTTATTTTCTATTAATGGAAGGTTTATGTTGGCCTCCATCTGAGTTAGTTTTGGAGGGCTTAAACCCTTGGGTTTGGGCCCAACCTAGAGGCTTTAGTCCCTCTCTTGTGGGAAGAGTGGTTGGAAGAATCTACAACAACAACCCAAAAATATTTGTTTATGATTTCTTGGAAATTGTTAATTGTTGGTTTGTCATCCTTCTACATGGTTGGGTTCTGCAACAAGTTAGTAGCATTTAATTGGAAATTGTATTTGTTTTGTAGGGTAGAGTAGATTTTAATAAAATTCAACTCTTTGAATTTTTGACCGGAGAATCCACAGTTGTAGAATTCATACACCAACGTTTCGAATCCCAAATGGGATCCATCATCAGGGAACAGAGAAAGATGATAAGAGAAAGATGATAAAAAGAAGAGCCAGATGAAGGAAATAAATACTCATGAGGGATGAATGTTAAAGGAACAGCACAGGTCGGCCAGAGAGATTAATAATGAAACCTAATTTTAATTTTAATTTTAAATTAATATCATTCAATTAATATCTATAAAATAAAAACTTTAAACTAAAATCTAAATTAATATTAATATTAAAAACATTAAAAACCTAAAATCTATAATGATAATGATATTTAAAACTAAAATATAAGTTAATATTGATAACATAAATCCTAATATATAACATTAAATTTTTATATGACTTTATATTTGTGAAACATGATTAATATATAACTTAATAATTGTATAACCTGAAATCTATATAATCTATATAACTTAAAATATATATAATAGAATTAAAATTAATAAAGCCTAATATCTATATTAGACTCTAAAACTAATATAAATATTAATATCATAATACTTTATATATAACATAAATTTTTTTATATTAATATTAATATCTAAAAACTAATATATATATTAGTATTGATATTATAAATCCTAATAACTATATAAAATTAATATAATATTAATATTTATATAATCTAACATCTATATAATATTAATATAATATTAATATTTATATAACTTAATGACAAAATAACTTAATGCTTTTTATAAAACTTGAGCCCTATATAACTAAAATTTTTTAACCTAAAAAACTATATAACTTAATGTATATAATAGTATTAATAAAACCTAATATCTATAACAATAAATTAATATTAATATAAACTAAGCTTTATATTCATTCTATATTAAATTTTAAATACACTCTATATTTAAAATCTAAACTATATTAAAACATACATTAATGTCTAAAAAATCCATGCTTGTAGTTATTTAATAATTAGAGCTTTTATGGAAAATAAATAACTTAATGACAAACTTAATATTAAAATCAAAACTATGTTAATATCTATAATAATATGTAAACTTATGTTAATATCTATATTAATAACTATCTTACCTGATCGACAACTTACCTGGGGCCGGGCTGACGTTTCTTGATTTCACTGATGAGGGGAAGCCAGCTTCCGCTAATCTCCAAACCGCTGTCTCTGTTCAGATTACAAGGATGCTTCAAGATTTCGAGGGCTTCTCTGATTTTCCGTTTCTGATGCTGCTCTTCTCTCGCGATAATTGATGCGCTTTCTAAGCAGTTGTGGTGTTTAGTCTTCGAGGAGTGCTCTGCCAAGGCCGAGGTACGTGATCTTCCATTCCTGATGTCAGCGCCATGTTCTTTCAGTCTTGTCTGGAGGGAGCGACCAGTTTCACCTATGTAGCTTTTCCCACACGAACAGTCTATTTTATAGACTCCTTTAAGCTGCTGCTTGTCAATATCATCTTTAACAGATTTTAAACTTTGTCTGATGGTACCAGGAGCTGAGAATTGAGTTAGAATGTTTTTCTTTCTTAGGATCTTTGCCATTTTATCTGTGACCCCATGGATATAAGGTAGAAAAACCTTACCACCATGAGGTTGATCCTCCTCTTTAGGTTTGGGAGATGACAACCTCTTTTCAGCTTTCTTTATGGCATTTTTAATTTCATGATCCTTGTAGCCTATATTCTTGAAAGTTGAAACTAAATGCCTCTTCTCTTCATTTATATGTTCTGAGTCAGAAACTCGGAGGGCTCTAATGGCAAGAGTGTTCAGAACGCCAAGCTTTTGGGCTGGGTGATGGTGGGAATCCGCATGAAGGTAGCTTTAGGTTTTTAATGTTTTTAATATTAATATAAATTTAGATTTTAGTTTAAAGTTTTTATTTTATAGATATTAATTGAATGATATTAATTTAAAATTAAAATTAAAATTAGGTTTCATTATTAATCTCTCTGGCCGACCTGTGCTGTTCCTTTAACATTCATCCCTCATGAGTATTTATTTCCTTCATCTGGCTCTTCTTTTTATCATCTTTCTCTTATCATCTTTCTCTGTTCCCTGATGATGGATCCCATTTGGGATTCGAAACGTTGGTGTATAAATTCTACAACTGTGGATTCTCCGGTCAAAAATTCAAAAAGCACAAACCACAGATCTCTGAAATCCAAAATTCAACTCATCCTTTCCATGTTGATTTATTTTGCTGTGATGTTGATCATTTGATGCATGTGTTTAACTAGTCTACAAGGATTGTTGTTGATTTGTAGGGGTAGGCACACTTTTCTACATCCATCTAGACCATTCCATCTCTCTTGTGGAAACTTTACATTGCCTCCAAACTCTTCCACTGAGATCCTCTTCCAGGGAAAATGAAGGACATCGTGGGCATAAAATTTGGTGCAAGAGAGGCCTCCGAGGGGTAATAAGATTGGTTAAGGGGCTCCCACACCCTTCATTCACCTTTATCTAACCTCATTCACCTTCAAGATACCATTCCTATCCTCAAAAAGATCTCAGACCCCCTCCTGTAGCAAAACAAGGCCTCCCGTAGCACTTCATGTAGCAGTCCTGTAGCGTTGCTTTCTTCAACCATATTTGCTCTAGACTTTGACCCTTGCACTCTAAAGTTGAATAATGGCCCCCAAGATTTGTTTTCATGATTAAGGAAGACTCAAAGACCACTCCAACCTCATCCTTTCCTTACTGTAAACATAAGATAACAAGTAGAATTAGACTTAGCATTTTTTTTCATATAGTTGGGTTGAAGTTTAAGTTCCTCATTTTTGAGGAAGTTACCACTAGATAAATGATTCATGAAAGTAGGCTATTGATTTGATTGGGTATGAAAATAGAGTATAATGGTTTACTTTTTCAATTAGGCTAGCCTCTTCCTTTCATGCGATTTCAATTAGCATTTACATTTAATGAATGGTATTTTCATTTCTGTAGTTAGAATCATGTTCATCTTCTTGCAATCATGATATGCTTCCATAAGAAATCATTTCTGTATTTAGTTCAAGGAGTAGTCTCTAAGCACCTTGATCTGATCAAATATCTGAGGGTGACATGAGTAGAACCTAACCTACTGTGTATATAACAATGTCACCTCTAAGTTTGTACGAACCTCGTGTTGATAATTTAAGTTGACAAGTCTTGGGAGTTGCAACATCCTTGGTGAAATACCAAGGCTCATCATCATGTGATATTGATGAATAATACTCTATAAGAGTCCTTTTTATAGCTATATTTATGAGTTGAAGGAGTCAAACCTAACCTCTAGTAAGGTATCAAACTTTGTTATAACTGGGCCACTATGAGGAAGAGTGATTCCATTCTATTCCATATGTGAGTAGAGTAGCTAAGAATGGATAGGAGGAGAGAAAACATAACTGATTTGTGCACTACAGTAGCTGACTGGCCACAAGTCTCACTTCTTTGTACTTTCATCCATTTTTCCATTTAGAGAAAGAGAGCAGAGTGACCTCACCTTTCAGCTAGGTTTTCTCCTAGAAGGGTTTCCTAGGTTATATCTTGTGTTAATTTGTGTTTTGTGAGTATTATCTCACTATTATATATTTTATATATAATTATAATGGGCATACATACATAATAAATATTAATTAACATATCCATAAATCTAAGTAGAAATAAACCCTCAGAGTGTAGATTTTGGATTTTCAAGAATAATTGTTTTAGATATGTTGCGAAAAAATGTCCAATGGAATAACCACGGTAGTTTATGGATCATATTGGTATTAAATTAGCTTTCTCTGGGTATATTGTGGAGAGTTGTAGGGGATCTAGATTAGTTAAGATGAAAGTCAAAACCCTAGTCATGACTGACGAATTTGTGAATGACGCTCATGATCCCATAAAGGAGAGGCTTGCATAGATGGAAGCCAAAGTCGTACATATAAACCATAATATAAGCCTCCTCATTGTGGCCATGACCAATAAGCTCAGACTATTTAGAGAATAAGAAGGTTCTAATGTGGAGGTCTATTCAGAGGGGAAATTGGTAGATTGGGAGAGTGAATATAAGAAATAACCCAAAAAGGATCAACCTAGTTTGAGTGCCATGAACCATTAATAGTACCTATTAAATTGGAAGAGAAGGTTGGCATCAAGCTGTATCAAGGTGATATCAGTGCTCTAAACCTAAATGACTAGTTGCAACAATCAAAAGTTTATTTTAGTGTTCATCATATAGAGGAAGAAGAAATATTTCATTTGCTTGACTAAAATTATAGGGCCATGTAATGACCTAGTGGAAAATCTACACAAAGACTTTGAAGTTGGAGGGAGATCCTCCAATGACTAAGTGGAGGATTTAAAACCCTCATAAAGTCACAATTTTACCCTATCCAATGTGTAGAGGACTAGTGGATACCATGGGATTACTTCAGGTAGAAGCAGGGGCAAAGTGTATAAGAGTACACCACAAAATTTAGAAAGATGGCCATAATGTTGGGTATCTCCCTAAATAACCTAGAAGTACTTCTCAAGTATCTAGGGGGTTAACACAACCATCTTTAGAAACAAGTGTGGTGTTAAAACCTAGATCAATGAATGAGGCTTGTGTATAAGCATAATACCTGGAGAACATAGGCCAGAAGAAAGGGAAATCAAGTGGGTCGAAGTAGAAGGAGGACTAGTATGCTTCTAAGGAGGGGAAGAGGAAGTCGAAAGGGGCGAGAGATAAAAAAAATAACAACCACTATGCACTAGTGTAAACATCCAAACAACCACTGCAACCACTGTAAAATTGATAATCATACATAAGAAAAGTGCTAGAAGTTGCAACTAGAGCTCAACCCAAAGCAAAAAATGAAATATAATAAGAAGAAGAATCTCATGGCCACTAGTTCAAGCAACCAAGTTGAATGCAACTAGAATATGGATGAGAATATCATTGGTACATCATTGTAGAAGGAGGTGATATTAAGTAACCTTAAACAACATGAAGAGAACAAAAAGACAAAACTCTTCTATACAAAAATATAAGTCAAGAAGATAAATATTGATGCTCTATTAAACTCAGGATCATAAGCTAATAGCATTGCAATAGGGATGAGAAACAAATAGGGATTGGAAGTTCATGATCATCCAAGCCCATATCCATTGGGATGGGTAAATAAGGATGTAGAAATAAAGGTAACCAAACAATGTTAAATCAAATTTGATGTTAGTGTTGACTTTATTAATGAAGTAGAACTAGATGTAGTTCCCATTGATGTATGTGGAGTGGTGTTCAAGAGTCCCTATATGTACACGCAAGAAGAAATCTTGATGATGAGAGCCAACTAGTACCACCTCATTATGGATGGAAAATACTTCACCATCAACACACACATGGGAAAGTTCAAAATTTCACTGGTAAGTTCCAATCAAGCCAAGACACTGATTACTTCTAGCAAGAAGTATGTTGTGATTGTTTTTAAGAGAAAATAAGTTTGTAGAATAGTTTGTGATAACAAAGTCATCCCTGTATGGGTGTACCAATAAATTTAAACAACAAATGGAATAGTTTCTGCAGTATACGGGGATGTCTTAAAGAAACCTAAGGGGTTACCAACTAAGAGGGAAGTGGAGCACGATATCCAACAAATTCCAGACACCCCATTAACAAACATTGGGCTGCACATGTAGTTAATTATAGAGGAAAGTGAGGTAAAGAAGAAGTTGCATCAACTACTAGAACAATGTGTCATTCAATCAAGTACCTCACCATGTGGGTATCATTATGCCAAAGAAGGATGGAACTTGGAAGATGTGTATTGATTATAAGGCATTAAAAAAAATATGTTTAATAATAGGTACCCTCTTCCCTGAATAGATGATCTACTAGATTGGTTGCAACAAGTGAAATACTTCATGAAGCTAGACTTAAAGTGTGGATATCACTAAGTTTGAGTAAGAGAAGAAGATACTTGGAAGACCACCTTTAAAACTAGGTAAGGTTTGTATGAATAGTTATTCATGCTATTTGGCCTGTGCAATGCATTGGCTATGATTATGAGGTTAATGAATGATATACTATGCCATTTTATGGATTCATTTGTTATTGTCTATTTGGATGATATAATGGTATATAGGATACTTGGGAGGAACACATCTAATATTTGATGCAAGCACTAAAGACATTAAAGAAGCAATAGTTTCTGGAAAATCTCAAGAAGTGTGAGTTTGCACAATAATAGTTGGTGTATCTAGCATATGCGATAGGAAGAGGAGAGCTAAATTTTATATCTTTCCAAGATGGAGTTCATCATGAAGTGACCAATTCCTACTAATGTTTTTGAGGTTAGGAGTTTCATTGGGACAACATAGAACCTGAGGAAATTCATAGCCTCATTTTCAGTAGTAGTAACACCACACCATAATAATGGATGAAAATAGTTTCTAGTGGGGGAACAGGAAATAGAGGGCCTTTGAGGAGTGGTCTTGATGTAAGGATGAAGGACTGTATGCTACCATTCTAAAGTATTTCATGGGGAAGTTCTCAACTACCATACCTATGACAAGGAGCTCTATTCCCTCTTGCAAGATGTGAAGAAGTGGAACACTACATGATTGGAAAGGATATAGTAATACACACAAATCACTAGATACTACAGTACTTATAGGCGCAAATTAAGATACAATAGACTAGGCATTACAAGTGGATGAGGTTTTTACAAATATTTCATTTAGTGTTCAAGTACAAGAAGGGAAACACAGACAAGTTGGAAAACATTATTTCAAGGCCACCCATATCAAAGATCACAACATTGGGAACTCTTATGCACATGGAGCCTTTCACCCATGATGCATATAGGGAGGCATATTCAGAGGTGAGGAATTTAAGGAGGCTTTCAGTAGTTGTAAAGCTAGAGTCATGTGGATGATGGTGAGAACATAGTTGACTACCATCTACAGGATGGGTTAATTTATAGGATGATGTTGGCTTATATGGGCCTGACCCAGGTTCAGAGGTGATTTAGCCAAGAAAATCCTGGTACTACTGGCCCTTTCGGCAACAGTCCGTAGAGCGCGAATTGAGGTCTCACCCGAAGTAGTATGGGAGGGTGCTAGAACCAGGTTTCCGCACCCTGGGGATGTCTGATGGGCTTCTGGAGGTCCACGGTTTGACCCTGCACGCACGTCGCTACATGCACTTGTTATTCCTTCGCAACCTATGATGCTGTTTCTGCGCAGCCCTACTCGAGGCGCAACCCATATAATACCCAAGTTCCTTGCTATTTAATTTGTTATTACCTGATTACTTAACTTGTGTGTGTAAGATTAATGATTATTACAACATATTCAACAATCATATCAGTGCGTGTGATAAATAAACCAATATAAACACAAAGAAGGCAATTTACAACAAATACACAAAAATAAGAATCAACTTCTCTTTATTAATCTTCAATCCTGACTACAGACTTGACACTGCCCTGCGCACTCAGCTGCAGAGCCTCTTCCTGCTACTACGACCCAATACACTTAGAATCCTACTCTAGGCTTGAACCATTCGTATTCTTCTCTCTTATTTCTTTCTCCCTTCCTCTCTTTACAACTTAGAGCCTTGCTCTATTTATACAATCCCATGGTCCACAGACCATGGGTAGGCTGACATGACTTTACATTACATTACAATATTTTAGGGCAGATAACCCTATGACTTAAGCTATACTTCGCGCTCCGCGCCTGCAATTCGCGGAGTCTTACAAAACCTTTGACCAAAAATTTGGCTTTGAGCCCCAAAACATGCTGTGGGGGGATTCCGTGCCCAACAGGTCCCCAACACAATCATCGTGACTCATCCCCTATCACTCTGCTGGTGCGGTGATCTTGGCACGTTATCCCTCCAACTGGTCCCATACTGTCTGGAGGTCTGCGGCGCATTGTTCTGCGGTTTGCTAGACCTGCTACATGTGTTCCTCCGATGCTTCTTTGTGAGGATCCGCTATCTGTCTTAGTGCATATAGCTCCTGCATCTGTGCGAGCTTTCCCTCAATATCGGCCATAATGGTGAAGGCCTCATCAATCCAAGGCTGGACACGCACTTTGAGAAGTGCCTCTTTCTGTCTTGCAGCATCCACCTATTCCTTCAGTGCCCTTTCTTGCTGCATCTTTGCCAACCGTTGGGTGAGGACGACTGTCTGCACAGTTCCCCTTACACTGTCATACTGCTCCTGTAGTTCGCGCGCCTCTGTTTCCAGGCACTGTATGTTGGGGTCCTCTTGTAAGGATGTGAGGACATCAAAAGCTTGGTCCAACATACTAGTACAGTCCTGAACTGCCCATCCAATTTCTTCCAGTCCAATTTGAAACGTGCTAACGCACTGTTCTTTAACTTCTGGAGGAGTGGAAGGCTGCGCCTTTAGCCACAACTCAGCGATCTAGAGGTTCAGCTCCAGCTGTGCTCGCGTTGTTTCCTTGCGTGTGTTTTGGACTCCACTTGCCAGATAGTGGATCCGCATCTCTGTGGGTAGGTCTACGAAGATGGAAAATTCTGTAATGCGCCGGCATGATTCATCAACTGTTTCCATGATCTGCTGATTCTGTGACACTAGCTCGTCGCGCAACCCTCCTTGGCACAGAGTTCTGCTATGATGCCATCCTGTAGTTGATACAATGTGTTGCGTGGAAGGGCAGCCAAATTAAGGCCCATTCCCTTGATCCTGCTTACCGCGGCTCTGTCATCCTCGTTCTTCGCTGTTAGCGCTCCTTCCGGTAGCACTATGGTGTTGGCCATCTTTGCGCGCAACATCTACTCTGCTGCTGATGTACCTGCGGCGTCGTAGGCGGCTACTGCTCCTTCCTGTGGGGGCCGCACCTGAAGTTCCTGCAACTACGCCCTTAGGCGCCCTGAACACAATCTGTTGCTCCATCATGGCTTCCTGGAGCACTTCCCTGGTGACCTCGCAAACCGTGTCACCGATGTTGTAGAGGTTGCCTTCTGTCAGCGTAATTAGTTCGATGTCCAGTTTGGATGCCTTGACCTTTTTCATGGACCTGATCTCTCTGTGACGCGCGACCGTTTCAGCTGGGTGGACATTGTGCTCGGGTCTACACCTTTTGCTGTGTCCTCTTCTCCCTATCCTGTAGACAAGTTCTGGCCCCCTTCCTCCTGTGTCATGGTGGCCCCTGTTGCCTGCGCTGCTGCTACTTTTTTGGCGGCCTTTGCTTGTTCTGTGGTTGCTTTCGCTACCTCGTGAGCAGCCCTTACCTCTGTGGCCGCTTGTTCGTTGCTCTTGTTCTGGCCCAACTAAGTGATACGCAACTTGGTGCAACCTTCTACTTTTGTGCTGCTATTCTATCCTTCTTCTCCAGATCTGGGGCGCGCCACTTGGGAGGCCATGATTCTAGCACTGAGAAGATCGCATCATCAATGGCGATGAAGGGGAGCTTGGTCCATGTATGTGCCGGATCCTTACACACCTTGATATACACATTATGCATGTCCGCCTTGAAGTCTACAAAGCTCCGTAGACTGTTGTACACTGTGGGGGACAGGCGCGACCTCTTGTTGATCCACATCCAAATGCTTGCCTCCATGAGCACCCAGAAGATCTTTGTTTCGCGGATCCGCGTGGCATCCTTAGTAGCCCAGAGTGACACGTACTTTGCGGCCTTTGGTAAGTCCTGTTCAATATTAGGGAATTGACTATCCTCAGGCAGTTCCCCTGTTACCAGTAAAATAGACAAGAGCAACCACGCATAGTGGAAGGTCTTGCCCTGCTCCTGGGCTTCCTTGCAGTTAGTTAGGAACTCCTCGTAGAGGAACTCGACCCAGTTGAATTGGACCCCCTTGGTGCATTGTTCTGCCAGCGCAACTACCAACACTGGTACCTCATCTCCACGACATTTTTGTATTACCTTCTCGGCCAGGAGTTGGGTGGCTACGTGCACCCCTTTATCTTTAATGCTGCTGATTGTGTAACCCCTATTTTTATTTTCTAGTTTGTATTTATTCTTCATGGCCTCTGCGAGCACCAAATCTCTGCTTTTTTCGGCTATCTCCGCGGGGTCCTTTCCCTTACAGGGGAGCCAGGAAATCCTGTGGATAAGATCCACCGTGATGGGAATAGGCTCCTCCAGCCATAAGTACCCATCGTGCACTAGGAAAAGCAGCTGCCTGATGATGAAAATTGTGATAGGCGCGTGGTGAAAGTGTGGAATCCATAGTAGCTGAAGTAGTCTGGCCTTCTCCACACCACGCAGCCATATCTGCGGCTCTAGTGTTGGAACTAACCCCTCTGTGCTTTGCTTCATGAGGTTCTCATTCTCTAAATGTGGGAACTTCTCATTGTCTATGAGGTCCTAATCTTCAAACTTCGTTGTGGGCATGTAGCCTAGGGCCGAGCCTTCAAACACAATTCCACCAGGGAGGAGCGAGGTTTGGAGTGCGCTCTTAGTGGCATCCAAATCCTTGGGTATCTTAGCTTTCCCTTTTTGCGGAGGAATGTAATCAGGAAATTTCGCTGCAGTGCACATCGGCTGGATGTCCTCTTCCATGTCTTCTGCTGGTTCTATATCATCTACGAGAGCCTGTAGGTCCTCCTCATCGTCGTCTGTCTCAATGGTGACAACCTTGCCCTTTTCTTCCCTGGAGAGTTTACATAACTGTAGATTCCGCGGGGACATGCAAACTGGTTCCGATGCCTACTTATCCTTCTTGGGTCTCAGTGTCCGAGGTGATTTCAGAATTTTCAGCGCATCCCCAGCATCTCTGGGGACATCCTGCACCGTGGGGTTCTGCGCGGCTTCGTCGCCGGTACGTTCTACAAAAACCACACCTCTCCTGGTAGTCATCATTTTGTTTGAATTGTCTGTGGTTGTTCGCGAACTTCGGGGCTCAAATATCGCCTGGCGCTCAACACTCTATGCTCTATGTAATTGCTCAAATCTCAAATGAACAAGTGTTGTTTCGTGGTTAGCCCTTGGAGTTTTATAGCACCTTTTGAATTCAAATATGAATGTTCCACCCCATTCTAAGCCATCAATGCTTTCTTGGCAGCAGATTGCCCAAAATCTAGTCCTTAATTTGTGTCTTAAATGCCCATCGCCCACTCCCTTTCACCTTAAATTGGACATCTCGTCATGAACAGTGACATCAATGGTTACTTCCCAGCCTACTCGTGCGGTAGCGAAATCCCCTGCGAGCAGGAGCGAACCTTGTGCCCCGCTGATTCTGCGCGCACTTCCCTGATCGCGCAGCTCCCAAACAGACTCTTTTAGAGTCCCGCACTCTCTTTCAACTACTTGGAGCACTGAGACTGTGCCCCCTACGGCCAGTCAGGTGGTCATGCCACCTTTGCGAGACTTCAACTCGTCTTTCATTGTAGTCCGTGGGAACTCCTCAATTGCCTTCGCGACCACCTGCGCCGTGTGTTCTACTGTATGTAGTGCGCTCCCTTGGTTACTGCATTTGGTGAGGTATGATCGTAGCCATGGCAGTAGAGTCATAAATTCTTAGTGACACTCATCTAATGTAGAGGTATGCTCGTCCGTATCTGGCCCTGTCATCCTTGGCTTCTCGACGAGACATGCTTGCGCGATCTCGTTTTCTAGCCTCTTGATCTTAGCGTCCATCAAAATGCTTTTCTTCCTCAATTGTACCCAGTCCTTTTCGAGTTCGTGGAGTCTAAGGTTCCCTCGCTGGATGGCTTCTTGAATCCTTATAGGTTCGACCTTGTGTAGATGTGTGATTTCTTCCTCCTGGTCATCGCGCACTGTCACCACTATAGGGTCCAGTACGTGTGGATTCCTTTTTGTATTTTCTTTAGTAATTACAGTCTCCACTCTATTCCACACCTTTGGAATTGTCTTCGCATTTAGGGTTTTGCACATGGTCCGGTAGGCCCATCGAACCGCTGGCACACGTAGGTCCCAATCATTTCGTCTCGCCTGGTGAACCTTGTTCAGTACTCTACACACCCTATCGAAGGCTTCGTAGTGGAGAATTGGAAGCGCGCGTCGCCTTTCCTACTGCTGTGGTTTGTTCTGATTCTCTAGTTTGGGGCTGGTGTGCGCTTGTGCGGGCTGTACAACATATGTCTGTACCCATCGAGAAAGGTGGGCACGCAAGTTGTTTCGCCCCTGCTGATTGGCTTTCATTCGGAGGCTAGGTTTTCCAAAACATAGGCACATCATCCTTCTGCATCTACACCAGTCATCAAAATTTCCTTGATGTGTGCCCCACCTTCTTGCGGGTGTTGCATGCAGTGCCCACTTTAGCGCATCCAACTGCTATTGTTTTGGTACTGCACTTCAAAATTTGCTCAGAAATTCATCCACTGCCTATAATCCATCATATGTCGGAAGCTCCCTTGCCTCTGTTGTCATGCAACGCAGTGATCTAACCATCATGTTGCAATTAAGTGTTGTTACTTCGTGCAGCTGATTCTGCCATCGATCCATCTCTTCGCCTAAATCCGAAGTGCAAGAGCTTTCGTGCTCCCATGAAATCCTTCCATCTGCAGTCGGATTCACCCAGTCCTCTCCTTGCGTAGCTATCTTGTAGATACAGTTGAGATCATCATCACTATCGTCGTCGCGCACCGGTTCAGTGTATCACTCTCCTTTGGCTGGATCTAGCGGTACTACCACGCGTAGTGACTTTTTCTCAAAGATCATTTTGCACTTCTTCAGATTTATGACTCCAGTCATATCGGTGGTCCAGTATATTCCTAGTAGCATGGGATAGGGATTGCTATCATCGACAATCTCTATCACTTCAAAATCCACTTGCATGTTTGCACCTTCAATATCGAATGTTACCCCTTGTAATCCTCCCATGGGCAAAATCTTCTGTTGGTTCGCCATTTGTAACTGAATAGAGGACCATTGTAGCGCGGGTCTGCCCATGCATTCCCATGTTTTCTTTGGTAGTACATTCATGTCTGAACCCAGATCCAGGATTACCTAATCCATTTCATACTCACCTATTTGCGCAGTCAACCTCATTTCCCTTCCTGTGCACAATGCATTCTTCCCAAGTTTCTGGACCACACGTGGTTCTCCTGACCCCGCGCACCTAGTGATAAGTTCCTGTAGTCCTTTGACTGCCTTGCTGTCATGCAGCAGTTTCATGCATGTCTCCAGAAAGGTAGTGAGCATTGAAGGATCCATCCTTGGTTCTAGTTGATCCTTACTACCTGAAGTGGAGGCCTCTGTGAAGCTCTTCTTAGCTTCCATGAATGTCTCCTTCGCACGTTCTAAATCAAACTTGGGTTCCTTTGTAGGAGCCTTGCGAACCCACGTGCTTTCTTCTGGCTGCTTCCCTTTATCATCTCCCGTGGTCATACCACTCTTGAGCATCATGTTTACATTTGGGTCTTCTTTGCGTGGCTCAGATCTCATCATTTGTAAATTCTGGGTCAGAGAGGGCTGGAGCACTCCCTTTTCGCGCATCCTCGCTATCAGCGAAGGGCAGTCTTTTGCTTCATGATCAAACTGAATACAGTACCAACATGATATTCTTGTCAGTTTGTACAATCGCGGGCATAATGCCCTGGCCCTCTGCAATTGTAACAAATTAGTTGTTCGCGACCCCTTCCTGGCCCCATTTCGCCTTGACCCTGACCGCGCCCCTGAAACCCAATGCGCGCCATCCCTATATTTGGGTTGAGGGCTCACGATTTGGTCTGTACCCTGTAGGCAGGAGTTCGATCCATCATTAGTTCATAGCTTCGGCAGGTGTGTTCATCATGGCCTACCGACTTGCAGAAATTACAAAACAATTGCTGGGACGTCTACGTATACTTTTGCAATAGATGACAATTATTCGTGGTGTGTTTTCCTCCTATCTGGTAGATTGCGCACCATAATGCAGATGCCACGCTCGGCCCTGCCTATGCCTCTAGTCTTAATGGCATCGGCCATCCTCCTACCAAGTAGTTCACGAATACTGGATAGTGGTCCTTTTTGTGCCCTTGGCCTTTGCATTTTATGCACCATACTTTCTCGTGCACCTTCGGCTGAGGTGTCTTGTCCTGTTTAAAACTTTGCATTTCCAGACACAGATTCTACAGTTGCGTGTGGATTTGTTGGACTCCCAACCCAAGGTCTTGTATAGGGGTTTCATGCAATCTAATTGCCATCTCCAACGCTTCGCCCTGGGTGGAAAGTTTTTGTTGTGACAACGCTGTCCTTAAGTGTGGCATAAGGGAGGCCACAAACCATGCGTGATGCGGTGCATCTGTTAACATCATATTAGCTTCGCGGATCATACTCTTTAGCCTTTGATCTAAATCCCAGTGGGTCTCGCCTAGGAGCATCGCGATCTCTTTAAACCCAATGATTGATTGTGTTTCTGACTTTGGCCTGCTAAATTCCATGTTCAACGCGGCCTGGATCTCTGCAATTCCTGCATTCGGGTGGTAATTAGAATTCTTGATATACCACGTTAATGCGTGATCCTACAACGCGCTCACCAACGTAGCCCTTTTAATATTATCATCCACGACGCCCTATGCTTCCCATACTGCTCTTACCACGAACTAGAATTGGTTCGGATCTTCATTTCCCACTCCTCTGAATAAGATAGTTTGATCGCACTCGCCATATTGAACTGTGGTGGTGGAGGTGGGGTGGGTGGAGATGAAGGTGAGGATGGTGAGACAGTGGCAGTATGGGTGGAGGTGGTAAACGCGGAATGCGCTGCCTTATCAAACTAACCAAGTTTCTTGGGGAAACTTTTGCGAGCTCTTCCTCGCTTTCCCACGAGGGTGAAATTAAGGGACTGTTTTCCAACTCTTCACTACTTCTGCTTCTGTAGATCTTCCCGCTTTGCGTAGTTCCAAACATTAATTTATTCGCATAACCTGCTTTTCACACAATAGCATCTTAATCCAAGTGTTCAAAGATTTAATATACTTACCTCGCAGTCCCTTGATAAAACGTTGTTTCGCCTCACTATAGCTGACGGTTGTGTCGACCGCAAACTCAGTGATAAATCCTCATATTATTCAGTCTAGCCAATGGTCTACAACTTGCGCTATCTTATCTTCTGATGCTTCTAGTCTGCGCACTAATTCCGGAGTCCACACTAATGGTTTGTCGAGCCTACAACTTCCCTGGTTGTCTGTTAACTTCGTGATCCACTCATACAGTTTAGAAGGAAAGGATGCAAAGAAAATTTTGTGGAGTTCCGTATACAAGTAACGCTCTAACCACTGTTCTTTAAACACTCGTGGCTTTCTGTTCCCCTGCGCCGCGAACTCGTGAATTTCTTGTCCAACCACTCTTCAATTTCTTTCTTCGTTGGATTCTAAAGGCACGACATCAGACATCCTTTATGTAAATCCCGGTCCCGGCAACAAAACCATTTGTTGGCTTGTATGGGCTTGACTCAGGTTCATAGGTGATTTAGCCAAGCAAATCCCAGTACTACTGGCCCTTTCGGAAATAGTCCGCGGAGCGCGGACTGAGGTCTCACCCGAAGTAGTATGGGAGGGTGCTAGAACCAGGTTTCCACACCCTGGGGATGTCTGATGGGCTTCTGGAGGTCCGCAGTTTGACCCTGTGCGCACGTCGCTACACGCACTTGTTATTCCTTTGCAATCTGTGATGTTGTTTCCGCTCAACCCTACTCGGGGCGCAACCCGTATATTACTTCACTTGTGTGTAAGATTAATGATTATTACAACATATTCAACAATCATATCAGTGCGCACGATAAATAAACCAATATAAACGCAAAGAAGGCAATGTAAAACAAATACACAGAAATAAGAATCAACTTCTCTTTATTAATCTTCAATCCCGATTACAGACTCGACACTGCCCTGCGCACTCAGCTACAGGGGTCCGTGCACTCACCTGCAGATTCTACTAGGCCTCTGCGCACTTAGCTGTAGAGCATCTTCCTGCTACTACGACCCAATACACTTAGAATCCTACTCTAGGCTCGAACCATTCATATTCTTCTCTCTTATTTCTTTCTCCCTTCCTCTCTTTACATCTTAGAGCTTCGCTCTATTTATACAATCCCATGGTCCTCCGACCATGGGTAGGCCGACATGACTTTACATTACATTACAATATTTTAGGGCGGACAACCCTATGACTTAACCTATACTTCGCACTCCACGCCCAAAATTCGCGGAGTCTTGCAAAACCTTTGACCAAAACTTGGGCTTTGAGCCCCAAAACATGCTGTGGGGGGATTCCATGCCCAACAGATGATCCAAGTGGCTCTAGAGACACACACAGGACAAAGAGGGCTTATGGAAGCTCAAAAATCAAAGTGATTAGAATGATTTCAAACCAGGATCAGAGCGTAGATCTCATCGTCCTGATCACGGTGGTGTAAACGGTTCGTCAAACTGAGTCCATGTGCGAAAGCTAGGAGTAGTCAAAGTTCAGGTTGACTTTGGTGACTGGGTAGGCTTAAGGAGGCCGAAATTTGGAAAAAATATGACCACCAGATTCCGGCCAACCTGGGCCAGATTCTAGGTGAATTTGTGGCCTTATTAATTTGTCTCCTTTGGTCAAAATTCAAATTTTTCAAAATGACCATGGACTTTTTTTTTTTTGTTTAAAAATATATATATATATATCAAAAAAATGGTGGCAGGCCATGACCCCCACCACTACCTTCAACTCCAAATAAATTATATTTATAATTTTTTTTGGGGCCGACAGGCTGTGACCCCCATCGACCCCCCCAACCTTCCATAATAAAAATTAAACTAAAAGTGGCTCGACAACCATCATCCCACCGAGCCCTCCAACCCTCCACACCATATAAAACATAACATTAAATGTGGGTGGGCATGGGCCACCTTCGGTGGACCCGGCCCACACCCTCAAAACCCAACTACCATCACTATATTTAAATGCGAGGGTACTGGAGACCAGCGGGTATCGAGCCCGCGCTAGCCACGTGGGCTGGCCCGCCACCGTGCGACGTCCCCATGACAAACAAACCTGCCATTAATGAATGAACCAAACACACCATTTCAAAAGAATTGCGGAGGTTATGGGGGCGGGCCGCCCACTGCGGACCCGACCCCCAACAATAATGTTTGCAGTGATGTAAAAAAAACCATAATATATTAAAATGGGAGGGGCGGGGTTTGACCACCCGACCCCTCCTCAACAAACTGTGTCATTTACCAATATGCCAAACCACCTTCTTTGATTACTCTGCCAACAAAATTATATAAAACTTCATTTCACCAGTGTGACCAGAGGTAGATGGAGGAACTAAGAACGAGCACGAAAAACGAGGCAGAATATTTTTTTATTAATTTTTAATGCAGGTGGAACCATGACTGAGCAAAAATTTCAAGAGGGTAAAATTTTCGCAGTGTCCAAATGGGACAAAATTTATATCGATCTTACACCTCTCGGTGACACGAAACCTATGGCACAGTTAGTTTCCTGATCTAAGAAGCCGATTTTCAGAGGCCCCGGAGGAAGGAATCTTTGAGGAATCTAGGGGGAATTTAAAATATTCCTTGAGCCCCAGATTTTCATTTTCTCAGAATTCAGAAATTTGACAGTCGATTTTGCACTATGTGACGCCACAAATATGATGGTGTGTTTAGATTTTCCATTTTCTCATTCTATTCTTCGGCCACTTTTCTAAGTGGAGTATAGGTGTCAACATTCATGTGCGAGCAGTAATTTCCATGCGATTCGATGCCGTGAGATCGATGGTCCGAACAGCTTCAGCAATTTGACATCCGCTTCTTCAGATGTCCCCAAGATGTGAGGTATATGCAGTTTGTTCATGTACTTCTTTTGCTATGCATTGTGTTGCACAGATCCCTGTTTGATGTTTGATGCGAGATCTTGTTTCTTACTTGTTTTCATGATTCCTGCTTGATGTGATGCGGTATCATCTGTGTGATTTACTTGTTGTCATGATTCGTCATGTTGTGTTTTGAGATCCCTTTGTTGTATGTTGATGGGATACTCATGTTGTCTCCATCTATGTTTTCATTGAGATCCCTTTTATGCCATGTTGGTGGGATGCTCATTATCATCATGCATGGGTTTTATGTCATACTGATAGGAGTTATTTTTGACTGAGAGTTCATGTAGCGGAACATCTCTTGGAGCCACTCCTGCATGAGGGAATTTTCCTTGTATGAAAGCAACATCACGTCTTATGTACATCATCACTATTGACAACACTTAATGCAACGACCTACACCATCTTGACACCGGGGCCTGGAGACGTAGTCCCTCCTGGACGAACTTCGTTATCGACCAAGGGAGAATGCTCAAAGGTGTCATATGCTTCTGAGACATCGTCAAAATCACCGAGGAAAGAGAATGATGGGAACACATCCCCATCATCCCATGGCAGTGGCCATCGCAGGGAAAGAGCTAAGGCAAGCTCTCCTCGCCATACTTACATTAGAGACAACAAGGAAAGGTATAACCACTCTCAACATTCGAATGTTCATTTCGATTATAATCATGTTGTTAGTAATGAATGTAAAACATGGCATCGAAAAACATGTACCTTTTGTGGATTATATAACCATACATTTTCTAAGTGTTGGAAAAGAATGGTAGCACACAAAAGGATGAGGCGTGAAAGACCCCCTCAACAGGAGGTAAAGAAACATGTTAAGCAGATCTGGAAGAAGAAAACCTATTGCAGTCATTGCGATAGAAGTGGCCATCAAAGAGCCACTTGTTGGAGGCTCCATCTAGAGTAGTGCCTTAAAGACAAGGTTTCGGTGCATGAACCAGGTGGAACGATGGTTCGACAAGCAAAGCCACCACAAGGAGGTGACCCATCCACAATGATAAGTGAAAAATGGTTTCTAGATATGTTAGCATTTCATGGTCGTACTTTTGTAAATAATTTTTTGCATTTTAAAATGTAAAAGTGATGATGTGTTTTCCATCACTTGTTCAGCAACAATGATGTCTAGTCTTATTTTGTGTTGCATCATAAACTATGAAAGTGATGTCGTGTTTCCATCACTTGTCAAAACAAATAGTGTTTGGCCTTATCTTTGTAAATCATGTGTTGCAGTGATGATGTGTTTTCCATCACTTGTTGAAGCAACAATGATATTTCGGCCTTGTTTTCATAGCGGGGGTATTGCGTCCATCTTGATGTAAACTTAACCACCGAGTATGTGTTATAACTCGTGGCAAGTGTGGGACGCTTGGGTCATTAGTTAGTCATCAAAGTCAAAGCATTTAATTTGGAAAACAATGTACTACAGGTTGCAGAGGTTGCATGTGTTGGCTCATCGCTTAAGGCTCCAAAGAAAAAAGGTGAAGGAGATGGAAGTGAGACCTTTTAGGATGCTTGTGATGTAGACAAGGTACAAAAAAGTTGTAGATTGTTTTCCATGCTTTTGGAGGACCAAAATATCCTCAATGGGGAGGATTGATCCAGGTGGCTCTAGAGACACACACAAGACAAAGAGGGCTTATGGAAGCTCAAAAATCAAAGTGATCAAAATGATTTCGAACTAGGACCAGAGCATAGATCTCATCGTCCTGATTGCGGTGGTGTGAACAGTTCGTCAAACCGAGTCTGTATGCGAAAGCTAGGAGCAATCAAAGTTCAGGTTGACTTTGGTGACTCGGTAGGCTTAAGGAGGCTGCAATTTGGACAAAATTCGGCCACCAAATTCTGGCCAACCTGGGCCAGATTCTGGGTGAATTTGTGCCCTGATTAATTTGTCTCCTTTGGTAAAAATTCAAATTTTTAAAAATGATCATGGACTTTTTTTTGTTTATATATATATATATATATATATATATATATTAAAAAAATGGTGGCAGGCGATGACCCCTGCCACCATCATCGACCCCAAATAAATTATATTTATAATTTTTTTTGGGTATAACAGGCCCTAACCCCTGTCCCCCCCCACCAACCTTCCATAACAAAAATTAAACTAAAAGTGGCTTGGCGACCATCACCCCGCCGAGCCCTCCAACCCTCCACACCATATAAAACATAACATTAAATGGGGGTGGGCACGGGCCAACTCCGGTGGACCTGGACCACACCCTAAAAAACCAACTGTCATCATTATATTTACATGTGAGGGTACCGGAGGCTGGCGGGTATTGAGCCCGCACCAACCACGTGGACTGGCCCACCACCGTGCGACGTCCCCATGACAAACAAACCTGCCATTAATGAATGAACCAAACACACCATTTCAAAAGAATTGTGGAGGTTATAGGGGTAGGCATCCTAATGCGGAGTCGACCCCCAACAATAATGTTTGTAGTTATGTAAAAAAAACCATAATATATTAAAATGGGAGTGGCGAGGTCTGACCACCCGACCCCTCCTCAACAAACTGCGTCATTTACCACTATGCCAAACCACCTTCTTTGATTACTCCGCCAACAACCTTATATAAACCTTTATTTCACTAGTGCACCATGAGGTAGATGGAGGAACCAGGAGCGGGCATGGAAAACGAGGCAGAATATTTTTTAATTAATTTTTAATGCAGGAGGAACCATGACTGAGCAAAATTTTCAGGAGGGTAAAATTTTCGCAGTGTCAAAATGGGACAAACTTTATATCGATATTACACCTCTCTGTGACATGAACCCGATGGAACAATTAGTTTCCTGATTTTAGCAGCCAATTTGCAGAGGACTCGAAGGAGGGAATCTTTGAGGAATCTAGAGGGAATCTAAAAGATTCCTTGAGCCCTAGATTTTCATTTTCTCAGAATTCAGAAATTTGACAGTCGATTTTGCACTATTCGATGCCACAAATCTGATGCTGCATTTAGATTTTCAATTTGTTCATTCTATTCTTCAGCCACTTTTCTAAGTGGAGTGCAAGTGTCAACATTCATGTGCGAGCAGTCATTTCCATGCAATTCAATGCTATGAGATTGATGGTCCGAACAACTTCAGAAGTTTGACATCCGCTTCTTCAGATGGCCCCAGGATGTGAGGTATATTCAATGTATTCATGTACTTCTTTTGCTATGCATTGTGCTGTACAGATCCCTGTTTGATGTTTGATGTGGGATCTTGTTTCTTACTTGTTTTCATGATTCCAGCTTGATGTGATGTGGAATCATCTGTGTGATGTACTTGTTGTCATGATTCGTCATGTTGTGTTTTGAGATCCCTTTGTTGTATGTTGATGGGATACTCATGTGTTCGCCATGTATGTTTGCATTGAGATCCATTTTATGCCATTTTGGCGGGATGCTCATTATCATCATGCATGAGTTTTATGTCATACTGATAGGAGTCCTTTTTGACTGAGAGTTCATGTAGTGGAACATCTCTTGGAGCCACTCCCGCGTTAGGGCGTTTTCCTTGTATGATACCGACATCACCTCTTATGTACATCATCACTATTGACAACACTTAATGAAACGGCCTACACCATCTTGACACCGGGGCCCGGAGACGTAGTCTCTCCTGTACGAACTCTGTTATCAACGGCTTATGTTTTCATATGTTGATGATTGTCATGTTACTCTTCTTTACAACATGCAAAAGTAATCACTTATGTTCTTTTAAAAATTTAACTGAACACATCATGAAATTAAAAGGTCTTGGAAGGGTCCTTTGTCACACCCAGACCTGGATCATAGGATGAGTTACTGTAGTCGATTAGAGTGGCTTGTTGTAACCCTAGGGACAACCTTTGGCTGAGATGAGGCCAATGCCTAGGAAATCTATTTAAAATAAATGAATTTTTTTTTCCTTTAAAAACTGTAACCATCATTCCCCAAATATATTTCCTTGAGGTGTATTGTGATTTTAACTCTTGGAAAAGATAACAAACCCTTCAAGGTGGCCAATATGTGTGTGACTACAATTTAATGAAGTTTTAGTATGGAAAAGAATAATTCTGAGAATAAAGATTCAATGTAGAGGGATGAGATAGAATCCTTTACACAAAACAATAAAAGAAATTGTGAAATGAAATAGAATGAGTTGATAAATATGTGGAGTGCTTTTTAAGGTCCCTTTAAGTAAAATTTATAGGTACTCTCTGCTATTATCTCAACATTAGTAAATATGTTTATAAAAATTAACTAGCAACTTCATTACACATATTTCAGTAGATGAATAAACACAGTGAATGACTTACAAATATAGAAAACACATGATATAGCTAACAGACATCTGGAATCAGTTGAATTTTTTAATTAATCCTCCAAGAGAAACTTTAGCACATTACACAATGAAAAAAATGATCTTCAGGCCAAAATTCGAAACCCCTCAACTGGTCCGTCCATCTTCTTTTAAAGAAAAATTACATTGGGTGATATTTATGAAAACTTTCAACTACTATAACTACTTAACTAATGAGTTCTTTTAAAACACTTAAAAACTATTACAATTTACAAAATTAAATGATTTTAATTTCTCAAAATTAAATCATTTGAACTTTCAGGACTCTTGTTCTTTTAATATATATGCTTCTTTTGATGTAGTCCTAGGTTCAATAAATCGAACATTTAATGATATCACAAGACTTTGGCACTTTTTCCAAAGTGCCAGATTGGAAACTGGGACTGGAGAATCTTGCTATAAGACCTCTTCAAATTGGTTAAGTTGGCATAGTTTGGATTCTCCCTAAATAAAGTCTTGATTTTCCAGAGAAATTGAAATTCCCTTTGGAGGTGGTTCACTATGGTTGAACCCTTAAAAAATGCATTCTTCTCATGTGAAGATTTGATTTTGCTTTTAGCTTCCACTAAAAAAAATTCTTACTACTCCCAAGAAAGAAGGTTTCCCCCCTGATCCCGACAAGTTGGCAGTCCTGCTCTAACCATTTAATCAAAATTGGAGTTGAAGGATGCAACTAAATCTTTGACTTCTTCTAATCTACTCTTTGCTTGCTTCCTGTACATGTTTCTTTGAACTGTCTTACTTATTTCTATCACCACAGATGCCCTATCTGGAATATCCATAGCTTTGAGTTCTTGGGAGGATTTTGCATTCAAATAGTCAATAATTTTCTTTGCAAAATGTGCACTTTCTTGTGCTTGGTCTTTGTTTGTATTAATAATCACCTCAGAGGCCCTAATCATTTCTTTCTCTTATGCAACAAAAATCATTTGTTCCCATACGTCTTGAATTTGTTGAATTATATCATCCCATATAATTTGTTGAGCTTGAAATAAAGACTATTTCCTTTGAGTTTCTCCTTCAACTCTTTCATTTCTTCACATGCTGATTGGTATTTCACATTAGATTGATTCACATTATCCCTTGACACATTAAGTTATCTTTCTTTATGTTTCAACTGTTCTTTGGTATCATTTAGATCTTTTTGTAGCTTTTTCAGTTCATCCTTTGATATGTTCAACTATGTCATGACCCTAGTCAACTTTTCAATTGGGTCCTTTGAATCAGCTGATACTACCAAAATTCACACATGTTTATCTATTGTTTGTAGAAGTTCTTCATTCTACTACTTAAGGGCCACAACCTCTTGGATTCTGTTTAATAACTCTTTAGTTAAAATTACTTTCTATTTCTCTATCTATGCTGGTTCAAGTGTCTGAAAATGTTCTGCTGCAGGCAGTTTTGATTTCCTCCTTAATGTCTAAACTTCTTCTGTGCTTGGTAGCAAGGCTTGGATTGTTGTTTTGTCTTCAAGGTTTACTCATAGCTTAATAATTGCCTTCTTCAACTCTTCGTTTTGAGTGTCTAGGGATCTATAATTTTCCCTCTACTGCTTAAGATGATAGACCACTTTATCCAAAAGTGCCTATACTTTATTAGCAACCAAAGAAGTTTTATGGAGGTCATGGTATATTAATTCCCCTATTTATACGTGTAGATTTATTTTTTATGGGAGAGAAATATCTTTGGTACTTACAAATAAATTTAATGTTTTGAAATCTACACCCAGTGAAATAGATTGAGATACTGGATGAGTAAATTCCATTCTCAACTGATTCCTCTCTAGATCCATAGCTGAGAAGAGTCTAGTTTGAAAATTTGAGGTTGATTGGGCTTCCATCTGTGTCATGACATTACTTCTCACTTTAACATATATATTTCTATTCAATCTATTAAAAGTTTTCCTTCAAATTATTTAGGGAAGATAACTCTTCTTCATTACAAATTAGAGATGAGGATGCATGCCTTATATCTCCTAATTGTACTTGAAATCCCGTCTCACTTAAAGGATTTTCTATTAACTGTGAAGTCCCTGCCACTTCTTCTTGAATTTTTCCTTTTTATTGGTTTGTGAATTCTCAATCTCAACATCCATAAATTCTGTAGCATGCCTTTTCAAACCCTTTTCTTTAGGAAGAGGAGTTTCTACATCTATACCTTGATGTGATTCCTCCATACCAATATTTGCCAATTTTTCCAGTTTTGGTCTTTCTTCATGAGTTATTGACCACAAGATATTTGGCCCTTATTTTTGAAATTACTTGACATGGTTCATATTTCCATTTATCTTCTTGTTCAAAAGCCAACTCTTACAACATTTTTTTAATCTCCTTTGTAACTTGCCTATTATTCACAATAAATGGACCCATTGTTCTAGGCAACTTAAATAAGAAACCATTTCGAGATGGAACAAAGTGGATTTGTTCCACATTCAAACTATATCTGGTAAATTCTAAAGAAAAAATCCTCATAGATACAAATGCATGCAACTTATAAGGTGGAATCTCTACACTGTATAACCTTATTTCCAAATGATCTTCAAATATATACCAATCACCAACCTCGAGGTCTCTACTTAACTGCAGTAAGGATTTATCCCGTAGAAGAATTTTGGGAGCAGACATGTTCTGATAATTTTGTATGCAACCGACATAAAAGAGCATATATATAATGAAAAGCCTTCATTTTTTTCCTTCCTTCTAACTATATTAGTCTAATTGATTGCAAATTAGTTCTTTGTTACGATCAACAACATTTAATCCCAATCCCATAAATTGATCTATATGATGGTAGAGGAATAAGTAAACAAGCAAAGATGGATATCTAAAACAACTAGTGATGCTAAAATTCTGAAATTAAAGGTTAATGGCATGCTCCCAATAAGATGGAATATCTAGTATAATATCTAGTTGCATTATCAAATGGAAAAACCCTAGATCTTGGCAATTAATGGCTCTAGTATCATATTTCCCCAATACACTCATAATAATATAAAGGATTGGCTTAATACCTTCAGCAAATGAAGTTATGGGAAACTCAGTGACGTCTGGATAGAGAACAAAATCAAGAGGTAAAATGAGACCAAGAAACTTACTTTTATCATCTACAAAAATGGTTTGATATACAGACAAAAGTGAATCCTCATTGAATGACATAATTATCAGACTTTGGGAAGTCTAGAACTTGACGAATTAACAAAAAAGAAACCTGGAATTTTTTTTCTCCCATAGAATTCATTACAAATTTTTGTTGTGAATAAAGAGAGAAAGAAATATAACTAATGAATTCTAGGAAGGGGTAAGTATAATGAATAACAACAATTCCAAGACTAGACTTTATTACTCGATGAGAAATTTCTGACTCAATTTGAACGAGAAATAAATTTTGATAAATTTCCATAAGGTTTAGAGAACAAACATAGTAAAAAATATCCCTCTCCATATCCATCAAATGTATATGAGTGATAGAAACAGGCAAAGAAGTTTACTTAGCCATTTTCACTTTTAATCCTTTTAGTTTAAAGTAGGAGAAAACAAAGAATGCTATTACTCGAGATTTTAAAATGGTCGGTGTTGAGAACTTGAACCAAGAGCATGCGCAGATTTTGTATGAAAATGGGGAAATGACGTGTTAAACAAGTTATATTTCAAAACATGGAGGGAAAGTGCAATTATGAATATGGATAAGGATGACATGGTAAGAGACTTTGGAGCAAATATGACGTGGGAGAAGTGATGTGGAGGGGTGAGCTAGCTCGCTTGTACACACTTGCTTGCCACCGTTAATGACTTTCATCGAACACCCATTTACTGTCCTTGGGGGCTTCCAGGTTGGTAAATGGTTTTGATTGGAGTGATAATGGGGTAGATCAGGACCGTTGATCTCCCCAAAAATTATTTTGCGTAACCTCCCCTCGCGGGAACTACTCGACATAGATCCTTATTTGTTTGGGCCATCAGGTTTTACTATGGACATAGTTTAATTCCAAAATGTGATGATGCACTCACAACTTGTGCAGTCTTTAATTCTCCAATGCTACATTCATATGTGGGGTGACCCACCATTGTTACACTTCACTTTTATAAGGTCTTCAGTCTGAAAAATCATGCTTCCATAAAAAATGTATAACATAGAATTTATAAAATATATTAACAATACACCATTGTTATGTCCTCTTTTTCTTTCTTTTTTTACATTTTTTGTTTGTTTTTGAAAAAATAAAATGAAAAGTAGCTACAACAAGGCCCACACCTCCAAGGTTATAAGGAACTTTGGTGTAGGGAAGATAATGGCCAAGCTGCAGAGGTATATGTATTGGCCCAAGATGTAAGAAACGAAGTAGCTAGGTTCATATGAGGATGCATGCTTTGTTGTATGACAAAGCCTAGTAATAAGAAACAAGGTCTATATTGTCCCTTACCTGTTTCCATTTGTCCTTGTGATCCGAACTTAAACAGGAACACAACAAATTACAGAGATAACCATAAACACAGATATGCAGCGGAAATCATACTTCATTTCATTAATGTAAAATACTGAAATATGCTTACAAACAGTAATGGAAATAAACCAGCTAGGGCGATGGTAGCTTATCTCTGAGCAGAGATGTGGTGGCTACATGCCTCTGAATTGTCTTACAATGAGGCTCAAGGGAATTTTTATTATTGAACAATAAGAGAAAACCCTAAGCAACCAAAACCCTAACCCGAGGAGATGTAACACCAAGAGTTTGTGGGCCCCGTTGGGGTGAGTTGGGTAGCCAACTTCCTGGGGTCGCGAATTGGTCATATTATCTCTGTTTGATGCACATGATAGCCCATTGGAAAGATCTCTCTGAGGACTACGACGGAAAAGACGATTTTTTGACAAAAAAATCGTTGGCGATAGATTTCCCAAGGGCCTCAAAACGGCTCCGGAAGTTTAGGACCAGAAAAACTGCTAAAAATAGTAAACTATGCTATAATTAAGGAAGCTGAAAAACTGAAAGAAGCATTGGTAGGGCTCCAAGTGGAATTAGCAGGTGGCCACCAATATCCACCTGGATCATTCCTCCCCCCTTAGGAAGCAATGGTCCCCATTGCATTGAGTTCTTCCGTGAGATGAGGGAACTTCTGCTGAACTTGGTCCCTGGTGAGCCACTTGCCCTGGTGAAGGAGTTGGCCTGCTTTGACAACTCGATACAGTTGGATATTCTGCTGGTGAGTGTGCTTGATCTATGTGTCCATGATCCGATCAGTTGCAGCTTGTTCCATGCAATCTGGATTTAACTCTGTGGGTGTGAGTTGTTCTGCAATGTCGGATGTGTCTAGTAATGGTGGAAAGTATGGCCGAAGGCGGTCCACATTGAACACTGGGTGTAGGCCAAGGAATGGGGGAATGCTGAGCTCAAATGCATTGTCTCCCATAGCCTTGGTAATGGTGTAAGGACCATATCGGAGTGGTCTGAGTTTCCGATAGGCTCCAGTAAGGCGTTCCTTTTGCAAATGCAACCAGACTTTGTCGCCCACCTGAAACTTGTGTGGCACCCGATGTTGATCATGTCGCTTCTTGTACTTAGCATTTGATTTCTCCAGAATGTCATGGACCTGCTGGAGAATATGTTGGATGTGCTCAATGAAGCTGTTTGCCTTATCTGTTTCGGACTAGACATGAGCAGAATCTGCGTGAGTAGCTGCAAATGGCATGGCCACATCGATGGGACATAGTGGCTGGAATCCCAAGCCCACCTGAAAAGGGCTATGGCCAGTGGAGTTGTGGAGAGCCCAGTTGTAGCTGTGCTAAATATAGGGGAGGCTCTCGTCCCATGTGCGTTGATGCTTTGAGTTGTACATGCACAAAATGTGTACGATCATCTTGTTGACAACCTTTATCTGGCCATTAGTTTGAGGATGGAAGGTTGTGGACTTAGTGAGTTTGGTGTCCAGCATCGACCAGAGACTGGACCAAAATGTACTGAGGAACCTGCTGTCCCGATCTGAGATGATAGACTGTGAGATCCCAAAGTGTACCCACACTCGTTCAAAGAAGAGTTTAGCAGTGGCTTCTGCTGTGATATTCTTCTTGCAGGCTGCCATAATGGCCATCTTTGAGAACCCGTCGACGACCACAAAAACACAGTCATTTCCATGCTTAGTTGAAGGAGGCCTGACATGTAATCCATGGAGATGGATTCCCAAGGTCGACTAGGGGTAGGCAGTGGGGTATAGAGGCCTTGCTTCTTGATGGTTGGTTTGGCAATGGCGCAGGTAGTGCATGATCTGATGTACTTCCCAACATCCTGTCAAAGATTCGGCCAATAGAAATACTTCTACAGTATTGCCACTGTTTTTTCGACCCCAAAATTCCCAACAACCTGACTGTAGTGTGCTTCCCAAATCATCTTGGCACGCTCGCTTGAAGGAACACAAAAGTGACCCAGGTGGCATAACAGGCCGTCCTGGAGGTGAAAATTTGGAACATGCTGACCCTTCAAGAGGGTCTGGTATGTGTGGTCGAATTCCGGGTTGCTTTTGTAGAGCAGTGGCCAATCAAAAGTCTCGTGCCCACAAGAGTTGAGCACGGTGGTTAACGCCATGATCGGTGGTCGACTGAGGAAATCTGCAACATTATTGGTGCTGCCCTTCTTATACTTGATATTCAAATGGAACTGTTGCAGGTATGTGGACCACTTCTAATGGCGATCATTATGCAATTTCCCTTGGGTATGTATGAACTGCAGGGGTCGGTAGTCTATGTGGATGACCGTTTCCTTCCCCAAAATGTAATGCTTCCATTGTCAGCAGGCCTGCACATTGGTATACATCTCTTTATCATAAGTGGGATACTTCCGGACTGTGTCTGAAAGTGTTTCACTGTGATATGCCATTGGATGCCCGTGTTGAGTAAGGACTGCCCCAATAGCATAGTCAGAGGCATCTGTCTCGACCTCAAATGGTTGTTGTAAATCTGGTAACACGAGCACTGGTGCCATGCAGAGGCGATCTTTCAACTCTATGAATTCCTTCTGTTGAGATTCAGACCAAAATAATTTCGCTTTCACTCCTCCCTTGGTGACTTGACTCAAAGGCCAAGTGATATGAGAAAACCCCAACACGAACCTGCGGTAGAAGTTGGCAAGACCTAGAAAGCTGCGGAGCTCTGTTAGAGTGGTTGGAGATGGCCAATCCCAAATGACTTGGATCTTGGCTGGATCCACATGCACCCCCTGTTCATCAATAATGTATCCCAGATACTGAACCTGGGTCATGCCAAAAGTGCATTTCTCCAAATTGGCACATAGCTTGTGTTTCCGCAGTGTTTGGAGAACCTGTCGGATGTGGTGGAGGTGCTCTTCCCAACTCTGGCTGAGGATCAGAATGTCATCCAAGTATATCACTACAAATGAGTTGCTAAATGGCTGCAAGATGTCATCCATTAGCCTCATGAAGGTTGCAGGAGCATTCGTCAATCCAAAAGGCATAACCAACCATTCGAAAAGGCCCTCCTTGGCTTTGAAGGCAGTCTTCCACACATCAGAGGGTTAGATTGGTACCTGGTGATATCCTGACTTCAGATCGATCTTGCTGAAATATTTTTCCCCCTTTTGTTGGTCCAGGAGGTCATCAATCCGCGGGATCGGGTACCTATTACGGCAGTGATCTTGTTCAGTGCCCGATAGTCAATACAGAGTCTCCAAGTCCCATCCTTCTTCTGTACCAACACAATTGGGCTCCCACAAGGCGATGAAATCAGACGGATGTGACCTTTCTGCAGCAGCTCCTGAATCTGCCTCTTGATTTCATCATTCTCCAGAACGGAGTGCTGATAAATTGGTCCATTGGGTAGCGGCGCACTTGGGGTCAGATTAATGGAGTGCTTGACCTGACAGTGCAAAGGAACCCCTGCGGGGGAGGTGAAGATGTCCTCGTACTCCTCCACGACCTTGTCCATCTATAGTTTTCATGCGGAGGGGCCCTGTCTGGAGATTGTGGCCACCGTCTTCTTCTTTCCTTGAGGGCGTATCATCAGGAAAACAAATTTCCTAGTTTTGGAAATTAGCTTACTGCATTGTTTTGCAGTAATCAAAGAGATGGCGGTAAGCGGTGCTGCCTCTGGTATCCTGTACAATGTAATAATAACAACACGTGGCCTTGATTCATACACAACATGTCGCTTCCACAAATATGGTTTTCCTAATAATACATCAAAAACTTCAAGGGGAGCAATGTCACACAATACCTCATCCGTGAAGGGCTTGATGTTGTATGGAAGGCGACACTGCTGGCTCATGCGAAGATCCCGTCCTTGATGAAGCCACCTGATGGTGTACGGTTGTGGATGTGTTGTGGTCGGTAAGCCCAACCGCTTCACGACCTCTACTGAAATGAGGTTCTTTTGGCTCCCGCTATCGACAATGAACTGTAGTGGGGAGCCCTTTACCGACATCTGGGAGTGGAAGAGACGCTCCTCCTCCTCTGGATCTTCGGGTTCATTTTTCTGGATCTTGGCAGTAGCAACAGTGGCGTTGGGATCCGCATCAAGGATCTTCTTCCCTTCGTCATTCCCCTTGTCGGGTTCTGACTCAGAGTCGGAACATGCATCTGATTCTAAAACCTTTAGCTCAGCCACCAGTGACTGCTTGGCCCGACACTCACTTGTGTTGTGAGTGGAGCTCTTATGGAACTCACACCATTTTCCCGTGTCCTTTTTTGGCTTCGCGGCACTGTTCTTTGCTTGCAGCTTTGGCTGGTTCTCTTGGGCTGCCCCGCCTTGGCTTTGTCCTGTGGTTTAGGGGAACCTTTCCCTTGCTTTGGATTCGCAGATCCAAAGTCTCGCTTCTTTTGTTTAAACTTCTGCTCGACCTTGACGACATATCGGTATGCTGTGCCGAGCGAGGAGATGTTCAGGAACTCTATTTCTTCCTGGATGAACTTGTGCAGGCAGCCACGGTATTTGAGTATCAAATGTTGCTCCGAATCCTTGATAACCTACTGCAAGCAGAAGGATGAAAATACTGGGTCACTATTTTCAGCCGCACCCACCTGGAATTGATTTCGAGATGCCATTAAGGAGCAATACTACCCTGTTGGAAACTATGAGGATGAATACATAAAGTGGACCACGCTGCGGCAGGGAAGGGACCAAGATGTGCCGGAGTTCACCAATATTTTCCATACCCTTCGCACGAAGTTGGGTATCAAGGATTCAGAGCAGCATAGTTTACTATTTTTAGTAGTTTTTTGGGTCCTAAACTTCTGGAGCCGTTTTGAGGACCTAAACAATGTTTTTTGGGAATTCTACCGCTAGCGTTTTTTTTGTCAAAAAATCGTCTTTTTCATTGTAGTCCTCGGAGAGATCTTTCCAATGGGCTATCATGTGCATCAAATGGAGATAATATGACCAATTCGCGACCCTGGGAAGTTGGTTGTCCAACTCACCCCAACGGGGCCCACAAACTCTTGGTGTTACATCTCCTCGGGTTAGGGTTTTGGTTATTTAGGGTTTTCTCTTATTGTTCAATAATAAAAAGGCCCTTGAGCCTCATTGTAAGATAGTTCAAAGGCATGTAGCCACCACATCTCTGCTCAGAGATAAGCTACCATCACCTTAGCTGGTTTATTTCCATTACTGTTTGTAAGCATATTTCAGTATTTTACATTAATGAAATGAAGTATGATTTCTTCTGAATATCTGTGTTTATGGTTATGTCTATAATTTGTTGCATTCCTGTTTAAGTTTGGATCACCTTGGGAAATAATTTCCATTGACTTTGTGGAAGGTTTACCAACAACCAAGAAGGGACATGATAGGTTCAACAAGATGTGTGTTCTGATGCCCAGTAAAAAGACCATCAATGGAAAAGAAGACATGAACTTGCTCTTTGAATAACTTTGGGTGCACTTTGGGATACCAAGGAGCATTGTTTTAGATAGGGACACAATATTTCTTAATGCATTTTGGACTACATTATGGGAGAATATGAACATGAAGTAAATATGTCCACAAAATTCCATCCACAAATAGATGGGTAGACATAAGTAGTCAATAAGGATTTGATGCAACTTTTGATCGGTTACAACCAGAAGCATACAAATAATTAAGATGAAAATATGCTATATATACGACACACTTATAATAGAATAACCACCACTTCTACTGGTAAGTCCCCATTTGAATTTGTTTTGGATATTTACCACCTTCACCTTTAGATATTGCATATGGATAAAAAGGAGGATTGAGGGAGGATCTTATAGGGGGATGCCTTAAGGGAAAACAAATTTGTTACGAAGATCAGGTAGATCCATATACAGGTACGTGAGACACTACAAAAGATACATGAAAAACATAAGGCCGAGCATGATCAACACATAATAGAGAATTCCTTCAAGGTGGGAGATAGAGTATGATTCCAATTCAACAAAGATAGGCTATAGGTTCTTGGTAAGAAAATTGATGCTTTACAATGTGGTCACTTTGAGATACTGGAAAAGGTGGGAGATAATTCCTATAGACTTAGTCTACCCCATACATACACATTTACTCAATTGTGAGTGTAGAGCAAGGAAAATTTTAAGAACCCCCCCTAAATTTATAAATATAATAAATGGGCGAATCTCCATGCTATATAGGAAAAATGGAAGGCGATTTTATCAATAATATAATATGTATATATAATTTTTTGGCGAATCTCTCACCAGGCATGGCGAATATTTTACTCAATTATAAAATCTTGTAAGATCTTGGCGAGTCTTTCACTAAATAATAAAACTTTGTAAAGTCCTACTGAATCTTAGCATAGGCTACATGCTGGTTTAATTCCCCATTTAAATAGGCTACATTCCAGGTGAATACCATGGGTCAATACCATGTGCCATTTTGGTGAATACCATGGGTCAATACCATGTGCCATTTTTATTTTTATTAATTCTAATATTAGGGTTAATAATGGTTTTTTTCATGGTATTAATAACAATCTAGTCCATGGTATTTGTCCCATAGTATTTTGGCCATAGGTTTCACCTAAATATAACCCATTTTTTGAGTGTTCGTAAATATAAGGTGACTTATGGAGTAAATATAAAAAAATGTTTTATTTGTTTACCATACCTCTCGTTTATTTATATTTTTTATTAATTTACCATACCTCTTTTACAAATATGGTATTTGGCCCATAGGATTCACTTAAATAAAACCTTGTTTTTGAGCCTTCATAAATAGAACGAGGGTTATGGACTAAATATAAAAAGAGGTTTTATTTATTTACCATACGTCTAGTTTATTTATATTTTTATTTATTTACCATACCTTTTGAGTAAGTATAAAAAGATGTTTTATTTATTTACCATACCTCCACTTTACTTATATTTTTATTTGTTTACACCCTTACATGTATATAAGGTGACTTATGGAGTAAATATAAAAAATGTTTTATTTATTTACCATACCTCTCATTTATTTATATTTTTATTAATTTACCATACCTATTTTATAAATATGGTATTTGGCCCATAGGATTCACTTAAATAAAACCTATTCTTGAAAATGGGCGAATGGATTCACTTAAATAAAACCTATTCTTGAAAATGGGCGAACGGAAGGTTGTAAGTCCTAATTTCAAGGGCTAAATTTACCTTTTTTACCCTCTCCCTTAAAATAAGGTGGGATATTTGAGGTGATTTGTAAAAATGTACTATGATACAAAATATTCGCCCACTAAAAATTTAAAACCCCTTAATTTCGCCAAAGGGCGAACATTCGCCCCTAAAATTATCCTTGGTGTAGAGAATCTAAAACTTTATGACCCTTCCATGATGTATCAAGAAGATGAACATGTCCTAGCTTTTGTAGAGGAACATGTCATACCTTTGCTGAAATCTTAATCTACATGATTGCAACTTTCTATAATTATCTAGAGAGTACTCCACACTATTAGTTGTCTTCAAACCCTCTAGTCGAAGATGAAATTTTTTTCTCATGCATTTAATGCTTGTAACCAAAACCTCATAACCATAACCTTGAAATCATAATTTCAATTGGATTTCCCATAGATTGAAATTTTTTTCCCACCACTATACATAGAAATAAAACCCTTTGTACACAAACATTTTAGCCTTGAGATGCAGAGATTGGAAATTATACCTCAAATTTTCCCCTCTTTTACACTGAGTTTTTATTTTAGAATCTTTTGTGGACACTTGTGGCATACAATTTTTCCATCCCACCACTGTGAATTTCGTCAAATAGTTGGTGGAAAACTAGTAACCTATAGATTTTTCCTTATTCTTCCTTCGTACCAGGCCCAATCAAGCCCAATGTTGAAAATTGGGCTCTGATACCACCTTGTAATGTTCTTGTCCATTAGCCGGGAAACACTACATAAACATAACCAAAATTTCACCAATTAATTCACCAATATTCTTGTGGAAGCTCATTATTCATGATTCGATATATTAAACTTTGGCTCATTGCTATCGCCCCTACAATTCTGTGTAAATCCCCACTGTAATTATGTCACATTGGTATTAACCATAGCTTCAAATTCATTAAAACATGTATAATTAACAATCAATCAACTTAGTACTTCAACAATTGACACTTACATATAATTAGAGTTTATACATATAAGTACCAAACCCAAACTAGGGTTTATAGCAAACAACACATAATTGTAAAAGATGGCACATAAATATAATGCACAATCAAATACAAAGTAATTGTTCAAATTTAAGCCCTTTAGTACCAAAACCTAACTAGTATCCATAGACATATTCATATAAAATGATGTCGGACATCTTATTCAATAAATATGACATACACCCAAATTACAGTTTATAAAAAAAACATAACTGCATATAAAAATACACACACACATAAACACATACAAATGCTCAAAACCTCGAAACTAGGGTTTTCCACCTAAATTTAATTGTCAGTATGACACATAAAATTGAACACTTAACTTTCCAAGAAAATATGGCTGGATGCAAGCTCTTCACGTTCCACCTAGCCATAGATCTCGTGGTTCATTAATCTCAACCACAGGTCACCCCGAGCCAGTGTTGCAACTCCACGGGAAACGATAAACCAATAATATTAGCATATCCATGGATAAGGCACCAACGCAAGAATCACGACTCCAACCATTGCGCATTTCTTCCCTAAACTTGTGCCCAGGTGGCACACCCTTCTTTGGTCCCTACCAGTCCCTATGCGATTCCCACCTTCTAGGGCACCTTATAGCCAACCAAGAAATTCTTGGCACAACTCTTCTAAGAGCTCATGTTGCTTCAAGGGCTTCCAAGAACCCTTCTAGGCCATAACTGAAACAACTCCTAGATGGTCCAAAACTCAAGCTTAGGGCTCACCAACTGGTTGCTCAGAACCGAAATCACTAGAACCATATCCATCCATCATCCTCCTCCTCCTCATAATGATAATCATCAACATAATAATAATAACCATAATGCCTTCCTCTCATTTCTAGGAAAACATATACTTTTCATCACTACATGGTCTCTCTCTGCCACGTGGCACACATTTAAGCCACATGGGCTCTAGGTTCCCTCTTCACCAACAACTGTCACCAAACACTCTATTTCCTATCACCATGGATTTGCACCGCCCCCTATACTCTTTACTGTGGAGAAGGTTTCACAGTGAACACATTTTATATTATTTTTAATAATATGTACATTAGTTACATCATATTTACAGTCTTGGTCCTTCGGCCACTTAACCAAAATCGACATATATGCCTAGGCATACTGGCCCTAAAACATATCCAACATATCAACATGGGCACACAGGCTTCATAATGTAACTCTGGCTCACCAGCCTAATAATTATGTACATCCGGCTCACCAACCTAAATATCAATGTACATATATTTACATCGTAAACTATCAGGTGTATTACACAAGTGCTTTGGTGAAGATGTTTGCAATTTTCTCATTTGTGGAACAATTTCATAGATAAATAGTCTTGGAATTTACGTGATATAGAATCAAACAATAATTTGTGTTGATATGTTTGGTTAGATCATGGAATTTAGGGTTCTTGGCCAACTTAATTGCAGAAATATTGTCAATCAGAAGGGGAATAGAGTTCACTTGTTTCTCCCGCAAATATTCAAGAATTTTCCTAAGCCACATAATCTCCCTTTTTGCTTCTACAGATACCACATATTCTACCTTTGTTGTCGAAGCTACTGGAATTGAATGTTTGTGTGACTTCAAGGAGACAACTCTTGATCCAAGAATCATAAGATAGCTTGAAGTAAACACTCTTTTTTTCCGTATCTCCATCAAATGCTAAATCAAAATATCCAATTAGGTTGAAATTATCCACCTGTGAATATTTTAGTCCAAATTATTGAGTTCCTTTCAAGTAATTTAGAACTCTTTTGCAACAAACTAATGTTCTTCACAAGGCTTTTTCAAAAACCTGGAAAGGATTCCAACCATAAATGAAATATTTGGTCTGGTAGTGGTGAGGTAGATACAACTTCCCATGAACTATCTATACTTGGTTGCATCCTCCAATTCATTTCCTTCTTTAGATGCGAGCTTCAAATTTTGTTCCATTGGAGTGGATAAAGTATCACATTCATCCATTCCAAACTTGTTCAACAATTACCCAATGCACTTTTTTTGAGATAGGAATATATACCTTGGATGTTGGGTCACTTCAATGCCCAAGTAGTAATGAAGGTGTCCCAAATCTTTCATCTCAAATCCTTTCTTCAACTCTTTCTTTATGGATACAATATAGTTTTCAATATTCCATGTGATCAACAAATCATATACATATACCACAACATAGAAAATGGTTTCTCCAACTTTCTTGGAAAATAGAGTTGCATCATCAAGATTAAATTGTTTAAAATTTAATTTTATAAGATGTTCAGTCAAATTTTCATATTATGTTTGCGGTGCTTGTTTTAGTCCATATGAGAGTTTTATGAGTTTCGATACTTTGTGTTCTTATCCCTTCACAACAGATCCTTATAGTTGAGACATGAAGACATTTTATTTCAATCCTCCATTCAAGAAAGAAATATTCAAATCAATTTTATGGACTTTCCATCCATTTTGAGCTTCCAAGGCAAAGAGAGTCCAGATGGTAGCCCATTTTGCTATGGGGGAAAAGGTCTCTTCATAATCAAAGCCGTATTTTTGTGAAAATCCTTTTGCCATGAGCCTTGATTTGTGCTTTTCAAGTGAGCCATCTAATTATACTTGTTCTTTTAGACCCACATGCAACCAATTGGTTTTGGTTCCAAATCGAGGGTCCACTAGCTTACATGTTCCATCTTTATGAGAGCATCATATTCTTTTTGCACTGCTTATTTCCATTCATCATGAGAGGAAAATTATTTAAAGGAATTTGGTTCAAAATCAATATAAAAATTCACTTCACAAGCATATGAAACATCCATTCAACAACCAAATCAGAATCATCTACATCACCTCTATTTTGTCTAGTGGAACTTCTTGTTCTTGTCTTTCCGACCTCATCAGGGTGAACAATTTCAAGTGTTTTTGTGAGACACTTTGGCATACCTTTCTGAGATGGTCCAGGTTGCTCTATGATTAAGATGGGGATACATCAAGATTTAGCCTTCCAATCCTCTCAATCACATCACTCAAAGGGCCTTCCTGACTTGAAGGAGTGGCCATAACTTCACGATGGATAAAAAATGCTTCAGAAGGAGATTCCATAGATTGATCCAAGATAGTGACCCCCCTTTCAACTTGTGGAATCTCATTATCAAATTCATGATATTTTTTGGCATAACTAAACTTATCCAAATGATTAATTTTTTGCTCAATAATGTTTCCATTATTGGAAGACTCAAGAAAAATCACATCCATGGACAATATAATTTTCTTATTTACCTCATCATAAATATGATATGCTTTGGTGGTATTTGAATACCCCAATAATATGCACTTTCAAATCCTTGCATTAAGATTTCTTCTTTGTTCCATAAGAAACAAGGCATAACATGTGGAACCAAATATCTTAAGATGCCTTATTGAGGGATTGTGGCCATACCACATTTCTTAGTGTCTTATTTTTTAGAGCATGAGATGGACAATTTTTTTGACATATACTATACATAGGACTACATCAACCCCAAACATTATCTCTACATTTTTGAAAAACATTATAAGTGAACCATATTTAAGATAGTCCTGTTCATTCTTTCAACTACACCATTTTGTTAAGGACTGTATGGAACAATAGTTTGATATTGAATCCCATGTTGGAGAAGATGGTTTTCAAATTCATTAGAATTATATTCTTTTCCATTATTAGTATGAAGGGATCCAATATGGGATTGTGCATCATTTTCAATCCATGCATGAAAATTTCTGAAAGTTTCAAAAGCTTATTATTAATTTTCATCAATTATACCCAACACATCCCGATGTAAATATCAATAAAATTCATCATATATCTATTTCCATTTGAAAAATGAATATGAATAGGGTCACACAAATAAGAATGAATTGGTGTAACCTTTTTATGTGCTCTAGCAACAGAATCATGTGATGGCTATTTGCTATGTTTTCCTAGGATACAAGCATCACAATGCTTCAGTTTCCTTGGAATAGTTGGAAGACTAGAAACACCATTCATTTTCAACAAATAAAGATTTCCATAATTCAGGTGTCCAAAGATTACATGCCATAGAATATTGAATGGAAATCTACCTTCATTGTACTGAGAAAGGCATGCCAAGTATTGTACACAAGAAAATATTCCTTGCAACTTCAATAGTCTTTCCTCCTCTATTCTAGTCATGACAAAAGTGTAGTTAGATGCTTCTCTTATATCTACTTTTCCTTAAAAAATATGAATGGAGTGTCCTTGCTGGTGAATGTGAACAAGTGCAATACATTTCTCCACAGTTATAGAAGGTAGAGTAAATCATGCAGAAGAAAGTTAGGAAGCCCAGGTAGTTTAAGCTTAAATGTTCTAACTCTAATTAACTTGAGACTTGACTTGTCTACAACATGCATTGCTCCATCTACATTGTAAATATGTCTTCAAAGAAATATTTATGAAAGGTGATATGGTAGGATGCACTTGTGTCAAGTAGGCATGCATCTCTCCAAGAAGAAAATGAAGTATGAAATAAATCTTCGGTTACTCCAATATTGCAATGGGAAACAATGGAATCAACAGATTCAGGTGCTTTATCTTTTGCTAGATCTGGTGTTATACCTTTTTATTCTTTGAATTGTTGCTTGATTATTTTTCAAGGGATTTTGTTGTGGATGCATCATGTCCATATGTATCACATTGAATGCAGTGGAGATCATATCTTTCTCCTTGATAGTGTTTACCCCCTACCTCTATGATTCTTCCTTCCACATCCTCTTCTATTTCCCCTTCCTTTAGGAGAATCTCATGACTAATTCTTCTCTTTATGTGCAAGGCACATTGCTTCCTCAGGGACTGAAATGCCTCTTTCCTCTTCCAAAAAAATTTCTCTCATTATGAAAACTTCTCCACAAGAGAGCCAAAAGTAAAGTTCATGAGTTGTGTACTAGCTTGTAGAGATTCAAGATGGTGTGAGTATATGGGATAGCGAGAATTAACAATGGATAAGAGGGATGTCCATATGAAATCTAGTGGCATTTACATCATCCATGAAAACTCTAATTTCAGAGGCTAGGGACAAGGGGTCATCATCTTTTAACTCAAGGTTAGAGAGTTTGATCATTAATTGAACGAATTTTAATTATGAATGTGAGCCATATATATTTTAACTTCTTCAACGTATCATAAGAATTTTTAATTGGAATAATATGAAGGCTCACCTTTTCAGTTACAGGAGTAATAATGAGGGCATAAGCTTTGTTGTCCTTGTTCTCCCAAACATCTACTTCTTTGTCTGGTGTGGGGTTGATATGTGCATAGTCACCTTCTCTTTCACAAATTCCTTTGCATAATTCATTAAAGATGAGGGCGTGCTTGATATTTTTTGACCACTCTTGGTACTTATCTTTTGTATTTAGCACTACACCCACGATGGAGATGAGAGAATGCATCCTCACAATACTCTTTTAAAGAAGACATGTCAAAAAACAAAGTAATATATTCCAAAATCCCAAATATTATGTGTTTAGATCAATAAAAAACAATGTAGCAAGGTTTCCAAGCTTGAATATAAGAAGTTATGTTGGTTTCTAGAGGATCCCATCTTCACATTTTCCAAAAAGAAAATTAGGGAATAAATTATCAACAAAATTAAGACATTACAGTACAATCACTACATTATGTAGTAGGATTCACTAGCGGAATACTTGAGCTCAAAAGGAGTTTACTCATCTTTATTCCATTATAAGACCACAACCTTCATTCTATTCTTACTAGAAAATCTCTTCATCTTTTGAAAGCAATTAGTTTATTTCTAGAACTCTTGACCTCAAGATAGATATGAGATCAACATTGACATTGGTGAAAGAGAGTTGGAAGAATAGGGTACCTAGATGCCTTACTACCAAATATTTCCTATGATGGATATACCAAAGTTGGTCGGTGCAAAGGAAAAGCAAAAGATCCCCATGGTATTCGCTGGTATCAGATAATTGCTAGTCGAAAGAATGAAGGTAGCCCTGTTGATGGAAGACCAACTAGGGAACACTCATATATTGTAGGCCCGATAGGTCATAATAGGTGTCAAAGATGGAAAATACATATACTTTGGGGAGTTTTCTTGTTCCCACAATATATGTGTCTCTCAGGGCATCATAGACAGGTGTTTGTAAGAGAGTGATGATGTGCTTGAATCAATGATAACATCATCGCATCTTGATGTTTCATCAATATGGAAGACATATGGTGGGACTGAGTCAAGGAGAGCATAAAGTAGAGAAATGGGCACACAAATGGATAAGGTACTATAATAGCAGGGAAGTAACGTTGAGGTAAAGGTAACAAATACTACGAGTAGAAATGAGACCATACATTTCAACTTGTGCACTGGAAAATAATTTGGATCTCTCAAGAAGTCACAAAGACAAAGTTGAAAAAGAAATGCTATGTCAGAGTTTCAGGCAGATCTTATGGGTAGATGGGATAGGAATGTTTTTTGGCGGGGCAAAAGTACCTAAATTTGATACTTATGGCTCTAATACCATGTCATGCCAAGGGAAATAAGTCCCGAATTGGTAATTTGCATTAATGTGAACACAATTATACAACATGTAGGTGTGACCTCTGGGATTCATATCCCATCGTGGTCGCTTCCTATTCTAATTGCCCATTTTCATTTATTTACATATATTCACCCTATCCCTGAGGATTAGACGTCTAACAAAAGAACATGGTTGGAGAGAAATACCATGCCTAACATATCCATAGTTGATGAGGAAAACATCATTATATTTACAATTTATTGACTATTAGAGGCTAATTATATTTTGTCCCATGTTATTACCAAAAGATAGACAATAGTTTGAGATCTTTTTGCACACACTAAATAACACTCAAGGGGAAGAGCACTTTGAGATATTGCTGAGTTGAGAAGGAAAGGGTCTTCCTTTTGTTGTGTGGGTTAGTGGAAGGTAGTGCCATGGTTGGTTTGATGGTTGGAAGAGGGCCTAGAGATCTCTGTAGTGAGTATGTGGTTTTTCATGAGACTAATGGGTTGGATTGAGTGATTTTGGAGTCTCATGAGAGGTTCCTTCACCATGATGGTATCATGGTTTGTCTTTGGGTCTGAATCTTTAGTTGAATTCTATTGTTGGGTGGAAAATTACTCCAAACTAGTTTGGTGGACATGGCTTCATTTTGAGATAACTATTCATGTTTTTTTTATTGTGTAATGATTTTATATTTTTCTCTGGTATTTAGGTAAATGGGTAATGACAAAAGTCAAAACATGCAGTGTTACATGCATTGGTATTTTATGTTTGCACATGAATTTTGTAATTATATTACTGTCATAAGTTAATATTCACCTCACATATTGCTTATGAGGCAAGGAAACCTTATGGGTAGTGTTGGATGGCTAAAGAAGACATAATAGGGATGTTATAGAATGATAATAGAGAAACTTGGAGTTGCTTTAGAGCACCTCATCAACTACACAATGGTAAACGAGGAATTAGGTATGCTATGATACAAATCCTATATATAATAATATATCAAAGCAAAAAAGAAATTGTAAATAAAAAATAACATATAAAATATAAATTAAAAATAAACATAATGAACTAATATAATAAAGAGATGAAGTAACCAATTAAAACACCATATAATCATTAGAAGTTAAATTAAAAGGAAAGAGTGAAGTCACAAGACTAACAAAAGAGGGGGATTAGATGATATTTTATAAAGATCACATGGCATTGGGATCTTATAAATATAATTAGTGATTCCATAAATTTAAGAGAATAAGAATTGGCCTTAGGGAGAAGAGGTTGGAAGGGAGGCCTTAGTTTTTGGATGGATGCTAGAAAATAAAGTTATGTTGATTTGATAGATAAAATTTAGCGATTGACATGGATAGAATTAATGAGAATGCATTTCTCATTTTTAAGGTGTTGGATGTCAAAATTTCAATTAAGTGTTGACAATATAATCTTAAGAATAATGGATTTTTGAGTACAGTGGCGGTTGGATAGGGTGTGAAGAAATCTATTGGTATGCATCCTTTTACAATATAATTGGTAGGAGAGGGAGTCATCAAGTTGCTAGGAAACTAGAACATCGAGAAATGAAAGCGAGTTATCTTATTAAGTTTCCTTATTAAATTTGTTGTGAGGAGATAAGTTGTTAATATGATCAAAGAAAAATGTAAGAGATGCATCACCATGGGACCAAATAGTAAAGATACATCCACAAATCTGGGCAAACGTTGGGGCTACTAAGGTGTTGTCACAAATCAAAACCATTTTTTATAAATATATAAATTATAAAATTTATTTGATTAATATAACCAACTTAAATATAAACCCCATACATATATATATATATATATAATGAAACAATTCTCTTTGAACCACTTTAACTACACCTAATGGACAAAAAATACAATAACCTTTTACATATAAATTTGTCACATATGTGATTTTATAATAAAAAAAGGTACTTGATTTTTTTATAATTTTACAACACTTCATTATTATTAATAAATATAAAATAAAGTAATTTTCTTTTCTAATATATAAATTCAATTTTTTAGATTCCAATGTTTTAGATTTCAATATTAAAAAGAAAAATAAAAAAAAATAATGATAAATTTCAAACAACATTAAATCATCAAAGTAATTAAAATTAAGAATCATCATTTCTCCCCACTACACAATAATATAATATAGTTATAAATTCCAAGAAAATATAATTTTACCATTAAAATTTCAATTTTAAAATAAAAATATCAAAATCAACTTCCATCATATTCAGTGAACTCAATGCACTCCAGACATAAGGTGTAAAGTCAAGTTTTAAACGAGTTGTGTTTTAAAAAGTAGGTTCAAACTTAATTCCTCAAAAACTATATCTATAATTGAATGGTAAATAAAAATGTACCATAATTAAATGAAATTGATTTAAAAAGCATGTTTGTACCTCATTCCTTAATTGTTATTCATATAGTATTGCTTAATGGATATTCCCTAATAGTTATATTCATATATGATTGTTTAATAGCTATTCATATTCGTATATAATTGAATGGGAAGTAAGAATGTATCATAGCTAAAAGTTATAGCTATTCATATATTGATTGAATGGCAAGTAAAAATATATGATTGAATGGTAAGTAATACCATATCATAATGGAAAGGCTTATTGAAAAGTACGTGATTATGAATCAATCCACTTTAATTTAAAAAACATCATCTCCCATGATCTCTATTAACAGAAATCAAATCATATTATATTTTATTATAATATTTTATTTTATTTAAAAAATATTATTTAAAAAAAACCAAATTCATCTGTCCTAATAATTTTCATATAGATAAAACCATTTTTATTAAATATAAAATGATTTTCAAATAAACAAATATTTAGGATGAATAAAATTTATTAATATATAATTATATTTGTAATTTTTAGGTTTAAAGTATATTTCATAATGGTTTTTGTTTAGTTAATTGTTTGTTTTTAGAACGGAAAGAAAATTGTTAAATCTCTAAAAATTAGACACACTTAATAAGAATGAAATTGCTTCTGTGTTGGCAATCTGTGACAACTGATTCTGTCTAGTTGGAATGGGATTTGTGACAACTACTTGATTGGTTACTCCTGGTTGTGGAGTTGTTCATGATTAGCATATAAAGAGTGTTTATTAACTAAAATAAGAGTTTCAATTAAGTTTTACATGACGAAAAACAAATATTGTTGATTTTTTTTATTTATTCATTTCATTATTTTTTAAAATATACCCATTATATTTTACGTAGGTTTAATGGCAATTTGATTTACAACACTAATTTACAATTCATTGTGAATTTATTTGATTTTATAACTTAAAATAAGTATGAATTGTTCTGAATAAAATTTCAATTTTATACCTATTTTGTTTCTATTCAGAAATTTACACATTTTGAATTAATAATAAAATGTAATAGAATTTTTACATCTAAATTACCTAACAAGGATTTATACATTTATAGGGATCACTCTTTTATTCAAATCTATGATGATGTGCTTGGACATCACTCTTAGAATTGCTATAAATTCTCATCATCTATGGCCAAATATTACTAAATTTATGATAGTGTGCATTGGACATGTTGACAGCTAATCATCAAGATTGGGTGAATAAGTGTAACTGATGTAAATAAATAATAAGAAATATGAATAGTCATCGGGAGATGAAGTGAACAGTCTCTTCCTCATGTATATAATAAAGACCAACATGAATGAATAAATGTGAATTGATTTGGAGGAGTTATTGCCTGGTCTGACATGGTATCAGAGCCAGCTCCCGAAACTAGTTTTTGTGTAACTCCTAGTGTCAGTTTCCTGCCTATATTCTGCCTGGTTGCTCAAAGCCTGCTCTAGGCAGTGTCGTATGCGTTTTTGAACATATGCGTTTTGATATTTCCTCTGAACAGTCACCTGCTTCGTTGGAATCACAGTGACTGCTATGGGATATGAAGCCATGCACCTGACATGGCTTTGATATTGTATGTGTTTTAAAATCTGCTGTTGGCCCACTGTCATATGCATTTTAAAATCCGCGCCCTCTGTCATATGCGTTTTAAAATCTGGCGCCTTAGACCAACTCGGGAATCTGTGTAGCTTCGTTGATGTTTCCGTTGTAGTGGTATATGAATCGACCTCGGCCCCTCGGCCTCCCTCCATATGCTGCTGCTCTTTCCCCACCCTCCATATGCACTGCTTCCTTCAAGGTGTATAAACGCTGGTGTAAACGCTGCTCCCTTCAAGGTATATAAATGTTGGTGTAAACGCTGGTATATATACGCTGCTCCCTTCAAGGTATATAAACACTGGTGTACTGTTTCATATATACGCTGTTCACATAAGTCCTCTTGCCAGACCTCCGCTATGATATATAACATTGCTTTCACATAAATCCGCTGCCTCTTTATTTGCGTCCCCAGAAGACTCACTCGAAAGTCCAGAAACTGAGTTTGAAGACTTATATAATAACTTATTAGGCGATGCCTTACCAAGCATCAAGCATCATTGAAGACTGAGAGACAAAAAAAAAGAGATGTATTTTTCCAATGAGAAAGTATGCAGTCAAGGTATAAAGCATAGGATTTGAGCATAGGGATTTATATTTCCGTCCAAGTGTTTGGCAAATTTTGATTTGCATCAGAATTCCGATTCACTTTTGAGCAGTTGATATTATTTCTCTTGAATTGCAACCATATTGTAATGAAAATAAATAAATAAAAGAAAATGGTGATATTCTATATGCATAGAATATCGTTTTGATCTTTGTATATTAACTCAAGAAGGAAGAATAAGGCTGTATTATTTTGAAGCACATTTTCCCAATAGAAGTATTTTTACAGTACACATATTTTTTTGCTAGTAGAAGTTTTTTTTTTACAGTATGCATTCAATCATATCTATTGTGGGAATAGTTCTTAAGGGAAAGGAGAACTATCCTGAATGGTCCCAGATGATAAAACACACCCTCATTTTCAATGAGTTGTGGAAAGGAGTGTGTATTGGAGATAGAGACAAAGAACCAGAACAACCTACCTCAGACAAAGAGTTCGCCATTTGGGAAAATAAGAACATCAAAGCCTATGCATTAATTTCAGCATCTGTAAGTGAAGAGGTGAGTCACCATATTTCACCATTTTCAACTGCTTTCGAAGCCTTACAAAAGCTGAAAGAACTCTATGACTCACATTCTTCACTTGAAGTTGTTCAACTCATGATTAAACTCTTCACTCTTGAATTGCAAAATAATGATCCTCTTGCTCTTGCATCTGAAGTAAAATATATAATGCATGATATCAAAGCCACTAAGGTGGAATTGGATATTCCTCTTATCGCTTTTCTGAAGGCACTTTATCCTACTTATTCCAATTATCTTGAGTCATTGCAAGAAAATGGAAATCTAAAAGATATTACCTTTGACTCTCTTGTTAAAAAATTTGCTGAAAGAGAGAAAGCTTTTGGAAAGAAGACAGCCATTGAATCTTCTGAAGAGGCTATGTGCCTTGCTCATAAAGAGAAAAATCTTGCTCAAGATTCTTCCAGAGGAAGAGGTGGTCGAAGAGGAAGAGGAAGATATTTCAGAGGCAGGGGGGCCAGACACTCTCAAGGAGAAAAGTTAGATTTGCACTGCATACGCTGCAAAAGAAATGGATCACATGATGCCTCCACATGCAAGTTACCATGGGACAAAATTGAGCAGCAAAGAAACCAACAGAAAGGTAAAACTAATGACACAGAAAAAGGTAAAGCACCTGAATCCGCTCATTATGTTGTGGCACAATGTAATATTGGAGTAAATGAAGACTTATTTAATGCTTCACTTGCTTCTTGGAAAAATGATTGGTTGCTTGATTCAGGAGCAACTTGCCACATGACTCATAGAAAAGATTTTTTTGAAGAATTTACTGACAATGTTGATGGAGCAGTATATTTTGCAGACCAATAAAAAATCAAGCCATTAGGGCTTGGCACAATCAGGCTCAAACTGTATGGTCTTCCAGACTTCCTTCTGCATCATGTTTTATATCTCCCACAACAGAAGAGAAACTTGCTATCCTTGGTCCACATCCACCAGCAAGGTCACTCTATTCATATGCTTGATGGAAAGCTTGAGGTGAGAAAAGCATCTGACCACTCACTTGTCATGAGGGGAATACAAGAAGAAAGGCTTCTCAAACTACAAGGTACCTCTGCTCATGCACAACATTTCTCATACAATTCTCATTATGAAGAAGGTACACTTCCATCAAGTTTATTATGGCATGCTAGATTTGGATATTTGAACTATGACAGCCTCCGTTTGTTGAAGAAAAATGGTGTTGCTGTTTTTCCTACAATTCCTAGGAAACTTAAGCAATGTGATGCTTGCATTCTAGGAAAGCATAAAAAACAGTCTTTTCATGATTCACATTCAAGAGCACATAGAAAACTTGAACTCATTCATTTAGATTTATGTGGTCCAATGCTTATTCCTTCTGCAAATGGAAATAAATATATGATGACATTTATTGATGACTACACCAAAATGTGTTGGGTTTATTTATTAAAGAACAAATCTGATGCTTTTCAAACATTCAAGAACTTTCATATATGGATTGAAAATGATGCACAATCTCATATTGGCTCTATTCGCACTGATAATGGAAAAGAATACACTTCAAATGAATTTGAAAACTATCTTCGCCAACATGGGATCAAACATCAAACAATTGTGCCTTATAATCCCCAACAGAACGGTGTAGCTAAAAGAATGAATAGGACAATCTTAAATATGGTGCGCTCCATGATGTTTTTCAAAAATGTAAAGTTGATGTTTTAGGCTGATGCAGTTCTATGTGCTGTATATATAAAGAATAGATGTCCATCTAATGCTATTAGAAACAAGACTCCATATGAAATGTGGTATGGGCACGTTCCTTCGGTAAAGCATCTCAGGGTCTTTGGTTCCACCTGTTATGCCTTGATACCAAAGGTACATAGAAACAAACTTGGTGCAAGAAGTCGTAAGTGTATCTTCCTGGGGTATTCAAACACCTCCAAAGCATACCGTCTCTATGATGAAGTCAATAAAAAGTTTGTTGTATCTAGAGATGTAATCTTTCTTGAATCATCCAAAACTGACAATGTTGTTGAGCGACAACTTGATTGCTTGGATAGATTCACAAATGAAAAATCATTTCAAGAATTTAATAATCAGAATCCACATCTTGAAGGGGGTATTCCTATACTAGATCAACATGTGGAATCTTCTTCTAAAGAACTCTCTCCCCCACATGAAACTCCAACAACGGATGATGCTTTAAGTGATGTGATTGATAGAAATGGGAGACTCAATTTTGATTCAGTCCCAACTCAATCAACGGAGTAGCCTCGACCATCTGAGAAAGGTCCTCCCAAGTGGCTGATAAAGACACTTGAAAGTGTTCATCGTGATGAGGTTGGAAAGACAGGAACTAGAAATTCAAACCGGCAAAATGAAGGTGATGTAGATGACTCTGATTCACCTGTTGATATGGATGTTTCTTATGATTGTGAATTTAATTTGTCTACAGATTTCAAACCAACTTCCTTCAAAGAAGCTGCTTCTTATGATGAATGGAAAGAAGCGATGCAAAAGGACTATGATGCCTGTTAGAGCCTAGATTTGCCTCAGGCTGAAAAGACAAGGTTCTAGGTCCACATCAAACCACGCTCAGCCTCGTAGCTAGCCCTACGAGGACAGGAGAGGGCTCTCTCCGGGTCACACTCAGTAAAAATGAACAATAGGGTCTGAGATGACTCAAAATGAATACTGATTTTAGGCTAGTAAATAGATATGAAAGAGGTAATTTATTGACTGACAGAATTTTCTGGGTGGTGTGGGACAAAGGACGACATGAGCTGCGAAATCAAATCAAAGACACAGAATATTTCATGAGGAAAGATAGGCAGGAGGTTTAGCAATCAAACTGAAATAATATGGAGTGGAAAGACTCCTGAGAGGCTGAAAAGGGCATGTATAATGAATCCGTTTTAGACAGAAGAAGACACACAGAGGATGAATGCTTTCCAAGGCAGAGCAATAAATTGGATTCTACCTTTCTTACTTAAAAACATTCAACTGGAAATGATTATGAATGAAGCTGTAAAACATAACAAAATACATATGAAACAAAGAAGAAACATATTGCTAAACTCACACCATAGGAATCTCATGAATCAAGCTGCATCCTTTTATTAATTCCCTGGCCAAACTGTACAGTAAAGCACTGAGTTTTTCTTCCACCTTTCCCAGAAACTCCAACCCCTTACAAATGATTTTCAATACAATAAATAGACTCAGGGGTGGGAAAACAGATCGATGAAAATAGGGAGCTGTTTCGACTAAAATCCTGAGGATAGGAAATGAACCATCCATCTGTTCTAAAGGCAGAACAACGTTACATTATTCAAGGTGAAAATTGTATCGTGAATCTCATTGAATCATGACTAAAGACAAAAATAGGCCTCCGTTCCTATCTCTCTGCTGCGGTAGATGTCTTCGTTCTAATTTTGGCTCTCGGTTTTGACTTTTCACCTTCCCTTGGCCGTTTGAATAAAAACCAATTTTTTATAATTAGCATCCTTTGCAACATTTGGGGCGTTTTCATTTTGATGTGGCAAATTTTCAAGCTTGTGATGATACGAGTACACCTATCAAAGATTTCCATCCAGATCGGCCTCTTCTATTCTTCGGACTGCCCACTTCCAGAATACAGACTAGGCATAAGAGTAGACTTGGTGGCAGTTGAAAATTTTAGCTGGCCTCCAACAAAAAGAGCGTCCATACGACTAATAATGCCACCTATTATACCATCACCGTTGTTTACATTATAAAAATTGCACTCTCTGCACTAATTGAAAAGCTTATCCCGCCTATAGTTCTTCCTCTAAACGCTTCTCTGGCTGAGGACATTTTTTACTGTCATTGCCTAACATCCCTTTACTGGAATAATGCTGGGAGGGCATATTAATATTACTATTAGCACCAAGCTCAGCTCTAGAAATCCGCCATTCTTTTGATCCGCTTTGCTGTCCAGGTAACGAACATAAAAATTCTTCAGGATAATTTGATCTTTCCATTTCTTCCAACTCCCTCTTATCACGGTTTTCAAGTGCAGCCAGCTCAACTGGAGAGAAACATTTGTGAGCTTTCTTCGTCGAACTACTAATTACTTCTTTCACATTAGCTTCTGAAGTGACAAGACGCCGACGCAGAATCTCATGCCATTTCCTTGTGTAGCATTTTGTCACATCATATACTCCATCTTTTGCGAGTGCAATTGTATAATTCAACTCTTTATTCCAGCCTTGTTTATATAATAATGGCTGGTCAAATGCACCTTCACAAGGGTGTAAATGCATCCATCGGCCAAGATGATCAGAGAAATGCTTCATCCACAAATGATCTGTGAAATTGAAAACCAGGCGAGCTTGATAACCAAATGTTCTACAATACAATGTAAAGCAATTTTCCCACTCTCCACAGCGTCCTCTCCTGGTCTTCACAAGCTTTAGTGGATCATTGTAGCGAGGAAAGCGAGTAGTCGCTGAACACTTTTTGCACCTCAACAGTTCAACCGTATTTCCAAATTGAAGATCCTCAACAGTACCATCATCAATACCATCGCGATCAGTGTCGAATCTACATCTAGAACATGGTGGTCGATCGACCCACTCGGGGCAAATGGGAGCAAGGGCAATGAAATTTCTTCGAAGGCAGTGTGAAAACTGCTTGTTGGCTCTGTGCGCCGCGTGTACAACTTACATTGGAGCAAAATATTTGAAGTTGTTTTGAAATCTGATGAAGAAATGATGAAGTTTGGCCTGTCGGCTCTGTGCGCCGCACGCACACCCAGTGCGCCGCGCGCACACCCAGTGCACCGCGCAGGCTATATGCGCCGTGCACGCACAATTTTACACTGCGGAATGTGGCTCTATGCGCCACACAGGCTGTATGTGCCGCGCCAGTTGTCCAGTGCACCGCACCCACAATTTCATCCATAGTCTCGGCTTTTAACAAATTCTTCGCTCCTCCTGACTTTGTTTTGCTCTTCCATACTTTCCTTTGGCTTCTTTGAGGACTCTTGCATGCAAATGGAGCTTGAAATTGGAAAGATCAATGCATTTTGATTTTTCATTTGGCAAACCTCTTTCTAATTCTGTAGACTTTGGCACTTCTCCAACGAACTCTGTTTTATTTCCACTTGATTCTTTGACTGAATGACGAAACTCTTGGCTACTTTTTGTAGGGATAACAGCTTTTGACTTTGGCAAAGGATGACCAGAGGCTGCATTTGAAGTACTCCATGACGGAAAACTTTAAAAACAAACATTTATTACAAACAATTAATTTGACAATTTCCTCTTCAAAACAGAGTTTTGAAGAGGAATCATCCTTGAGCATTATTGATGATGAAAATCTGAACCTCCCTCTGGCCTGCTGGCTTTATTGGACATTTTGAGGACTAAATCAACTAAACCCTAGACCTAAAAAACTCTAAAAAACTCTTTGCTAACCAAAAGACCATGCATGACTATGAATGACTGAAACACTGACTTCGATGAATTTTGATGAACTTTAATGATTAGACACAAGCCAACAGATACAAAGTAATGACTGACAAGACCCTTCCGTCAGATTATGGCATGCCCCTAGCGGAATGCAACTGAGTGAATCGAGCGAGACACCTAAAAATGAAATGCAAAAAGAGTTTGATCTTTGACGGAGGGATGTAAAGACTGACTCTAACATTGGCTCCAATGGGGATGGTAGCTCCTTGGAGGTGCCAAGAATGACAGATCTCTGGGAGAGCTAGACAGTGCCTTCGTCCATTAGGCTATGGAGTCATTATTTCAAAAAATCGACACAAGTCTGTGAACTGATTTATTGACTGAAACCTGACTGAAACCGACACAAACTAACTTAACAACAAGACTGAAAACTGACTCACAAATGACTCATGACTGACTTAACTAAAACAAGAACTTATAAAGCTTATTGAAGGGCAGCAGTCCATCAAGATTTCAAATCATGATGACAACCACTTGCATACTAATGAAATATGTACAATCATGTGTACTGAGCTTTCCAATGTAACCAATCCAGCAGATGGCTACATACCAGATTTCTGCTCTCACTTTTCTCGAGCAGGCGGAATGATGAACCTGTAGGCAACTCAAAATAACCACTGAAACCAAAGATTATGATAATGAACCAGGCAATATTTATCTTTTCTAATTCTTGCAGAAGAATGCCGAAGGGATTTTGAAAATCCTGAAGCACTAGCTTATCTTGAGATCCAGCTGCAAAAATACAAGTACTCCCTCCATTTTGATATGAAAGAACAATTGATTTCCGAGGGATAGGAATGCACAGAGAGGTATGTGCTTCTGCCATCTGAGTGTTCGTTGTAAATTCCTTGACCATGAGAAATTTTGGCATATTTTCTCTCTCAGGCTCATATTCCTCAACTTCATGATCAAGGCTTGTAACATGACCTTTCAAGAGTTGATCTATCTCATCTTCAGATAGAGGAGATAATACTTTCTATTTTGTTTTGCTCAAGTGATTTTTGTCTTCTTGAAATAACATTTTAAAACATGAAAAATTCGAATGACAGTCCTGATCTTTTGAAATTTGAAAACATTGTTGATCATCCTCATATGACATGGCAATCAAATTATCCAAATTATCCTTTACCACTGAATTATCAAAAGAAGATTTTTCATTTACTTGAACAAAGGTTTCATCTTGTTTTTCATCAAATGACTGGATTACCTCCTCATGAAGGCTTTGTTCAATAACTTTGTCTTCTTCATTCCAGATGATCTCAACAACATAGCTCTCCTTCATGGGATTCAGAACAAGGTAGTATTGATCATCACGATCTGAACTAGTCGACTTGACTTTATCACATTCTAAGATTGAAACTTGACTTTCCTGCATGCTGTCCTCTTCTATGGACAGATCTAAAATAAAACCTTCTCTTTCATCATTTTCCACTGTGCTAAGATCTTGATCCGGCTGCAAAGCTTCCTGAGCATCTTGATGGGAATCCTCTAGGTTCTCTTCATGTTGCTGAAATGGATTCTCGTACAAGGCTTCCATGATCTCATCATCCATGAAGTCATCATCTTCATAATATTTCTCAAGGCTTTCAATAAAACTATAAGCATGTTTGCAACAGTTCTGAACTAAATTTAATGATGGATAAGATTCTTTATACCTTTCAAAGAACATGGCATGAAAATCTTTCAAACAGTAAATACAAGCAGGCGGAAAACTTTCATACCAAGATTGGGCTTCACCTTCCAGAGTGGCCAGGAATATCTTCATTAAGCAATCTTCAGGAAAATCAACCTTCAACTTGCGAATATGCATGTGAAATCTAACAAGATGTAAAGAAGCATCCTTCCTATCATCATCTTTAAACGTAGGAAAATTCCTTGACCAATCTACCTTCGGAATTTTATTTGGAAAACCTGGAATGTGATCTCAGCTCATGGGAGCGTATCTTCTTGCAACCCGTTCCATCTTGAAAATCTTAAAGCTACTAATCTTCCTGCAGTGGAGTCACCATGAAGCATTGATTTCTGGATTTTTCAGTGAATGGAGTCACCAGGTGAATGATTTCAGCCTTCTTATGTCTGATCGTTGTCCACCATCAACAATCAGATCTGAACTTGATACATGTACTGGGGCAATTAACAAGTTAGATGTCACGTTTACAAGCTAGATCGGAGATTGACTGAAGCAGCGTTTATCTACTTGCGCTAATGCAAAGAAAAAGCGTTTCGAAGGCTACCTGGCATAACTTCAGGCTCCGTCTGTAGCTATAAAACAAATGACATCAACAAGCAAACCATTTTCTTCCCTAGTATGGTCGCCACTATGTTAGAGCCTAGATTTGCCTCAGGCTGAAAAGACAAGGTTCTAGGTCCACATCAAACCACGCTTAGCCTCGTAGCTAGCCCTACGAGGATAGGAGAGGGCTCTCTCCGGGTCACACTCAGTAAAAATGAACAATAGGGTCTGAGATGACTCAAAATGAATACTGATTTTAGGCTAGTAAATAGATATGAAAGAGGTAATTTTTTGAATGACAAAATTTTCTAGGCGGTGCAGGACAAAGGACAACATGAGTTGGGAAATCAAATCAAAGACACAGAATATTTCGTTAGGCAAGATAGGCAGGAGGTTTAGCAATCAAACTGAAATAATATGGAGTGGAAAGACCGTTGAGAGGCTGAAAAGGGCATGTATAATGAATCCTTTTCAGACAGAAGAAGACACACAGAGGATGAATGCTTTCCAAGGCAGAGCAATAAATTGGATTCTACCTTTCTTACTTAAAAACATTCAATTGGAAATGATAAGACCCTTCCATCAGCTTATGGCTTGCCCCCAGCGGAATGCAACTGAGTGAATCGAGCGAGACACCTAAAAATGAAATGCAAAAAGAGTTTGATCTTTGACGGAGGGATGTAAAGACCGACTCTAACAATGCTCTGATAAAGAATGACACTTGGAAGTTGGTTGATCCTCCACTAGGAACCAAACCAATTGGCTGCAAGTGGGTCTACAAGAAAAAGTATAAAGCTGATGGCTCACTTGACAAGCACAAAGCCAAGCTTGTGGCAAAAGGTTTTGCACAGAAGGAAGGGGTTGATTATGAGGAGACTTTTTCCCCCACAACAAAATGGGCTACCATTTGGACACTCTTTGCCCTAGCAGCTCAAAACGGTTGGAAAGTCCATCAAATGGATGTAAAAATTTCTTTCTTGAATGGAGATCTAAAAGAGAATGTTTTTATGTCCCAACCTGAAAGATTTTTTGTGAAAGGACATGAACATAAAGTATGCAAACTTGTGAAATCCTTGTATGGCCTCAAACAAACATCGCAAGCCTGGTATGAAAAACTAACTGAGCATCTTCTAAAACTCAATTTCAAACATTATGATCTTGATGATGCAACTTTATTTGTCAAGAAAGTTGGCAAAAAAGTTGTATATCTTGTGGTATATGTAGATGATCTTTTGATGACAGGGAACAATGAATGCTACATTGCATCCATAAAGAAGGAATCGAGGAAAGGTTTTTAAATGACTAATTTGGGCTATGTTCATTACTATCTTGGTATTGAAGTAACTCAACATCCAAAGTCCATATTCCTTTCTCAAAAGAAGTACATTGGAGATTTGTTGAATAGGTTTAGCATGACAGAATGCAATCCTGTTACTACTCCAATGGAACAAAACTTAATGCTCATATCCATTGAAGGAAATGAATTCGAGGATGCAACAAAGTATAGACAACGTGTAGGAAGTCTCAACTACCTAACTACTACCAGACCAGACATTTCGTTCGCTGTTGGAATCCTCTCCAGGTTTATGCAAAAGCCTTGTGAGGGACATTGCTCTGCTGCAAAAAGAGTTCTAAGGTACTTGAAGGGAACTCAAGACTTTGGAATCAAGTATACAAATGTGGACAACTTAAGCTTGATTGGACTCTCTGATTCATATTTCGATGGAGACAAAGAAACTGGGGTATCTACTTCAGGTTATGTTATGAGTCTTGGATCAAGAGCTGTCTCCTGGAGATCACGCAAACAATCAGTTCCAACAGATTCCACAACAGAATCAGAATATGTGGCAACAACTGAGGCAACAAAAGAAATTGTGTGGCTCAGGAAAATTCTTGAAGATTTGCAGGTAAAACAAGAACAATCGACTCCACTCATGATTGACAATACCTCGGCAATAAAGTTGGCCAAGAACCCAAAGTTCCATGATCGAACGAAGCACATCAATACTAAATATCATCTGATTCGACATCATGTTGAGGCCAAAACAATCCATCTCCGCCATTGTTCCACTAATGAGCAAATTGCAGACATCTTCACCAAAGCGCTTGGAAGAGAAAAGCTTGAACGATTCATAACGATGCTTGGACTCACCAACATCCCATCAGATTAACGGGGGCAATGTTGACACCTAATCATTAGGATTGGGTGAATAAGTGTAACTGATGTAAATAAATAATAAGAAATATGAATAGTCACCGGGAGATGAAGTGAACAGTCTCTCCCTCATGTATATAATAAAGACCAACCTGAATGAATAAATGTGAATTGATTTGGAGGAGTTACTCACTGGTCTGACAAGACATCACTCTTAGGATTACTATAAATTCTCCCTACCACCAAATAAAAATAAATATATAAATATAAATTGACATCATCTTTGTTCAAGAACATTTACATCATTCAAAAATAAAACATAAAACACACCATTATCACCCTCATATAAACTAAAAAAAGAAAAATGAGACGCATTAAGCTAAAATAAATGTGATCCAACATTATTTTAAAATGTTTGAATGACTTTTTAAGGGTTCTTTTCTCATTCTAAAACTGAACCATCACAATCCCAATTCTTCTCATATTTTCCTTCTCCAAATTCAAACGAATGTAAAACATAAATTTGGGCACAAACCATTTCCATATACATTTTTCTTACACTAAGAAGTACCCAAACAAACATATTTTCTCACAAGTTAATTGGTATTTATGTAAATGAAATAACTTATGGAAATAAGCATATTTCCTCATTAAAAAAATTGACATTTAGTGTCTACACTAATAAGATGAAGTGTGAATCAAATAAAAAATATGATCTCAAGATTCCTTATGAGAAAAATGGACACATGCATATTAGTGAAACCATGAATCCTTAGGAGAAGAAGAGAAGGTCTAGATTCTATATTTAGAAAAATAGGTTAAAAATATAAATTATTATAAAATCAAAAACATTTATAATTAGTGGGTAGTCTAAATTCTATATTTAAAAAATATAAATTATTGTAAAATAAAAAATATTAATGTATTTTTTAATAAATTTACTGAAAATATTCAATTTTTTATTTCATTATTGATTTTATGATGATAAATGTGAAAATATAGTGTAATTTTCACTTGCAAATTAAAAACATAAATATTGATAATATTAAAACTCCATAAATATTAATAATATTAAAACTTTCCAGATCATAGTGTGGTGGCATAATTTATTTGGGTATACAATATAGGATGACTCAACCAATAATAAGTAATTTAGCCATACTGTAAAGAATATGCCAAAAACATTTAGATAAATAGTAAATGTAAAAAGTTAAAAATATAAATTAGGCGTAGTTTAAATTTCAGATATAGAGGAATATGAATTTATGAATATACTCCAAAGCACTTATTAGATTGAAGATAATTTTTACATTCAATGCAAATTATTAATTTATAATATCACAATTTTATTATTATTATTAATATACCTTATTTTTTTATTAATTTATATAAATTTAATTGGTGTTATTTTCACTTACAAATTAGAAGTATAAATAATGATAATATTAAAGTTTTTTTTTTATATGATAATTTAGAAATTCAATTTATTTGAATGTAAATATGGAATAACTTAATATCACAATTTTTTTATTTTTTATTTTTATTTATTTATTAATTATGTACATTACCTTTTTTGTTTATTCATTATTAATTTAATTAAAACAAATGTTATATGGTGTTATTTTCACTTATAAATTAAGAATATAAATAATAGTAATACTAAAGTTTTTATGGTATTTTAGAAATTCAGTTTATTTGAATATATAATATGGAATAACTTAACAATTAAGAAATAATTTAAACATATTATAAAAAAAAATAGGTTAATGATAAGCAAATGAATAAGTAATTGAGTTGCCCACGGGGCTTTGGATTGATGGTGAATAGGTGCACTGTTAAGACACTCCTTGTGATAGGTTATTGGTTCAAATCCCCTGGGTACTTATCTACCCAAAAAAATAAGTAATTGAGTTATATTGTAAAAAATATGTTAAAGACATTGAAAATAATAAATAGAGTAGTGAACAATTTAGTAAAATAAAATTTATAAATACATTTTTTTTGTATTTTAAAATAATTTGGAGAAGAACGTGTAATATGTTAGTATTGGATTGGAAATTCTTATTTTTATTAATTTGACAGGGAGTTAGATTAATGAATAAAAGCTATAATGTGAAGTATAAATTTTAATGATAATTTTTTGTATTTTAAAATAATTTTGAAAAAAAACGTGTAATGTGTAATATGTTAGTATTGGATTGGAAATTCTTATTAGTCCCTGCCTGGGACTGTTAGCGATCGATTGTGCGTTGACGACGTATTAATCTCTTGTTTGACCAAAAAATATCGTTGTACATCACAACTTTAGCCAAAGTTTTCATATTAGAAAATAATATAAAACTTATTATGTAATTTTTGATTGGACAACAAAGTTGGGGGTCTTATTGCGCGCTTTGTAGCTTTCAAGACATTATGTTCGGGGTAAAAATAAGATATCCAAAGTTTTCGGAGATGAAAAGTTTTTGTTATCCAAAGTTTTCAGAGACGAACATTTTATCAAAAGCACCACTTAGTTTGTCCTACGTTTTTGCTACCTGTTCTCCGTGTCATGCATGCAGTGTCCTGCATCCTGCGAGCGCCAACTGTTTGCATATGCAGAGGCGTCCACGGTGGTCTACAAATGCCTTGTTCGGAGTCCGGAGTAAGAGTGTCGAGCAGCTAATTCTCCGGAGTAAGTTGAGAGCAGAGAGTGTGGAGCAGCTAGTTTGAGGAGCAGAGAGCGTCGAGTGGAGCTTCACCTTTACAACTTGTAAGTTCCCAGACCGAACGAAGCATTCCCCATCTAATGTAATATTCACCATAAAAAAATGTTGAATTTCTACCAACGTTTAACATGGTTATTTGATGGCATGTAACTCTTTGCACTGTTCCCTTCGTCTATTCATGGTAATAGTTTTGCTTCTATCACTCAAGCTTTGATGGCATGTAACTCTTTGCACTGTTCCCTTCGTCTATTCATGGTAATAGTTTTGCTTCTATCACTCAAGCTTTCACTATATAAAGTGTTTTCTTAATTGCAGTTCTATGATATATCAAGTTTTCATACTCAAATATCCTTTATGGCAGTGCCCCAGTTTAAGGATTTTTGATCTTGTCTACAGATTTTCTATGGTTGAAACAGAAATTTTAACTCGTTTTCTTTTTGCACTCCTAACTCTAATTATTTTCTTCGAGGCTCAGATCAGATGGAACACCAACTTCTCCTTAACATATGCTAGAGAAATATCTCTCAACATTGTACAGGTAGTTGTTCTTATTAAATTCTTTTTATATATAATGTTTTATTTTTAACAGGGTTTCTACCCATCAGACTGACACTACAAATAAGTTGGGTTTATTCTTCTTGATTGCAGCGCACATCACAAGCCGCTCAATTTTTTCCCAGGTACCATAATAGATTATATGTTTTATTTATTAATCTACACCATTCGATTTGTTATATTTTCCATTTTAACTTGTTCCAGTGGTGTTTACGCACGTAGATATCTCTCTTGGTGCTTGGGTATATCAGATCTTTACTCTGATCATTTTGGGAAACACTCATAGTGGCGTCGAGATTAAAATTTTCCTCATTGGTTGCATGTTCTCATTTCCAGGTTGGTTCCTTACCTATCCATGATTGCTTGAGGGAGGTCCAACATGTGTTGCTAAATTGCTTCTATTTTTGTGCAAGAGAACTCTTCCTGATTACTCGAAACAATTTTCTAGGCTGTCCACAATCCTTGGGGGAATGTCGTCACTCGGCAACTACCCGTTTCAGCTTGAACACTGTATATTTATTCTATTTCTTATATAAACACTTGTTTGTACTAAATCCTTTTTGGGATTTCCCCTTTTGAGGGACTCTCGCCCCTGGTTTTGAACTAGTAGGATTTCAAGTCCTAGTTTGATTGTGGGAGAATCTATTCTTAGACTATCCGCTATGATTACCTGGAATTGTTTTGTTTTTCCTCCATTGTTGTAAAGGTTTTCCTTTGTATTGAATGGTTTTTATTCTAAATTTTAATGCATCATGAGTTCATGAACTACATACTTAAAATAGTAAGACTTTATTTTTACAATTGTTATCATATAGCTCCTATTGTTCAAACTGTCCTGGAACTTAGCAGATGACTGTATCATGACTTTACCAAAGAATTATCCCGTGATTTACGCTTGTTTTTATTTTAAAATATTTCTTTCTTGTCGGCACAAATGCCGTTATCTGTTGGACTATAGTTTATAATCACTTCAACTGAAATGGTGCTTAGAACATGGATTCACACCTGTTTTAGTTGTTTCGTGATTTTGGCTAAGTTATTTTGTTTTTGTTTTTAGTGAGTACCTCTATCTCGCAATGGTTTCCATTTTGAACTTATATTCCTATGTAAACAATAGGTTGCGTAGTCATTAAGGCTGAGCTTCAATATTTGAAGGAATTAAGATTTTTTTTCTCATACATCGCAAATCTACTAAATTAACTTTTACCGTAGTAAAATTATACATATGTTTTGAATCTACCAAACTAACTCTCTGGTTCTCAAGTGATTTGATACTAAATTAATTCATACTGCATTGACGATATTCATATTTCCCAGAAGTGGTAAGCGATATAATCCCTCCTAAACTAAGCACACTCAAATAGATGAGAAAGCATGTTTATTATGGAGATAACATTTTCGTTTTTATTCTATAATAACAGATTAAAATGTGCTCTTTAGTTTGTGTATCAACAGTTTCAAGACCTATGCTACCCGATGGTGAGAGTGAGCTCGGCTCGTGCAGATCTCACTTGGACTTGGATCCCGATGGTGAGAGTGAGCTCGGCTCGTGCAGATCTCACTTGGATTTGGATTTGCCTGCGTTGCTAGTTCACCTTTTGTGTTATCCGGCACCAGCAACCTGTACAAATGTCTTCAAAGGATTTTGATTCTGGGATTTTGTGAAAATAATGAATGTTCATTTTGTTGTATGTGTACCACTGTGTGTCAAGCTCATGAATGTAACTTGTCGATGCCGTTCTCAATAAAATTAAAAGATAAGATATTAGATCGTAGTCGTTTGAGTTTTAAACATCATTGTTTTTTTGCTTCTTGTGGCATTTTACGAAACCTGTATCCTCACACTCAAGAGTGGCCATGGTATCCATTGCATTTTTTTTCTTTTGAATGGATTCCCTAATACTTGTATTTATTAGTCTCCAAACAATGCATCTTTCAATGACAATGCTTTCCAAGAAAACATGATGAAATATATTTAGCCGTTCCATGTGTAGTGCATGATTTCCAAAAATGGTCACCACTTCTTTTCAATAAGCAACCCTACGCTTATATTGCAGTACATACATATTGTAAACTTTCATATTAATTAGATAAGACCATGTAAATAAGTTAATGGAAATACAATCTGTGACAACAAAAGCAAAAGGAAAAGGAAAAATTGCACCCTTCATAAGCTCTGTTTCAGCTAATCAGTGGGTCTAACTAAAACAAAATCCATAGGTTTCGAATAAAACCCAATTGCATATCAAATTCCTCACATCACCGTCGATTTGACAGCTCTATAGTATACAATCCATTTGTGTTGTTCCTGCAGACCCCGGCAGGGACTACCGCCACGGCAGTGGCTCCTTGTTCTTATTAATTTGATAAGGGAATTAGATTAATGAATAAAAGCTATAATGTGTAATATGTTAGTATTGGATTGGAAATTTTTATTCTTATTAATTTGATAAGGGAATTAGATTAATGAATAAAAGCTATAATGTGAAGTATAAATTTTAATGATGGTAATATATAATAATAAACTATATTGTTATTTTGTTCTTTTTTTTTAATAATATTTTCAAATTGAATTTGGTTGATCATTTTGAATGTTACAATAAGTTGATTTGATTTTTAAGTTTGGGAATAACAAAATGTGTGATAATCAATGTAATTATTTATGTGTTTGGGTAATATAAATAATATCATTTGGTCGAGCTTATGTTTTTAAAGTATTTTCTCTATTGAGATATCAATGGTTCAATTCTCTTGACATTCTTATGGTCAAGCTAATAGGAATTGATTCTCTCGACATTCTTGTGATCAAGTTTTGTGGTTAAACTGATAAGAAGTGATCCCTTGGTACAAATATTTTGTCTAAATATAGTCATTACTAATACGCAAACCAAAAAAACATATTTTCAAATTTAAAAACAATTTTTTAAAATAAAATTAAAACAATGGTTTTTGTGATGTTTTGATGTAAACCCTATCAAAAGTTTATATCATATAAATTAATAATAAAGCCAAAAAGTTTAAACCATTTTTTAAACAAAAGTGGGTCAATGATTTTTGTGATGTTTTGATGTAAGCCATATCAAAGGTTTATATCATATAAATTAATAATAAAGCCAAAGAAATTTAAACCATTTTTTTAAACAAAGGTGGGTCAATGGTTTTTGTGGATGTTTTGATTATAGTCATATTGAAATTTTGTTAGGGTCCTACCCTAACCGCCTTATTTATGTAGTGGGATCGAGTCATAGTAAAGAGTCAATAAAGCCCATATTAATAATTGTAAGTGGTTAACCCGCAATTAATTACATGACCACAGTTAGTTGCAAATGGGCCATGGTATTAGATAGATGGTATTAATAAAACCCATGGTATTGATCCATGGTATTGCATGTAGAAGTCATATATAAAGGATAGAGACTCCCTGCGAGGAGCATCGTGTCTTATTTTTGTATCGAGCTCTACTCTATTGGAGGTTGCCCCCTCGAAGAGGCCAGTGAACATTGCTTTCTGAATAACAAAATATTTGCTGTTGTCTCTCACTATTCTATGTTCTGGGTATCTTTCTTCGCATATTCTGTATTTGGGTATCTTTTGTAGGTTAAGAGCATAACAAGTGGTATTAGAGCACTCTCCAGGGCCAGTGGGATCTCCATTTCTTAGCAATTTTTTTTTTTTTTTGGCTAGAGACGTGTTCCAGCGTCTTTAAACCACGGGATCTGTCGTTGAGCGCATAAACCTGCGGATTTGGGGAGGCATGCACACAAGAAATACAAGAGGTGGTCATGCTTGTTGAACTCCCTTGTAACCCCTGTGGGTACCCCTTCGAGTAGTAGCGCATTAGATAGAACCGCGTACGAACGGTCTTCCAAGTACCTTTTGGGTATATCGGAAGCCCCTTAGCTCCTCTGCAACCTCGCCATAGATAAACCGTCGGCCGTCTTGCTGCTATAGTACACCGAGAATAGCACTCGGAGAGATTACTCGCCCGTACGATAGGGTAGTCGGGTTGTACAGCTAAGGGTACGGTTGATCCTCCTTAGTTAGAGCCCTGAAACATTGGGCCGAGTACTACTGTCAGACCCTTATGTATATTGCGATCTGTAGCACCTGACACTCCTCGAGACCATAGTTCCCTTTTCTATCTGGGGATCACGCATCATCTCTGCCAGATCCGCTCGCGCAAAGGGGTGCAGCAGCAGCAGACATTAGTCCCGCAGTTCCGAGTTAGCAGACCAACCATTCCTATCTATTAGATCCATCAGATCCGCAGCAGCAATCTGTTCCGCCGCTTAGAGTTATCTGATCCGCCATTCAGATCTCTCAGATCCACTTGGTCTATGTGGTTCCTATACCGGGGCATGATTTTCGCAGGACTTTTGGTAGCATTGACATTTTGAGGATTCGGCTACTGTAGTATTCCTAAGGAAGGAGTAAAACTCTGTTAGGAGTTTTCAAAAAAAAAAAAGTCTGATATCTCCCTGGGCGCTTGTTAGTGATCTAGCCCATTAGAATCAGGACGACGAGCTGAGCACGACAATACCATTCAATTCTTAGTGATTTTTTTTTGGGTGGTCCCAATTTTCAAGAACATCAGGTCGGTGCATGGTAGAAACTAGAGCTCAAGCTATGGCCAATGAGAGGATGGACAAACTTGAAGAATCCTTGCAATCCCTCCAAATTCAGCTTGACCGACTAACTAGCATAATCCCGAAGGGCAAGGAGGAAGCCCATGAGGAGGCGTATATTGGCAATGGACATAGTGAGGGTGAGTCTAGCCACTCTCTTCACCTCGGGGGCCCCCACCAACAATCCCGTCCGCGACCTCCCAAGTTGGATATGCATAAATTTGATGGTTCTCACCCGGCAGCATGGATAGCACAAATGGAGCAGTATTTCAATCTGAATAACATCTTAGATAATGAGACTCAGCTTATGGTGGGGAGCATGTACTTGGACAATGAAAGGTGGCAATGGTGGGAATGGCATCAACGTTGCAATGGACCTTTTATGACTTGGACCTCCTTCAAAAAAGCTCTTACAGAACGCTTTGACCAGGAATCTTCTTTTTTGGGTCGTCTTACTAAAATCCGACAGACTGGCATAGTGGATGAATATATTACAGCCGTTGAAGCCTTAGTCTTCCGCACTAGGAGTCTCTCAAATGTGTTCTACATGGAATGTTTTATCAGCGGTCTTAAAGAAGCCATAAAAGCCCACGTCTTACTGCACCACCCTCCCACATGGACAAAGGCTTGTAAGGTAGCTCGTAACGTGGAACGTGCATTAGCAGCCCAGCACAATCGCCCAAATTTCACCACTAAGGGTCGCCCCCCACAGGCTCACAGCACGACTGAAACACTTAAGATTCAAAAGGTGTCACCTGCAGAAATGGCCGAAAGAAGAAAGCAAGGATTATGTTACTACTGTGATGAAAAATACTCGCCAGGTCATAAATGCAAGGAGCCCAATTTTTTTCAAATTGATGCCACCAATTACAGCTCATCGGAGGAAGATCCACCACTGGAGGAACATGAGGTGGTAGAAGAGGACAACCAAAAGGACGATGTCCCTGACGAACCAGTTATTTCGCTGCATGCTTTGGCAGGGATTTCTTCACCTCAAACTCTCAAAATCAGAGGTTTTATTAAACATCGCCCAGTAGTAGTCTTGATTGATAGTGGAAGTACACATAATTTCATCCATCAAAAATTCGTGGAAGCAGTGCATTGTTTTGTACGAGCAGTTTCTAACTTCCAAGTCCAAATTGCGGATGGGGGCACAATGAAATGTGAAGGCCACTGTGAAAATGTCAAACTTCAAATGGGGGATTATCAGTTGAAGACCCACATGTTTGCCATACACATGGGAGGGTGCGACATTATCCTCGGTGCTGAATGGCTTCACACTCTTGGGCCAATCACAATGGATTTCCAGGAGTTATATATGAGTTTTAAGCAGAACAACTCCACACATACCCTCCGTGGACTCCAGGCGGGAGCTCCCTCTATCATCAGCTCGCATAGGATGGAAAAATTGCTAAAAAAGGGCCATCATGGAGTTATAGCTCAATTTAATGCCATCCAGGCAGTCAAAACCAAGTCTCTGCCAATTCATCCTGAGATGCAACAGATTTTAAATAACCATCTGCCGGTCTTTGACAAGCCTCATGAGCTTCCACCCTCGAGAGGGGAACATGATCACAACATCACCTTGGTTCCAGGGGCCCAACCCCCAAATGTGCGCCCATATAGATATCCGTTCACCCAAAAGAATGAAATAGAAAAAATAATCAAGGAACTTTTAGAAGAAGGTGTCATTCGTCCCAGCATTAGTCCTTATTCATCACCGGTGGTCATGGTGCTCAAGAAAGATGGGGAGTGGCGGATGTGTCTAGACTTCAAGGCCCTCAATAAGTTGACAGCCAAAGATAAATTTCCCATCCCGGTGGTTGACGATTTGCTGGATGAACTCAATGGGGCTTAATTCTTCACTAATCTGGATCTTCGCTCAGGCTATCACCAAATTCGCATGAAGGAAGTCGACATTCCAAAGACTGCTTTCCGAACTCATGAAGGCCATTATGAGTTCTTGGTCATGCCATTCGGTCTTTGTAATGCCCCATCTACTTTTCAGAGCCTTATGAACCACCTTCTCAAACCATATCTCAGGAAATTTGTCCTTGTCTTCTTCGATGACATCCTCATCTATAGTTGCACTTGGGCCGCACATCTTCAGCATGTAGATCTACTCTTGCAACTGCTCCGCAAGCATAAATTATTTGTCAAGATGTCCAAGTGTTCGTTTGGCATGGAAGAAGTTGAGTATTTGGGCCACATTGTGGGGCGTGAAGGTGTCAAGGTGGACCCCAAAAAGATCCAGGCAATGCAGGATTGGCCTCAACCTAAGACCTTGAAGAGCTTGAGAGGATTTTTGGGTCTCACAAGCTGTTATTGCAAATTTATCCGCAATTATGGTCACACAGCGAAGCCCCTCACTCAACTCTTGAAGAAAAATTCATTCTTCTGGAATGAGGACGCACAACAGGCATTTACAGCTCTCAAAAATGCCATGTGTTCCACTCCAGTCTTAGCACTACCTGACTTCACCAAATCTTTTGTCATTGAATGTGATGCTTCGGGTACAGGTATTGGGGCGGTCTTAATGCAGGTTGCGCGACCTTTGGACTTCACAAGCCAACAACTAAGTGGGAAGAATCTAGGCGAATCTACCTATGAGAAGGAAATGATGGCCATTTTACATGCAGTAGAGACCTGGCGACCTTACTTATTGGGGCGACATTTCCAAATCCGCACAGACCATCACAGTCTTAAATATTTTTTGGAGCAACGCCTATCCTCCCCACAACAAAATAAATGGCTTGCCAAAATGCTAGGATATGATTATGAGATCATTTACAAGAAAGGGCAAGAAAATAGTGTAGCAGATGCATTATCTCGCCAATTTGAGGAGGGAAGTACCCTGCTAACAATTTCCCTTCCCATTCTAGAATGGATTGAAGAAGCTCACAGAGAATGGTTTTCACATCCCGGGCTCTCCCAACTCATTTCTCAATTGCAGGCGGATCGAAATTCCACCAAGGGCTACTCGTGGCAGGATGAGATTCTTTGCTCTAGGGACAGGGTCGTAATATCACCAACATCCACCCTCAAAAGTCGCATTTTGGAAGAATTGCACTCATCCCCCATTGCAGGACATTCAAGCTTTCAAAAGACGTATGCTCACACCAGAAGATCATTTTTTTGGACATGCATGAAAAAGGACATCCTCACTTTTGTAGCAGAATGCGATGTCTGTCAATGCCACAAAGGGGAGACTGTCAAAGCACCAGGCACATTACAACCGTTGCCCATCCCGGCAGCAATATGGATGGAGGTTTCTATGGATTTCATTACAGGTCTTCCAAATTTAGGAAACGAGTCAGTCATCATGGTGGTTGTGGACATACTTTCGAAGTATGCTCATTTTTGCGCCCTACCCCACCTGTTTACACTGACTTTGGTTTCTCAATCTTTCATGGATCAAATATTCAAATTGCATGGCATGCCCACTTCTATTGTGTCCGATCGCGACCCGATCTTCACCAGTAATTTTTGGCAGGAACTCTTCAGGCTACAAGGCATCCAACTAAAACTCAGTACTTCTTATCATCCATAAACGGATGGTCAAACGGAAGCTGTCAACAAATGTCTGGAAACCTACCTTAGGTGTTTCACTTCAGAAAAGCAACATCTTTGGGTACAATGGTTACCTCTGGCTGAATGGTGGTATAACATCAACTATCATGCCACCACCAAAATGACTCCCTATGAAGCAGTATATGGTCAACTCCCTCCTTCCCCTACTTCTTATATCAAGGGGGGCTCAAAGGTACAAGCAATGGATCAACTCCTACAAAACCGCGCAACCATGCTCGCCCATCTTAGAGAGAATCTTCATCAAGCTCAAAACCACATGAAGCAACTGGTAGACCAACATCGCTTAGAGCACCAATTTCAAGAAGGGGATCAGGTCTTTTTGAGGCTGCAACCATATAAGCAAACATCACTCAAAGACAAGGGTTGTCAGAAACTATCTCCAAAATTCTACGGACCATATCAAGTACTTCAACGCATTGGAGAAGTAAACAATTGCAGAATTCAAACCAGTCTACCTGAATTGGACGAGGAAGGGTCAATCTGGCTCCAGCCTGAATAGGTCCTAGACACATGAGAAAGGCATCTGCGTGGCCGCATGATTAGGGAAGTTCTCGTCAAGTGGAAAGACACCTCTCCGGAAGATGCAACTTGGGAACCAGCCACTATTCTTCAGCAGTTTCCGCAGCTTCATCCTTGAGGACAAGGCTATTCTTAAGGGGGGGGGCATGCTAGGGTCCCACCCTAACCCCCTTATTTATGTAGTGGGATTGAGTCATAGTAAAGAATCAATAAAGCCCATATTAATAATTGTAAGTGGTTAACCCACAATTAATGACGGGATCACAGTTAGTTGCAAATGGGCCATGGTATTAGATAGATGGTATTAATAAAACCCATGGTATTGATCCATGGTATTGCATGTATGAGTCATATATAAAGGATAGAGACTCCCTGCGAGGAGCATTGTGTCTTATTTTTGTATCGAGCTCTTCTCTATTGGAGGTTGCCCCCTCGAAGAGGCCAGTGAATATTGCTTTCTGAATAATAAAATATTTGCTGTTGTCTCTCACTATTCTATGTTTTGGGTATCTTTCTTCGCATATTCTGTATTTGGGTATCTTTTGCAGGTTAAGAGCATAACAAATTTTGAATGATATGAATGAATACTAAAGTGAAAGTGGGTTACTTTTTTATTTGATTTACGTTAACGGTTATATATATCTATATATATAATTTTAATATTTTTATTTATTTAAAAGTTTAAAAATTAATAATTATTTTTTTGAGTTTAAGTTTTTGTGATGCGAGTAATTTAGATGTGTTATTTTTGGATCCATTACATTATGTTTTTGAGTTGACAATTAGAGCCAATAAGTGTGACTCACTATTAACAAGTGTGACTCACTATTAGCACACTAACGAGAAATATGATCAAGCTTTATTAAATAAATAGGTGAGAGATATTAAGTGAGAAACTCCAAAAAAAAAAAGAGAGTAAAAAATGGAAAAAAGTCAAAATAACATTAGGTCAAATAAATGTTCAAAAAAATTCAAAATAAAAAACATATTAGAATAATTCTATAGATAAGGAAAACAATGTATAATATAAATATTAATACACTAATATATATTATTGTTATATTATAATAATTTATAATATATTAAATTATTAAATTATTAAGGTTGAACCAAATAATAAATATATTAATATGAATAATATATCAATAATAATAATAGGGGGATGACCAAAAGAAACCTAAGAATAAGTTAACCAAGCTAAATATATATAAATTAATACTAGAGAAGAAGGAGAGGATTAATATAAGGAAATAGGTTAAAAGGAAAATTAGAGGGGAAGTATAAGAGAGGAGAATAAGGAACAAAACAAAATATAAACATAAAGTAGGAGTAAACAAAAATAGAGAACAAAAAATAAATAGTTAATCCCCAAAAAGTAATAAAGGTAATCAAGAAACAAAAGCGGAAAGAGAGGGCTTCAGAGAAAGAAAATCCTGAAGTAAGGATGAGAATCTAGTTCTTACTGATTTTCTACTCGTCATCTCTGTTTAGATTGCTAGAGCAGTTTTGATCTTAATGACTTCTTTGAAATTCCTATGATGATAGTGTCTGATTTTGGCAAGGATCCAATACTTTTCAATGTATATATTAATTTGAATCGTATTAGGAAGATCTCAAAAGAGGGTTGGACCACCTTAACAATAGTGGGAGTTTTAAGAAGCTTAATAAAAATCCTCTTAAGAGGATCTCAAAAGAGGTCACAAACACTATTAATTCTAATAAAACCCTCAACCATATAAGCAAGAAGATGGTTGAGAGTAATACATTTTCCCCAACAATCTATAGCCTCCCCAAGATTCATAAAGAGAGAGACCTTTTGAGATCCATCATTAATACTATAAGCGCACCCACTTATCTTCTTGCTAAGCCACTTGGCCTAAAATATTAGGCCCCTAGTGGCCCTCACCAACTCCTTTGTAAGGATTCTTATTTGTTTGTCAACGAGATTAAAGATATCAAGCTCGATCCCTATGATATTTTATAGAACTTTGATATTGTCTCTTTGTTTCACGAAGATCCCCATTAGTGAAGACATTGATGTTATTAATTTCATAATAGATTCTAAAACAACTAAGTTAGTCGGGATATGCCTGAATTCCACCTTCTTCAGTTTTCAGGGTGAATTACATGAGTAGACCTCTGGTGTTTCCATGAGCTATCCTCTCTCCTGTGTTGTGGAAAATATTTTCATGGAGGACTTTGAGACCAAAGTGTTGAGCTCTTCACAATTCTATCCAAAGCTATGGAAAATATTTATTGATAATGCTTTTATTATTTGGCCCCATGGTCGTGATAAGTTAGATATATTCATGCATGATCTTAATAATCAATATGACTTTATCAAGTTTACTATAGAAGTCGAGCTTAATGGTAGCCGACCATTCTTGATATCCTTATCTCAAAAATATTGTTGATATTTCCATTTCACACTAGGTGTTCTGTAAAAAGACTCTCACGAAATAGTACCTTCACATTGAGTGCCATCATCATCTGCCCCAAAATTTTTGTGTGTTAAACACCTTACTCACCTAGGCCTTAAGTATTTTTGATGAGAACTGCGTTAATGAGGAAAAGGCCTGCCTAATTGATGTTTTTGTGAAAAATGGTTATAAGAAATACCAAGGCATCATGGCCTTCGAAAAAGCTACCAGGTGTCCTAGATCAAAGAGTGGCCTTAGTGATCTTATTTCCAGTATTCAACTTCCCTTTATCTATGGAACCATGAATAGGATTACTCACATTTGAAGAAGAATCAATTTTCTTCTACTTTAAAACCTTTGAACATGTAGAAATTAATGTGTAGATTCAAAACTTCTCATGAAATTTACTAAATCACAAGACTTGAAGCTACTCTATTGATCTGTGGAAGTTAATTCACTATCTGGAACACAAATAATAGGCATGCAAAAGGAAACATCACACATGCACAAATATTTATCTAGGGGAAAGCAACTCCTCAAAACCACTGACTATCTATATTGCATTAATCAGATAATAGAGATTAAATGCATATTCTTGCGCAAGCCTAAGCACACCCTGCAAGTGTATAGTCTATTCCTCTACCTGCTAACTGACTCTGACCAACACTTAGCCAATTTTCAAGCCCTCCTAGCTCCTAATTCGTTGCGTTTTTCCTTGAGTTATTAGGCCCCTATGAATTAGAAATTCCCTCATCTGGATTGTGCAATTCCTTTAGTTCCTTCCTTTGATTGCATGCACCACCTGTACACTTCCGAATAGTCTACAACTGATAGTGCACTACCTTGAAATATCCATCTCAACTGGGTAACTCGAATTCTTTTCATGCATGAGCTAATTTATCTGATTGATTAGTTATCTGGATGATCACTGAGTGTGGTTGAAGTTCCACTTCCACAATTTGACCTTCCACTAGTTCCTCCAACAGTTAAACTAGTTTAATTGAACACAACTCAATTTAACTGAATTAAATTACTATAACTGAAAATAAATAAACCTAGGCTCCTAAAATTTAGGAACCCTCTGCACACAACTAAAATTCATGTCCCTAACTCGAATTAACTGAGATAGACTCCTATTTATTAGGAATCAACTCAAGTAAACTGAAATTCAACTCATTATCTCGAATTGAGTGTTCTTAATTGAGTGAAAAAAGCCATGTCACCTTAGTTAACTCCTCCAAGTTGTCTGTTAATGTGGAATTTCGAATTTCCTCAATCTGATTAAGGAAAAAAAAAATCAAAATTGTGACTTTCTTGCTGCATTTTCAACACTTTCTCTCAACAAGAAAGGGATTATGAACTACTCCTATCCTTAACTTGAGGAATGTACTGCATGAAACACCTCTTACTATTGTTGCTACTACTGCAACATCTACAACTGAGAAACATAGAAAACAAAAAACAAAAAGAACATTGAATCAACTATATCTGCAACTGTCTACTAGGAAAAACTGTGCTTCCGTTGACTCTGCTATTGAGCCTCTTCCTTTGTTGTCAACACTCCTATGCACTCCTCAGTATCTGAGTGACACTGATCCTCCTACTACTAATTACTATCCCCCCCTCGTAGTAAGGTAATGATCCTTGAGCAGAATTCCTCATTGGACCCTGCCCAAATTTCTGCAACTCTTGGACTAAGGATCTACATCGCTCCACCTCACTCCTAGAGGTATAGCTACATGTTCTCCCTCTTCCCACTTGGATCAAACTGCCCCCTTATTGGAGGTATTTTCTTGATTGGATGTATCGACTCTATCTCCTCTCTACCTCTCCATTTGTGGCTTCTCCACAACTTCCTGAGGCTCCTTCTGAGGCTGCATGTTGACAAGTATAACATGCTCCCTCTCAACCACCATATCTCTAGTCTCTGCCTTAATCCTCAAGGCTTTGCATGAATCTTCTACCTTAAGTTCATATAACTTCTTGGCTCGAACCTCGATTTGCTTCACCTGTCCCATGACTATATGTCTTAAGAATGCCTTTCCTTTGCTGAAGATCACGTCGTAACCACAGTCTTCCAAAACTGTAACAGAGACACGATTATTCTTTCGATTTTGAACCAAAATCACATCCCTGATTTTGAGAGGGGAGCACAACTCCCTTTGAAAGCAATTGTACAAATCCCAGTCGCAATTTACCTTCTGTCATCTCCAAAATCAATGTCCATCTGGAGATATTTCTCCTCCAAGTCACTGAAATTTTTCTATTCCCCATCATGTGGAATGAGGCGCCACTATCCAACTGTGAAGCCAAGGCTTTACTTGCTGTTGCCACTACATGCTCCTTCTTTCTTACATTCTTGTGTGGACACTTCATGGCACAGTGCCCGAATTCATGATAGTGAAAGCACATGATTATGGACAAGTCTTTATTCTTTCCCTCTTGGATGAAATTAACCTCACCTCGGGACTTCTTCCCCTTGGCCTTCATTCCTTTGTTGACTAATGAAAAGTCTTCTTCCTCTTCTTTGTATGATGTCCAATCTTTGATATTCTGCCTTATTTCCTCCTGTACCAAGTCGAACCATAAACGCTCCCAAATCGGTCATTTCTCCCTCCCGTTCACCGAATCTTGATGGTTATTCCATCTCTTGGGAAGACCTAGAAGGGCTAGAGCTACCAAGTATTATTTAGGGACATTAATATTGATCTCGCCAAGTTCATCATGACACTATGTAAACTTGCTTAGATACTACAAACTTGTGTCATTTTTCTGCATCTTGATACTTCGAAGTTTGTCCTTGAGTGCCAACTTCTTGTGGTCACTACTATTCTCGAAATATTCCGCCAGTTCTTTCCACATCGCAAACAAATTTTATTTTCTGTGGAGATTCGAGAAAATATGATACCATACTCCCTCCAAGATGTTTCTCCTCGCCTTGGATACATATTTCTTCCACTGAGCAAGGTTCTGAGCATCATATACTTGAGGTTTTCGAACATATGTCCTGATGTATTCTAGCAATCCATTATCATCCAATACTGCCTCCATCCGATCCTTCCATGTAAAAAATTGAGGTGCCTTCCAAGGCATACTCCAACCTTTGTCCATTGAAGGCCATCTTATGAGTTCAGAATAAAACTTGCAACACTAATCTTAAAATTCAAACCTCCTGTAACGAAAACATTGAAATATCAGCTCTATAGTGATTCCAACACTAATAACATGTAGAAATTAAAGTGTAGATCCAAAAGCACTCATGAAGTTTACTAAATCACAAGACTTGAAGCTACTCTACTGATATGTGGAATTTGATTCACCATCTGGAACACAAATCAAAGACATGCAAAAGGAAACACCACACATACACATATATTTATTTAGGGGAAAACAACTCCTCAAAACCCCTTACTATATATATTGCATTGATATGAGAATATAGATGAAATACATATTCTTTCTCAAGCCTGAGTACACCCTACAAGTGTATAGTCTATCCATCTTCCTGACTGGCCGACACTGGCCAACACTTAGCCAATTTTAAAGCCCTCCAAGCTCCCAATTCCTTTTGTTTTTCCTTGAGGAATTAGGCCCATATTAATTCGGAAATTACCTCATATGGATTGCACAATTCCTTTAGGTCCTTCCTCTGATTGCATGCACCACCTGTACACTTCGGAATAGTGTACAATTGATAGTACACTGCCTTGAAATATCCATCTCAAATGAGTAACTCGAATTCTCTTCACACATGAGTTAATTTAGGTTGGTTAGTTATTTGGATGATCACTAAGTATGGTTGATCTAATTAAGAATATTAGTTTGTTGTGCTAAGATCCTCCTCAGATTAGAAACAAAATGCTATTCACGTGCTTAAGGATTCACGAGTTTTGGAAGTGAAAAATGAGTTTTTATGTTAATTTTATGAGAAATTTTAACATAAATAAGAAACTGAACAACAACATATAAATGTACAGAACATCATCGAAAAAAATCACAACAGGAACATGATGAAAGAGTTCACCCCTCCTGGGCTACGTCTCCTTGGTCCAGCTTCTAATGGCTTGGGCCTCTCTATTATGCTCAAATGTGTAAAACGATGAGTTTACAATGCTAAAATGCCTATGAAAACTACTCCAATGAGTCTAGAATGTCCAAAAATGTCTATCTAGCCTCTTTTTGCACCAAATTTTGTCAAAAACTGGAGAATTTATGACCTCTCCTAGTTTCTCCACTATTCACTCTACAATTTGCCCAAAATTCAGCACCGACCCTCATTTTTGCCCCATTTTCTGCTAACGGGCCACCAAATCCACTGAAATATGGGTGGATTTGTTGGATGGTTAATTTAGCTGTTGAGGCATAAAAACCAAGAGAATGGTCATATGAGGGCCATGTGCCTAGGGGCTAGCCCTCGGTTCTGGCCCCTTCCCTCTAGTGGTTGCATAAACTACTGGCGGTTATGCATAACTATTGGTGGTTAGAGCCCGGTGTTCACATGGCAGGCAGTTACCCCACTGTTTAGGCGGTGGCAGTGCTCCCTTGGCAGTTAACGGTAAGTGCTGGAGGCTTATGCGATGACGTTCACATGGGTGATTAAGTATGCCCAACCCCCAACCATTGCGACATTAAAGTTTAAATATTCTGCGCAATCATAGAGGTTAAGTGACATAGACATGGTGCAATGGTAAATGATTGCGTTGTGCATTGCGAGGTCACGGGTTCAACCCCTGCTACCTCCACTTGGACTATAGCAATATTTTGGTGGCCTCCCAGGCTTCCATGTGGCGACCTCTGGCTGGGCCACGTGTTAGCCCGTGGTTTGCCATCATTACAACCAATGAAAAATCACAAAATTGACCTGTACGGTGATGACACTTGTCATGATATGATTTGCCGAGAATTCTTTGAGCAAGTCAACATCCACCTCACCTTCCCAGTCAACACCACGTCAGCAGTACAGACTGCTAATTGGGCTGTTTTTTTTTTTTAAATTCAACTATTTGGGAAAGTGAACATAACTTTTTTCTGGAGTCATACTATGTCCGTTTTGTACAAAACGAGTTGTGCTAGATTTAGGACAACGAGCACTACACGGTCGTTTAGGTTCCACACCATTCTGATGACTTTTAGTTTTGAGCATAATTCCAAGCACCAGAACATTCCTCCCCACTGGAAGCCTTTTGGACCCCACAAGGTCACTTTCAGTTGTCCAGTAGGTAGGGGTATGGTTCCCTCACCTTTCCAATCTCAATCCATTTAGCCTTTGAAGGATTTTTTCCCATGAGCCCGACCCAAATATAGTCGACACTTCCTCTTTTCGATGTCCTTGTTCTTTTGTCAAGTGTAGTGCCTTGTTGAAGTTCATCAAGGAATTATGGAGAAAAGTCTTCAATAGATGGAATTTGAACATTCTCTCCTTGATCTTCAATCAAAAGAGGCTCATACAACCTTAAGTTCTCAACATTAACAACAGAGTAAATTTGCATGTATGAAGGCAAATCTAACTTGAAGGAATTGTTACCAATATTTTCCAAAATTCTGAATGGACCATATCTAATTGGTTTTAGCTTTTTACCTTCTCCTTGGAGCCTCACTTTGTTAATGTGAAGCCAAAAATCATCACCGACTTGGAACTTGTGATCTACACAATGCTTGTTGTGCCTTGCTTTGTACTTGCCTTGGCTCTTTTCAAGATGTTCTTGAACTCTTTGGTGTACCAATTGGGTTTTTTCAATGAACCTTCTTGCTTTGTTTATGTCACTATGACTATCAATAGAAACATCTTTGCCAAAAATGAAATCCAAAGGAGATTTAGTCAAGTATCCCAAACATGCCTCAAATGGTGATGTTTGAGTTGAATAGTGCTTGGCCCGGTTGTAAGCATGCTGAATATAGTGCAAATGTTCATCCCACAACTTAGGATGTGTTAGGTTCCTATACCAATAAGAGTCATAATTTTGAATCACTGAGGATAAGCTTTGTAATATTGTACATACCTTTGGTTTCTGCAAATGTTTTCCATATTAAAAAATTAAAAAATGTAAAGAGGGTATGTCCTAAAAGAATAATCGAAGGACAAAAAGAATGAGAAAAGGTAAAAAAAATGAAAATATATGAACCCCAAAAAACAAAAAGAGACCATGAAAGTGAGCAAATCTAAAATACCACTACTATTTACTTTTATGCATAATAATGATTGTGTGCAGCTTGTTATTCATGCCACAATCCATGGTAATCAAACTATTTAATCTTGTTTATATCATGCTTTGAATTATATGTTTATAGTTAGAGAATAAAATCTGACCAAATGGTTTAATCTTGGCAGATCATTAGAAAGGTAGAGAAAATAAAAGAGCTCATCAGTTTAATCTGAGCCCTTGGATGATATAAGGTTAGAATTAGATAGTCTACTTTGTAAAAGAAAAGGATTGATAAGGGTTTGCTAGCCTAAATGCACCCAAATAAAATGAAGAAAAAATGGTAGGGTAAGTAGAAGAAAGGTTGCAGAAATATCAAGTGATTACACAAAAGCACTTATGTCATGTTTAAATACATCTTTCAAATGTGCATAAGTAGTAAACAAAGCAAGGACAATGGTTTACAACTTGGTTTATTTAATATCCCCTCAGTCATTTCACCCCTCTACTTACTAATTTCCCATAAATAAGTTCTAAGTACTTAAATCCTTTAAGTCAAAGAGGCTCAGAGCATTTTTTTGACTTTTGGAGGGACCAGACCCTCGGCTTAATGACTTATGGACAAAAAGTGTTAGAATCCCCTTCATAAAATTCATCTCCCTTCATTTCCCCTCATTAGCTTAATAAAATCCCTTTTCCTAAGGAAAAACTTCATTTGCCTAGGGAAAGTAAAAACCACCATGTAAATTCTATTTCATTCCAAAACCCACAAAAAGTACTTTATCCTAAGTATCAAATGCATGAAATGAAATGCGCATATTTTACATTTAGGCTTAAGGAATAGTCACTTCGCTCATTTCATATTAATTCCTAATTTTATTATATAAATCCCCTATAATTACGTTTTTCCCGTATATTAATTAAACCCCTAAAATTAAATATCCCAACCCTTAGTTTTAATAAAAACTATATAAATTACCCATATATCGATACAACCTTACTTAGTTTACCTAATCCAAGTAAACCTAAGTTAATCCCATCCTTAACCTTATCCGATTCCATAATCCCACGATTAAGCCCCGCCCGATCGCTTAACCCAGGATTAATTCCTAAATTAATCCCAAACCACTATGATTAAAACCCCTGGCCCCCCCCTCAACTCTCGTTCATTTCCTCCGTGCATCTTCTCTGCCCGACTACCATCAGATCACAAGCGCCCAAATCTAATGGACCACAGCCATATTGGCTGAGCCCGATAGCCAACCTTTACCCACCCGATAAGGCGGTTTGCCTTGACCCCCCGAATGTTGCGTGTCACGCTCAAAAGTAGATCGGGTGACCCCTCCTAAAATCGCCCACGCCACAAAATAGGTGTGATGGCCCTCCAATACCACCTCCCCGCTCAACCTGCCAAACCACCTACTGTTCATTCGAAATCACCCGCCAAAAAATAACCGTTGCTCCATAAAAGGCCGAGAAACCCTTTTTACCCTTTTTCGCTCATTTTCTCTGCAAACCAGTGTAAATTAATGCAAACAACAAATTCACCATTTGAACCCTTAATTCGCTCCTGAAGAATCCTAAAAAATCCCAATCGACTTGTCAGACTGTACCAGAACCATTTGAACCTCTGCAGCTGCCTCCAAATTTGCAGATTATTCACCCAATTCTAGGTATTTTACCACAAATTATCACTTGCCCTTTCAAATTCGGAAATGCTCAGCCTTGTACAATATTTCAATTAAGTAAAATTAATTGAATAAATACTTTAAATTTAGAAATCCACGACCAAACCCTCTGAAAAATCCCACTTGTCGTAAAAAACTTCTGAACAAACCTGTAAAGCCAAATTTAAACCCACAAGAACTAAATTATGGCTGCCCCTGTTGCCCTAGATGCCAGACTTATCACAACTCCCCATTTGGACCTCGACCACCTTCCCTTGGCTGACAGGGATTTCCAAATTAAGGATACATCTACCCAGAACCTCCTGCTTAAAATCCATTGTTTAAGTAGGGACATATACCTCAACCATGCTGATGATATTGGCCTTTGGAAGTCAAATTTCCCAAATACTAGTTCCCACAGGCATATGTTTCCCTGAAATTGTCCATGAGTGCCATGCCTATTACATTCCCAGCCTGAGAGCTATTATGTTCCCTAACCAAAAGATTCTGTTCACCATTACAGCTGAATCCATAAATGAAATGCTGCAACTTTAACCAGGACCAAACCTGACCCCACTCTCAATTGGAGATTTGTTAGACCAATATTCCAAGTTAAGTCCCTCTAGACTGGCCCAATTATTCCAAGATTTCAGTGTTGAAGAGCAGCGCATTCCTAAAACTCCTCCCCATATCTTTTCTCCATGTTCTCTAAAAGGGGCAAACAAATCATCACCATGATATCATGTGTCCTAGGATGCTCTGTTGATGAATTTGTTGATGAAATTATCCTGGCCTTCATGTCAATCTATACCCCAGGACAACCTCCTGCTGTTTTGTACAATTATGTTGAGTTTATAGCTGAGAGAATGCATGAACAATTCACTAGGATGCACAATGAAAGAGTATTAAAATACTCATCTGTCCTCTACCATATGTTCCTATATTATCAGCCAGACATATTTCCTTTTCCCCTCCAGAAGCTGGATACCAAAGGCCAACCCAGGTCTGTCATTTTTTGGACCCCACTGTTCCATAAGTTTGAGTCACCATATACCTATTCAGATTTCATATATTATTTTGTTCATCCAGTCATGACTATGCTGAAAGGAAGCCCTCCACCCAGGATAAGTCCAGAGATCAAAAGGGTCCTTCAGTTGTCTAAACAAAGCAAAGTGGGAGATTGGTACCTTTACCAAAACCACACAGAGATAAGAATTTATGGTTGCTAGCTTGCACCATATAAACTACCCAAATACCTCCCCATGAGGTTATTTGCTCTAGAGTACTATAGACAAATAATGAACTCTGATGAGATAAATTTTTTCTCAACCAAGAAAAGATCACAATTCAAAGTAAAAAACCAATTAGGCCCCTTCATCTGCAATTCTAGAGAGGCAGGGAAGGAGGCAAACCAAATTTTGCAGCAAATGAAGTTCCAAAAGAGTTTCATGTGGAGGTATGACCCTCAAGAATTTATGACCAAATTGAGAAAGAAGGCCAAGTTGGGACCTTATATTCACCACCCCATACCAGAGATAGAAAGATATGAAAATCAATCTGAGTGGGTGGAAAACACTCTTGTAGACAGAGACAGTACAAAGGTAGATGTAGAGAATGCCTTATGTGACTTAGAAAGACAGTTTGATGAGAGCTCATTTCTGCAGGTACCTGAACGGAACGAGCCAACCATGAGCACCCTTCCTATCACGCAGACTCCTCAGAATGAGGAAAAGAACCCCAAAAGGCCCAGGGACTAACCCTCAAGTTCAGGAATGGGCATATAAAATGTACAATATGAGACTAGTCATAGCAAAAGGCCTAGGCTAAACCTTGTTTTAGAGTAGGAAGACACAGAAGGCTTAGTAGAAATAACTAACACTAAGCTGGATAGAAGTAAAGGCATAGCTCTATCTGAGGAAACACAGGGGCCATCCACATCACATACCCAGATTTTGGAAAGACAGCTAAGTGTAGAAGTATCCTCATTCAGTAGGCCTGCTGATAAGGATAAGGATATAAAAGATAGATATAAAGAGATCAAGATGAGAAATGAGAAACTAAAGGCCCAAACTTATGCTCAGTATCTCAAACTCACACCTACCAATCAGACAAGGTTGATGTTAGCTTTCGACATCAAGGAGGGAAAATTACAAATGTCCTTCATAAAACCAACTACACAACAACCAAGGACATCGACAGATTATAAGAGAATTGATTTTGAAGTAATGGCAAGGGATATTCATCCCATAGACCAAATTGAATTGCACAAACAGGCTGGAGAGATGATATACTCCACCCTCACAGGTAAAGCCATAGCTGCCCATCAGTTGCAGAATTCATTGAGCAATATCTCAGCTCAATATCAATTAGAGAAGGCCTCCTCATAGGCCAAGGATACTAGAATCAAGTCTTTGGAAGACTTAGTGATTGAATTGGGACATGATCCCAAAGATATTAAAGCCACTGAACAACTGATAAAGAAGAAAAATGATGACATTGCTGCACTGAAGAAATAATTGAAGATACCTCAGCTGCAACATCCCCAAACACAGGAGGTCTTAGAGACCCAAACCGGACATGAAGAGTTGATGGACTTGGTCCTAAAACTTAATGATTAGTTAAAGGACTCAGAGAAGGAATTAGACACTTTAATTCAGTCGAAGCAAAGTGATATTGCCACCGCATATGCAAATGTCGTCCCAACAGTCTCAACAATAGTCCCTTCAATGCTGGCAGCCTCATTGGCTCCCATAGCTCCCATGCCTACAACACAACCAGTTTCAGCAGAGTCTACATCAGTAGCAGGTGCATCAGGAGAAAAAGCAGTAGAGTTGGTCAGAGCCATGGAGGAAATGTCTATTTAGGCTACATAAATGAATAAACTGAAAGAAAAGGTGGCAAGCTTAGAAACAGATTGCAAGCTTGCCAAGATCATGCACAAGGAAGAAGTGCAGAAAGCTGCTAGAATGAATGAAAGATTAAAGGCCATGGAGAAAGATCTAACACTAAAGGAACCCCTTGGGCAAGCCAAGGAACTATTATGGGCCAATATCATTGACTTTGTCAATGATATTTGGCCATCAATTCAAGTGATTTTTGAACAGATAGACCTGATAAAGGTAGCTACAGAAGCTATCCAAAAAGTCAAGGAAGAACTAGGAGACATGCCTGAAGATGCAACCAGACTTATCCACTTCCTCAATAGTAAGAACAAGTATGAACTTCAAGAATTGGATATAGAGGATAAGACAGAAAAAATTTTGGAGGTAAGAAAGGTCCTTTTCCAAGAGAAACTTAATGATAAACTTGGATGACAAATTTCAAAATATGAAGGTTGTAGTTGATAGATTTATGACCAAGTTTCAAATTTTAAGAGAGAAAGGGTTACCCAGTCCCTTGGTCATAAATGATAAGCTCATGACACAACAAGATTATAACGACAAAAGCAGAGATCTAGCTAAAGAACAGGCAAGTACATCATCAATAAAGGAATTACCAACATGTAAAGTTCTTTATCAGACATTTGAAAACCTATTTTTCCTCTAGCATGAGGTGAAACACCTATTCATCACTAGGCCTACTTTTGCTAAGTACACTGAGGCAGATTAGATATATAGTAGGATGTTGAAAATCAAGTTACTTGATGCTAAATTATGGGAAAAATTGACTGTTTACTATAGTAAAATGTAGTAAAAAGGTTAATGTACAGTCAGCAGAGTAAAGGGTAAAGACATGTCATCATGGCTAAAGAGCATCAGTGCCAAACAGTATCAGATGAAAGCTAAAAAGTAACTAAAGCCTCCAGCGTGAAAGTTCAAACATCAAAGAGCATAAAGGGCTACAAACCAAACCATAAAGGCCAGCAATACCAAAATAAAAGGGACATCATGAAAGCAATTCAATAGCTGTCTCTATCTTCTTGCAAGAAGATATTTGTATTTCCTAGATTAAATCTCAAGTTAGTTTGAGATATTTTGTAATAATTTTTTGTATAAATACTTCACAAATCGAAGTATGTAGGGTGGATTCTTAGACATTTCTATAGACTTTTTGATCAAAAGACTGGAAAGCTATTGTATCACTGACTAGACCAGCAAGCTAGATTGATGAATAAAGACAAGATATTTCATAGGATTCATGTGTAGAGCGAAGTGCAGACAAGTATTTTCTCATGTTGTTGTTATCTTTCTGAAAGTTTTTCCACAATCTTTAATGTATTTCTATATCTGAATGCTATAACATGGAATGATATCTCAGAATTTGCTTAATTGCACTCTGTTTTAACTGTTATGCATTTAAATGTTTTCTACTGATTATCTAAGTTAAGGAATTCTTAATTGCTCCTTAGTTTAGGTTGTCTCTCTGTAATCTATAGCAAAGGATTCTTAATTGCCCTTTGTTTCCGATTATCCTCTATTCCTCATTTTAATCCCGGTTTGAGAATTATTAATTGATTTCTCACCCTGGTTAAGACCATTTCACCCCTTTGGCCCAAAGACCTGCACTATACTCTGCTAGCTTGCCCTTTGAACACTCCCTTTAGTGAGTTAATTCCAGTTCTGCTGCCCTTTTGTTGACTCTGTTATCACTCAGATTTCTTTCTTAGAAGTTATCAAAGAAGGAATAGTCCGAGGTAACCACAAACCAATCTTTTAGACTCAGGTTCTAGCCAACCTAAGTCCAGAGAGGGCTCTCTCTTTATAATTTAACTTTGTTTGAATAAGATTTCATGCTAGTTCTTAAAGTTCAGAGTTGTTTTGTTTTGATTGGGTGGTGGATTTAAGAAGACAGATGGGCAGAACAAGTATTCAAGCCATTGGACTATGGGGTCAATCAAGAGTGGCTGAACTAGATCTGATCAATCACTTAGGTAAGAGTTCACAGGGTAGGCTAGCACAACAAAAGCAAATCTACAGGTTCAAATGGATGAAGTAGTCCTAACCAGGGAAAAGGGCAATGAAGAATCCTTAACCGAGATTAAGATGAAGAAAGGAAGGATGATCAGTAGCAAAGGGCAATGAAGAATCCTTTACTATGGACCAAAGGGGGGAAACTATGGAAGTAAGGGAGCAATTAAGAATTCCCAGACCAAGAGAGTTTAGTAGAAAACACATATAAAGTAAACAGTTAAAACAGAGAGCATTTAAGCTATTTCTGAGATATCATTCCTTGTTTACTTTTAAGATTTTATAAGAGACACATATGAATATTTATAACATGAAGAGAAAATAATATTTAAACATGAAGAGATAATACTTATTTGTTCCATCTGTGCACAAGAATCCAGTGAAATTTCCTCAGCTTTATTTCATATCTAGCAAAACCAATCCAGTCTTGAATACAAATGCTCCTTGGCTCAATATAAAATGTCTAAAGAAATGCATTTTGATCCACACTAATTACTTCAATTTGTGAAGTATTTATACAAAAATTGATACAAAAATATCTCATAACCATACGAGAATTATTCTAGGAAACAAAATATATCTTCAACACGAAGATAGAGACAGATGGAGAACTGATTGCTTGCTATCCCTTTTATTGTGACTATGCTGGCTGCTGTTGCTCGGATTTTTCTCTTGCAGTTTGCCTTGTAGTTATGTGCTGGAATCACTATCATCTTTCACCTACTGATACTCTTTACCTGTGCCGTTTGACCCTCTCTTACCTGTTTTACCTGGCAGTTATCTTTTTATCTTATAGATTTACTATAGTAATTTATAGTAAATCAATCAAACTGGTCCACCATTCACTGTCAGGTAACTTCATTCTTATCATTTTCCTGTAGATTTCATCAGCTTCTGTGTACTTAGAAAAATTTGTTTTTCTTGTGAACAAGTGCTTAACTTCATGTTCTACATAGAATAGATTCTAGAGGCCATCATAAAGCACCTTTTGAGTGGGCAAGGCTTTCACCCCTGAAGTACCAGCTTGGCTTTTGGCCAGCTTGTCTAACTTTCCAATGTAATCTTCTTGGGTCAACAGTTTGTCGTTTATCACCATAGGACTGGGAAGTCCTTTTTCTCTTAAGATGCCATATTTTAGCATGAAGCTGTCAATGTCTGCTTGGATGCTCTGACATCTTTTCTCTAGATTTAGCATTAAGTTCCTTTTAGTGAGGACTTTTTTGATTTCTATGATTGTTGTTGTTCTGTCCTCTATTTCCAATTCATCAAGTTGATATCTATTTTTTCTGTTCAAGAAGGTAATCAACTGATTGGCTTCTTCAGGTTTATTTCCCAGTTCTTCCACTGTCTTGTGGATTGCCTCTGTAGCCATTTTGACTAATTCTGTTTGCTAAAAAATAATCTGAATAGAAGGCCAAACATCATTGATGGAATCAATGATGTTGGCCCAAAGGATTTCTCTCATTTCTCCCAATGGTTCTTGAAGTGTTAAATCCTTCTCAAGGGATTTTATCCTTTCTGCCATCCTTGGGTTCCTCTGAGTTTCTTATTTATGCTGTATTTGTACAAGTTTACAATTGGTTTCTAAACTTGACCCTTGTTCTCTGAGCTTCTTAAGCTCAGTGGCCTGGATACTCATTTATTCCATGGCTTTGATCAACTTTGCAGTTTTCTCTATGGGTGTCTCTGTGCTGGTTGATGTACCTGTGCCTGATGTAGTACCTGTCACTGGCAATGCTGTTACTGGTGGAATTGTTGGTGCCAAGGTAGCTGCCAAGGTGGAGGGTACTGCTGTGGAAACTGTAGGTACTACAGTCTGAGGAGCAATGGCCAACTCACTCTGCTTGGACTGTATCAAATTATCTAATTCTTTCTCAGTTTCCTTCAATTGGTCATTTAACTTAAGGACTAGGTCCATAAGTTTCCCCCTTCTGTGTTTCCAATACTTTAGTTGTTTGAGGATGATGGAGAGGTGGAATCTTGAGGTGCTTCTTTAATGAAGCTATGTTATCATTTTTCTTTTTTATCAGCTGCTCTGCTACTTTCACGTCCTTGGGATCATGTCCCAGCTCTATGACCAAGTCCTCTAAGTGTTATAGCTCCAAATCTCACTCTCATGGTTTGTGATGCTATATTCATGGCCTAGGGCAACCCCTCCTTCCAGACCTGGTCCTAAAATTTAAAAAACAGTGTTTTGTCCCTTATACGCGACATTGCCCTGAGTTAAACGTGTGTATACGCGGGTATGTGTATAGCCAACCCGCGTGTATGTATTAAAACACTTAAAAAAATATAACACTCCTTATTTTCGGGCGGAGATCGCGAGTTTTACCTGCTGATCACCTGTTAGTGCCCGTGGCCCAACTGTTCCCATCCAACTCCTAACTAAAAAACTACTTTGGAGATGGTATAAAAAGACCTCAAAGGGAAGGCCTAAGGGAGGAGAGAGGAGAGAGAAAGGTTATTATGCTGAGATTTTTCCCTTGACCAGGTCTGAAGTCCCTTGTGCCTTCTGCACCTCCCCCATTTTGTACAGGAAACCTTTGTTTCCTTGTGTGTTGATGTTCATCCACCATTTATGACATCATGGAGAGAGTCATGGAAGGAGTTTGTTAGAGGCTTGAGGCTGGAACGGATCCGGAAGGAAGCTTTGCTTGGAGCTTGCTGAAGTTGACTCAGGTGAAAATATTCCTTTTTATGTACTTTATTTGTCTATAATAAAAGAAACACATGTCTTGGTTCCCGAAATGAATCTTCTTTATGTTAATGATATTCATGTTTAGAATTCATATATAAAAGGTTGTTTGGATTTCATAACTAACTACCTTTTTCTGTAACATGAAGATGGTTTCTTTATAAGTTTTTGTCCATACATTGCTGTGTTCTTTGAATTGGTTGTTTTGCAGGACAAAAGAGAAGAAGGGAAATCCAAGAAGTGTTTGGACCCTAAAGGCCTTCTCAAACGTAGGACCAAAGGTACGTACCCTTATCATAGAATTTGCTTATAATAGCATAATGGCTGTATGAATGCATGTTTCTTTGAATAGATAACTTTCAGTCTGCTAGGGTTTCAACCCAAAAATCCCTAGGGGAGTAATTCCCTCTATCAGAATTGGCGACTCCACTGGGGACAACACTCTTGTTGTTCCTAGTTTGGGTGTTTTTCAAGCCAATCAGGGCTCAGCTGCCTTGTCTGCTTGCTGTTACTGTCTGGTCTATTCTTGAACTTTAAGCTTTGCCAGTTTCTTCAGTTTGTTTTTTATTTTTATTTTTCTTGAAGCTTTTCATATACGCTGTTTTTCTTAGATACAGAGGCGTATATACGCTTGTTTCTTTGAGTAAACCCGCATATACGCAGGTTTCCTCAAACACAGTCACGTATACACGCAATCTGTACTTCAGTACAGTCGCGTATACATTGCAATTTTCAAGATTTATAAATCTTTTTAGTCTCTGAAGGTTTGTCTGGTGGTTTGAGTCAGTCTGAAACAGTCATTTTCCAGTATCAGTTATTTGTTTTACAGCGAGCATCTCATTTTGAATTCTCTCTGATTATAAGGAGTATTGGTCTTGTTTTTGTTGATTGCAAGCGTCATCGTTTTTGGCTAAAGCACGCAAGATTTCTTGCTAGGAATCTTGGCTGCTCTGTTTCATCAGGGTAGGGAGATTGAATTCAATCTTTGTGTTAATCTTGCTTTTGGTGGCTTTTTGTTTGCTTGAAAAAACCGCTTTTTGTGACCATCCACTTCTTTGTTTCATGAAAGTTGTTGATTGATACTTTCTTGGAATTTGTCTTTTTAGATCTTTTGGTTTTCATTGCCAAAGCTTTCATTACTGCTTTTGATTGTTAAGAGCGATTTCAAGCACATTTATTTTTGTTGAGTTTTCATCCATTGAGTGGTGTTGATTCGCAAAAGTGTTTAAATTGCCTATTCTTCAATCACAAGTTTCAGTGTTGTTGAGAGCATTTTTGAAAAGACTTTTTTGCTTGTTGCTTTGAAGAAAATCTTTTGAAAATCCTAGTTTTGCTTTCTTGAACTTGCTTTTCATTTGGTTTCCTTTTAGTGAAGTGAAAGTGCTTTATGTTTGTCTTAGAACTTGTTTTTAGTGTTTAGACGAAATGAATGGTAGCATCTCATATTCCATCTAGACATTGTAAGTGGCAAGATAAAGATTGATAAGCAAGCAACTTTCATTTTTGTTTTTAGAGTAGTTTTAAATCTTACATCCACATATAGTTGTTGCATTAGGATAGATTTGCATCCTTTTTTTTAGGCATATATAGCTTTGTTAGCTTTTGTGAGTGTGAGGTATGAATTAACGAAAAGAAAAGAAAAATTTGTTTTATTAGAAGTACCTCTGAACCCTATAGAAATTGCTCTTCATCGAAAAACGAAAAAGTGCATGTGCATGTAGTTAAGTTTTTATTAATTTCTTTTGCGTCAAAAAACACCACTAGTTTCACTTCCGTTACCTTGTGACTTAAAGAACAGCCTAATAAAATCAAGCGCTAACTAAAATTCACTAGAACTTTTTGTTTTAGTCAGTTACACCAACAAGATTAGGATTTTAGGGCCTTGGATTAGGCAAGTGGAGAGTTAACTCTCCAAGGCCATATAAACGTCAAACATAGGAGTCTGAATAACGAGAGAAAATCCAATAGCGTTAGGAAGACCAGGAAAGCTCCGGATCTGGGAGTTAAGCACGAGGGTCTGTGAAGACAGGGAAGAGAGATACCCCCTCTCCTACTTGTCCGAACTTACCTCACGACTGTTCTGCCTGGATTCTACGACGAGTTGGTATCCATAGTTGCTACTCCTAGGGAACTACACAGGTGGCTGCGGAGGGGAATCCCGTGGCACCTGAGGTTGACGTTGCATCACTCTCGACAGGACTACTGGAGGGCACCCTTGCGAAGCTTGGGGGCTTGCATCGGTGCAGGCTGTTGTTAGGAGGTCAGCATAACTTCCTCTGATACCTTCACTGATAGGACTAGGCCCTCATCATCCCAGACTATCTTCGGAAGGCCCCTTAATTCACTTTCTCGTATTTTGGTGTCCGGTCTTAATCACCCGGAGCGGAAATACTTGGAAGTTGTTTGACTGGCTGTATCTTTAGGGACTTTATAGTGTGTGCTCTGTGCTCCTAGTTGGCCTAGCTTTCAATTTTTTGAGTCTTTAATTAGATCATAACAAAAAATTCAAAGTGGCTGACCAATCTCCAAGACGGTCTCGAAGACTTCGTGGTCTTTCGCCACCAAGTTTAGAGCCTTCTCCTAGAAGGTGCAGAGGCAATACTACCGGTGGGTTCCGTCCCACGCCGGTTGACGCATCGGGGATTGATCCTCCTCTCGGGGGCATTAGCGGCCAAGCAAGGCCTGAAACTTCTGAACAAGAGAGGGACACTCCAGTCCTTTCTCGAGTTCTCTTTCAAGCGGAGAATAACATAGAGGTAGAAGAACTTTCAGAGTCGTTAGCAGCTCCAAATTCTCCTCTACCATCTAGTCATCCAGACGTACTGCAATACGTTGGGACTCTGACGCATAGACCATCAAGTCCTGGTTACGCTACGCGCTTACCATCGATGACCACTACTGGAAGCATGGCTTCTACAAGTGCTACGACTATGCAAACCCCAACATCGGTGCAAGGGGGAGCAACCATTTCCATCTCCTCTGCTTCCTTGTTTGGATCTTTTGCTAGCACATCTTTAGTTGGGTCTACCTCCATTCCATCCACGAGTGGAAATGCCCAAACTAATGCTTTTGGTACTGGATTCTTCCCATTTGGAACCCACTCACAGGGTATTCCATCGGTTTCATTTAGTGTCGCTACATCCATGATGGGCGGGTCGGCTTCATTCCAGGGTTTTCCTTTTGGAAGTGGTCATATACCACATTCCAACCCGACGGTAGGATCCATGCCTTTTTCTTCTGTAGGACAAAGCAACAATCCTTTCCAAGGTTGGAATAACCCTGGGGTTAGTAGCGCGGGAACTGGGAATCCGTTTATCGGCCAACAAGGGAATAGGCCGTACTCCACGGTTAGCTCGTTTCAAACTATTCCTCCTCTAGCTTCGGCTTGGAATCCGTATCAGGGGTTATCAACTCCTTACAATCCTTTAGGAGGAAACTTTGCTGGTTATGGAGGTTATATGGCCGGAGTTGGTCAAACTCCAAATTTTGCTGGACCACAAGGCTTGCCTTTTGGTTCAGCCGGTTCTACTGGTTACTTCGGGCAGCCTGGTGCCTCCCAAATTCCAGGACAATATTTTCAGAGCTTTGGGAGTTCTGCCCAGTCCAGGTGGAATCCCCAAGGTCCTCCTAGGCTTCCGTTTCTGGCAACGTTGAACTTGCCAGATCTCACTAAGTTAACAAATGACCCAATCAAGTACAATTCGGCATGGCCTCCAGTCCCAATCAAACTCCCTTTGGACATTCCAAAATTCGAAGGGAAGAGTGGTGAAGACCCAGGCGACCATGTAACCACATTCCATTTGTGGTGCTCATCTAACTCCCTTATCGATGACTTGATTAGGTTGAGACTCTTTCAGCGCACCTTGACTGGTAATGCGGCCAAATGGTATATAGAGTTGCCAGGGGGCAGCTTTACATTGTTCGCTGACTTAGCCAATATCTTCTTAAATCATTTTCAGTTGCCTGTCCGCTATGATGCCGGAACTGAACTTCTGGCCACCTTTCGTCAGGATAAGGCAACCCACATTTCTGACCATATTCAGGAATGGAGACGGAGAAAGAGGCTCATTAAAGCCGAAATCCCTCTGGAGTACCGTCTCGAGTGGTTTTTTAAGTCTTTACAACCCGATATCTCCAAGGATGTCTCCATGTCTGGAGTCTATTCTGAGGAGCAAGCCATTTTTAGGGCCCAGCAATTAGAATTGATCTACTCTCAGTCTGGGATCCTACAGAAATACTTGCCAGATGCTCCTAGATCTACGGTTGATGTAGCTAAGTCGAAGCCAGGTCCGCACGCGGATGGTATCATTGGGTCAGTAGACACAACTACAGTGAACTTGTTGAATCAATTGCAGCAGTTGTCCTTGCAAGCTATTTCTAACAACCAAGTCACATCGTCTAATCCCCCCGCTTCCCAAACTTCTTCAATAAATGCTGTCCAATCTGATAACCCCAAAGGAAATCAAAATTCCAATGGGAAAAAGAAAGGACGAGGTAAGAAAAAGAACCAGGATGGGAAGCCTGATGCAAATAAATCCGGCAACAACGCTGGTGGTGGTAGAAATGAGTCAAGAAAGAAAGTTAAGTTTCCATGCAAATTGTGCAGTGGAGACCATCTAACTCATCTCTGCCCTAAGATTGAAGATGCTCAGCGCTTGTTAGGACAGCAAGGGACTTCTAGTTCTCAAGCTGTGTTAACCAACCCGTTTCCCCAAGGGCAGCAACTTCTTGCTGGCACGAGTTCAAACCCTGGAACCTCCGCTGGGGGCAACCAGGAAGGGGAAAAATCGTCAAATGTTTTCATGATGGGTTCTAATGTCCATGTGGCTACTCGGTCACGTGATTATGGTGAAGCCGAAACTTCCAAGGACAAGACTGTTCCCGGAAGTACTGACCTTCATATTGAGCGACCCCCTGTCGAGACTATACCACGGATACCGAAAGGTTCCGCTAAACGCGCGACGATTAATCCTAATGCTAGGGCCGCCCAGAATTACTCCATTGTGGAGGATCTGGCTCAAAGTCCGTGCGCTATGTCTGCTTTAGAGGTTCTCCAGTCGTGTCCGGCTCAGAGAAGTGCTTTACTCTCCGCAATTGGAGCAGTCGATCCAGCTAACTCTTTAGTCCTCACTTTTGACATGTTGAATGTCAAAAAGCAACTCCCTCATCATATGGCTTTCCAAATAAAGTCTACATACCGGAAAATAAATATTTTTTGCACCGTGATAGATGAAGGAGCTTCCACATGTGTTATGTCGATGTCATGCTGGAAGGCTATTGGATCACCCTCGGCTTTTCCTTCACCCACCATTTTGACTGCATTTGATGGTCATTCTCATAAGCCGCATGGGATTATCCCGGCCTTTCCTATATGTGTTGGGGGAAAGGTCATCAATATTGAAGTAGAGGTCGTAGATGCTAACCTAGACTATAATCTCCTATTAGGAAGGAACTGGGTATACGAGATGGATGCCGTTGTTTCGACTCTGTTTTGTGTCATTTGCTTTCCTCATGAGGGGAAAATCGTTAAGGTGGATCAATTGGACTATTGTCCAGTCGATCCTCAAGCAAGCTCTGACTCTACTGTCCCTTTAGTGGATAGCCCTCGCCCGCCAACTGAGAATTTAGGAGTAGGGATGTATTCCTCATTGATGGGTACATTTGATCTTCCCTCTCCTTTCGCTAAAATCAATGATATTTCATCATCAAAGGAGTCTCCTCGAGAAGAGTTCTTTCGAACTCGTTATTTTTCAGACCCTTGGACCTTGCCTTCACCTACGACCACATTAGTTGAAGGACAAGTAAATGGAATGGCATTCCCTATATCTGCAGCTGAGCTTAGATATCAGTCTATTGTAGACTCTGCAGATAACCATTCTACTCCTTTTTCCGAGGAGGAGTTAGATGGTCATGTGGCCCCGGCTTGGAGCCTTGATTCTACCTCTGCCTTGGACTGCTTAGATTCGGTTTTACCTTCTGAAGAAGCAATCCTCGAAGTAATGATGGGTATAGATCGACCTTGGGAAGACTTACACCATCGTTCATACTTTCTTCCTCCATTGCAGGAAGTAGAATCTAGATTCTCCGAGCTCCTCTGTTGTAGATCTGATCCAAAAATATAGCTCTGATACCAATTGTTGTAGATCTAACCCAAGAATATTATAGATCGGATATAAAAGTATACGAGAATGCAAATAAACCCAGAAATAATATGAAATGATACTTTATTGATCAAGACCCTTAAGGTAGGGCAACACCATACATTCACTCCTTAAGGAAGGAGAACACTCCACAAGCTATATGCCTGTTCATACAATAATACTTCTCTTCATCTTCATATCTCTCCATGTGGAGTCTCTAGCCTTTATATAGGCCTCATACATACAATACCATGCATCATTACCATGGTTCCCTCATACCATCAACTAATACCATGGGCCCATTACATTATTATTAACTACTTGTGGTCCCTTACATGACATGGGTTAACCACCTTATTTATTACTATGGCCCATCTCATTATTACATTATTACCTTGGGTACCTCCCTTGGTACCCCATATTATCCCCCCTAGGTATATAACATCCTCACTAGTGATGTTTGTACGGTGTCAAACCCTTTGGCTCCAGCACACATTCATGCCGAAGGTAATACGTCGGTAATTTCAAAAACGATACCTATAAACATCTCTAGGGACCCTAGTGTCATCAAGAATATCTTCATCGGAATTGAGTGTTCCCCTGAAGAAATTCAAATCTACACCGACCTGTTCAAGGAATATCGTGATGTATTTGCTTGGTCTTATGAAGAAATTCCTGGCATTGATCCTTCTATAGTTCAACATGAGATCAAGACATATGAAAACGCGAAACCAGTTCGTCAGAGGCTTCGGTAGGTTAACCCTAGGAAAGCTGCAGCTATCAAAGATGAGGTTGAAAAGCTGCTAAAGGCGGGTTTTATATACCCTGTTCCTCTTACTGATTGGGTTTCTAATCCAGTCCCAGTGGATAAAAGCAAGGAACAATCCAAGTATGCATCGATTTTAGGGACTTAAACAAGGCTTGTCCAAAAGATAATTACCCCATGCCATTCATTGATCAGATTATCGACGAGTGTGCGGGTAATGAAATTTTTTCCTTCATGGATGGTTTTTCGGGTTATAATCAAATTTCTATCTGTCCTAAAGATCAACATAAGACAACTTTTATATGTCCCTGGGGTACCTTTGCATATAGAAAGATGCCTTTTGGTCTTAAAAATGCTGGAGCCACTTTTCAGCGGGCCATGTCATATGCTTTCCATGACATCAAACATGTCATCGAGGCATACTTGGATGATCTCGCTGCTCGTTCTCGAAAGAGAACCGATCATCCTAGTCATCTTCGATTGGTTTTTGAACGATGTCGTTTTTATAAAATCCGGTTGAATCCCAACAAGTGCATTTTCGCGGTTACGTCCGGTCGGTTGTTAGGGTTCATTGTGTCTAATGAAGGGATTCGGGTTGATCCCTTCAAGGTGGAGGCAATAGTTTAGTTGCTTCCCCCGTCCTCAATTCGACAACTTCAAAGTCTTCAAGGGAAGGCTAATTTCTTAAGATGGTTTATAGCAAACTATGCCGAGATCACTAAAGGGTTCATGCGTTTTCTACGAAAAGGAGTTCCATTTGTGTGGGACGACTTTGCGCAGCGGTCGTTTGATGCTTTGAAAAAGGCATTAGTCTCTGCCCCACTTTTGAGTCCACCGGATTATGGTAGAGACTTCCTTTTATATCTCGCCGCAGCAGAATCAACCATTGGTATGGTTCTAGTTCAGGAGGACGATGCTCTCGCCGAGCACGTGATTTATTATTTGAGTTGAGGCTTAATAGGTCCTGAACTTTGCTATTCTCTGGTTGAGAAGTTGGCCTTGGCAGCTGTCCATGCTGTCCAGAGGCTCCGTCATTATATCTTGCTACGCAAAACTTTTGTCTTAGCGGCGGTCAATCCATTTCAATTTGTCCTTAGTAGGCGAGTGATTGGGGGCAAATATAATAGATGGATAGTCATTTTTCAAGAATTCGATCTCGAGTTCTTGTCTGCCAAGTCTAAGAAATCCATGGTTTTCGCGGAGCTAATTTCTGAGCTTCCTTGTGGAGAGGATACTGTTTATGAGGAAAGTTTTCCCGACGAACATTTATTCCTCATCTCTTCACTCGACCCTTGGTATGGAGATATCATTGTCTATCTCCAGACTTCGAAGTTTCCCTCTACTTTCTCCAAGGATGAACGTCGAAAATTACGTCACCTGGCTAAAAACTATGTTATCATTGGTGACACATTATACCGTCGAGGGGTTGATTCCATCCTTCAGCGCTGTTTAACCTTAGAGGAAGCAGAGTCTGTGCTCAATGACTGCCACAACGGAGCTTGTGGTGGTCATTTATCAGGGCTTGCTACAGCCCAGTGCATCTTACGTGCTGGCTATTTTTGGCCTTCACTCTTTAAAGACTGTGTGGAAGCGGTCAAACACTGTCACTTGTGTCAAATTTTTACTCGGAAGATGCGCACGCATCTAGCTCCCGTTTTTCCCGTTGTCACCGTCGGTCCCTTTACCAAGTGGGGTATTTATTTTACAACTTGTAATCCGCCTTCAGCGGCGAATCACAAGTACATTATCGTGGCTGTAGACTACTTTACGAAGTGGGTTGAGGCCATGCCTACTTATAAGAACGATAGTGACACGACAGCTTTGTTTCTTTTCAATCAGGTTATCTCAAGATTCGGTATCCCAAGAGAGATTGTCACTGACCATGGTAGTCATTTCCAGAATCAACTGATGTCCGAATTGGCTTTTAAATTAGGTTTCCGCCAAGAGCATTCGTCCCCTTATTATCCTCAGGCCAATGGACAGGTCGAGGCAGTCAATAAAACTCTTAAGACGATACTCCAATGGACAATCGATAAAAATCGGTCCAACTGGCACATTATGTTGTATTCGGCTCTTTGGGCATACCGAACCTCCGTCAAAACGGCTACCAGTTTTACTCCTTTTCAGTTGGTTTATGGGATGGAATCTATCTTTCCGGTTGAATGTGAAATTCCATCTCTTAAGTTGGCTGTTGAGATTCTTCCGGAGACTTCGAGTCTCGAGGAGTGCCTAGTTCACTTGGAACATCTCGATGAGCAGCGTCGAGATGCTGCCACAATGAATGAAGCCCATAAGAAAAGGGTTAAAACACAGTATGATAAGTCTGTCTGTCCTCGAGTCTTTTCTGAAGGCGACCTTGTCCTGGTCTATGACCAAGATAAGTACGCCTTGGGGCAGGCAAATTTAAGCCTATGTGGTACGGTCCTTTCATTATTAAACGAGTTTTAGAAAAAGGATCGTATGAGTTAATTGATTTCGAAGGAAATAAGCTGGCGGAGCCCCGCAACAGGCTCTACCTAAAGAAGTACTTTTCTTAGTTTTGACCAGGCAATGGCTTCTTTGTATTTTATGTATATTTGTACATATATCATCGAGAGTTTTCTGATATCAACACTTTTTGGTCTGCTGTGGCAGGTGTTGATGGATGATTTGGTCTATTTTGGGTTCGCCGATGGTGCTAGTCGGCACAATCGGAATCTTTCTTCTACAGCTTGGGTACTCTATTATCCAACTGGTCAATTGATGGCATCAAGAGGCGTGTACATCGGTCCTGCTTCAAACAATATGGACGAGTATACTGCTGTTATTAATTTATTATCCGAGGCAATCTCTCATGGGATCGACTCGTTGGTAGTATATCTTGATTCTCAATTGATAGTGTCTCAATTAAATAACATTTATCGGGTACGGGATCCATCTTTATATCGCCAGTATTTAAGGGTGAGGTTGTTGCAAAGATCATTTACTTATATTAATTATTTGCATATTCCAAGATCTCATAATTGGTTAGCTGATTCTATCGCTAATCAAGCATTAGACTGGCATATCAATCATTCATCACAATAAAATCAAGTATCAAAAAGTCAAACTTGTTAGCCTCTCTCATAAAACAATAATAAATCCAAAATAAATTAATTAATTAAATATTCCAAGTTAGGAATTTGTGCCTAACTCTTGGGTTGTTCCTCTAAGATAGGAGTTAGTTTAGGTAAATCCTATATTGGTGTGTGTCTGGTGAGAAATTATCTCAACCAAAGGAGAAATTATCTCAACCAAAAGTGTCTAAGATAGCACGCACTATCTTGAGAACACTGTCTCTCATCTATTTATTTGTAACACTATATTCAATTATTTGATGAATGAAGAATGTATGAATGAGAGATAATACATGAGGAAGCATGAAGCTTTAGCCTTTTTCCGCCAATATTTTGTGTCCTGTTTTTATATGTGTGATTTATATATTTCTCTGAGTTGATTTCTCTTTTCAATATGTGGTATCAGAGCGTTGAGTTCTTCGGGTTTGGTAGCACCATGCAGAAGTGACAGATAATCTTTGTGAATCCTCGTGTAATTGATGACGCAAAGTGTGTAATCGAGGATTCAAATGACGAATGGAGTTCGACGTTTAGGGAGTCAACAAATTGCAACTGTAGCAATTCCAACGAATAAAAAGGAGCTCATCCAGGGAGGAGCCAGTGTAAATTGATCCACGATGTTCGTAGATATGAATGCTTCAATTTTTGCAGATTTTGGATTGTAATGCCCTCAGATCCAGTCTGTTCGGCTTCATGCGAGATAGACATCTAACTTTGGGTGAAAATTCTGAGGTTTTTGCAAGTAATTTAAGCGGTTTTCAAATTTTTCCTGAGCAGATTCAAGCTATTTTGTGCATATAGCGAAGCGCTGGGATTCTTCGATCCAATTAAGGGCTATATTTGGTAGCTCTGAGCATAATTCTTGCCACTATGTCTGCGGAGATCGATTTTCTGCTAAGCGCAGAGTGTATTTGTTGTTGAAATCCGTGTGGAGCTGAGTTCGGACATATAAAGGGTTCTGTCTTTGGAATTCTGGCGCAAATGCTAGAGATGGTCAAGTAGACAGAACCCTGACCGGATGATAAGAGAGATCTTGTAAGGTTTCTGTTTTCCCCGTCAAACCTGCAACCACGTGACTACAAAGCCGATCCTGAGTTCGAATGCTGGAATGAAGAATATCGACGACTGTCTAAACGTCGTGGCATATTAATCCAATGCTTCAAGAGTTGAGTGGACAGAATCCTCAATTGACGCGGCTTATTCAAGACCACCCGGCTGATTTTCTTCGCCAAGTTAATGAATTGGTTGAAGGTGCTGAAGGGAATTTCTTCAACAAGCTTGCTGGAGCAATGCCCTAGGCTATTAATGTAACTCCAAAGGAAATGTGAGGCAAAACGATTGGGAAACTTATTTTGTACCCTTAGTTTCAGGTTTTTTCATGGGAAATTGCCCGATTGGGTATTTTTTCTTGAAATTTCTAAGTTTAGGCGCATCTGAGTTTATATTTTTGTGGGGGGAGCTCTCTTCTTCTATTGGAGATTTGTTGAACCAAAAGTTCGATACAATTTACAGGATTTGATACCTGTACCTGTTATTTAAATTCTCATGGGGTATTAGTCCGATCCGCCAAGTTTTGAGGAGGTTTTTACTGTTTCAGGGTCCATTGTGGCATTAAGATATTTTAATATGGTAAGAAGGCTAATCTGGACTTGCACAACAAGCATCACTGCTACTGTTTCACACTTTTTCAGTTGAAGGATCCAAGCTGTAATTGTTGTTATTATTGAGTGAGAGATCGGTATTGTGTTGTTTGCACCAGCTTTCTGTGATTGCAGTTGTGCAGAGTAGAGAAGTCATCATACGTTTATTTATTTATTTTTTTGCTAATGGAGATCTTAGATTTAGAGCTGGAACATTGTGGAACTGTTGCGTGAGGACTACGTGTGGACAATGAGTTTGTGTTTCTTGTGGAAGAGAATTGTGTGAAGCCACTGAATAGAGAATATAAACCCTCGTTGCAAAGGAGAGAAATCATTGCAGCAACTGTGAGGACATAAAAGAGTGTGTAAAGAATTTGTTGGCACTGGAGAAAATCCGCTAGCTGGATAAGATCAAAGGCAACAGAAGGTTGGTTTTTGTGGAAAATCTGCTACACAAGTCTAAAGGAAATCTCTTCATCATCTTGAGGCCGCAATTTTTCCTTCTATGCACTTTTCCTCATTGAATTTTCCAAGAAATCGAGGCCATTAATCTGTTGAGACTGGTTAAGTTGTACACCTTGAGGAGGTCGAGGTATTTGATACAGAGTTCAAGTGGAATTGATATAAGAAAGGGCCAAATTATATGTGCACGTAACCTGCGGATAGAACTGCATGCGCATGTTTTTTTTTTCCATTGGTAGTCGAATCATTAAAAGGGAGGTCGCAGCCTAGACACATTGAAGACCGAGCCGAATATTTTATGTCTGTAAAGTGGATTTTGAATTTTCCAAGAAGTTATCATCGCTTCAGAAGTTGAAAAATGATGTACTCCAGTCATTAATAAAAACATATCATTTTTTGTGGTGATTGTGTCCTAGATCCACCCAAAATTGAATAAGGGGATCTTAGGTACACCATGTGTATTTGTGATGGCGAGTGTTTTTATGGCTTCATGTTGTTGCTTATGATTTGTGTCTAGTTTTGACACATAAATGATCTCATTTAACACACATAAAGTTCAATGAAAGCAAGCACAACACTTGTAACATAATAGCACCAAGGAAGGATAATTAAGCTCAACACATGCATTTGCATCACTACAACAAATAATCAAAGTTTTCAACATCGACATTCTACCTCAACGAACAATTTCACTCAATACAATCAAGTTCATGAATCTGCAGACTCCAACATTTCAAAGAAAAGTCTACATCACTACAATCAAGTTAATGAATCTATAAATTTCAATGTTTTAGAGCACAGTCTACATCAACATTGTTGAACTTGTAATCAAAGTCAAATCACATTGAATTGTAAGGGTGCATTCTCGGTTGAAACCGACACCCAAGTCTTGAATTGAGTCAAATTGCATTCATTGTCGTGAAACATTAAAATCATTGTAAGATTTTTTGGGTGCATTTTCGATAGTGTTCGACACCCTTCCTTTAAGCAGAATCAAGTGAACGCACGATTTTTAACTCTAAAGTAAACAAGCAACAAGTTCACATCTCCTGCAAGCGAGCGTGAGTATTCATTCAAGCAATTTGCGTCAAAACAGTACAAAGTTCAAACTTTCAAGCGAGCCAGAGTGAAGTTCATTGTAGCAACCATCAAAGCATACCATTCAAGTCCCATAGCAAGCGAGCCTGTCATTCAAGTAACAAAATCAAGTGAAACAGTTCAAAGCACGACATCTACGACAAGAGAGCCTGACTTCAAGTGAGCAAGTTCAGATGGCGCAACATATTCAGTTGTTACACATTCTTCACAGTTTGATCATCTCCAGTGATGAAGACATGGTGCACATCAGCAAAGAAACTCTTGCTGATCTTTCATGGCATCTACAACAAACACATGAAACCATTGAGTTTCTTCAACTAGAGTCGCAACTACAAAGAGATGAGCTGCAACAAAAGAGTGCTTCTTCCAAGTCATTCACCCATACAGATGAAGATAAAGATGTTGATTCCAAATCACTCATCCAAACAACTTCAAGTGTCGAAGTTGTTCATGATCAAATTCAAATTTCTTCCAAACCCATCATCAAGCCCTGGGAAGAGATTCAAAATAACAAGAATCGACGAGGCTTAGGATATGTCACTGATGACACCAATATCCCAGATTATTCCAAGTCAATTACGTTCGTGAGCGCAGGATTTCTTGAAACACTCATTCAGAAGGTTCTGAGAAAGTTGTAGACAAACAGAATTGCACGCAACCTGAAGTTAATGTCCAACTGAAATGTTCTCATTGTCAAAGAACCAGTCATATGGAAAATCAATGTTTTGATCTCCATCCATGTTGCCATTGTGGCAAGCCCAATCATTCCTCAGAAAAATGTCGCAACCAACAAAAATCAGCCAGATTGAAGATACATTATGAATGGATTGATCCTTGGGAATGGTCATCCACAGTCAAACGATTATCTCAGTTCTACAACCGACTACAATCACACATATTGCAGCCAGCAGTGAACCAATGGTGGTACTCTCATGCAGTTGAACGAGGGAGTACAACAGTGAAACTCTCCTACACTTGAAGGGGGGAGTTCAGATATATTTTGGAGAAGATTGTCTCTCCTTTCAGCTGAAAAAGGGGGGAAATGTCAATGAAATTGACAAGTAGTTGTCAGACTGAAAGTCTCGTCAACATCAGGGAAGTAGCCAATGGACATCTTCATCAGCCAGTGGGCATTTGTCATCAGCAGTGAGCATCAGCAAATTCGCCAGTGGGCATTTGTCATCAGCAGTGAGCATCAGCAAATTTGCCAGTGGGCGATCGACAGCCAAAGCAGCAGTGAGCAGCTTTCATCATAGCAAAAGCAACATTGAGTTTTTTTTCGACATCTTCATCCAGTGGGCAATCATCATCAGCAAACACGCCAGTGGGCGTTCATCAAATTGTGTCAGTGGACACCGGATGCTGTTTTTCAAACAAAGGACAGTTGGATCCTTTTGCGGCTTGGCACGTGATGGAGTTGTCAAGCAACATTCAGAGATGAATCAAGCATGCAGCTGATTCATGTTCTCTTCAGATTTGAGTTTTTTCCAGCATCCAGTTTTGGCGGTTTTTTCAGGCAATGTTTTCGAGGATCAACATGAGAACTTGGAAGATGGTTCCTCGTTCTTATTTTGGATTTCTCATTGAAGGGGGGAATGTTAGCCTCTCTCATAAAACAATAATAAATCCAAAATAAATAAATTAATTAAATATTCCAAGTTAGGAATTTGTGCCTAACTCTTGGGTTGTTCCTCTAAGATAGGAGTTAGTTTAGGTAAATCCTATATTGGTGTGTGTCTGGTGAGAAATTATCTCAACCAAAGAAGAAATTATCTCAACCAAAAGTGTCTAAGATAGCACGCACTATCTTGAGAACACTGTCTCTCATCTATTTATTTGTAACACTATATTCAATTATTTGATGAATGAAGAATGTATGAATGAGAGATAATACATGAGGAAGCATGAAGCTTCAGCCTTTTGCCGCCAATATTTTGTGTCCTGTTTTTATATGTGTGATTTATATATTTCTCTGAGTTGATTTCTCTTTTCAATAAAACTGTATATATATATATATATATATATATATATATATATATATCGTAAAACGTCTCGAGTGTACATATGTGTGTCCAAAAAATATACAAAATTGGGACTCAAATGCCCATAATCATGTCCGGCATATCTAATGCCTCGGCTCAGGATGAGCGTCTAAGTATGTCACTATAGCATTGGCCACACGCCAAAAAATGCGGACCCAGTCACGTGGCATGCCAACCACATGACGCTGCATATCCTCAGGAAGGTCCTCTATGACGGCCATCGGTACTTGGCAGCTCAATCTCGCCAAGTGTCGCTGGACGTTGTTCAGAGTCCGTTCTGTATCAGCAGCCGCCTCTTCGGCTCCTCGGCCGCGCCGTCCATGCCGCGGGAATCCATCTGGTCGTATTGGCCCGATGTCTGGAACATGATCATCATATCAGTCATTTGAATCTCATCAAAAATATTTTTCAAAATTCATCATATTTGAAAAATCCAAAAAAATCATAAAATCAAAAAATCTTACCAATCTCGCCCCATGCTGCATTCGGTGGTAACGCTAGATCAGGATCTCCTTGGAAATCCAGCCCAGCATAGGGGTAGTCATCCACGGCGATGATCTGCTGATCCCACCAGGTGAAGAAGTCATCATCGAAGGCAGTCCTTGGGACCTCCCCACCCCCCAGACGTTTCATCAGATCTACCCGCCGAGCCATGCATGGATCGCGTGGGGTGCTGATGGAAACTGCTACCCTGGGGCGGAGTGCGGGAACCTTCTCGAAAAAGAAAGTACACAAGATGCTCCCATATCCAAAGTTTTTAATCTGACCCCTCCTGATAGAAGTAAGCTGGCTCTTCATGATGGCCAGAAGAGGAGTACACTAGTCGAACACAGTAGTGAGACAGTCAACTGCCACGCTCATGTTTTGCCGTGATGCCTGATGCAGAGAGGATGATCCGTTCACTCGAGCCATGGTAAACATGATTATCCTAAGTGATAAACTCGCCACATGTGTGATGGAAATCTGGCTCCCAACCTTCTTGGGATGTCCCGGGCAGTATATCTATACATAGTCCTCTATCGAGAGGGCGCTCCGTGTCCTACCCCGGGACTGTACTACCTCTCCCCTTCGAGAAAGGCCCGTGATAAAATAGATATCCTCCACTTCTACCCTGAGCGGAATCGGATCGATCATAAAGGCTTCCTCATCAACATCCCAATAATCAATGAGCCTCTCAAGCAAACGCGTGCTCGCTTTCATATTTGGCAATTTGAAAAATTTAAGCAAACCGCATCCCGGAGTGCATCTAATGCTTCTGGACTGTTCATAACTTCATTGTCTACTGCTGCGTGTTCTCTTTCACGCCACGTGACAGGCATCCTAAGAAAAAATTGAGTTTAAACCGTTAGTTTTTGTTTAAAAATGATTCGCGGCGTATACGCGGGTCCCTGTGCACACAGTTGCGTATAGGGCCCACGTGTACGCGGGTTCAATATTACCAACCCGCGTATACGTCGCGAGCGAATTTTTGACAAAAGTTCAACGGTGAAACATCAATAAAAAATCTTAAAATCAGTCACAATCAATTGCAAGTTAAGTATAAGGGTTACCTGGAGGTATTCGACGAATTTGAACGGTTGAATCTGGCTGTGGGAAGTTTGCTCCTTTTGCTCCAAATCTTTTGCTCTCAAACTCAAATGGTAAAAATGGTGAGTCCAAAATGCTTTTTATAAGTTTTGAAAATGCAAAATTTTATTTTGTTTGGCCTCATGTGACTTTTAACTTGGGAGCTTGGAATGTCGAGATTGGTCTGTTTTTCAGGACATTTTGGACGATTTTCAGTTTCGAGACAGTTCCATGACTGCCGACCCGTCATGGCAGGTATCGTGTTCTCACTGGCATATAGGTTAGGGACACCATTTTTCGGTTGCATTATGCATACTAGCCTCCATTTGACCGATACATCTGCCATAGGGTCGATTCCATTGTGTTATGGTTCGTAAGCCATCTTCACTCGCCGATTCTTTAAATCATGACACGATGGTAGAGACATCCTTTACATGGGCATCCTAGTTAGCAACTCACTGACATTTGTTGCCCATGCTGCTCCGTTTTGAGTAGGCTCGGGAGTCCTCTGTAGTACCGCCATGACTTATGCATTGAAGACTCATTCCTCTTAGCTTCTCTGCTTTGTTCTGGCCATATACCCTAGAGGCTCCTTTGTGTTGAGTTGTACTACTGCATTGCATGTTGACCACTTGCACCTTTTGGCCTAGATCCGGCTTCACTTGGACTCATGTTTAAGCCAACTTTTGACCATGACATCTGCAAAATCAACCTTGCATACCCTTGACTTCTGCAGCTTGACACACCTTGACCCGTGGAAAGAACATATCTTTGAGTGTCACTGACCAGTTTTCACCTCCCTGCATTGAGCATAGGAACTTTCCTTTCCCAGGAACTAGATCATCTGTTTCACCGACACTCATTCTTTCCACTGTACCATAGCATTCTTTTATTCTTTTACCGGCTTAACAGAAAAAGACAAAAAAATTAAATATTCCAAAAAGAGCGGGAACGGGACATTATTTCCATTTATTGTTGGCAGCTAGAGTCAGTCGTGTCGCCCTTGAACAAAGCACTCAAAACAAAGTCTCCTCCGTATGGGTGGGATTTAGTTTGACTTAGGTACGCCATAACCCTGTTATTGAGTCAGTTCTCCACCGATTGGTTATCTCTTCCAATCATATGGAGGGTTCGTTCGTGCCTTCTGCATGGCAAACCTATACAGAGTCATCATATGCTGCCACATATTCACATTGATTCGTGCTTTTGTTCAAGGGAAGTTAGCCTGAGTCAGCCTCTCTGCGGTGTCTCTTGACTCATTTTTCAGTCGGCCATCCCTGGTTTTCTGTGTCATGTCTATCATCACATTAGTTATATTGGTCCTTTACTCATGCCGATTTGAGAAGGTCCCCATTGACTTCTTGCTGGCGGGTCTTGTCATTATCGATGACGACATCTTGCTTTGAGGACAGGCCTAGAGTTGCACCCTGGCCTTATTTTCATTATTGATAGGTTACCTTGTGCTCAGCATCGATCAGTATCATGGGTCTTTGACTGAGTGGTTTCCCTTGTGTTCGACATCAGCTTACATTATCACACATTGGGATTCGTGCAGTACCTTGGTTTCCATTTGACCCTATTTGTGGATACCTCGCCTCTGTGTCAGCTTTCATTATTGGTTGGTTCAGAGGGTTTCTGCCATGCGCTAGCCACATCTTGTGTATGCCGGAAACGTACTTCGGTTGGGTTACTACATCTTTTTCGTCCGATTCCTTCCACATTATTGGCCTACAGGTTACACTCGTGCTAGATTGATGAAGGATGCCTTAATGCCTTCCTTCTAGCGGATCTTTCCCTATCGACTCCGACTCATTGCTCTGGGGCAAAGATCTAGAGTCCATTTGGCAGTACCTTGTGGTTTGCAGTCATTAGTGGCAGATCCTTCGCTATCGACAGTGGGAAACCATCATTGTCTCCTGATCGATAGATTCTTATACGTGTTCGACTCCAGCTCATCTATTCACACTTGTTAGATTGTACTAGGTACCTTGACGCTCATTATCATTATTGGTGAGTAGTCTCGCGTTTGTTAACGGTATACATCAATGACCGGTAATCAAACGATTTCTCACATGGTCAACTTCAGATCATTTATTCCCATGGTGTAGAAATGTACCACGGCGGTCGGTGAAGACCTCAGGTTGTATCAGCATTCATTGGTTCACTTGACAGTTGCTCCTGTTGCTGCTAGTTGATACCACTCCACTTTCTATGTTGCAGTCAGTCATGGCGACATTCTATATGCTGGCACCTGAGTTTGCAGTGTAGTACCATCCTATTCCATCATGTTCAGTTGGTACCTTTTAGGGATCAGTCTTTGATATCAGTGATCCGTTGCATCTTTCAGCATCATTGACAGTCTTATATGTGATATTCAGACATGTACTTGTTCATTATGATCAGATGATCCATTATTCTTTCGGTCATTTATACTTGTATACTTAGTGGATCCGCTTGTACTTGATATGCGGACATGCTTTACTTTTTCTGAGCATGGGTATGTCCGCCTCAGACAGTGTTTCTTTCTGATCTCCTTTGGTGGCTTGGCAGGCTGAATTCTGGTGAAGTCCTCCTCGGTTTTTGACAGACTTCCTTTCCATGTACTCGCATAATATATTTCGGCCATCATGTACCCCTTCTGACCTCATATATTAGGGGGCATTTGTTATAGCTCCAAATCTCACTCTCATGGCTTGTGATGCTGTATTCATGGCCTAGGGCAACCCCTCCTTCCAGACCTGGTCCTAAAATTTAAAAAACAGTGTTTTATCCCTTATACGCGACATTGCCCTGAGTTAAACGCGTGTATACGCGGGTATGTGTATAGCCAACCCGCGTGTATGTATTAAAACACTTAAAAAAATATAACACTCCTTATTTTCGGGTGGAGATCGCGGGTTTTACCTACTGATCACCTGTTAGTGCCCGTGGCCCAACTATTCCCAACCAACTCCTAACTAAAAAACTACTTTGGAGATGGTATAAAAAGACCTCAAAGGGAAGGCCTAAGGGAGGAGAGAGGAGAGAGAAAGGTTATTATGCTGAGATTTTTCCCTTGACCAGGTCTGAAGTCCCTTGTGCCTTCTGCACTTCCCCCATTTTGTACAGGAAACCTTTGTTTCCTTGTGTGTTGATGTTCATCCACCATTTATGACATCATGGAGAGAGTCATGGAAGGAGTTTGTTAGAGGCTTGAGGCTAGAACGGATCCGGAAGGAAGCTTTGCTTGGAGCCTGCTGAAGGTGACTCAGGTGAAAATATTCCTTTTTATGTACTTTATTTGTCTATAATAAAAGAAACACATGTCTTGGTTCCCGAAATGAATCTTCTTTATGTTAATGATATTCATGTTTAGAATTCATATATAAAAGGTTGTTTGGATTTCATAACTAACTACCTTTCTCTGTAACATGAAGATGGTTTCTTTATAAGTTTTTGTCCATACACTGCTGTGTTCTTTGAATTGGTTGTTTTGCAGGACAAAAGAGAAGAAGGGAACTCCAAGAAGGGTTTGGACCCTAAAGGCCTTCTCAAACGTAGGACCAAAGGTACGTACCCTTATCATAGAATTTGCTTATAATAGCATAATGGCTGTATGAATGCATGTTTCTTTGAATAGATAACTTTCAGTCTGCTAGGGTTTCAACCCAAAAAGCCCTAGGGGAGTAATTCCCTCTATCACTAAGGACTTTATTCTGGTGTCTTTGGCCTGTGAAGAGGCCTTTTCCAACTGAAATTGTGCTGAGATGTCATTTAGTGAATTCTGAAGTTGGTGAGATGCTATGTCCTTGCTGGTTAGTGTTGAAAAGATCATTTCTATAGTTTGTTTATGCAGCTCAATTTGGTCAATAGGATGAATATCCTTTGCCATAGCCTCAAAATCTGTCGTAAGATAATCTACTATTGACCTTGGTTGTTGGGTGGTTGGCTTCAAAAGGCTCATCTGCATTTTCCCTTCTTTTATATCAAAGGCTGACATTAGCCTTGTTTGGTTTGTTGGAGCCATCCTTAGATAATGTGCATAAATTTTCACCTTTAACCTCTCATTCCTTGCCTTGATTTCCTTATACTTTTCTTTGATGTCTTGGCTCTATCTAGTGGGGGCATTGAAAGAGGATACTTCCACACTCTGTTGCCTTTCCAACATTTGAGTTTGAGAGGTGAAAGTTTCTTGTGTCCCTCCTTAAGGAATGGTGTGCCCACTTTCTATTCTTTCCGCTCCTAAAGTCCCTGCTGTTTCCTTAGTGTATTCTTGCTTTGCATATGGATTTAACCTCTGCCTCTTAGCATAGGTTTGTGCAATAGACCTACTAGAAGGAGTGGCCTCGTCTATGCCTCTCTTAAGGTTCCACTCCTCATTTAGAGGATTTTGCAGAATAGGAGAATTACTCATGATTTGTTCAGGTTGAGCCAGCTCGTCTGAAATTTCAGGCTATTCAGATTCTTCTTGTTGTTCTGACAGTTCTGGTTGCTTTGATGGCCCTGCTTCTGCTGATGGACTTGCTTCTTCTGTCTGCTCAATCTGTCCCTATGATTGTCTCTGAGACTGAGACTCTCCTGGAACCTGTACAAAGGAATCCTCATCAAGCCTTCTGTATAAATCTTTCAAAACATTATCAACAACAACCTCTGTGCTCTCTCGATCTATCAAAGTGCCTTCCACCCATTCAGATTGATTAGAATATTGTTCAATTTCAGGGATCCTGTGGTGGATGTAAGGAGATAGTTTATTCTTTTGTCTCCTATTACAAATGAAGCTGAAGGGGTCATAAGTCCACATGAAGCTCTGTTTCAGTTTCAACCTTTGGAGGATTTCTTCTGCCTCCTTCCCTGCTTCCCTATTGTTACAAATAAATGGGCCTAGCTGATCCTTTATCCTGAGTTGGGCTTTCTTCTTGGCTTTTACAAAGTGCACCTCATTTGAGTTTATCATTTGCCTGTAGTACTCCAGAGCAAACAATCTCATGGGGAGGTATCTAGGAAACTTGTAAGGGGGAAATTCACATCCATAAATTCGGATTTCAATATGGTTTTGGTACAAGTACCAATCCCCTACTTTGTACTGCTTTGACAACTACAGGACCCTCCTGATGTCTGCACCGATTTTGGGTGGAGGGCTTCCTAGTAACATGGTTGTCACAGGGTAAACAAAGAGTTCTATGAAGTCTGTATAGGAGTATTGAGAATCAAACTGATGAATCAAAGAAGTCGAGAAGATCATTGATCTGGGGTTTCCTCTTGTATCTAGCTTTTGGAGGGCAATTGGAAATCTATCAGCTTGGTAGTACAAGAATAAATGATACAGAACTGAGGAATACTTGAACACTCTTTCATTTTCTAATCTTATGAACTGATCATGCATTTCGTCAGCAATAAATTTGGCATAATCAAACATGATGGCTGGTGGTTGGCCAAGAGAGTATATTGACATGAAGGATATTATGATTTCATCTAAAAATTCACTAGTGGTGTAGCCTAGCACACTGGATATCATATCTATAATGTCTTGGCCAAGGCCGGAGAAAATAGTCCATAGATAAGGAGGAAGGTCTTTTGGGATGTATTGTTCTCCTCTGATAAAGGTCTGGAATAACTGAGCTAGTCTAATTGAAGTGAGTGTAGGGTATCTGTTCAGCATATCTCCAATGGAAAGTGGAGTCAGATTTTGGCTTGGCTGCAATTGAAGCATCTGGTTAATAGATTCTACAGTGATAGTGAACAGAACAGACTGGTCAAGGGTCCTTACTGCCCTTTGGAGAGGATCATAGTTCATATGACAATAATGTATAATCTATGGGAATACATGCACTGTGGGGAACTGGTACTTTGGTAAGCCTGACTCCCAAAGTCCAATGGAATCTACCTGGTTTAGGTATTGGTCTCTGTACTTGCATAAGAGTTTCAGAGGGGATTTTGAGATTGAAGTGTCCTTAATTTGGAAATCTTTGTCTACAAGTGGAAGGTGGTCTAAATCCCTGTGGGGAGTCGTAACGGGCATGACATTCAAGGAAATTGGGGCTTCCATCCTTGGTTCTCGTGGATTCAAGGACGGGGGCAAAGGGTTTCAGGGAAATATGGGAAAATTGGCCTATTATAGAGTATTTCAGGACTACCAAGCAGCTTAATTTACTAAATTACTTAATTTTTAAAGTAATTTAGCTCGGGTTCGACAAGAAAACAGGGTTTCTTAGTAGAAATGGCGTAAATAGCTGGTTTTGACTGTTCGAATGGTGGAATGGTGATTGTGCACTGTTTGCACGAAGAACAAGAGTCTGCAATGGTAGTCTGGAGTTCAACAGCTTCAGAAAGTTGACGGTTGGTAGAAGGTTGGAAGTTGAACGTACTCTGTGCTTTACATGGAGTCAGAATGTTATTTTCATGATAAAAAATGAAAAACAATGAGTTTTTTGGTTTTATGCGTAAAGTCAATGTTATTGGTGGGTAGATTGGAAAACGACAGTTGGCGCCAATCGAGGGATGTGACATTTTGTCGTGTAGCGGAGGCGGTAAGCAGAATCTATTACACCGCTTTTCAGGATAAATGGTTTTGGCGGGAGGCTGCCCAATGCCATTCATCGGGCGCCACGTAGCAGCGGGTGAACAGTGAAACCGCTCACATCAGGCGGGTAAAGGTCGACCTTCGGAGGTCACCCGATATGATCATTAGCTGTTGGATCTGAAGGGGTCAGATCGTACGGTGGTCGGGGGTGTGATTTGATCTGGGAGTTAGTGGAGGGGCCCGACGGGATATTAGTTATGGGTTAGGGCGGCTTAATGACGTCGGGGGCGATACGATTGGAGGAACAAGTTATTAATTAATCACTGTTTGATTAATTAACCCATTTTTGTTTCGCGGAGGGTTATGGCTCTTAATTAGTCGTGGATTGACTAATTAATCCGTTTAATTAATTTACTACTAAGTTTTATATTTCAAATCATTGGGGCGGGATATTAACAATATGGGATTTTAATAAAACATACGAGAAAGGGGGTTTTCTTTTCGGGAGTTAAATATCATAAAAATTAAAGTTAATATGAAGTGAAAGCGGGAAAGAAAATGCGCTAAGTATAATGTATTGATATTTTACTTTTATATCCATATCTACACATCATAACTTAGGCTAAATGCTTTTTGTGGGTTTTTTGTGGAAAAAAGGGGTTTTATGTAGGGTTAATTACTTCCCCTAGGTAAATGGTGATTTCGCCTTAGGAAAAGGGATTTTTAGATGAAATGAATGTACTATGGATGGAGTCAAAGTTGGTAAGGGGGGTTTTAATACTTAGACCCTATAAGTTATTGGGCTGAGGGTCCGGTCCCTCTAGAAGTCAGAGAAATGCTCTGAGCCCCTTTAACTTAAGGTTTCATGTACTTTTGACTTTGCTTATGGGAAATTAGTGAATTTAGAGGTAAAATGAATGGGGAAATTAATCACTTGCCTTTGTAAATGTTTCATTATCATTCATACTCTTAGCAACTTGATGATGAAAGTAAATGATATGACTTTATCCAATCAATCACCATAATTCTGCAACCATCCAACTACTTACCCATCTACTCATCCTACCATTTTTTCTACTCCTTATTAGGGTGCACTTAAGATAGCAAACCCTTAAAAAACATTTTTCTTTTCTTTTACAATAGAACTCTATTTAAGGCTATCTTTATTACATCCAAGGGCTCAGATTAAACTGTTGAGCTCCTTTTATTTACTCTACCTATCTACTTATCTGCCAAGATTAAACAGTTTGGTCATATTTTATTCTCTATCTCTAAGCATGAAATTCAAAACATGAAATAACCAAGGTTAAACTATTTGGTTACCATGGATTGTGGCATAAACAACAAGTTGCACACAATCTTTTATTTTACATCAAAAGTAAATGGTAGTGGCATTTGGACTTGCACACTTTCATGGTCTTTTTGATTTTTCATTGGGGTTCATTTTTCATTGTTTTTCACATTTTTTCATTCTTTTTGTCCTTTGATTTTTCTTTTAGGACACACCCTCTTTACATTTTTTAATTTTTTTGATTTTTTGAATACGGAAAACATTTGCAGAAAACAAAAGTATGTACATATTACAGTTTTGACCTCATCCATTAAAAAATTATGACACATATTGGTATAGGAACATAACAGTGGCTCCACTTAGGGATGGCATTTCCACGTGAAATGTCAAGAACTAGTAGATCAATGGCCTTCTGAACTTCTATGATTTTATTATGCAACTTTCCCTTTACTTTGCGGCTTTATTGATACTTACTAACAGTAAAACTTTTGAAGCTCAGGGCCTTCTCTTTGGGCTTCAACTCCAAAATTCACCATCCAATCCAAACTAAACTTTGTGAAGGATATAATATGTACAAGTAATTAGTAAAATCAATGACTGGGATCTATATAGTGCTTAAGCATTCGACCATTGATTGGTCCTCCTTCTATTTCTGCACCATCCAATTCCTTGAGAAAATAAGCATTATTACCTCTAAAAGCATAAATAGTGTAAGGACCTTTCCATAGGAAGTCAAACTTCCCATGTCTCCCTTTATCTTCCATTCTTGAGTCCCATTTCAAGAACTTTATATCCTAGATTGAAATCTTCTGCCTTGTTTATCTTATCGAATGCTTTCTTGATTCTCTCCTGCACAACTTGGGATCTGATGTACACTTCCTCCTTGGTTTGCTGCAAATGAATTGTCTAGTTAATCCTTCTCTGAATATCATTTGGCTCAACCTGTGCTTCTTGGAGTAATTTCATCATCGGAGTTCCCAAATAATATGGGAAGACAACCTCCATTCCATAGACTAGTTGATAGGGACTGGTACCAATGGATTTCTTTGTGGTTAGTTTGTTTGCCCACAAAGCATTCACTAGTTTCTTATTCAAGGTCTTCTTATTATCTTCCAACAATTTTTTGATAATATTCATTAAGCTCTTATTGGATGACTCTGCTAGTCCATTTTCCTGGGGATAATAGGCCATGGAGTGGCCAAGGGTTATGTGATACTTGTTGAAAAAATCAATCATCCTTTTTGATTTAAAGGCTGCAACATTTTCTGTGATGATTTTGGTGGGGCAAACGAATCTGGATAGAATGTTGGCCTCAAAAAACCCTATTATGACTGCATTAGTGGCCTATCTTGAAGGTGTGGCTTCTATCCACTTTGTAAAATAATCTGTGGCAATTAAGATCCATTTATGTTGGGCCGAGGAAGAGGGGTGAATTTCACTAATGAATTCGAGACCCCACTGTTGAAATGGTGTTTCAGTTGATATAGGTTTCAAAGGTAATGGTAGTAGTTTTCTTTTCCCTTCAAAAATCTGACATTTGTGGCATGAGGTTACAAATTTTTTCACATCAGCAAACATAATGGGCAAATAAAAACCATCCCTCAAGATCTTATCAGTTGTTGTCTTCCAATAGAAATGTCCCCCACTGTCACCTGCATGAAACTCTTGCAAAATTTTATTAGATTATTCTTTTAAAAAACATTTTAAAAAGATGCCTTCATGATTTTTCCAAAATAAGGCATTATCAATTATGCAAAACTTCAAATATTTCATCTTTAAGAACCTACTTTTAGTCCTGGATAGCTCTGGAGGAGCTTGAAGGTTTTGTAGAACATATATTATGTCAGCATACCATGGTGAATCTGTAAAGGCTTGGCTGATCTGTGGAGTCACCATCTCCTCTTCGTTATCCAGTTCTGCAATGAAGTTTATGTCTAGGGCCTGATAGTTTGATTCAACCATGAGCTTAGCCAAACCTTGGCCTTTGATCAATTTTGTAGGTTTAATTTCTAAATCATACTCTAATATTGTAGCTATCCACTTTCCTCTCTTTCCATCAGGTCCATCCCGTGTTAGAATGTCCTTGACTACAACATTGGGAACATAAGCTATTATATGAGAGTACAAGATATAAACTCTTAAATCTTTAATTTCCTTAACCAAAGAAAAATCCTGCTTTTCCATTATGTTATACTTTAAAGGTGCACCTATTAGGGCTTTACTGAAGAAGGCTATTGGCTATTCAAAACCCTGATCATTTTTCTGCAAGAGGACTGCAGCAATTGTGTGTTCTGAAGCAAAAGAAAATATGATGAATTCGCTATCAAACATTGGACTAATGAGAACTGGTGTTTGTGTCAAGGCTAGATTTATATCTTTGAATGAATTTTTAGCCTCTATATTCCATTTAATAGTCGAATCTTTCTTTAACATGTTGTTTAGTAATCTAATTAACTCAGCTAAATTAGAGATAAATCTCCTCAAAAAGTTTATTTTGCCTAAAAATGCTTGAAGTTCTTTGATGTTCCTGGGATGTGGTATCTGCAAAATGGCTTCAATTCTTGTTGGGTCAATTTTGATACCATCTTTGGAGATAATGTGGCCTAGTAGTTCCCCTTCTTCTAGACCAAATAAAGATTTTTTAGGATTCATAGAAATCCCATATTTCCTGCATTTAGTAAAGACCTGCCTAAGATGATCTAGGTGTTGCTGATCTGATTTATAGAATACTGTGAGATCATCAAGGTATATTACCATGAAATCATGGATTTCCTTAGCAAAGGCTATGTCCATTGCTCTTTGAAAGGTGGCCCCTGCATTTTTAAACCCAAATGGCATTTTCACATACATGAAAGTGCCCCATGGAGTTGTGAATGCAGTCTTTGCCTGATCGTCTGGGTGGACTAGGATTTGGTTATAACCAGAGAACCCATCTAACAGTGAGATCCTGGAGGAACCTACTACCCTCTGTAATATGTGATCCACTTTTGGAAGGGGATAGTTATCCTTAAGTGAAAGTTTATTCAAATTTCTAAGGTCAACACATAGCCTAATTTCGCCAGTTTTCATTCTAGTGGGTACCAAGTTGGAAACCCAGTTTGAGAACCTAATAGGTGCAATAATCCCAGCTTCATACATTCTTTTGATCTCCTTTTCAATAGAAAGCAGTAGAACAGGGTTGATTCTTCTAAGCTTCTGTCTAAAGGGCTTTTGATATTCTTGTAAGGGAATAGTGTGTTGCATTATGATAGTATCATAGGATTTTAGGTCCTCATAACTCCAGGCAAAAAAATCCTGGAAACCTTTCAACAGTTCCATATATTTCAGTTTTTCATTGGGAGGTAATGATTTTGACAGTTTTATCAGTTTGGGATGCTCTTCAGATCCTATATTACATTCCTCAATGTCTAATTTCAAGGGTTCCATTTTAGGCTTTTTAGGAATATCATTTGAATCAAATAAGTCCTCCAAATGAGTTAAACCTTTGGGTAGAAAATTGTCTTTAAGGTTTATAACTTCAGTTTCTTCATCAATTGCTTCATCAATTTCCATTTGTTTTAGGTTTTGAATGTCTGCTTTTGTAAACTTTGTAGGATGAAATCTATCTATCTGATCATCTTCTAGTTTGTTAATTTCTATTTCATCAAAGCAATCAACATCTAATGCTATGTCTGTGTCTATGTTGGTATTTACAAATTCATTATCTAAAGTCAAAAAATTGTTAATTTGCTGATCATTCTCAAATACTTGCCAGTTCTTTAAATTGTTAGGAATGGAAGGTCTGTGCCTAACCTCAGCAGTGTACTGATGGTTGGGCTGAAATGGAAGCTTGCAAGTACTAGCAAACATGGCTAAGCTGTGAGCTTGCATGTTGTGTTTTCTTGGAATAACAACAAGTTTAGTTTCTAAAAAAGTATTTAATATCTCTACCACTGTTCCTCTTTAAAATCCTAATCTAGGATCCCTAGTCATATAAACAACATTAACTTGCTTAATTACCAACTCAGAATCTCCCATGATAGAGACTCTAATGGCTCCTAACCTTTTTACCAGTTTCAGACCTAACAGGAGTGCTTCATATTCGGCCATGTTGTTTGTGCATTTAAAGTTTAACCTGTACGCATGACCCTTTGAATGATCGTTTTCTAAGTTATAAATCCATACACCTGCTCTTGCACCTAGTTTGTTGTCTGGCCCATCAAATTCAAGATGCCATAGGATTTCATGCTCATAATTTTCATCTGGGGTAGTGAGATATTTCTTGACTAAGGTATCTAGGTCATCTTTTTTATCTGAAATCTCATGAATTTGGACATTTTGATTTTCTTTTAATACTTCAATTTCTTTTAGTTCTATTGTTATACTATTTGGAGTGTTTTCTTGATTCTTTTCAGCATTGTAAAGTATGAAAGAATCAATATCAGAATGTACTGAATATATGGGGAAGTTTTGAGGCCTCTCCTGGGTACTCACTACATACTTATCAGAGTCTCTCTATACAGTTTCTTGGGATGTCGAAAGACTGATAAGGTAGCATACGACATGTCAAGTTGCAGAGATCCCTGGAGTTTGGCACCCCAAGATCTAGACAACAACATACCATACTTGGGTGGTATATCAACAACAACTATGTCCATAAGTATGGTCTTAGCTGGGTACTGTACTAGGGACACACACACATCTTTTATAAGACCTAAGCATTTAACTTGGCTTGAATCAAAGGAGAACATATCCTTATAAGGCTTGGTGATATCCAAGTTTAGCTTTTCCATTACAGACTTAGGCATAAGATTATGTGAGGCCCCAGAGTCAAGCATGACATTATGTAAGATTTTATCGTGGATGTTAAGGCTGATGTAGAAGGGTGGTATCCCTCCTTCATCCGGCTTTCCATTAACATCTAGTATGAAAATTAACTCAGATTGGTCATCAAATAGATTCACAGAGTCTTCATTTTCAATGAAATTTAAAGATTTACTTTGAGATCTGTAAGTTTCATGTTTAACCAATTTTGTTAGAGGCATTGAGATTTTTAATTTGGCTACCTTTGCTCCCAAATTGAAAGGTAGAGGGGATTTATCTGTTTGAACATTTCAAACCTTAGCACCTAGGTTCTAAGTAGTCTTTTCTTTTGTTTCATTGTTTGGAGTGTTTTTAGTTGGATTTTCTGGTGTAATTTTTGGAGGCTGTTCCACTGTTCCCTTGAGGGGGACTGAAGTGGAAGATTGTTCATTAGAAGGCTGGTTATTAGTTACATATTCAATGGCAGGACTGGGAGGGTTTTGATGTGGTCTAGAAAGGATTTGTAAACTTTTTGTAACTTGAGGATTCTGATTTGTGGATTTTACTTTCTTAGGCTAGTTAGGTGCTGCTTTTTTATTCTAATAAGGAACATCGATGTTCTTTTTGCTTCTTAAGTTGTACTGTTTATGTACTTCAAAAATAGTAGAGTCATACCCTTGCTTATAGTCGAAGGATTCTCCTGTTTGGGTCTGTAACTGTTGAAGCATGTATAGTTCTTGATCATCCTGAGTTAGAAACACCCTTTCTTCATCATCTAAGCCCATAAGGTTGATCTGGGTATCTATCTTCGGGTCTTCTTGGTTGGAGGTTTCAGCATAATTTTCTTGGAAAGGTGGTCTAATGTTTAGATCAGGCCCATTTTTATCAGTGTTTTGGTTCTGGTTTTTCCTAAAGTTCGGATTCCTCACTGGATTAGCTTGTTGGTTGTCCCAGTGGGGTTTCCTTTCAATGACTTCTATTCTATCCATCAACCTTTCGATTCCTTTGGCTAAAGCATCCATTTTCTGATCAAAGGGTGAAGTTTCATCTTTCGAAGGTGTTCTTATCTCATTTCTAACCCTAGCCCTTTTGGATATCAGATTAGCTTCTACACTAACTGCTACACTTTGCATATCTTCAAGTGTAGGGGGATTCCTTTCTCTAAGTTGAAAAGCCATATTTATGTCAAATCCATATGGAAACTTAATTAGGGCCAAGTCAGGTGGAGACCTAAGGTCAAGTGGGATTGCATTATATACATTGTTAAACCTGGTGCAGTAGTCCTGAACAATGTCGTTTGGTCCCCTTTTAAGGTTTTCATATTCAGATAAAATTTGAAGGAGGTTCTTTTTCTTCTCCCACCTATTTAAGAATTGTTGGTAAAGAACTTCTAAACTATCTATGCTCTACGGGGGAAAAGATCTAAACCATGTTCTCACTTCTCCAGCTAAAGTTTGGATAAAGATTCTCATTTGGACACCTCCTATGTCTATTTCATGAAGTTCAAAATAATCTGTCATTTTCTTAGTGTGCTGCTATGTAGTGTAAGTTCTAGTGCCATTGAATAAGGTGATTTTACTCTGATAATCTTCTGGTAAGGCACCTTGAGGACGAGGCATCAAAAGGGGGGAATATCTGAGTGCCATGGCTCTAAGCTGTAGAGGATTGAGAACAAGAGTTGTATTACCTAGAGGATTTGGGACAACAAGGAGAGTTGGGATAACGGGGGTAGTGGGTATTTGAAGGGTAGTGATAGGTTGATGGGGGAGTGAAGGTATCAATGGAGAGGAGGGATGATCTTTAGAGATACTAGGAAATGATGGCGAGCTAAAAGGTGTTGAAGCTGTTTCAGAAAGTTCAGGGATTCTCTAAGAGGTAAGGGATGACTGAATGGAGTTCAGAAGGTATTGGTCAACTGACAAGTTGGCTCGTTGGATTTCAAGTTCTCGGGTGAATTCTAGATCAAGGACTGTGTCTACAAGTCCACTCTCAGACTTGGTTCTAAACAGAGAGAGGTCAAAATACTCGTCAAAAGGGATGTCTTCAATAAACAACCACTTAGCAAGGCATGAATTGGATCTAAAAACAGGTCTAGGGCTTACTGAACTTTCCTGTCTTCTGATTATTCTCCGAATAAGGTTGGGAATTTCAAATATAGGGGGAGGATTTGGACCATGGTTGGCCCTGGTACAGTGAGTTCTCCCTGAAGCCAGATTTCGAGATGTTTATGATTATTTTTCTTTTTATGAACTTTTTCTCAATAACTTCTAATAACCCTTTAAGATGTTTTAAAAATAAAAATTTGAATTCCTCAAAGGTTTATTAAAACTGAGGGTTTTGATTCCCCAGTATGGTCGCCACTATGTTATCACTCAGATTTCTTCCTTAGAAGTTATCAAAGAAGGAATAGTCCGAGGTAACCACAAAAAATTCTTTTAGACTCAGGTTCTAGCCAACCTAAGTCCAGAGAGGGCTCTCTCTTTATAATTTAACTTTGTTTGAATAAGATTTCAGGCTAGTTCTTAAAGTTCAAAGTTGTTTTGTTTTGATTGGGTGGTGGAATTAAGAAGACAGATGGGCAGAACAAGTATTTAGGCCATTGGGCTATGGGGTCAATCAAGAGTGGCTGAACTGGATCTGATCAATCACTTAGGTAAGAGTTCACAGGGTAGGCTAGCACATCAAAAGAAAATCTGCAGGTTCAAATGGATGGAGTAGTCCTAACCAGCGCAAAGGGCAATGAAGAATCCTTAACCAGGATTAAGATGAAGAAAGGAAGGATGATCAGTAGCAAAGGGCAATGAAGAATCCTTTACTATGGACCAAAGGAGGGAAAACTACAGAAGCAAGGGAGCAATTAAGAATTCCCAGACCAAGATAGTTTAGTAGAAAACATATAAAGTAAAAAGTTAAAACAGAGAGCATTTAAGCTAATTCTGAGATATCATTCCTTGTTTACTTTTAAGATTTCGTAAGAGACACATATGAATATTTATAACATGAAGAGAAAACAATATTTAAACATGAAGAGATAATACTTATTTGATCCAACTATGCACAAGAATCCAGTGACATTTCCTCAGCTTTATTTCATATCTAGCAAAACAAGTCCAATCTTGAATATAAAAGCTACTTGGCTCAATATAAAATGTCTAAAGAAATGTATTTTTTAATCCACACTAATTACTTCAATTTGTGAAGTATTTATACAAAAATTGATACAAAAATATCTCATAACCATAAGAGAATTATTCTAGGAAACAAAAGATATCTTCAACACGAAGATAGAGATAGATGGAGAACTGATTGCTTGCTGTCCCTTTTATTGTGACCGTGCTGGCTATTGTTGCTCGGATTTGGCTCTTGCAGTTTGACTTGTAGTTATGTGCTAGAATCACTATCATCTTTCACCTACTGATACTCTTTACCTGTGTCGTTTGACCCTGCCTTATCTATTTTACCTGGCAATTATCTTTTTATCTTATATATTTACTATAGTAATTATAGTAAATCAGTCAAACTGGTCCACCATTCACTGTCAGCTAACTTCATTCTTGTCATTTTCCTGTAGATTTCATCAAATTATGTGTACTTAGCAAAATTTGGTTTGCTTGTGAACAAGTGCTTAACTTCATGTTCTATGTAGAATAGATTCTCAAGGCCATCATAAAGCACCTTTCGAGTGGGCAACGCTTTCACCCTTGAAGTACTAGCTTGGATTTTGGCCAGCTTGTCCAAATTTCCAATGTACTCTTCCTGGGTCATCAGTTTGTCGTTTATCACCATAGGACTAGGAAGTCCTTTTTCTCTTAAGATGCCATATTTTAGCATGAAGCTGTCAATGTCTGCTTGGATGCTCTGGCCAAATTTAGTATTAAGTTCCTTTTTGTGAGGACTTTCTTGATTTCTATGATTGTTGCTGTTCTTTCCTCTATGTCCAATTCATCAAGTTGATATCTATTTTTGCTATTCAAGAAGGTAATCAACTGATTGGGTTCTTCAGGTTTATTTCCTAGTTCCTCCACTGTCTTGTGGATTGCCTCTGTAGCCATTTTGGCTAATTCTGTTTGCTAAAAAATTATCTAAATAGAAGGCCAAACATCATTGATGGAATCAATGAAGTTGGCCCAAAGGATTTCTCTCATTTCTCCCAATGGTTCTTGTAGTGTTAAATCCTTCTCAAGGGCTTTTATCATTTCTACCATCCTTAGGTTCCTCTGAGTTTCTTCTTTATGTTGTATTTGTACAAGTTTACAATTGGTTTCTAAACTTGACCCTTGTTCTCTGAGCTTCTTAAGCTCAGTGGCCTGGATACTCATTTCTTCCATGGCTTTGATCAACTCTGCAGTTTTCTCTATGGGTGTCTTTGTGATAGTTGATGTACTTGTGCCTAATGTAGTACCTGTCATTGGAAACGTTGTTGCTGGTGGAATTGTTGTTGTAAAGGCAGCTGCCAAGGTGGAGGGTACTACTGTGGAAACTATAGGTACTACAATCTAAGGAATAGTGGCCAACTCACTCTTCTTGGATTGTATCAAATTATCTAATTCTTTCTAAGTTTCCTTCAATTGGTCATTTAACTTAAGGACTAGGTCCATAAGTTCTTCCTCCTTCTGTATTTCCAATACTTCAGCTGTTTGAGGATGATGGAGAGGTGGAATCTTGAGCTATTTCTTTAATGCGGCGATGTCATCATTTTTATTTTTTATCAGCTACTCTGCTACTTTCACGTCCTTGGGATCATGTCCCAGCTCTATGACCAACTCCTCTAAGGACTTTATTCTAGTTTCGTTGGCCTGTGAAGAGGCCTTTTCCAACTAAAATTGTGCTGAGATGTAATTTAGTGAATTCTGAAGTTGGTGAGCTGCTATGGCCTTGCTGGTCAGTGTGGAATAGACCATTTCTCCAGTTTGTTTATGCAGCTCAATTTGGTCAATAGGATGGATATCCTTTGCCATAACCTCAAAATATGTCTTACGATAATCTGCTATTGAATTTGGTTGTGAGTGGTTGGCTTCAAAAGGCTCATCTGCATTTTCCCTTCTTTTATATCAAAGGCTGACATTAGCCTTGTTTGGTTTGTTGGAGCCATCCTTAGATAATGTGCATAACTTTGCACCTTTAACCTCTCATTCCTTGCCTTGATTTCCTTATACTTTTCTTTGATGTCCTGGCTCTGTCCAGTGGGGGCCTTGAAATAGGATACTTCCACACTCTGTTGCCTTTCCAACATTTGAGTTTGAGAGGTGGAAGGTTCTTGTGTCCGTCCCGAAGGAATGCTGTGCCCACTTTCTGTTCTTTCCGCTCCTGAAGTCCCTGTTGTTTCCTTAGTGTATTCTTGCTCTGCATATGGATTTAACCTCTACCTCTTAGCATAGGTTTGTGCAACCGGCCTGCTAGAAGGAGTGGCCTCGTCTTTGTCTCTCTTAAGGTTCCTCTCCTCATTTAGAGGAGTCTGCAAAATAGGTGGATTGCTCATGATTTGTTCAGGTTGAGCCAACTCCTTTGAAATTTCAGGCTGTTCAGATTCTCCTTGTTGTTTTGACAGTTCTGGTTGCTTTGATGGCCCTTATTCTGCTGATGGACCTGCTTCTTCTGTCTCGTCAATGTGTCCCTGTGATTGTCTCTGAGACAGAGACTCTCCTGGCACCTATACAAAGGAATCCTCATCAAGCCTTCTGTCTAAATCTATCAAAACATTATCAACAACAACCTCTGTGCTATCTCAATCTATCAAAGTGCCTTCCACCCATTCAGATTGATTAGCATATTGTTCAATTTCAGGGATCCTGTGGTGGATGTAAGGAGATAGTTTATTCTTTTGTCTCCTATTACAAATGAAGCTGAAGGGGTCATAAGTCCACATGAAGCGCTATTTCAGTTTCAACCTTTGGAAGATTTCTTCTGCCTCCTTTCCTGCTTCCCTATTGTTACAAATAAATGGGCCCAACTGATCCTTTATCCTGAGTTGGGCTTTCTTCTTGGTTTTTACAAAGTGCACCTCATCTGACTTTATCATTTGCCTGTAGTACTCCACAACAAACAGTCTCATGGGGAGGTATCTAGGCAACTTGTAAGGGGGAAATTCACATCCATAAATTTGGATTTCAGTATGGTTTTGGTACAAGTACCAATCCCCTACTTTGTACTGCTTTGAAAACTGTAGGACCCTCCTGATGTCTGCACTGATTCTGGGTGGAGGGCTTCCTAGTAGCATGGTTGTAACAGGGTAAATAATGAGGTCTATGAAGTCTGTATAGGAGTATTGAGAATCAAACTAATGAATCAAAGAAGTCCAGAAGATCATTGATATGGGGTTTCCTCTGGTATCTAGCTTTTGGAGGGCAATTGGAAATCTATCAGCTTGGTAGTACAAGAATAAATACAGAACTGAGGAATACTTGAACACTCTTCCATTTTCTAATCTTATGAACTGATCATGCATTTCGTCAGCAATAAATTTGGCATAATCAAACATGATGGCTGGTGGTTGGCCAAGAGAGTATATTGACATGAAGGATATTATGATATCATCTACAAATTCACTAGTGGTGTAGCCTAGCACACTGGATATCATATCTATAATGTCTCTACCAAGGCTGGAGAAAATAGTCCATAGATAAGGAGGAGGGTCCTTTGGGATGTAATGTTCTTCTCTGATAAAGGTCTAGAATAACTAAGCTAGTCTGATTGAAGTGAGTGTAGGGTATCTGCTTAGCATATCTCCAATGGAAAGTGGAGTCAGATTTTGGCTCGTCTGTAATTGAAGCATCTGGTTAATAGATTCTGCAGTGATAATGAATAGAACAAACTGGTCAGGGGTCCTTACTGCCCTTTGGATAGGATCATAGTTCATATGACAATAATGTATAATCTCTAGGAATACATGCACTATGGGGAACTGGTACTTTGGTAAGCCTGAATCCCAAAGTCCAATGGAATCTGCTTGGTTTAGGTACTGGTCTTTGTATTTGCAGAAAAGTTTCAGAAGGGATTTTGAGACTGAAGTGTCTTTAATTTGGAAAAATTTGTCTACAAGTGGAAGGTGGTCTGAATCCCTGTGGGGAGTCGTAATGGGCATGACATTTATGGCAATTGGGGCTTCCATCCTTGGTTCTTGTGGATTCAAGGACGGGGGCCAAGGGTTTCAGGGAAATATGGGAAAATTGGCCTATTACAGAGTATTTTAGGACTACCACGCAGCTTAATTTACTAAATTACTTAATTTTTAAAGCAATTTAGCTCGGGTTCGACAAGAAAGCAGGGTTTCTGAGTGGAAATGGGGTAAATACCTAGTTTTCACTGTTTCGATAGTGGAATGGTGATTGTGCACTGTTTGTAGGAAGCGCACGGGCCTGCAATGGTAGTCTGGAGTTCAACGGCTTCAGAAAGCTGACGGTTGGTAGCAGGTTGGCTGTTGAACATACTCTGTGATTTGCATGGAGTTAGAATATTATTTTCACGATAAAAAATGAAAAACAATGAGTTTTTTGGTTTTATGCGTAAAGTCAATGTTATTGGCGGGTACATCGGAAAACGACAGTTGGCGCCAATCGGGGGATGTGACATTTTGTCATGTAGCAGAGGCGGTAAGCAGAATCTATCACATCACTTTTTGGGATAAATCGTTTTGGGGGGAGCAGCGGGGTGAATAGTGAAACTGCTCACATCGGGCGGGTAAAGGTCGGCCTTCGGAGGTCACCCGATATGAGCGTCAGCCGTTGGATCTGAAGGGGTCAGATCATATGGTGGTTGGGGGTGTGATTTGATCGAGGAGTTAGTGGAGGGGCTCGACGGGATATTAATTGCGGGTTAGGGCGGCTTAATGACATCGGGGGCGATATAAATGGAGGAACAAGTTATTAATTAATCACTGTTTGATTAATTAACCCCTTTTTGTTTAGCGGAGGGTTATGGCTCTTAATTAGTCGCGGATCGACTAATTAATCCATTTAATTAATTTACTACTAAGGTTTATATTTCAAACCATCGGGGCGGGATATTAACATATGGGATTTTAATAAAACATAAGGGAAAGGGGGTCTTATTTTCGGGAGTGAAATATAATAAAAATTAATGTTAATATGAAGTGAAAGCGGGAAAGAAAATGCGCTAAGTATAATGTAGTGATATTTTATTTTTATATCCACATCTACGCATCATAACTTAGGCTAAATTCTTTTTGTGGGTTTTTTTGTGGAAAAAAGGGGTTCTATGTAGGGTTAATTACTTCCCCTAGGTAAATGGTGATTTCACCTTAGGAAAAGGGATTTTTAGATGAAATGAATGTACTATGGATGGAGTCAAAGCTGGTAAGGGGGGTTTTAATACTTAGACCCTATAAGTTATTGGGATGAGGGTTCGGTCCCTCTAGAAGTTAGAGAAATGCTCTGAGCCCCTTTAACTTAAGGTTTCAGGTACTTTTGACTTTGCTTATGGGAAATTAGTGAATTTAGAGGTAAAATGAATGGGGAAATTAATCACTTGCCTTTGTAAATGTTTCATTATCATTCATGCTCTTAGCAACTTGATGATGAAAGTAAATGATATGACTTTATCCAATCAATCTCCATAATTCTGCAACCATCCAACTACTTACCCATCTACTCATCCTACCATTTTTTCTACTCCTTATTAGGGTGCACTTAAGATAGCAAACCCTTAAAAAACATTTTTCTTTTCTTTTACAATAGAACTCTATTTAAGGCTATCTTTATTACATCCAAGGGCTCAGATTAAACTGTTGAGCTCCTTTTATTTACTCTACCTATCTACTTATCTGCCAAGATTAAACAGTTTGGTCATATTTTATTCTCTATCTCTAAGCATGAAATCCAAAACATGAAATAACCAAGGTTAAACTATTTGGTTACCATGGATTGTGGCATAAACAACAAGTTGCACACAATCTTTTATTTTACATCAAAAGTAAATGGTAGTGGCATTTGGACTTGCACACTTTCATGGTCTTTTTGTTTTTAACAATGTAAACTTTGAAACGGTAACTATAAACTCAAAACGAGAACTCTGCCCAAAAAATCCCGAAAAAACATGAAAAACAGTGCTAAAAACGAAAAGTGTGTATATTAAAACGATGGTTTTTTTTTTAGGGTCAATTTTGAACATGTTTTAAAAATGGCAATGAGAACGAATTTTTTTGTGCATGTGCAAAAACCAGCTTGAAAATGAAAAGTGTTAATAATGGAACCATGGATTTTCTTTTTAGGGTTAATTTTCAACATTTTAAAAAAATGCCAGTAAAATCAAATTTTTATGTGCAAAATTTGTGCAAAAAACACCTTTAAAACGAAAAGTGTTGATGCTCGAATAACACTTTTTTTTTTGGGTAAATTTTCAACATTTTAAAATAATGGTGTAAAAAACAATTAATACGAAGGGAGCGGGGATGAGGGTTTCGGGAGCGGGAGCGGATTCGATCATGGGCTGAAAGTAGGGTTTCAAGGAAGCAGGAACTCAGCGGAGCAGTAGCAGACCGCGGCGGAATAAGGAGAGCAGGCGACCGCAGAGATTGCGGCCGGGTAAGAGCGGAGCTTTAAGGAAAGAAAGAAGAAGAATAGAGGGGGGGGGAAGGACTGAGAGAAGTAATGGGAGAAAGGCAGGGGAGTGGAGAGATCCCCTCCTACAGAAATGCGATGTTAGGAACTACAGGGAATGAAGGCGAGCAAGGGAGGGAGCGGGAAATAAGCAGGGAGACACCAGTCTTGGGAAACAAATGGCAAGCAAGGATGATAAACAAGTGTCTTCCTAGGGCACAGAAAAAGCCAAGGTATGTGATCCCAAACAATAAACTGGAGAATTACCGCTGTTACATGAGAGACCACGCTTTAATTTGCAAGTTTATAGGATACTGGCCATCGGAAAAGGACCTCACGAGATGGATTCAGCAGAGATGGAGACCAAGAGGGCATATAGACCTCAAACTGGGGGCCAAGGGATTCTTTACAGTCATTTTTGCAAACCTAGAGGATAAGAAAAGAGTTTTTGAGGAGGGACCACACTTCATGAACAATGCGGGACTGTTTATACGATATTGGGAAGACAGATACAACCCTGATGAGGAGAAAATAATGGCAGCCCCGATATGGGTCAGTTGTTTGGGTTACCAGATGAATTTTGGGATCCAGAGATATTGGAAGGGATCGGAAATTCGATTGGAACTTTTGTGAAGGTGGCAGAGTCGACGAAAAGAGGAAAATACACTTCTTATGCAAGGATCTGCGTTTACATGAACATTGCAGACCCTTTACCGGAATCCATTGAGGTTGAATATCAGGACGAAATATGGCAGCAGCCCATAGATTACGAGCATATACCTTTCCGGTGCAGGAGATGCCACGTATATGGACATCTAGCAAGGGAGTGCCCACAAAATCGAACAGTGGAGTCAGAGAAGGCTAATAGGGAGGAACTAAGGAAAGGAGAGGGATCCGGAGGTGAAGAAAATGAATTCAGGGAGGTACAAAGAAGGAGGAAGCCAAATCTGGGGACAACAAATCCTCAATCAAAGGAAACAAACTCACCAATTGAAAGTAAAAATAAGTTCAAGATCCTTCAAGAGGAGGAAGAGGAGAACGAGGGAGAAAAACAGGAAAAAGAGGTCAATGAGACAACTCCAATGGAAATCATAAAGGAAGTAAAAAGAAAAAGCATGAGCACAAGCAAAGAAACAGAAGGGGAAGAGGGAGAAAGACAAGAGAATATAGCTGAACAATCAATGACAGGTACGGATAATATAAAAGAAGTGGGAACAGAGGAAGAGAAGATAATGAAGAAATTACTCAATGAATGGAAAAAATTGGACGAAAGATTCATTCCGGAAAAAGAGAAACAGCTGTATAAAGAAACTTTTCAAAGATATAAGGAAAAGAAGGGAGGATTCATCGAAAATAGATCAGATCAAGCGGGAAACCAGGGATCCCAAAGCTCAGAAGGGGACGGCAATGGCAAGGGTGGAAGAAAAAAAGGAAGACGAACGATAAATGAATCGATCCAAGCAGTGGGAGAGATTCTAGTAAATTCAGGGAGGGTGATACATCTGTCAGAGGTATTTCAACAAACTCCTAAAAGTTTCAAATGATTGTTACAAGCTAGAATATTAGGGGACTAAATAGTAAAGGGAAACAAAGATATTTGAAAGAAAGGGTGAAGAAAGATAAACCAAGCATCATGATAATACAGGAAACGAAAATGGAATGGCAGCAACTGGCAGAAATTATAAAGAAATTGAAACTAGGATACGAGGTTATGGCCCTGGATGCAGTAGCAACAGCCGGGGGATTGGCTATTCTGTGGAACCTGGAGGAGGTAATTTTTGAAAACTGGTTCAGTCTTCCTAGAATCCTATCAGGCCTTTTCAGATTAGTGGGGATGGGAGAAAGAATCCTTATCTCAGGAGTGTATGGGCCACATATTTATAGAGAGCGGAAAGAATTCCTGAAGAATATCCAAATCATGAGGAGCTTAATCCCGGATACTCCTTGGATAATAGGAGGGGACTTCAATATGATCCGGGATCTAGGAGAAAAGAGAGGGGGAATAAGGAAAGAGGATCAGAACATGGAGGAGTTCAACGACCTGATTAGGGACCAGAGGTTAGTAGATATCCCTACAACTAATGGAATCCATACCTGGAATAATAGAAGAGGAGGACAGAATCAAATCGCTTCTAGATTGGATAGGTTTCTGCTATTAGAGCAAATTTTGAATCGCGATGTGTTTATTGAAGCAAAAATCCTTCCTAGCCTTGGTTCTGATCACTGGCCTATAAGATTAGAGATAGATATCAAGAAGGTTAAGGGGAAGAAACCCTTCAGATTCGAATCTTTCTGGCTTAGAGACCCCCAATTCATAAATAAATTGGAGGACTGGTGGAATCAGAGTACTATCAGGGGCAAGGGGAAAATGCATACCATACAATTGAAGCTCAAGGAGATTAAAAACAGAATAAAAGAATGGAATAAAGAAGAATTTGGGAACATTATGGAAGCAAAGCAGAAATTAGAAGGAGAAATGGAAGAAATCCAGCAAAAAATAAGAACGAAGAGAAGAGTATGGAGGAAGGAAGAATAATAAGCCAGCTGGAAGAGAGAAGGAAACAGGAGGAGATCCTGTGGAGACAAAAATCAAGGATAAAATGGTTAAGGGAAGGAGAAAGGAATACAAAATTCTTCCATCAAGCTATGATCCAAAACAGACAGAGAAATAGGATCCTTTCTATTAAAAATGCTGAAGGAGAAAGAGTAATAGAACAGGAGGATATAGAAAAGACTCTAGTTGACTACTATAAAGGGATCCTTACAGAAAACCAGAGGGATAGAGGAGAAGCAATAAATAATATATGTAAGGAGATACCAAGATTAGTAACAGAGGAGCAAAATAAAGCGTTAATGTGGGCAGTAACCATGGAAGAGTTAAAAGAGGTGGTGATGAATATGAGCAGGAATAAGGCCCCAGGACCGGATGGGTATACAGTGGAATTCTTCCAGGCTAGTTGGAATTTTATAGGAAAGGAGACGTTGGAGGCAGTTGAAGAATCACAAATGAAACAGCGAATATGGCCTGGTATAAACTCGACTTTTCTAACCCTGATCCCCAAAAGTAATAGCTCGGAGGAGCCACAGGGCTTTAGACCTATTGCCCTGTGTAATGTCATCTACAAGATTATATCCACACTGATAGCGAAAAGGTTGAAACCTCTCCTGCCCAACTTAATTGCGCCTGAGCAGACTGGCTTTGTGGAGGGTCGGCAAATCTTGGATGGTATAGTGGTATCTCAGGAGGTGATACATTCCCTAAAGATGAAAAAACAGAAAGGGATGCTAATGAAGTTGGATTTATCCAAGGCCTATGATCGATTGAACTGGGACTACCTCAGAGCGATTCTGGGAGCTTTTGGTTTTGAGAACAGGTGGATAGAATGGATATTCAGCATGATCTCTACTCCAAATTTCTCAATTTTGGTCAATGGTATACCTACAGGTACGTTTAATGCTACCAGGGGAATTAGGCAGGGGGACCCAATTTCCCCGTTCTTATTCATCTTGGCGGTGGAAGGCTTAAGTAGAAAACTCAAAAAGGAAGTAAGAGAAAAGAAAATCAAAGGAATCAGTTGTGGGGGAACGATTTGACCATCACACATCAACAGTTTGTTGATGATGTGATGCTATTTGGAGAAGCGTCGCTCAAGGAGGTGAGAAATTTCAAGAAGGTCTTAGAGGTCTTCATGAGCGCATCAGGCATGGAGATTAACAAGGATAACTCTTGTACATTCATATTTAATACACCAGATTCTATCAAAGCCCATTTAACTAGAATTCTAGGTTTCAGACAGGGAGAGTTACCTACTAAATATTTGGGTATCCAACTGGATATAAACCCTAATCGGATAAAGAATTGGCAGAGCATGTTGGAAAAAATCAAGAAAAGATTAGCCAGTTGGTCTTTCAGATCGATGAACATCGCAAGCAGAATAGTCCTATTAAAATCAGTCTTATTATCTATACCTATATACCCCTTGTCTATTATGGCCGCCCCCAAAGGAGTTTTCTCCAAAATGAGGGAGATCTTGGGGAAATTTTTATGGGGGGGTCCCAAGCAACAGAAGAAATGGACTCTGGTCTCATGGGAGAATGTAATCAAGAGGAAAGAGGAAGGAGGCCTGGGAGTGAGAGATCCAGAAATTGTGAATAAGGTTCTAGGGGCGAAGCTATGGTGGAGATGGGTCCAGGGGGGAACCGATGTGTGGAAAAAAATATGGAATCAAAAATATGACATGCCTAGTACAACTGAAGGGCGTTTAAGAGTAGAGGAAACTCCAAGAGGATCGCAAATCTGGGAATTAGCAAGTAGAAATAAGGATATAGTTAAGAACCTTGCTTTCTGGGAAATCCGAGAGGGAAGCTCAACAAGATTTTGGGAGGTAGGATAGCAACAGCGTGACAAACTGGATAGGATCCAAATTCTTGATGAAGTCCAAGAAAAAGCGAAAAGGGCAGGAATGGAATATGTGAGGGACTACTGGAAAAGAGAAGAATTAAATGACATTTGGAGAGTCTGGAGAAGACCGGAGGAATGGGATGAGAATATAAATCAGGAGGCAGAGCAAGCGTATACCAAAGAAATAGAACCAAGGAAGATCAAAATCAGAGCAGGTAAGGATATTCTCAGATGGGGTAAAGCGATGAAGGGCATTTTCACGGTAAAAGAAGCATACTACTGGGCAACGAAAGAGGAAAGAGAGGAGGGACCAATGGAATGGAAAAAGATTTGGGAAGGAAAATGGTGGCCAAAAATAACATTTTTCGCATGGCTGGTGAGCAGAGGAAGGATCCTGACATGGGATAATATTCAGAAAAGAGGAATGAATGGACCCTCAAGATGTAGTCTCTGCAGCAAGGAAATAGAAACTCAGGAGCACTTATTGAACAAATGTTCATACGCTCAGAGCTTGTGGGAGGAAATTAGGGTGCTTTTTGGTATGACAAAAAGGGATCCAGACAACATCAGGAATACTCTGATTCAATGGGGAAAGGGGAATTATCAAAGCAAAGTTGTAAGAAGAATATGGAACTTGGCAGTAGGTTTCGTAATATGGTCGATTTGGAAAGAGCGAAATCGAAGAGTCTTTAGGGATAAAAGCTGTCAAGAATCGATAATTTGGGATGAAATATGCAGGTCAATTAAAGAAACTGTTCTGTCCGAAGTATGGGAGGAAGAAGATTGGAAGATGAATCCAGAGGAGCAGAGAATAGTCTCAAAACTGAACATGGAATTTAAGATGGTCTACCCCAATACAGAGAGGAGGATCAGAACTGGCATGCAGAGCCCCAACTATTTCAGACTACCTGGGGATCAACGGATCAAATTAAACTTCGACGGGGCCTCAAAGGGTAACCCGGGACAAGCAAGTATGGGAGGCATCTTCAGAGATAGTAGAGGTAATACAAGGTGGGTGTTTGCCGAATGGGGAGGGGAAATGACGAACAACGAAGCAGAGTTAAGGGCAGTACATCAGGGTCTCCGGATAGCAGTTACAAACGGTTACATGAACCTTGAAATCGAAGGAGATTCCCAAATAACGATAGAGATGTTAAGGAAATTAAGGGATGGTAGGAGATGGGATCAGGTAACGAACAGTTGGAGGACAGCAGGGATAATCCAGGATATTGAGGGGCTGCTGAGTAGGATTGAATACACAATAATTAACCACGTATTGAGAACGGGGAATCGCGCAGCTGATCTATTGGCCAATTGGGGAAGTGGAGGTTCGAACAGGACAGTGGATGGCAGCTGGACATCATTAAAGGATGATCCAAGTTGGATCGAGTTAAATAATATACTAAATCAGGACTATAATGAAGCGATCGCACAGGAAAGAAATAATTAAATGCCTCTGGGCTATGGGGAGGAGGAGAAAGGACAGGTTAATCAATGCTCGGACAGAGCGTATGTAGGATCAAGCATACGAAGATCAAGTCGTGAAGGTCGGGATCAATCAAACCACGGGAAAGGTGAGCATCTCAAGGAGAGAGGTGGGAAAGGTACCGAGAAGGGGAGGTGGAACTGTCAGAGAGACAGAGAACGCTAGCCCTCATGATAGGGAGAAGAGGACAACTAGAAGAACAAATGAAAAGGATAGTAATGAGGAGGACAGGAAGCAACGATGCTTCAAGAAGAAAAGGTGGCAAAGCAGGGGTAATATAGGATCAACATGCAATAGAACGACGCAAAGAGAGAAACCAGGAGCGAACCAAAGCCAAGTGAGGGGGAGAATTAGGAAACCGCAGCAGACGAAGGACAACTGGAGAAAGCAAAAGAGGGCAAGGAAAATGGCAGAGAATCAAGAAAGGGGAGCAGGAAGGTGGACGAGAAGCAAAGCGGCAGTTCCAGAAGAGAAAGGAAAGAGTATAGCAGAGGAAGCTCCGCAAAAGATCTTTCTAACAATCCCGGACGAGTCGGAGGAAGAATTTGATATCCGGAATTACATTATTGAAGAGGGGTCAGGACGAGCAAAGGCTGGAAAGGAAAGTAAGTCGGAGGGGAACCAGACGGGGACGAGAAACCGAGAAGACGAGGAAGATGACCAGGAAGAAGTAGAAGATGAGGAGTATGGTAGGAGAGTAAGGGGCAGAGGAACGTGTGGTCGGGGAAACCAAAGAGGAAAAGGAGGGATTGGAGGACGAGGTGGACGAGGGAGTAGGGGCGGAAGAAGGGGATCAGACGAGGGAGAAGCCAGTGAGGCGAGAGGCAGAAAAGGAGGTAAGAAGGATATGAGAAAGAAGCTACAGGAAGCAGAGGAGGCCTATTACCACGATACTAACCCGAACATCAAAAGGATAATTGACCACTTAGAGGAAGAAGCCATGCAGGAGACTTCAGATCCCGAAATGGAAGATTGGGAGCGGCTCCTCTCAGACTCGGGGCATACGAGGGGGAGAATGTCCCTTTATAAACAATCGCTACATGTTTACTGGGGAATGAAACGGTTACTGGCCAAAGCAATGGAACAGGTGGCCATGGAAATGGCCGAACTGTCCCAAGGAATCCCCACCCTGAAAAAGGAACTGAAGAATATTCAGATCACCCTACTCATGCAGGATAGGAAAATGGATGTGATTCAGCAGATGCTGCAAACGGGAGGAATGGGAGTCAAGATAGAGGAGTCAGAGCCTGGCGCAATGAACCAGTAGAAGAAGGAGCGGCTGCAAGGAGGTTTTTATATAAATCTCCATTTTGATTTCTGTAATGTTAAATGTTACTGATTCTGAGAAAAAACAGTTTGACTAGAGGAAGAATAGAGGTGTATTTAGCTTGGATAGGTAGACTGATAATATACTTTTTTTGGCTGGCTTTTAAAAACTTCAGATGGTCAAGAAACCCGGTTTCCCTTAAGGGCGGGTTGAGACCTGCATATATATGTACTGTCTTTAATTTTTGGTAATGGAAAATCAGAGTAACGCCTCAGCTTACAAAAAAAAAAATAATAATAATGGTGTAAAAGATTTTGTTATGACTTCGAAAAACATTAAAATTTCAAAAAAATAATGAAAACATAAAATTTAAAATAAAAACCAAAATAAAAATAATGAAAAAAAACACAAAAAAAGTTTAAAAAATACCAAAACGTAAATAAAAATATATATTAAAAACAAAACATAAAATTAAAAAAAATCAATCATAAAAATGTAAAAAAAATAAATCAAAATTAACCTATAAAATACAAAAATTAAAAAATTGAAAAAATTTAAAGAAATAAATAATAAGAAAAACATATTTTCAAAAAAATAACATTTTTTTGTATTGTGGTAAACCATAAATTTTTTTTGGAAAAAATAAAAAAATAAAAAAATAAAACTATAAAACTAATTTGGAAACAATAAATAAATAAATAAATAAATAAAACTATAAAATTAAGTAAAATAGGAAATTTAAAAAAAGCATTAAAAAAACTAAAAAAATAAAATAAAAACAAACTAGATTAAAAAAATAGAAAAATAACAAAAAAAAATCGAAAAAAATTAAAAAATTACAAAAATTACAAAAATTAAGATTAAAAACATTTTCAAAAAACTCTAAAAAACAAAAATACCTTGAAATTCAAAATAAAATAAAAACCCGAAAAACAATTAAAATTTAAAAAAAAAGCATATTTTTCAATTAAACATCATTTTCAAAAAAAATTAAAATTAAAGAAAGCTAAATATATTTTTGATATTTTTTAAAATAACATTTAAAATATAATTTAAAAAACATTTAATATATATATATATATATATATATATATATATATATACACACACACACACACATAATAAACATATTTAACAAAATTTATTTTTTATTAAAAAAAACTATTTTATCGGCCACCGCCCCCACGGGCGGCCGGACAGTGGCTATTTGATTATGAGAATCAAATAGCCACTTCCTAGCCACCCCCACAGGTGGTTGGTCGGTGGCTATCTGATTCACCACTCAGCCGCCTGTGGGGGTGGCTGGGTGGTGGTTATCTGATTCTCAGAATCGGATAGCGACTGCCACGGCGACCGAGCGGTGGCTATCCGATTCTGAGAATCGGATATCCACCTCAAGGGCGGTAAAGGGGTGGTTATCCAATTCCGAGAATCGGATATCCACCGCTTGACCACTGGTGGGGGTGGTTATCTGATTTTCGGAATCGAATAACCATCGCTCGACCGCTCGTGGGGGTGGCTATCCGATTCTCAGAATCGAATAGCCATCGCCCAGATGCCCGTGGGGTGGCTATGCAATTCTCGAAATCGAATAGCCATCGCCCGGTTTCCCATGGGGGTGGCTATCTGATTCTGAGAATAGGATAGCCACCGCCCAGCCACCAATGGGGGTGGCCAAATGGTGGCTATTTGATTCCCATGGGTGGCTGGGCGGTGGCTATCTGATTTTTGGAATCGCATAGCCACCGCCCAGCCACCCGTGGGGGTGGCCGAGCAGTGGCCATCTGATTCTGAGAACCAGATGACCACCGCTCAGCCACCCGTGGGGGTGGCCAAGCGGTGGCCATCTGGTTCTCAGAATCAGATGGCCACCGCTCGGCCACCCCCACGGGTGGCTGAGCGGTGGCCATCTGGTTCTCAGAATCAGATGGCCACCGCTCAGCCACCCATGGGGGTGGCCAAGTGGTGGCCATCTGATTCTGAGAATCAGATGGCCACCGCTTGGCCGCCCATGGGGGTGGCCGGACGGTGGCTATCTGATTCCGAGAATCAAATAGCCACCCCCATGGGCAGTCAGGCGGTGGTTATTCGATTCCGATTAGGGAACTGATACTGTTATGCGTTCAATATTTGTAATATGTGATTTTCGCATTAATTTTTAAGTTAATAATTCTTTTTTGAAATTTTTTTTGACATGAAATTCATAAAAAAAAACTATTATTTAACCATTTTTAGTTAAAATTTTCGTATAAAAATTGTGATTTTGACATGTCAATTTTAGCAAAATATTATCAAAACGTGTAGTTTTTTAGTTATATTTATGTAAAAAATGGTTATTTTTATGTCCATTGTTAAAAAATATTATTTTTTAGAAACAATTATTTCATGTAGATTGAAAAATTAATTAAGGATGTATAAATATGTAGAATATCGAAAATTCAAAATATCGACCTTCTAATTTAAAAATCCAACCTCACTACAAAAAAATTAAAATTAAAATAAAAACAAGAAAATATGAAGAAAACGACTACTTCAAAAATTATTAAATTTACAAAATAGTTATTTACATTTCATACATTATAAAATTTAAAGTCAAAAAATAGGTCTTTTAAAAAAAGGGTCTGATGCAGAATTACCACTTTTTTAAATCAGCATGAAAATCAATACCATTCTAAAACACAATGTACATAAAAAAATTGAAGTGCCAAAAACTATGCTCTGAAAAAAAACATGTGTGTTCTGCATCACCCATTTTCAAAATCAGGTCACTTTTTTGCTATCTCTACAAAACGGGTAACAATATCAGTTACGGTTTCAAAGTTTACATTGTTTTTTTCATTGGGGTTTATTTTTCATCCTTTTTGACCTTTTTTCATTCTTTTTGTCCTTTGATTTTTCTTTTAAGACATACCCTCTTTACATTTTTTTGATTTTTTGAATATGGAAAACATTTGCAGAAAAGAAAAGGTATGTACATATTATAGTTTTGATCTCATCCATTCAAAAACTATGACACCTATTGGTATAGGAACATAATAGTGGCTCCGCTTGGGGATGGAATTTCCAGGTGAAATGTCAAGAACTAGTAGATCAATGGCTTTCTAAACTTCTGTGATTTTATTCTACAACTTTCCCTTTACTTTGCTACTTTATTGATACTTACTGACAGTAAAACTTTCGAAGCTTAGGGCCTTCTCTTTGGGCTTCAACTCCAAAATTCACCATCCAACCCAAACTAAACTTTGTGAAGGATATAATATGTACAAGTAATTAATAAAATCAATGACTGGGATCTATATAGTGCTTAAGCATTCGACCATTGACTGGTCCTTCTACTTCTGCACCATCCAATTCTTTGAGAAAATAAGCATTATTGCCTCTAAAAGCATAAATAACGTAAGGACCTTTCCATAGGAAGTCAAACTTCCCATGTTTCCCTTTATCTTCCCTTCTTGAGTCTCATTTCAAAACTTTATCTCCTAGATAGAAATCTCTTGCCTTGGTTCTCTTGTCGAATGCTTTCTTGATTATCTCCTGCACGACTTGGGATATGATGTACACTTCTTCCCTAGTTTGCTGCAAATGAATTTTTTGGTTAATCCTTCTCTGAATATCATTTGGCTCAACGTGTTCTTCTTGGAGTAATTTCATCACTGGAGTTCCCAAAGAATATGGGAAGACAATCTCCATTCCATAGACTAGTTGATAGGGACTGGTACCAATGGATTTCTTTGTGGTTAGTCTGTCTGCCCACAAAGCATTCACTAGTTTCTTATTCCAAGTCTTCTTATTATCTTCCAACAATTTTTTGATAATATTCATTAAGCTCTTATTGGATGACTCTGCTAGTCCATTTCCTTGGGGATAGTAGGCTGTGGAGTGTCCAAGGGTTATGTGATACTTTTTGCAAAAATAAATCATCCTTTTTGATTTAAAGGCTGCAACATTTTCTGTGATGATTTTGGTGGGGCAACCAAATCTGGATAGAATGTTGGCCTCAAGAAAACCTATTATGACTGTATCAGTGGCCTATCTTGAAGGTATGGGTTCTATCCACTTTGTAAAATAATCTGTGGCAGTTAAGATCCATTTATGCTGGGCTAAGGAAGGGGGATGAATTTCACCAATGAAGTCGAGACCCCACTGTTGAAATGATGTTTCAGTTGATATAGGTTTCAAAGGTAATGGTAGTAGTTTTCTTTTCCCTTCAAAAATCTAAAATTTGTGGCATGAGGTTACAATTTTTTTCACATCAACAAACAGAGTGGGCCAATAAAAACCAGCCCTCAAGATCTTATCAGCTGTTGTCTTCCAATAGAGATGTCCCCCACAGTCACCTACATGAAACTTTTGCAAAATTTTATTAGATTCTTCTTTTAACAAACAATTTAAAAAGATTCCTTCATGATTATTCCAAAATAAGGCGTTATCAATTATGCAAAACTTCAAAGATTTAATCTTTAAGAACCTACTTTTAGTCCTGGATAGCTCTCGAGGAGCTTGACGGTTTTGTAGAACATATATTATGTTAACATACCATGGTGAATCTGTAAAGGCTTGGTTGATCTGTGGAGTCACCATCTCCTCTTCATTATCCAGTTCTACAATGAAATTTATGTCTAGGGCCTGATAGTTTGATTCAGCCATGAGCTTAGCCAAACCTTGGCCTTTGATCAATTTGGTAGATTTAATTTCTAAATCATACTCTAATATTGTAGCTATCCACTTTCCTCTCTTTCCATCAGGTCCATCCTGTGTTAGAATGTCCTTGACTACAACATTGGGAACATAAGCTACTATATGAGAGTACAAGATATAAACTCTGAAATCTTTAATTGCTTTAACCAGAGAAAAAGCCTGCTTTTCCATTATGTTATACTTTAAAGGTGCATCTATTAGGACTTTACTGAAGAAGGGTATTGGCTGTTTAAAACCCTGATCATTTTTCTGCAAGAGGACTGCAACAATTTTGTGTTCTAAAGCAAAAGAAAATATGATGAATTCCCTATCAAACATTGGACTAATGAGAACTAGTGTTTGTGTCAAGGCTAGCTTTATATCTTCGAATGAATTTTTAGCCTCTAGAGTCCATTTAATAGTTGAATCTTTATTTAACATTTGTTTAGTAATCTAATTAACTTAGATAAATTAGAGTTAAATCTCCTCAAAAAGTTTATTTTGCCTAAAAATTCTTGAAGTTCTTTGATGTTCCTGGGATGTGGTATCTGCAAAATGGCTTCAATTCTTGGTGGGTCAATTCTGATACCATCTTTGGAGATAATGTGGCCTAGTAATTTCCCTTCTTCTAGCCCAAATAAAGATTTTTTAGGATTCAGAGAAATCCCATATTTCCTGCATTTAATAAAGCCCTGCCTAAGATGATCTAGGTGTTGCTGATCTGATTTAGAAAATACTGTGAGATCATCAAGGTATATTACCAGGAAATCATGGATTTCCTTAGGAAAGGCTATGTCCATTTCTCTTTGAAAGGTGGCCATACATTTTTTAACCCAAATGGCATTTTCACTTACATGAAAGTGCCCCATGGAGTTGTGAATGTAGTCTTTGCCTGATTGTCTGAGTGGACTAGGATTTGGTTATAACCAGAGAACCCATTTAACAGTGAGATCCTGGAGGAACCTACTACCCTCTGTAATATGTGATCCAATTTTGGAAGGGGATATTTATCCTTAAGTGAAACTTTATTCAAATTTCTAAGGCAAACACATAGCTTAATTTCACCAGTTTTCTTTCTAGTGGATACCAAATTGGAAACCCAGTTTGAGAACATGATAGGTGCAATAATCCCAACTTCATACATTCTTTTGATCTCCTTTTCAATAGAAGGCAGTAGAACAGGGTTGATTCTTCTAAGCTTCTGTCTAAAGGGCTTTTGATCTTCTTTTAAGGGAATAGTGTGTTGTATTAGGATAGTATCATAGGATTTCAGGTCCTCATAACTCCAGACAAAAACGTCATGGAAATCTTTCAGCAGTTCCATATATTTCACTTTTTCATTTGGAGGTAATGATTTTGACAGTTTTATCATTTTGGGATGCTCTTCAGATCCTATATTACATTCCTCAATGTCTGATTTCAAGGGTTCCATTTTAGGCTGTTTAGGAGTATCGTTTGAATCAAATAATTCCTCCAAAGGAATTAATCCTTTGGGTAGAAAATTACCTTTAAGGTTTATAACTTTAGTTTCTTCATCAATTTCCATTGTTTTAGGTTTCGAATGTCTGATTTTGTAAACTTTGTAGGATGAAATCTATCTATCTGATCATCTTCTGGTTTGTAAATTTCTATTTCATCAAAGCAATCAACATCTAATGCTATGTTTGTATCTATGTTGGTATTTACAAATTCATTATTTAAAGTCAAAAAATTGTTAATTCGCTGATCATTCTCAAATACTTGCCAGTTCTTTAAATTGTCAGGAATGGAAGGTCTGTGCCTAACCTCAGCTGTGTACTGATGGTTGGGCTAAAATGGCAACTTGCAAGTACTAGAAAACATGGCTAAGCTGTGAGCTTGCATGTTGTGTTTTCTTGGAATAACAACAAGTTTAGTTTCTAAAAAATGATTTAATATCTCTACCACTCTTCCTCTCTAAAATGTTAATCTAGGATCCCTAGTCATATAAACAACATTAATTTGTTTAATTACCAACTCATAATCTCCCATGATAGAGACTCTAATGGCTCCTAACTTTTACCAGTTTCAGACCTAACAGGAGTGCTTCATATTCGGCCATGTTGTTTATGTATTTAAAGTTTAACCTGTAGGAACGACCCTCTAAATGATCATTTTCCAAGTTATAAATCCATACACCTGCTCCTGCACCTAGTTTGTTGACTGACCCATCAAATTCAAGATGCCATAGGATTTCATGCTCATAATTTTCATCTGGGTAGTGAGATCTTTCTTGACTAAGGTATGTAGGTCATCTTTTTTATCTAAAATCTCATGAATTTGGACATTTTGATTTTCTTTTAATACTACAATTTCTTTTGGTTTTGCTGTTATATTGTTTGGAGTGTCTTCTTGATTATTTTCAACATTGTAAAGTATGAAAGAATCAATATCAGAATGTACTGAATATATGGGAAAGTTTTGAGGCCTCTCCTGGGTACTCACTACATACTTCATCAGAGTCTCTCTATACAGTTTCTCGGGATGTCCAAAGGCTGATATGGTAGCATATGACACGTCAAGTTGCATAGATCCTTGGAGTTTGGCACCCCAAGATCTAGACAACAACATACCATACTTGGGTGGTATATCAGCAACAACTATATCCATAAGTATGGTCTTAGCTGGGTACTATACTAGGGACACACACAAATATTTTATAAGACTTAAGCATTTAACTTGGCTTGAATCAAAGGAGAACAGATCCTTATCAAGCCTGGTGACATCCAAGTTTAGCTTTTCCATTACAGACTTAGGCATAAGATTATGTGAGGCCCTAGAGTCGAGCATGGCATTATGTAAGATTTCATCGTGGATGTTAAGGCTGATGTAGAAGGGTGGTATTCCTCCTTCAACTGGCTTTCCATTAACACCTGGTATGAAAATTAACTTAGGTTGGTCATCAAATAGATTCACAGAGTCTTTATTTTCAATGAAATTTAAAGATTTACTAATTTGAGATCTCTAAGTTTCATGTTTAACTAATTTTGTTAGAGGCACTGAGATTTTTAATTTGGCCACCTCTGCTCCCAAATTGAAAGGCAGAGGGGATTTATCTGTTTGAACATTTGAAACCTTAGAACCTAGGTTTTGAGTAGTCTTTTCTTCTGTTTCATTGTTTGGAGTGTTTTTAGTTGGATTTTCTGGTGTAATTTTTAGAGGCTATTCCATTGTTCTCTTGAGGGGGACTGAAGTGGAAGATTGTTCATTAGAAGGCTGGTTATCAATTACATCTTCAATGGTGGGACTGGGAGGGTTTTGATGTGGTCTAGAAAGGATTTGTAAAGTTTTTGTAACTTGAGGATTCTGATTTTGGATTTTACTTTCTTAGGCTGGTTAGGTGCTGCTTTTTTATTCTGATCAGGAACATCAATGTTCTTTTTGCTTCTTAAGTTGTACTATTTATGTACTTCGAAAATAGCAGAGTCATACCCTTACTTATAGTCGAAGGATTCTCCTTTTTGGGTCTGTAATTGTTGAAGCATGTATATTTCTTGATCATCCTGAGTTAGAAACACATTTTCTTCATCATCTAAGCCCATAAGGTTGATCTGGGTATCTATCTCAGGGTCTTCTTGGTTGGAGGTTTCAACATAATTTTCTTGGAAAGGTGGTCTAATGTTCTAATCAGGCCCATTTTTACTAGTGTTTTGGTTCTGGTTTTTCTTAAAGTTCGGATTCCTCACTGGATTAGCCTGTTGGTTATCCCAGTGGGGTTTCCTTTCAACGAATTCTATTCTATCCATCAACCTTTCCATTCCTTTGGCCAAAGCATCCATTTTCTGATCAAAGGGTAAAGTTTCATCTTTCAGAGGTGTTCTTCTCTCATTTCTAACCTGGCCCTTTTGGATAGTAGATTAGCTTCTACACTAACTGCTACACTTTGCATATCTTCAAGTGTAGGGGGATTCCCTTCTCTAAGTTGAAAAGCCATATCTGTGTCAAATCCGTCTGGAACTTAATTAGGGCTAAGCCAGGTGGAGGCCTTAGGTCAAGTGGGATTGCATTATATACATTATTATACCTGGCCCAGTAGTCCTGAACAGTTTCATTTGGTACCCTTTTAAGGTTTTCATATTCAGATAAATTTGAAGGGGGTTGTTTTTCTTCTCCCACCTGTTTAAGAATTGTTGGTAAAGAACTTCTAAACTATCTATGATTTGCGGGGGAAAAGATATAAACCATGTTCTCACTTCTCCAGCTAAAGTTTGGACAAAGATTCTCATTTGGACATCTCCTATGTCTATTTCATGAAGTTCAAAATAATCTGTCATTTTCTTAGTGTGCTGTTGTGCAGTGTAAGTTCTAGTGCCATCGAATAAGGTGATTTTACTATGATAATCTACTGGTAAGGCACCTTGAGGAGCAGGCATCATAAGGGGGGCATATTTGAGTGCCATGGCTCTAAGCTGTATAGGATTGAGAACAAGAGTTGTAGTACCTGAAGGATTTGGGACAACAAGGAGAGTTGGGATGACAGGGGTAGTGGGTACTTGAAGGGTAGTGATAGGTTGATGGGGGAGTGAAGGTATGAATGTAGAGGAGGGATGAGGACTGTGTCTACAAGTTCACTCTCAGACTTGGTTCTAAACAGAGAGAGGTCAAAATACTCGTCAAAAGGGATGTCTTCAATAAACAACCACTCAGCAGGGCATGAATTGGATCTAAAAACAGGTCTAGGGCTTACTGAACTTTCTTATCTTCTGATTATTCTCAGAATAAGGTTGGGATTTTCAAATATAGGGGGAGGATTTGGACCATGCTTGGCCCTGGTATAGTGAGTTCTCCCTGAATCCAGATTTCGAGATGTTTATGATTATTTTTCTTTTTATGAACTTTTTTCTCAATAATTTCTAATAACCCTTTAAGTTGCTTTAAAAATAAAAATTTGTATTCCTCAAGGGTTTATTCTTTTAGACTCAGGTTCTAGCCAACCTAAGTCTAGAGAGTGCTCTCTAGTTATAATTTAACTTTGTTTGAATAAGATTTCAGGCTAGTTCTTAAAGTTCAGAGTTGTTTTTTCTTGATTGGGTGGTGGAATTAAGAAGACAGATGGGCAGAACAAGTATTTAGGCCATTGGGCTATGGGGTCAATTAAGAGTGGCTAAACTGGATCGGATCAATCACTTAGGTAAGAGTTCACAGGGTAGGCTAGCACAAAAAAAGCGAATCTGCAGGTTCAAATGGATGAAGTAGTCCTAACCAAGGCAAAGGGAAATGAAGAATCCTTAATCGGGATTAAGATGAAGAAAGGAAGGATGACCATTAGCAAAGGGCAATGAAGAATCCTTTACTATGGACCAAAGGAGGGAAAACTACGGAAGTAAGGGAGCAATTAATAATTCCTAGACCAAGATAGTTTAGTAGAAAACATATATAAAGTAAACAGTTAAAATAGATAGCATTTAAGCTAATTCTTAGATATCATTCTTTGTTTACTTTTAAGATTTCGTAAGAGACACATATGAATATTTATAACATGAAGAGAAAACAATATTTAAACATGAAGAGATAATACTTATTTGTTCCAACTGTGCACAAGAATCCAGTGAAATTTTCTCAGCTTTATTTCATATCTAGCAAAATTAGTCCAGACTTGAATACAAAAGCTCCTTGGCTCAATATAAATTATCTAAAGAAAGTTATTTTAATCCACACTAATTACTTCAATTTGTGAAGTATTTACACAAAAATTGATACAAAAATATCTCATAACCATATGATAATTATTCTAGGAAACAAAAGATATCTTCAACACGAAGGTAGAGATAGATGGAGAACTGATTGCTTTCTATCCCTTTTATTGTGATTGTGCTGGCTGTTGTTGCTTAGATTTGGCTCTTGCAGTTTGCCTTGTAGTTATGTGTTGGAATCACTATCATCTTTGACCTATTGATACTCTTTACCTGTGCCGTTTGACCCTGTCTTACCTGTTTTACCTGGCAGTTATCTTTTTATCTTATAGATTTACTATAGTAATTTATAATAAATCAGTCAAACTGGTCCACTATTCACTGTCAGGTAACTTCATTCTTATCATTTTCCTGTAGATTTCATTAGCTTCTGTGTACTTAGCAAAATTTTGTTTGCTTGTGAACAAGTGCTTAACTTCATGTTCTATGTAGAACAAATTCTCAAGGCCATCATAAAGCACCTTTTGAGTGGGCAAGGCTTTCACCCCTGAAGTACTAGCTTGGCTTTTGGCCAGCTTGTCTAACTTTCCAATATAATCTTCCTGGGTCATTAGTTTGTCGTTTATCACCATAGGATTGGGAAGTCCTTTTTCTCTTACAATGCCATACTTTAGCATGAAGCTGTCAATGTCTGCTTGGATGCTCTGACATATTTTCTCCAGATTTAGCATTAAGTTCCTTTTAGTGAGGACTTTCTTGATTTCTATGATTGTTCATGTTCTGTCCCCTATGTCCAATTCATCAATTTGATATCTATTTTTGATAAGAAGGTAATCAACTGATTGGCTTCTTCAGGTTTATTTCCCAGTTCCTCCACTATCTTGTGGATTGCCTCTGTAGCCATTTTGAATAATTTTGTTTGCTAAAAAATTATATGAATAGAAGGCCAAACATCATATAATGGAATCAATGATGTTGGCCCAAAGGATTTCTCTCATTTTTCCCAATGGTTCTTGCAGTGTTAAATCCTTCTCAAGGGCTTTTATCCTTTCTGCCATCCTTAGGTTCCTCTGAGTTTCTTACTTATGTTGTATTTGTACAAGTTTACAATTGGTTTCTAAACTTGACCCTTGTTCTCTGAGCTTCTTAAGCTCAGTGGCATGGATACTCATTTCTTACATGGCTTTGATCAACTCTACAATTTTCTATATGGGTGTCTCTGTGCTGGTTGATGTACCTGTGCCTGATGTAGTACCTGTCACTGGCAATGCTATTGCTGGTGGAATTGTTGGTGCCAAGGCAGCTGCCAAGGTGGAGGGTACTGCTGTGGAAACTGTAGGTACTATAGTCTAAGGAGCGGTGGCCAACTCACTCTGCTTGGACTGTATCAAATTATCTAATTCTTCTCAGTTTCCTTCAATTGGTCATTTAACATAAGGACTAAGTCCATATGTTCTTCCTCCTTCTGTGTTTCCAATGCTTCTGTTGTTTGAGGATGATGGAGAGGTGGAATCTTGAGTTGCTTCTTTAATGCATCCATGTCATCATTTTTCTTTTTTATCAGTTGCTCTGCTGCTTTCATGTCCTTGGGATCATGTCCCGGCTCTATGACCAAGTCCTCTAAGGACTTTATTCTGGTGTCTTTGGCCTGTGAAGAGGCCTTTTCCAACTGAAATTATGCTGAGATGTCATTTAGTGAATTCTGAAGTTGATGAGCTGCTATGGCCTTCCTGGTCAGTGTGGAATAGAGCATTTCTCCAGTTTGTTTATGCAGCTCAATTTGGTCAATAGGATGGATATCCTTTGCCATAACCTAAAAATATGTCTTAAGATAATCTACTATTGACTTTCATTGTTGATCGGTTGGCTTCAAAAGGCTCATCTGCATTTTCTCTTCTTTTATATCAAAGGCTGACATTAGCCTTGTTTGGTTTGTTGGAGCCATCCTTAGAGAATGTGCATAACTTTGCATCTTTAACCTCTCATTCCTTGCCTTGATTTCCTCATATTTTTCTTTAATGTCCTGGCTCTATCCAGTGGGGACCTTGAAAGAGGATACTTCCACACTTCGTTACCTTTCCAACATTTGAGTTTGAGAGGTGGAAGGTTCTTGTGTCCCTCCTGAAGGAATGGTGTGCCCACTTTTTGTTCTTTTCGCTCCTGAAGTCCCTGCTATTTCCTCAGTGTATTCTTGCTTTGCATATGGATTTAACCTCTGGCTCTTAACATAGGTTTGTGCAACCGGCCTGCTAGAAGGAGTGGCCTCGTCTCTGTCTCTCTTAAGGTTCCTCTTCTCATTTAGAGGAGTCTGCAAAATAGGAGGATTTCTCATGATTTGTTTAGGTTGAGCCAGCTCCTCTGAAATTTCAGGCTGTTCAGATTCTTCTTGTTGTTCTGACAGTTCTGGTTGCTTTGATGGACCTACTTCTGTTGATGGACCTACTTCTTCTGTCTATTGAATGTGTCCCTGTGATTGTCTCTGAGACTGAGACTCTCCTGGCACCTGTACAAAGGAATCCTCATCAAGCCTTCTATCTAAATCTATCAAAACATTATCAACAACAACCTCTGTGCTATCTAGATCTATCAAAGTTCCTTCCACCCATTCAGATTGATTAGCATATTGTTCAATTTTAGGGATACTGTGGTGGATGTAAGGAGATAGTTTGTTCTTTTTTCTCTTATTACAAATGAAGCTGAAGGGGTCAGAAGTCCACATGAAGCTCTGTTTCAGTTTCAACCTTTGGAGGATTTCTTCTGCCTCCTTTCCTGCTTCCCTATTGTTACAAATGAATGGGCCTAGCTGATCCTTTATCCTGAGTTGGGCTTTCTTCTTGGTTTTTACAAAGTGCACTCATCTGCGTTTATCATTTGCCTGTAGTACTCCAGAGCAAACAATCTCATGGGGAGGTATCTAGGCAACTTGTAAGGGGGCAATTCACATCCATAAATTTGGATTTTAGGATGGTTTTGGTACAAGTACCAATCCCCTACTTTGTACTGCTTTGACAACTGCAGGACTCTCCTGATGTCTGCACTGAATCTAGGTGGAGGGCTTCCTAGTAGCATGGTTGTCACAAGGTAAACAAAGAGGTCTATGAAGTTTGTATAGGAGTATTGAGAATCAAACCGATGAATCAAAGAAGTCTAGAAGATCACTGATCTGGGGTTTCCTCTGGTATCTAGATTTTCGAGGGCAATTGGAAATCTATCAACTTGGTAGTGAATAAATGATACAAAACTAAGGAATACTTGAACACTCTTTCATTTTCTAATCTTATGAACTGATCATGCATTTTGTCAGCAATAAATTTGGCATAATCAAACATGATGGCTGGTGGTTGGCCAAGAGAGTATATTCACATGAAGGATATTATGATTTTCATCTACAAGTTCACTAGTGGTGTAGCCTAGAACATTGGATATCATATCTATAATGTCTCGACCATGGCTAGAGAAAATATTCCATAGATAAGGAGGAGTGTCCTTTGGGATGTATTGTTCTTCTCTAATAAAGGTTTGGAATAACTGAGCTAGTCTGATTGAAGTGAGTGTAGGGTATCTGTTCAGCATATCTCCAATGGAAAGTGGAGTCAGATTTTGGCTTGGCTGCAATTGAAGCATCTGGTTAATAGATTATGTAGTGATAATGAACAGAACAGACTGGTCAGGGGTTCTTACTTCCCTTTGGATAGGATCATAGTTCATATGACAATAATGTATAATCTCTGGGAATACATCCACTGCGGGGAACTGGTACTTTGGTAATCCTGACTCCCAAAGTCCAATGGAATTTGCTTGATTTAGGTACTAGTCTCTGTACTTGCAGAAGAGTTTGAGAGGGGATTTTGAGATTGAAGTGTCTTTAATTTGGAAATATTTGTCTGCAAGTGGAAGGTGGTCTAAATCCCTGTGGGGAGTCGTAATGGGCATGACATTCAAGGCAATTGGGGCTTCCATCCTTGGTTCTTGTGGATTCAAGGATGGGGGCAAAGGGTTTCAAGGAAATATGGAAAAATTGGTCTATTACAGAGTATTTCAGGACTACCAGACAGCTTAATTTACTAAATTACTTAATTTTTAAAGCAATTTAGCTCGGGTTCGGCAAGAAAACAGGGTTTCTCAGTGGAAATGGGGTAAATACCTGGTTTTGACTGTTCGAATGGTGGAATGGTGATTGTGTGTTGTAGATCTAACCCAGAATATTATGATAATAGAATTAACCCAAGAAATAACAAGATAGAAATAGATAGAAATGCTTCTTTATTGATCAAACCCTTAAGGTAGGGCAACACCATACATTCACTCCTTAAGGAAGGAGAACACTCCACAAGCCATATGCCTGTTCATACAATAATCCTTGACTTCATCTTCATATCTCTCCATGTGGAGTCTCTAGCCTTTATATAGGCCTCATACATACAATACCATGCATCATTACCATGGTTCCCTCATACCATCAACTAATACCATGGGCCCATTACATTATTATTAACTACTTGTGGTCCCTTACATGACATGGGTTAACCACCTTATTTATTACTATGGCCCATCTCATTATTACATTATTACCTTGGGTACCTCCCTTGGTACCCCATATTATCCCCCCTAGGTATATAACATTCCACCCCCCTAAGCATGTTTCGTCCCCGAAACATGGGAAGAACATAAATAATAAGATCTACTCAAAAGAGTAGTCCATTGATACCATGCACGTGCATCTAGCCATCCAAGAGAAAGGTGAACCCTCGATCTTGCTGGTGCCTCGCTCGCTTGCGATGGAAGTTGACTGCGGTAGCTCTTCTGTGTGGATGTGTAGTAGGTGGATCTTTGTTCCTCTCGATCTGTCCTGCGGGGTTTGTTGTCCATGTGGCTAATTGGTTGCCATCTTGATTGTTGTCTTGCTGGGTGATGTGGGTGATGATATGTTGAAGTTTTAACCCACGATGGCTTTTTCTTTACTTCACCCTGCTGTGGTGCCTGTTGTGGTGTCTTCTTTGTCAATATGACTTCAACCACTGAGCCCTCCTATGATGTATCATCACTTGTAACCTTTGCTTCTGCAGCCTCTGTTTGTGTTTGATTGTCGATCATCAAAGGCTCATCATCTGATATGTCAGTCCCTTGAACATCTTCTGCTTCAGCCTCCTTGGACTCTACCTGCTTCTTAATGGAAATATCCTGTAATGTAATTTTCTTCTTTTTATACCAGAGCTTCAGGAATTTCTTCTGCACATTAATATTGGTAGTACCCACTAATTCCATCCAAGGGTATCCTAAAACAACATCCATGTTATTCATATCTGAAGCATAAAAATCACCATGAAACACATACTTATCCATAGAAAGCTTCAAATCCTTATAGATTTGAACATCCTTATTATCAACCTGTGTATGTTCAATTTGTTTTACTGGGACTTGCAATTTTTTTGCCAAATTAACACTGATAAAATTATGTTGACAACTAGGATTGATAGAAACAATGATCTTCTCTTTCTGAATCAATCCATGAATCTGCAATAAGGATATACCAGTAGGAAATAACCCTTTAGGTTCCATAGTTTCCTTCTTTTCTGTAAAAATAAAATCTTTGCTAGGCTGTGTGTCTGTCTGTGTGAGCTTATCCACAAGATTAGATTTACGGCCAAAGCGCTCTATAAGAGCTTTTTTGAAGGCATCCCAATTCTGAAAAGGTCCATTGCAACGCTGATGCCATTCCGCCCATATCCATCGTTCATTGTCCAGGTACTTGGTCCCCACCATAAGCTTAGTCCAATCATCTAGGATATGATTCAATCTGAAAGACTGCTCCATTTGTGCTAGCCATGTTGACGTGTGAGAACCGTCAAATTTATATAAGTCCCTCGAATTCCGATCTAGGCCCGCCATCACAAAAATATTGGTGAAAAATTGAAATGGTCACAAATCCGTCAATATTGCTCAGAATCTCTATTATAACCTGTTTTTAGAAATGGAACAACCACTCTGCATCTGCCCGTGTGGTAGAAATCTTGATCCAGGCACTTGAAATTTCAGATCTGCGCTGCTACTCTCCCGCCGTCACCCAAAATTTTTGCAAAAAGAGCTGATTTTAATTCAGCGATATCTCCTTCATCCGGACTCCGATTCGACTGATTTTTTTTTTGAAATCATGTGTTTTTTCACAAAGATTCCAGATCTGGCACCAAGTCTTCTAGATCTGCGCCGCAAACTCGCTGTCCTGAAAATTGTCTGCAACCCCACTGATTTTTAAATCAGCGATATCTCCTTCATCCGGACTCCGATTCAACTGATTTTTTTTTTGAATTTGGGTATTTTTTCACAAGGAATACAGATCTGTAATTAGATTCTACAGATCTAGCACCAAAACATACATATCTGATCTACAATTTCGCCACCCAAAAATCCCTGCAAAAAAAAAAAAATAATAATTTCTCCACGGTTTGCCCAAGAAAGTGCTCTTATACCAATTGTTGTAGATCTGATCCAAAAATATAGCTCTGATACCAATTGTTGTAGATCTAACCCAAGAATATTATAGATCGGATATAAAAGTATACGAGAATGCAAATAAACCCAGAAATAATATGAAATGATACTTTATTGATCAAGACCCTTAAGGTAGGGCAACACCATACATTCACTCCTTAAGGAAGGAGAACACTCCACAAGCCATATGCCTGTTCATACAATAATCCTTGACTTCATCTTCATATCTCTCCATGTGGAGTCTCTAGCCTTTATATAGGCCTCATACATACAATACCATGCATCATTACCATGGTTCCCTCATACCATCAACTAATACCATGGGCCCATTACATTATTATTAACTACTTGTGGTCCCTTACATGACATGGGTTAACCACCTTATTTATTACTATGGCCCATCTCATTATTACATTATTACCTTGGGTACCTCCCTTGGTACCCCATATTATCCCCCCTAGGTATATAACATTGTGCACTATTTGCAGGAAGCACACGGGTCTGCAATGGTAATCTGGAGTTCAGTGGCTTCGGAAAGTTGACGGTTGGTAGCAGGTTGGCAGTTGAATGTACTTTGTGCTTTGCATGGAGTTAGAATGTTAATTTCATGATAAAAAATGAAAAAGAATGAGTTTTTTGGTTTTATGCGTAAAATCAATTTTATTGGTGGGTACTTCAGAAAATGATAGTTGGCGCCAATCAGGGGATGTGATAGTTTGTCGTGTAGCGGAGGCGGTAAGTGGAATCTATCACACCACTTTTTGGGATAAATGGTTTTGGGGGGGGCTGCTTGATGCCATTCATCGGGCGCCACATAGCGGCGGGGTGAACAGTGAAACCACTCACATTGGGCGGGTAAAGGTCGACCTTCAGAGGTCGCCCAATATGAGCGTCAGCCGTTGGATATGAAGGGGTTAGATCGTATGGTGGTTGGGGGTATGATTTGATCGGGGAGTTAGTGGAGGGGCCCGACGGGATATTAATTGCGGGTTAGGGCGGCTTAATGACGTCAGGGGTGACATGATTGGAGGAGCAGGTTATTAATTAATGACTATTTGATTAATTTACCCCTTTTTGTTTGGCGGAGGGTTATGGCTCTTAATTAGTCGCGGATCGACTAATTAATCCATTTAATTAATTTACTACTAAGGTTTATATTTCAAACCATCGGGGCTAGATATTAACATATGGGATTTTAATAAAACATACGGGAAAGGGGGTTTTCTTTTCGGGAGTTAAATATAATAAAAATTAAAGTTAATATGAAGTGAAAGCGGGAAAGAAAATGCGCTAAGTATAATGTATTGATATTTATTTTTATATCCACATCTACACATCATAACTTAGGCTAAATGCTTTTTGTGTTTTTTTGTGAAAAAAAGGGGTTTTATGTAGGGTTAATTAATTCCCCTAGGTAAATGGTGATTTCACCTTAGGAAAAGGAATTTTTAGATGAAATGAATGTACTATGGATGGAGTGAAAGTTGGTAAGAGGGTTTTTAGTACTTAGACCCTATAAGTTATTGGGCCGAGGGTCCAGTCCCTCCAGAAGTCAGAGAAATGATATGAGCCCCTTTAACTTAAGGTTTTAGGTAATTTTGACTTTGCTTCTGAGAAATTAGTGGTAAAATGAATGGGGAAATTAATCACTTGCCTTTATAAATGTTTCATTATCATTCATACTCTTAGCAACTTGATGATGAAAGTAAATGATATGACTTTATCCAATCAATCCCCATAATTTTGCAACCATCCAACTACTTACCCATCTACTCATCCTACCATTTTTTCTACTCTTTATTAGGGTGCACTTAAGCTGGAAAACCCTTAAAAAACGTTTTTATTTTCTTTTACAATAGAACTCTATCTAAGGCTATCCTTATTACATCCAGGGGCTCAGATTAAACTATTGAGTTCCTTTTATTTACTTTACCTATCTACTTATATGCCAAGATTAAACAGTTTGGTCAGATTTTATTCTCTATCTCTAAGCATGAAATTCAAAACATGAAATAACCAAGGTTAAACTATTTGGTTACCATGGATTGTGGCATAAACAACAAGTTGCACACAATATTTTATTTTACATCAAAAGTAAATGGTAGTGGCATTTTGACTTGCACACTTTCATGGTCTTTTTGTTCTTTGAATTTTCTTTTAGAACATACCTTCTTTACATTTTTTAATTTTTTGATTTTTTTAATATGGAAAACATTTGCAGAAAAGCAAAGGTATGTACATATTACGGTTTTGACCTCATCCATTCAAAAATTATGACACCTATTGGTATAGGAACATAACAGACTCCATAGCCCAATGGTTTAAAGACATCATTCTATCCATCTGTTTTAAGGATTCCACCATCCAATCTTCATTATAAATCAAAACCCCCCCTTGAACATTTAGAACTAGCCTGAAATTCCAGCAAACAAAGCTAAATCATATAGAGAGAGCCCTCTCTGAGCCATAGGTTGGCTAGAGCCTATGCTTAAAAGTTGGTTTGTGGTTACCTCGGTCATTTTCTTTCTTCTGATGACTTCTAGAGAAAATTCTGAGTGATAACATAGTGGCTACCATATTGGGGAAATTGAATCCTTAGTCATAATAAAGCTTTAAGAAAATTCTAAATCCACATTATGAGTATCTTAAAGTCATTTGTTAGAAGTTTTCTTGAAAAAAATCTCACAAAAACAACTAAAAATTTTGAAATTCTGGCTTCCAGGAAGATTCATTTTACTAGGGATGATCCAGATCCAAACCCTGCCCCAGTAGTTGATAATCCTAACCTAATTTCAAGAAAATCCAAAAAATAGGAAAGTTCAATTAGCCAGATACCATTAGTTAAAGCTAATTCATGTCCTGATGAGTGGTTATTTTTAGAAGAACTTCCCTTTGATGTGCCATTTGATCTTTCATTATTTTTAACAAAATCAAAAAATGCACTTAGTGAAACCATTCTAGATCCTAAATTCATTGTAGACCTTGAAGTTCAACAGGCCAACAAATCCATTGATGAATACATTCTGAAATCTCCACAATCATCCATCAATACTACCACAACCCCTGAGCTTTCTGAACAATTGTCCATTACCTTGAGTTCACCATTGTTCCCTTCAACTTCATCAATAATACCTTCTGAAGTCCATTCTTCACCACCATTTATACCTACTCTCCCTCACCAACCTATCATCTCCCATTCATCACCTACTAGTCATGGTTCTTCGTCCACCACTGCGTCATCTCCGAGTACCTCAACCCCACATCTTAGCCCCTCCCAATTTAGAGCAATGGCAAATAGATATGCTCCTCTTGTTTTACTTGCCCAACTTGGTGCTATGCCAATAGACTACCAAAGTAAAATTGTTCAATTTGATGGCACAAGACATTACACTGCACAAAAACATGTCAAAAAGATAACAAATTACTCTGAGTTGCACGAAATTGATACAGATAATGTTCAAATGAGACTCTTTGCCAAAAATTTAGCTGGTGATGATAGGAAATGGTTTAGAGCATTTCCTGTTACTAGTATTGATAGTTTAGATGCATTTCATCAGCAATTTTTGAATAGATGGGAAAAGAAAAAGAATCCCCTGCAAATCCTTTCAGAATATGAGAATATTAGAAGAGGACCCAATGAAAATGTTCAAGATTACTGCACCAGATTCAATATTACATATAACGTCATCCCAGTTAATCTTAGACTCCCACCTGACTTAGCATTAATAAAGTTCCTTGATGATTTTGACACAGATATGGCATACCAATTTAGGGAAAGAAACCCCCCAACATTAGAAGAAATGCAAAGTGTAGTTGTTACTGTTGAAGCTAATTTGTTAGCTAAAAGGGCTAAAGTCAGAAATGAAAGAAGAGGAACTGCAAAGGATGATGCTTCACCCTCTCACATTAAAATAGATAGCTTATCCAAAAACATGGAAAAACTGATGGATAGAATAGATAACATAGAAAGGAAACCCCAATGGGATAACCAACAAACACTTCTAGTTGGAAACCCGAATTTTAGAAAAAACCAAAATCAAAACATTGGGAAAAATGGACTGGATCAGAATATTAGGCCTCCTTTTCAAGAAAATTACGCAGAGACATCCCATCCAAAATATCCAGAACAAGATACAAAAATTAACCTAATGGGAGTAAATGATGAGGACACTGTTTTTCTAACCCAAGATGAGCAGGAACTACATATGTTGCAGCAATTATAAATACAGTCTGGAGAATCATTTGATTACAAATAGGGATATGATTCTGCCATTTTTGAAGTACATAAACAGTATAATCTAAGAAGCAAAAAGAATGCTGATGTCCCTGACCAACCAAGAAAACAATACAAAGTCAACCCAAGAAAATAAAAGAAGCCCTTGTTTCAAAAATCCTCCAAATTCTCCCTAGGCAAAACCCAAATCCTTCTGGCCCCACCATTGTAGATATAACCTCTCATCAACCTTCTGTTGATTCACCATCCACTTCAATTCCACCTAAGGAACCAATGGACAAAGCTAAAAACATCATATCTAAAAATTCACATAAGGAGATCACCAATAAAGGAAAGGAATACAAGTCTACTCAAATCCCTGCTTCAAAAATTCAAAACCTTCAAACAGAAAAAGTTTCCTTGCCATTCAATCTGGGAGCAGAGATAGCAAAGCTAAAGATTTTAGTTCCTTTAACAAAACTAATCAAGAATGAAACTTAGAAGTCACAAATAAACCAGACCTTAAACATTTTTGAAAATGAGGATTCTGTCAACTTGTTTGGTCTAGATGTTAATGACAAACCATTAGAAGGAGGAGTTCCACCTTTTTACATTAGCCTTAGTATCCATGACAAAATTCTACACAATGGAATGTTGGATTCTAGGGCCTCTCACAACTTAATGACCAAATCAGTAATGGAGAAATTAAACCTAGACATTACAAAGCCTTACAAAGACTTATTCTCATTTCACTCCAGTCAGGTACAATGTCTAGGATTGATAAAAGACCTGTGTGTCACTTAGTCCAATATCCTGCCAAAGGCATCCTTATGGATATTGTAGTTGCTGGCATCCCACCAAAGTATGGCATGCTGTTATCCAGATAATGGGGAGCCAAACTTCAGGGATCCTTACAACTAGATATGTCATATGCAACAATCTCTTTTTTGGACAACCTAAGAAACTATACTGATAAACCTTAATGAAATATATGGTAAGTAGCCAAGATCGACCTCAAAACTTTCCCATCTAATCCATACACTCAGATATTGATTCTTTTATCCTGTATAATGCTGATCAAACACAAGTTTTTTTTTTTAGACAGTACTAATACGAGACCAAAATAAATTGCAGTTTCTACACAAAATGAAACTAACCAAACTACGAAACTTTCCAATGAACAACATGGTCAAACTGCTATAAATGATGAAAAGTTTGTTGCACCAGATAGGGAAAATTATGATCATGAGATATTATGTCATCTAGAATTTGATGGGTCAGTCAATAAGTTAGGAGCAGGAGCAGCAGTGTGGATATATAATTTGGAGAATAATCACTCAAAAGTCCATGCATATAGATTGAATTTTAAATGTACTAATAATATGGTCGAGTATGAAGCATTAATTTTAGGTCTTAAATTAGTTAGTAATCTAGGAGCTAAAAGAGTTTCTATCATGGGAGACTCTGAACTAATTATAAAACAGATTGATGCTGTATATATGAAAAAGGACCCTAGATTAAGTTGTTATAGAGGAAATATTGTAGAAATACTTAACACTTTCCTAGAAACAAAGCTTGCAGTAATCCATAGAAAACACAATATGCAAGCTCGTAGTTTAGCAATGTTTGCCAACACTTGAAAATTACCCTTTCAACCTAACTATCAATACACTGCTAAAGTTAGGCATAGGCCTGCAATTCCAGATAATTTGAAGAATTGGCAAATATTTTCTAATTACAAGCAGATAAATAACTTTTTACTTTCAGAAGAAGAGTTTGTAAATAACAATATAGATACTGATACATCCATAGATCCTGACACTAAGGATGAGATAGAAGGTGAGGAACTAGATAGAGTCATACCAACTAAATTTACTAAATCAGATGTAGATAACTTAGAGAAAATTGAGGTTGATGAAATAACCAGTGAAGAAACCGAAGTAATTAATCTCAAGGATAACTTCTTACCAAAGGGATTAACCCCTATGGAAGATTTATTTGATTCAAATGATGTTCCTAGGAAACCTAAAATGGAACCATTAAGGGCTGATATAGAGGAATGTAATATAGGTACCAATGAAAATCCTAAATTGATCAAACTTTCAAAAACATTACCTCCAAATGAAAAAGTAAAATACATTGAGTTGTTGAAATAATTTCAGGATGTCTTTGCTTGGAGTTATGAGGACCTCAAATCCTATGACACCAACATCATCCATCACATAATTCCTATTAAGGAAAATCAAAAGCCTTTCAAACAAAAACTTAGAAGGATTAATCTTGTCTAATTACCTGCAATTGAAAAATAAATTCAGACGATGTATGATGCCAAAATAATTGCACCAATCATATTTTCTGATTGGGTCTCAAACTTGGTGTCGATAGAAAGAAAATTGGTGAGATCAGACTCTGTGTGGATCTCAAAAACCTCAACAAAGTGTACTGAAAGGAAATTACCCTCTCCCCAAAATGGACCACATTTTACAGAGAGTAGTCGGATCAACCAGAATCTCATTGTTGGATAGGTTTTCTGGCTACAATCAAATCTTGGTTCATCCTGATGACCAACCCAAAACTACCTTTACTACTCCTTGGGGCATATTTATGTATGTGAAAATGTGTTTTGGGCTAATGAATTCAGGAGCCACTTTCCAGTGGGCTTTGGATATAGCCTTTGCAAAAGAAATTCATGATTTCATTGTGATATAGGTAGATGATATTACTGTATTTTCAAAATCTGACAATCAACATTTGGATCATCTAAGACAAGTTTTTATTAAATGCAGGAAATTTGGAATCTCCTTGAACCCCAAAAATTCGTTGTTTGGGTTAGAAGAAGGAAAGTTGTTAGGTCACATAATTTCGAAAGATGGTATAGGAATAGACCCTGCGAGAATAGAAGCCATCTTGCAAATACAACACCCGAGGAACATTAGAGAGTTACAAGCTTTCTTAGGAAAAAATAACTTTCTTAGAAGATTTATATCTAATCTAGCAGAATTAATTAGATCACTAAACAACATGCTGAAAAAAGATTCCACCATAAAATGGACTGTTGAGGCTAAAAAATCCTTTGAAGATATTAAACTGGCCTTAACTAAAACACCTGTGTTAATCAGTCCTAAATTTGACAGAGATTTCATCTTGTTCTCGTTTGCTTCTAAGCACACAATTGTTGTAGTTCTATTGCAAAAAAAATGACCAGGGCTATGAACAACCCATTTCTTTCTTTAGCAAATCCCTGAGAGATGCCCCCCTGAAATACAATATAATGGAAAAACAAGCATTGGATTTAGTAAAAGCCATTAAGGACTTTAGGGTATACATCTTATATTCTCATATAGTATCCTACGTTCCAAATTTAGTAGTCAAAGACATCCTAACTTAGGATGGTCCTGCTGGAAAAAGGGGAAAGTGGATTGTTACTATTTTAGAGTATGATATAGAAATCAAACCTGCTAAGTTAATCAAGGGCCAAGGTTTAGCCAAGCTCATGGCTGAATCGAATTGTCAGGCCTTGGATATAAAATTTATTGCAACAATAGATGATGGAGAGGAGATGGCAACTCCACTAATCATCTAGACATTTATTGAATCACCTTGGTATGTTGATATTATTTATGTTTTACTGAACTTACAAGCTCCTCCTAAATTATCTAGAACTAAAAGCAGGTTTTTGAAGATGAAATCCTTGAAATTTTGTATATTAGACAATGCTCTACTGTGGAGAGATCATGAAGGTATTCTTCTTAATTGCTTATTAAAAGATGAATCTGAAAAAGTTTTGCAAGAGTTTCATGCAGGTGACTGTGGAGGACACCTTTACTGGAAGACTATTGCAAATAAAATCCTTAGAGCTTGTTTCTACTGGCCTACCTTGTTTACTGATCTAAAAAAATATGTGACCTCCTGTAACAAATGTCAATTTTTTGAGGGGAAGAAAAAGCTTTTACCTTTACCCCTCAAGCCAATCTTTGCTGAAATACCTTTTCAACAATGGGGTTTAGACTCCATTGGGGAAATTCACCCACCCTCCTCTGCCCAGCACAAATGGATCCTCACAACCATAGACTACTTCACAAATTGGATAGAGGTCATACCTTCAAGGCAAGATACAGACATTGTTATCATAACCTTCCTTGAAAATAATAATCTATCAAGATTTGGATGTCCAACTAAGCTCATTACTGATAATGTAGCAGCCTTTAAATCTAAAATAATGATATATTTCTGTAATAAATATCATATCACCTTGGGCCATTCTATAGCCTATTACCCTCAAGGAAATGGACTGACAGAATCCCTAAACAAAAGCCTGGTAAACATCATCAAGAAGTTAAGAAAACTTGGAATAAAAATCTAGTCAATGCCTTATGGGCAGACATATTGACTACCAAGAAATCAATTGGTACTTCTCCCTATCAACTAGTTTATAGGATGGAAGCTATCTTTCCATCCTCTTTGGGAGTACCAGTAATGAAGATACTTCAAGAATTGTAGGTTGAACCAAATAGTATCCAAAGATGAATCAACCAAACTATTCATCTACAACAAACCAGAGAAGAGGTCTATATCAGGTCTCAAGTTGTGCAAGAAAGGGTTAAAAATAGTTTTGATAAGAGAACCAAGGCTGAAGATTTCTACCTGGGTGACAAGGTGCTCAAGTGGGATTCAAGGAGGGAAGAAAAAGGTAAACATGGGAAATTTGATTTCCTATGGAAAGGTCCCTATGCCATTTATTCTTACAAAGGAAATAATGCTTTCTTTTTGAGAGAAATTGATGGTACAGATGCAGAAGGTGGGCCAGTGAATGGTCGGATACTAAAACATTACTTTGAACCTAGCTACTAATTTTCATTTCCCATTTGTACATATTCTATTTTCAAAAGTCTAGTTTGGATTGGGTGGTGATCTTTGAAGTTGAAGCCTGAAGAGAAGGCCCTAAGCTTGAAAAGATTTATTGTCATAAGTATCAATAATGAATATGCATAGAAGAACACTTTGCAAGGTAACATCAACAACAATTCAAAGGTCACAGATCTTTAAAGTTCTTGACATTTCACTAGAAAATGTCATCCCCAAGTGGAGCCAGTGTTAGGTTCCTACACCAATAGGAGTCATAATTTTGAATGACTAAGGATAAGCCTCGTAATATTGTACATACCTTTGGTTTCTCCAAATGTTTTCCATATTAAAAATTAAAAAATTTAAAGAGGGTATGTCCTAAAAGAATGATCAAAGGACAAAAAGAATGAGAAAAGGTAAAAAAAAATGAAAATATATGAACCCCAAAAAACAAAAAAGACCATGAAAGTGAGAAAATCTAAAATGCCACTACTATTAAATTTTATGCATAACAATGATTGTGTGTAGCTTGTTATTCATGCCACAATCCATGGTAATCAAACTGTTTAATCTTGATTATATCATGCTTTGAATTTTATGTTTATAGTTAGAATAAAATATGACAAAACCGTTTAATCTTGGTAGATCATTAGATAGGTAGAGAAAATAAAAGGGGCTCATCAGTTTAATCTGAGCCCTTGGATGATATAAGGTTAGAATTAGACAGTCTACTTTGTAAAAGAAAATGATTGATAAGGGTTTGCTAGCCTAAATGCACCCAAATAAAATGAAGAAAAAATGGTAGGGTAAGTAGAAGAAAGGTTGCAGTAATATCAAGTGATTACACAAAAGCACTTATGTCATGTTTAAATACATCTTTCAGATGTGCATGAGCAGTAAACAAAGTAAGGACGATGGTTTACAACATGGTTTATTTAATATCCCCTTAGTCATTTCACCCCTCTACTTACTAATTTCCCATAAATAAGTTCTAAGTACTAAATCCTTTAAGTCAAAGAGGCTCAGAGAATTTCTCTGACTTTTGGAGGGACCAAACCCTTGGCTTAATGACTTATGGACAAAAAGTGTTAGAATCCCCTTCATAAAATTCATTTCCTCTCATTAGCTTAATAAAATCCCTTTTCCTAAGGAAAAAATCATTTTCCTAAGGAAAGTAAAAACCACCATGTAAATTCTATTTCATTCCAAAACCCACAAAAAGTACTTTATCCTAAGTATCAAATGCATGAAATGAAATGCACATATTTTACATTTAGGCTTAAGGAATAGTCACTTTGGTCATTTCATATTAATTTCTAATTTTATTATATAAATGCCCTATAATTACCTTTTTCCCGTATATTAATTAAACCCCTAAAATTAAATATCCCAACCTTTAGTTTTAATAAAAACTATATAAATTACCCATATCTTGATACAACCTTACTTAACCTCACCTGATTCCATAATCCCGCGATTAAGCCCCACCTAATCACTTAACCTAGGATTAATTCCTAAATTAATCCCAAACCGTTGTGATTAAAACCCCTGCCCCCCCCTCAACTCCTGTTCATTTCCTCCACGCATCTTCTCTGCTTGACTACTGTCAAATCACAAGCGCACAAATCTAACGGACCACAGTCATATCGGCCAAGCCCGATAGCCGACCTTTACCCACCCAATAAGGCAATTTTCCCTGACCCCCTGAATGCTACGTGTCGCGCTCTAAAGTAGATCAGGTGACCCCTCCTAAAAACTACCCACGCCACGAAAGCAGTGCGATAGCCCTCCAATACCGCCTCCTCGCTCAACCCACCAAACCACCTACTGTTCATTCGAAATCACCTGCCAAAAAATAACCGTTGCTCCATAAAAGGTCAAGAAACCCTTTTTACCCTTTTTTGCTCATTTTCTCTACAAACTAGTGTAAATTCTTGCAAACGCCGAATTCACCATTTGAACCTCAAATTCACTCCTGAAGAAGCCGCAGAAATCCCAATCGACTTGCCAGACCATACCAGAACCATTCGAACCTCTGCAACTACCTCCAAATTTGCAGATTATTCACCCAATTCCAGGTATTTTACCACAAAGTATCACTCGATCTTTCAAATTTGGAAATGCTCAGTGTTGTACAGTGTTTCAATTAAGTAAAATTAATTGAATAAATACTTTAAATTTAGAAATCCACGGCCAAACCCTCTGAAAAATCCCACTTGCCGTAAAAAACTTCTGAATAAACCTATAAAGCCTAATTTAAACCCATAAGAACTAAATTATGGCTGCCCCTATTGCCCTAGATGTCAGACCTATCACAACTCCCCATTTGGACCTCGACCATCTTCCCTTGGCTGACAAGGATTTCCAAATTAAGGATACATCTACCCAGAACCTCCTGCTTAAAATCCATTGTTTAAGTAGGGACAGATACCTCAACCATGCTGATGATATTGGCCTTTGGGAGTCAAATTTTCCCAAATACCAGTTCCCACAAGTACATGCTTTCCCTGAAATTGTCCACCAGTGCCATGCCTGTTACATTCCCAACCTGAGAGCTATTATGTCCCCTAACCAAAATATTCTGTTCACCATTACAGTTGAATCCATAAATGAAATGCTGCAACTCCAACCAGGACCAAACCTGACCCCACTCTCAATTGGAGATTTGTTAGACCAATATTCCAAGTTAAGTCCCTCTAGACTGGCCCAATTGTTCCAAGATTTCATTGTTGAAGAGCAACACATTCCTAAAACTCACCCCCATATCTTTTCTCCATGTTCTCTGAAAGGGGCAAACAAATCATCACCATGATATCATGTGTCCTAGGCTACTCTGTTGATGAATTTGTTGATGAACTTATCCTGGCCTTCATGTCAATCTATACCCTAGGACAACCTCCTGCTGTTTTGTATAATTACATTGAGTTTATAGCTAAGAGAATGCATGAACAGTTCACCAATATCCACAATGAAAGAGTGTTCAAATACTCATCTGTCCTCTACCATATGTTCCTATATTATCAGCCAGACAGATTTCCTTTTCCCCTCCAGAAGCTGGATACCAAAGGCCAGCCTAGGTTTGTCATTTTTTGGACCCCACTGTTCCATAAGTTTGAGTCACCATATACCTATTCAGATTTCATAGATTCTTTTGTTCATCCAGTCATGACTATGGTGAAAGGAAGCCCTCCACCCAAAATAAGTCCAGAGAACAAAAGGGTCCTTCAGTTGTCTAAACAAATCAAAGTGGGAGATTAGTACCTTTACCAAAACCACATAGAGAAGAATGTATGGTTGCCATCTTGCACCATATAAACTACCCAAATACCTCCCCATGAGGTTATTTGCTCTAGAGTACTATAGACAAATAATGAATTCTGTTGAGATAAATTTTGTCTCGGCTAAGAAAAGATCACAATTTAAAGTAAAAAACCAGTTAGGCCCTTTCATCTGCAATTCTAGAGAGGTAAGGAAGGAGGCATACCAAATTTTGTAGAAAATGAAGTTCCCAAAGAGTTTCATGTGGAGGTATGACCCTCAAGAATTTATGACCATATTGAGAAAGAAGGCCATGTTGGGACCTTATATTCATCACCCCATACCAGAGATAGAAAGATATGAAAATCAATCTGAGTGGGTGGAAAACGTTCTTGTAGACAGAGACAGTACAAAGGTAGATGTAGAGAATGCCTTATGTAACTTAGAAAGACAGTTTGATGAGAGCTCATTTCTGCAGGTACCTGAATAGCACGAGACAACCATGAGCACCCTTCCTATCATGCAGACTCCTCATAATGAAAAAAAGAACCCCAAAAGGCCCAAGGAGGAACGCTCAAGTTCAGGAATGGGCACATCAAATGTACAATATGAGACCAGTCAGAGCAAAAATCCTATGCTAAACCCTATTTCAGAGTAGGAAGACACATAAGGCTTTGTAGAAATAACTGACACTGAGTTGGAGAGAAGTAAAGGAACAACTCTATCTGAGGAAAGACAGGGGCCATCCACATCATAGACCCAGATTTTGGAAAGACAACTAAGTGTAGAAGTATCCTCATTCGGTAGGCCTGCTGATAAGGATAAGGATATAAAAGATAGATATAAAGATATCAAGATTAGAAATGAGAAACTAAAGGCCCAAACTTATGCTCAGTATCTCAAACTCACACCTACCAATTAGACAAGGTTGATGTCAACTTTCGACATCAAGGAGGGAAAATTACAAATTTCCTTCATAAAACCAACTGCACAACAGCCAAGGACATCGGCATATTATAAAAGAATTGATTTTGAAGCAATGGCAAGGGATATTCATCCCATAGACCAAACTGAATTGCACAAACAGGCTGAAGAGATGATATACTCCACCCTCACAGGTAAAGCCATAGCTGCCCATCAGTTGTAGAATTCATTGAGCAATATCTCAACTCAATATCAATTAGAAAAGGCCTCCTCATAGGCCAAGGATACTAGAATCAAGTCTTTGGAAGACTTAGTGTTTGAATTGGGACATGATCCCAAAGATATTAAAGCCACTGAACAACTGATAAAGAAGAAAAACGATGGCACTGTTGCACTAAAGAAACAATTGAAGATACCTCAGCTACAATATCCCCAAACACAGGAGGTCTTAGAGATCCCAACCAGACATGAAGAGTTGATGGAATTGGTCCTAAAACTTAATGACCAGTTAAAGGAGACAGACAAGGAATTATACACTTTACTTCAGTTGAAGTAAAGTGATATTGCCACTACATCTACAAATGTCATCTCAACAGTCTCAACAACAGTCCCTTCAATGTTGGCAGCCTCATTGGCTCCCACAGCTACCATGCCTACAACACAACCAGTTTCAATAGAGTCTACATCAACAACAGGTGCACTAGGAGAAAAAGCAACAGAGTTGGTCAGAGCCATGGAGGAAATGTCTATTCAGGCTATAGAAATGAATAAACTAAAAGAAAAGGTAGAAAGCTTAGAAATAGATTGTAAGTTTGCCAAGATCATGCACAAGGAAGAAGTGCAGAAAGCTGCCAGAATGAATGAAAGATTAAAGGCCATGGAGAAAGATCTAACACTAAAGGAACCCCTTGGGCAAGCTAAGGAACTATTATGGGCCAATATCATTGACTCTGTCAATGATATTTTGCCATCAATTCATGTGATTTTTGAACAGATAGACTTGATAAAGGTAGCTATAGAAGCTATCCAAAAAGTCAAGGAAGAACTAGGAGACATGCTTGAAGATGCAATGAGACTTATCCACTTCCTCAACCAGTAAGAACAAGTATGAAATTTAAGAATTGGATATAGAGGATAGGACAAAAACAATTATGGAGGTAAGAAAGGTCCTTTCTAAGAGAAACTTAATGATACACTTGGATGAAAAATGTCAAAATATGCAGGTCGTAGTTGATAGATTTATGACCAAGTTTCAAATTTTAAAAGAGAAAGGGTTACTTAGTCCCTTGGTCATAAATGATAAGCTCATGACACAATAGTATTATAACAACAAAATCAGCGAGCTAGCTAAAGAACAGGCCATTACATCATCAGTAAAGGCATTGCCAATAGGTAAAGTTCATTACCAGACATTTGAAAACCTATTTTTCCTCCAGCATGAGGTGAAACACCTATTCATCACTAGGACTACTTTTGCTAAGTACACCGAGGCAGATGAGATATATAGAAGGATGTTGAAAATCAAGTTACCTGATGTTAAATTATGGGAAAAATTGACTGATTTACTATAGTAAAATGTAGTAAAAAGGTTCATGTACAATTAGCAGAGTAAAGGGTAAATACATGTTAGCATGGTTAAAGAGTATTAGTGCCAAAGAGTATCAGAAGAAAGCCAAAAAGTAACTAAAGCCTCCAGTGTGAAAGTTCAAACAACAAAGAGCATAAAAAGGGCTACAAACCAAACCATAAAGGCCAGCATCGCCAAAATAAAAGGGATAGCATGAAAGCAGTTCAATAGCTGTCTCTATCTTCTTGCAAGAAGATATTTGTATTTCCTAGATTAAATCTCAAGTTAGTTTGAGATATTTTGTAATAAATTTTTGTATAAATACTTCACAAATCGAAGTATGTAGGGTGGATTCTTAGAAATTTCTATAGACTTCTTGATCAAAAGACTGGAAAGCTATTGTATCACTGACTGGACCAACAAGCTGGATTGATGAATAAAGACAAGATATTTCACAAGATTCATGTGTAGAGTGAAGTGCAAACAAGTATTTTCTCATGTTTTTTTATCTTTCTGAAAGTTTTTCCACAATATTTAATGTATTTCTATATCTGAATGCTATAACATGGAATGATATCTCAGAATTTGCTTAATTGCACTCTGTTTTAACTGTTATGCATTTAAATGTTTTCTACTGATTATCTAAGTTAAGGAATTCTTAATTGCTCCTTAGTTTAGGTTGTCTCTCTGTAATCTATAGCAAAGGATTCTTAATTTCCCTTTGTTTCCGATTATCCTCTATTCCTCATTTTAATCCCAGTCTGAGAATTCTTAATTTCTCTCTCACCCTGGTTAAGACCATTTCACCCCTCTGGCCCAAAGACCTGCATTGTACTCTGCTAGCTTGCCCTTTGAACACTCCCTTTAGTGAGTTAATTCCAATTCTGCTGCCCTTCTGTTGACTCCATAGCCCAATGGTCTAAAGACATCATTATATCCATTTGTTTTAAGGATTCCACCATCCAATCTTTAATACAAATCAAAAACCCCCCCTGAACATTCAGAACTAGCTTGAAATCCCAACAAAAAAAGCTAAATCATATAGAGAGAGCCCTCTAAGCCATAGGTTGGCTAGAGCCTATGATTAAAAGTTGGTTTGTGGTTACCTTGGTCATTTTATTTCTTCTAATTACTTCTAGAGAAAATTCTGAGTGATAACATGATGCTTGCTGCAATACCCATGAAGAAGATGTATCACTGTCCTGTTCACCACCTCTGTTTAACCATCTGTTTGTGGATGAAAAGTTGTACTCTTATTTTGGTGGCAATGAATCTCCACAAGCTTGCCCAAAAATTCCCCAACAAAGTGAGAATATTGATCACTAACAATGGATGTGGGCAATCCAAAATGCATCCATACATTCTAAAAGAATAACTGAGAAGTTTGTTCAGTTGTAACTTGCTTTGTACATGGCATCAAAATACACATTTTGCTGAACCAATCCACAACTACATACAAATAATCATGACCTCTTTTTGATAATCGAAGACATCCTACAAAATCCATAGAAACACTCTCCCACGGTCGTGAAGGAACCAAAAATGGTGTGTACAATCCTAACTTCCTATTGCTAGGCTTACTGACTGCACACAATGAACATCCTTTAATAAAACTTGACACACTTTCAAGCATATGAGGCCAATACCAATACTTTTGTAGATGTGCCACCGTCTTACTTACACCGAGATGACCAACAACAGGAGAAGTATGCGCCTCTCTTATGATGTTGACTCTTTCTCCCTGTAGAATACAAAGCTTCCCAAGATGGTACAACAAGTTATCATGCAAATGATAATCCAATTCCTCTACTTGGTAATATTGACTCAAGATTGCATAAACATCTTCAAATTCATTGTCTAATGCATAATTCTCAATATAACTTTCATTCAAAACAAAATTATGCTTGAGTAAAGTAGTTGCACTAATAATAGGCCTAGCAAGCATATCAACAACTTTATTGTAGTTACCTTTCTTATACTTGATTACCAAGTGGAATTGTTGAAGAAAACACATCCATCAAAAGTGCCTTAATTGCTGCAACTTTGATTGAGATTGCAAGTATTGCAATGGTTGATGATCAATGTGAATGATTGTTTCCTTACTCATCAAGTAGTGTTTCCACTTTTTCACACTTTGCACCAATGCATACAATTCCTTATCATATGTAGGATAGTTAATCATTGCACCATTAAAAGTTTCCGAATGAAAACAGATAGTATTACCATGTTGCATGAGGATTGCACCCATGGCGTAGTCACTAGCATCAGTCCGAATCTCAAATGACTGTCTCATGTTTGGTGTTGGCTCACTAAGATGTCTTTTTACAGGAAATCTTAATCCCTACATTAGTTGTCAACCCGAGGTAAGTCTTTCTATCTCAAGAGTGCCAACACAGTATGTGTAGTAAAGCTAGAGGTTATCTAATGATGAATCATTGCAATCACTAACGGCTAATTCTTCAATTCAATTCACACAACTCTGCAAACAACTATCTATGAAAGAAATGCTCTCAACACACTATGTAATTACATGCAACTTGTTCTGAAACCAATTGAAACTAAATGCAAATAAGAATTACACTGAGAATCATTCATATAAGCTTAAGACTAATCAGACTTAATCAAGTAAAGAAACTATGACTATCGAACAACACTATGAATCTATAACAACCCAAATCAATCTGTATTACTCAATTGAACAACAATAATAAATTAACAACAATCAACAATCGATATTTGAACAACAATCGGTATTTGAACAACAATAGGGATAAAGGATTCCTAAATGGCAAATGTTCTATATTGCAATTTGTAGAAGTTAATCAGTCTTGTCTTTCAAGATTTATGATAATATCTATTCAAATGAACAACAATTAAACATGCATTCACTCATTCCAATCAAAGCACTACTTAAGTATATATCGCAACTTCAATATGAATCTAATTGAATAGCAGTATAAATCTATATCACAAATCTTCACGATAAATGAAATAACTGAACATTAAATCAATTGCAAAGACTGAATATAAAACTATAACACAAAGGATCTTGTGATTGGGCCCAGAGTCACCAGAATCCTCTTCTTAATAAAAACTCAGAATATGGAGATGTATCAAATGCAACCTTCTTTCATTAACTTCAAGTAACAGTTGACAGAGTCACTGAATTAACAATGTTTATGCTTCAAAAAAGAATAATTACAAATTAAAGGTATGAACTCTTTATCTAGTTGCCTTTCGGCCCTATTTATAACATAAAGAGAAACTTGGATAAAAGCAAATCGTCAGGATCAGGAGATCCTAAGGATTTCTCAATATAAAATCTGATCATATGATAAAATAGAAGTGTTCAAACCGATCTTCCGCTTCCTTGTCTGCCCTAGACGCCATGGATTTTCCCCTTTATGGCCTCGTGTTGTTCTGCCAACTGAATAACTTTCACCCAATCACATCTCTGCATACAAAGATAGCAAAGAATTAGTTTTTCGTACTAATCTGCCTATTTTATCACCAAATAGTTTCTTCCTACTTTAGCTGATATTTTCCTCATTTTAATCTATAAACGGAGATAATCTTATAAGGATGAATGATAAATGAAGCATTTAATGAAGAGAAATCATACCTTTTTCCTATCCCAACATACTCCCCAGCTTACCTTGTTGCATGTCCCCATGCAAGAGTAGAGTTTATATGCAACTGCGTGAGGGAATAAGCAGGATATACTTCCTCCCTGTAATTACTAAAACCATTCTTTTGCTTGAGGACATCAAAAGCCTGGGTTACCTCATGTTCTTTTAAGTTATAATCACTACGGTATTGATTAGGAGGGTACCATATGATTGGGATTCTGTAGCGGCATCCTATCCAATCTGGTCCCATTGTTAAAATCATATTGCTATATTTATAAAAACAAGAAGAGGCAGCTTGGAAGTTACGGTATCCGAACGGCTCTCGGCCCCTCACAATGTTAATGGAAACTTCCCATCTTTGCCTTGATGCAGCCAAGGCTTCTTCTTTAATGTCCTGGAAGTATTCCTTTCTGGCCTAAATGATATCAGTATGGATTGGCCTGAATTTGCCTATGACACCGTCTTTTTTCATAAAATTCTTATGCCAGACAGATAGGAGTAATGGTTGTGTAGGCTCTCCTTTAACCCATAGGTCAATGCCATACTCATGCCTTTTGAATGTGTTGTAAGCCTTGGCCCATTTTGGTTGATTAGCAACAAATGAGAGGAATGCCTGAAATTGCATGTCTCCTATAAAAGGGGAAGGGTGGTTGTCCCTGTCATCCTCTCAAACAAAATTATGCATATAGAGCGCACAAAGGAGGCACTAAACCTTGTCATCGTGTTCTCTGAAACATTTAATAAAATCAGGAGTTGTTTTAATTTCTGCCAGTTTACCAGCCTTAACAACGTTAAATTTTAACAGGAGGTATCTCTCCATAAGAAATAAAGCATAATTGGTGGTGGGGGCTCGGTAAGATAGAGTGTCTGAATATAGAGAACAAACAATCTCCATTTTCTCTCTGACTTTCTGCAATTGACCCTCTAATTTTTCAACCTTCTTTTTCTCAGCCTTATATTGAGCAAAGGTCTCGTCTTCTGTCCTAGTAAGTGCCTCAAATTTCTTCTTTAGCCCTTGGTGTTCCTGTAAAGGGACCACCCTTTCCGTGTTGAGCTAGTTCTTGGTGAGTTGTCAAAAGCTCATTCTATAATTTTCTAATAACGACCTATCTAACCAAGGGGGTGTAAAGAGGCGTTTCATATGTTTAGACCTCTACATCCTGGGTCTCTGCAGGGTTAGTCTGCATAGCAGCTTCAGCTGCTTCTGGAATTACACAATCAACTTGAACATTTTCTTCAATATCAATTTGGACAACAATGTCTGTAGTGGGGTAGGCCATTTGAGTTCCCTGTGAAAAGATACAGGGCTCCTCAGTTTGTATGGCAGTATCTTCTCTCATAGTTGGCTCAGTCTGGGTTTCTTTTGGGCAACCCTCAAGAAACTCTGTTTGAGTCTCAACATCCTTCACAGAACATTGTTCTGTTTTTGTTCCTGCATTTTCCATTTCTGCTTTCAATTTCCTTGTTTTGGTTGCTTCTTTTAGCCAATATTTCAACTGCCTGATTACCTACTTCCGTTTTCTATATTTTATGAGCACCTTTTTAAGCTTATCTTTGTAGGCCTCTTCTACTCTAGGGCTTCCATCTGGAGCTGCGTTACCCTCTACTACCTGTATAGGCTACACTATGTCATCATCAGGAATGTTCCCAATTGGAATTGTGTTTTTTGGTAGAGTTTCTCCTTCCAACTCATAATTATTATTCATTTCGTGTTCAGGAGATCCCAAAACAATGGTATCTCTTGAAAAATCGTCATTCTCGTGGCCTTCTCTTTGGTAGGCCTCATCCACAGGGGACTTTTGGAAGGGAATATCACTTGGTTGATTGGCATCTCTCAAGTTTTCACCTTCAGGGTTTCTTTCTGCTGGGGGGTCCACTGGACCGGTGCCTACTGCTTGAGTTTCCTTTCTGCTGGCTGTTTCTTCATGTTCCTCAGCTTCAAGGGGTGTTTCCATAGCAGGAATTGACTCCCTCTATTCATCCATGGCATTAGTGCATAGTTGGGTTTGTTCATGACCGGAATTGTCAGCAGGGACTGATCGGTCAGGGGTATAGTTCTGTTTTTCAGTGTTCCTTGGCTGTTCCCTACCTTTGCTAAACACTCCCATGCTTCCCAAAACCCTTGCCAGTTCCTCCTCATAGTCTTGCAAAGGAGGGTATTGTGGAATAAGAGGAGGTGTGCAGGATGGTCCAACTTCCTTTGCTTAGATTAGAATGCGTCGTTGGGCTTTTACTCTCACAGAGCATCTACACTTAGCTGATTCTAGGGGTACCAACCACTCGCCTGGGTCCTGGAATGCTTCAATTGCACTATATAAAAGGACACATTTGTCTGCCCATTTCACCCCTTATGCTAGAAGTCAGGTGACTTCGGCCAGGACTTCTTCAGAAACCACCATGCTTATGCCTTTGACCACTGTACTACCGTTCTGTAGATTTTGTAGAAATTCTAGTGTTAGCTCTTCATGGAATCCCTGCAATCTGTTTAAATACTGTAGCCAGCTAGTGCGTTCAAGGATTTCATGGGCTTGATCCGACACCATCAGTACTGGAGGCTCACTCCGAATTGCTCTTCTGCCCATAGCTGCTGCACTTGAGTCTAGTTCTTCTGTATACAACTGTGTTTTACCCCTGTCATGAAACAAAACAACAATGTATATCACAACAACTGTCAAGGAAATGTCGCTACTTGGATCATTATTATCGTTTTTAGTTAAGTCATTCATCCTATCAGCCATACTTAACACAAAATCGTATGTTCGCATGCCTACCATAATGGTTGCCATTCTTCGACCAAGCAGAATTTTATACTAATTATTACACATTCTTGATCATCATGCAATTTGTACTCCGAAGGTAATTCGAATGATTGTCACACAGTTATTCATAACTGGAATACGTGCCATCCATACGCAGACCATCCCCCCTCTGATGAGAAAATGGCATCCACGTCCTTTCAGCATGCAGAAAACATGCAAATAAACCAATGTGAAATAAATGCCGGCAACCAATATAAAAAGCACAACACACATATTAGTAAAGCATTTAAGTGATATTCGCCGTTATACGTGAATTAGCCAAATCAAATAAAAACAACAATATTAAGTCATTATGTCAAATATTTTTACCATGAGTGGAATTAATCACATCAGCATAATCGATGGTTTATGTTTAATGACTGTCATTTAATGCTCAAACATATGGAATATGATAAATATAGATTAAAATTACCATGCTATGCGGCTTGTAAAAGTGCTACCAAATGGAAATTTTTGTTAGAAATAAAGTCATAGGTGATAAGAGGTAGATGTCATATGGCAATATAAGATAATACTTCAATACCACAAGTAGAGCCACTGCTGCTAGCAAGCATTCATAGCCTCGTCAGGGTTGCTTTTTAACCCTCCCAAATGAGCTAGAGTCCTTCCTACAATTAAGTTTTCTTTCGTTTGTCACAAAGAGATCATTTTGCTGGCATGGTGACCAGATAACCATTGTGACACTCACCAAGATATAACAAAAATGATCAGGCTGGCTCGTGATGAGACCCCCTGTTCTTCTAACAAATTAATTATCAATAAGGTCATTGCCTTGGTTTGGTAGCCAAATTGGAATGTCATCTGTTACATCCTTATGATCATGGTAGGCTGGCTCGCAATGAGACCCCCTATCCTCTTTGGACAATGTTTTAAGCATTTTTCTATTTTATTTTTCTTTTGGAATCTTTCTTGCAGAAAAAGGGAGGCTCATTTGCTCCTTAAGAGTTAGGAATGGTGTAAGAAGTAAGAAGATGCAAATGGAAGAGTTATACTCTTACCCCCTTAACATTATATCAATGAGTTTTATCCATTTGGAAGTATAAACATAAGCCAACACAGATTAAGAATAATGAATCATTTCATGATGTGTCCAAAAGAAAAGATGTTTAGACAACCATTGTAAAGATACACCGTATTAGCTTGATGAATAAAGATAACCAACAAAAGGTTTTTAGAAGTCATAATGATATTGTTATTACCATTTTTCTTTAGAAGAGACAAAATTCAATGCAAATGGTGCTTATTTGCAATACAAAAGAAGAAGAAAATGGCATAATGATCAAGAGAAAAATGAGAAAAATTCACAATTTAGCTCTTAAAAGGTGCGGTTCAATCGACAAAATCAAAATAGAAAATAAAAAGTTTTGTTCAATTGATTGAATGACAATTGTTAAATCATTTGTACAACGAAATCAATCAAAAGCAAAAATGTTGTTCAATCAATTGAACAACAGTTGTTCCATTGTTCAAACAACGAAATCAAAATAAAAACAAAATGTGTTGTTCAATCAATTGAACGACATGTGTTCAATGGTTTGAACAGTGAAAGACAACAAGGAAAGTATGTTGTTCAATCAATTGAATGACAATTGTTCAATTGTTTGGGCAGCGGAAATAAACAAGAAAGAAAAGTGTTGTTCAATTAAGTGAACGACAATCGTTCAATAGTTTGAACAGTGAAAACAAATAAGGAAAAAATGCGTTGTTCAATCAACTAAACAACAGTCGTTCAATAGTTGGGACAATGAAAACTAATGAAAGGAAAAATGTGTTGTTCAATCAATTGAACGACAGTCATTCAATAGTTTGAACAACAAAAACAAATAAGAATACGTGTTGTTCAATCAATTGAACGGGAAACGTCTGATTGTTTGAACAACAAAAAACAAAAGAAAAATGTGTTATTCAATCACAAATGTTAAATTGTTTGAACAATGAAAAACAAAAGAAAAATGTGTTGTTCAATCAATTGAATGACAAACATTCGATTGTTTGAACAACGAAAAGCAAAAGAAAAATGTGTTATTCAATCAATTGAACGACAAACGTTCAATTATTTGAACAACGAAAAACAAAAGAAAAATGTGTTGTTCAATCAATTGAACGACAAACGTTCAATTGTTTGAACAACGAAAAACACGTTGTTCAATCAATTTAACGACAAACATTCAATTGTTTGAACAACCAAATGTGACAAAATAAAATTGCGTTGTTCAATCAATTGAACGACAAACATTCAATTGTTTGAACAACAAAATGCGACAAAATAAAATTGCGCTATTCAGTCAATTGAAAGGAAAAGTTTGATTGTTTGAAAAACGAATTACAGAAGAGGAATGAATGTGTTGTTCAATCGATTGAATGACAAACATTCAATTATTTGAACAACGAAAACAAAGAAGAGAAAAATGAAACTTAAAAAAATTCATGTTTACATGGTAATGCCTACAGAGGTATGTACATTATTTACAATTTTTAAAGAAATTTCAATTTTTTAAAGAAAAAGCTGCTGGGTTATCATTCCCTACAACTAGAATTTGCATGGAGGGGTCCTCGCGTACCTACTTGCAGAAAGACTCCTTGGTAAGAGGTTGATGATAGAGGTGCACTCGATGCCCATTTACCTTAAAGGAATGGTCGGATCCATCTATGGTGGTCAAGGTTGGTATGTACTTCTTGAATCTCGATAGGGCCAAGCCATATTTTTTGCAACTTGCTTGGGAAGTCCTGAAATCTGGAATCGTACAGAAGTTCCCAATACCCTTTTTGAAATGTTTTCTTCTTGATAAGGTTGTCATGCCATTTTTCCCTTTGTTGTTGTATTATTGTAGTTCGTTGTAAAGCAAGCAATCGAGCCTCATCTAGTTCGTTAATCTGCTGAAGATGCTTGGTTTGGGATTCTGTTAAATCCAGACCCACTTCCTGGGCCGTCCTTAGAGTCTTTATTTTGAATTCAATTGGAAAAATTGGTTCTTTACCAAACACAAGCTGATAGGGAGAGTATCTAGTAGTATTCCTCCAAGTCGTACGATATGCCCACAAGGTCTCTTGTAGTCTAGCAGCCCAATCTCGTTGGTGCATTGAGACTGTCTTGTTTAGAATTGCTTATATAACCTTGTTGGTTCTTTCGACTTGCCAGTTCGCCTGCGGGTGATATGGAGAAGTGATCCTATGCGTGATATGATGGTTTATGAGAGTGGCAGTAATATTGTGCCCTGTGAATTTATTTCCCCCATCTGTGATCACTTCTCGTTGTAATCCATATTGCATAAATAGCCCAAAAAGGAAGTTAATCACTACTTCCTCTGCGGCTCTTGGTAAATATAATGTTTCCACCCATTTTGTCACATAATCCATGGCTACCAGTATGTAGGCCTTCTGATTGGATGGGGATGGAATGGACCTATGAAGTCTAATGCCCAACGCTCGAAGGGTTCTATGACAAACTGTGGCTGTAGAGGCATTTTGTCAGATAGGCCAGGCCATCCCATCCTTTGGCAACTAACGTAGGCCTGGGCATCTTTTTTAACATCCTTAAAAATAGTGGGTCAATAATAGCCCATTTGTAATACCTTATGTCCTATCCTTTGGTCTGCGAAATGTCCCCCACAGGGTTCGTCATGGCAAGCCTTCAGAATGTCATGGATCTCATCCTCGCGGATACATCTGCGTATACACATGTCGGCCCCTATATGAAAAAGATATCTGCCTATCCAAGAGAACTGGGCGCTGTGCTGAACAATCAATTTTCTTTCTTTTGTCATTAAATGTTTAGGTAGCTTCCCCACTTCTAGATAATTTTCCACATCTATGTACCATGGCATCTTAACTTCCTTGGAAAACAGGTGTTCATCCGAGAATTGGTCATCTACCACTAGTGGATCATTAACCTTGGGGATTCGAGATAGAAAATCAACAACTGGATTTTCCTTTCCTAGATGATCTTTGATAGTAATGTCGAACTCCTGTAAAAGCAATAGCCATCGTGTTATTTGACTATTTGTGATTGGTTTATTAGCTAGATATCTAATGGTAGAGTGATCAGTGTACACAAAGACTTGGTAGCCAGTTATATAGTGTCTAAAGTTTTTTATTGCATAAATAACTGCTAAGAATTTTTTTTTTCTGTCACTATGTAATTGAATTCCACAGGAGTGAGATTTTTGCTAATGTAATATATAGCATAAGATTTCTTGTCCTCCTCTTGGCCAAGGGAAACGCCTATAGCTACATTTGATGCATCCGTGGAGATGTGGAAAGCCAGCTCCCAGTTTGATCCACGTAATACTGATGCTGTTGAGACTAGTTTCTTTAATCCTGCAAAAGCTATGTCACACTTTTCATACCAACTGAAATCAACATTTCCAGTTAGAGCATATAAGGGTGCCATAATCTGTGAAAAATTCTTGATAAATCTGTGATAATAACCTGCATATCCTAGGAAACTATGTACCTCTATTTGGGTGCAGGCGGTAGGCAGTAAAAGAATTACCTGTATTTTTGATGGATCTACCTGTATTCCTTCCGCAGAGATGTAGTGTCCCAGGATCATGCCCTCATTCATCATCATGTGACACTTGACATTACTTAAACATAACCTGGTAGCAATGCATCGTTCTAAGACCCTTTCTAGTGTTTGCAATGCTTGATCAAAATCATCCCCAAATGGAGTAAAGTCGTCCATTAATACCTCGAGTCCTTCATTTATTAAATCAGCAAAGATGCTTAGTATAGCTCTCTGAAACGTTGCTGGGGCGTTGCACAAGCCAAATGGTAATACCCTGTATGCGAATGTGCCCCAGGGATAGGTGAAGGTCGTTTTGTACTGGTCCTCAAGGGAAATCTGAATTTGATTATATCCACTGAAGCTGTCTAAAAAGGAGAAGAACTGCTTCCCTGCCAACATATCGAGGACCTGCTCAATGAATGGGAGTGGAAAGTGATATTTCTGTGTTGCCTTGTTTAACTCTTGATAGTATACACAAATATGCCACTTCCCATTTTTCTTAGGGACAACCACCAATGGAGAGACCCATTTACTGTCTGAGATAGGATAAATAAAGTTTACATCCAGTAGCTTCTGCAATTCCTGTTTTACGATATCCTTGAGGTGTGGGTTCAACCTTCGTTGAGGCTGTCGGATGGGTCACACATCCTTCTCTGTATAAATGTGGTGTGTACATAGTTGTGGGTCTATCCCTTTCATATTGGGATAATAATCCCAGGCAAAAGCCACTTTATTTCTCTGCAATACCTGGATAAGATTTTTCTATTGTTCGCTATCTAGATCAACATTGATATTTAGAAATTTGCTTGGTTCGATCTCAACTAGTTTGTTGTTATCAATAACAGTCGTCTGAATATGATGGTCATCTGTATCCTTCAGGGGATCTTCCATGGCTTCGTTATCAAGGATTGCTTTCAACATCTGACACTGTACATTACTCACATTAGCTGGCTGATTTATAAAATTGTTGATAATGTCATCTTCAGTTTGATCTTTAAATTCCAATGCTTCTGTTACTGTGAGTGGTGAACGGATGCTTTCTTCCAAGTACACTGGTGGCTGCTTACATATTTTTACAAGGGGCAAACTTGGCCTGGTAGGAGGGTATAACTCTAGGTTTTTTACAACATCTCCCTTTGTAATAGTCATGCTGCCTTCTCGGTAGCCAATATATGCATCATTTGTTGCCATCCAAGGTCGACCTAGAATCAAGTGATGCCCATCCAATCTACTCCTTGGGTTTATAACGAGGAAATCTACTGGATATTCCCATGAGTAAAAAAAAACTGTAATATCTTGTAAGGTCCCTTCTAGTCTTACTACTGGTCGGTCAGCAAGTTCTAATAAAGTGGTGGTTGGTTCTAAGGCTATAATACCAAGTGCTTGACAAGTTTATATTGTTAATATGTTAATGGAAGCTCCTAGATCAACTAGTGTATTTGGAAAAGAGCGGCCATATATCTGAACTGTTACTATGGGGTTTCCAGGATCTTCATACTTTATTGGAGTTTCCTCTCCCAAGAGTAGATCGGATAAGGTTCCTACAACATGGATAGTGGGTGAGGTTTTTACCTTCCTCACAGGCTTCTTTACACATAATTCTTTGATGGTTTTGGCATAGATGGGAATGTCTTGAATAGCTTGGAGGAGAGGAATCTTAATACACAATTTTTTTAGTTCCCCCACAAGATCGAAATCAGGGTAAGTGATTGGTTTGGGTATCGTTAGCCTTTCGGGGAATGGAGGAGAAGTAATTATAAGTTTTTCAGTGTCATCATGTTGATCTGTTTCTTCCCCTTCCTTTGATTCAATATTATTTACAAGTGGTGGAACATGTACAAGTGATGGAATATGTACAGGTGGAGTTACACTTTCTATTGAAGGTCGGTCCCTGTTTTCCTCAGGGGTAATGATACGTCCTGACCTCAATTTGAGCTCATTATATTCTTTCTGCTCAATCTCATATTCTGGATTTCAATAATCTGTACCAACTGGACTGATCTATTATTAAGATTTGGGTTCGGCTGAGCTGGTAACTGTGGCCACATAAGAGGTTGAGATTTCTATTGTAATCTATAAGGAGTTGATAGTGCGGGTTGAGGCTAAGGGCATGTCCCCATAGGTACATTAGATATCCCCAGAGGTGGTTGCCAGTTTGTAGACCAATTCGGATTTTGAGAGGTGGAGGCAGGCCACTGAGATTGATAAGGATTGCCTTGCCAAATAGGAGTAAAAGGAGAATTTGGCTAGCCACTTCCTAGAAAAGATTGTGCTAGCCAGGATGTCATAGGGAATGGTGGGCATTGCTAATTTGGGTAGGGTGATGGGCCTTGCCAGGCTGCCTCAAGGTTCTTCTATTGATTAAACTTTGAGGAAGGAAAGAATTGGGATGCGTCTTGTGACATACCTGCAGGTTTAGCTTGCCATTTTCAACATTGGTTCATCAAATATACCGGTTCTGTTTCCTCCTCTGCTTCTTTGAATATTGCTTTCAGCCTGGGTAATGATGGACACTATTCAGTGTCGTGATTTTTAGTACAAATGGCGCACATCTGAACCATGCCTAATGGGCATTCCTGTTGGCTGTGCTTCTTCTGACAATGTGGCCAGAAGATGGCCAAATTTTGTTTTGCTAAAGCCTGTTTTTGTTTGGCTTGTAGGACATCCAGTTGTGTTGTAAGAGTGCCCAGGATGCATGTCTTAAAATCTTCCAGGAGGTTGCAGATCTCCATCTGTGTTGCACCTCCAAAGGAGGTTGCCTCACCTACAAAGTGCACTTATAAATACACTATAAATGTCACTATCTACAATGTAATCCTTGTCAAGAAATAAGCTAACAAGCATATATGCTTCAGGCACCTGCTGCTTTGAACAAAAGCCATTTATCAAGTTACTGCAGGTATTGATCTCAGGTAAGCAATCTTCTTTTAGCATTGCACGCAAAAGCTTCAATGCTTGCAACATCTCGCCTTTCTTAGAAAAGCCCTCAATTAGAGTCCTGTATGTTTCAAGATCAGGCACCCCTCTATTTTTCACCACATCATCAAGGATCGTATTGCTTCATGCAACATGTCCTCCTTATAGAGGGCATGCAACACGTGTATAGATAGCAGTATCAGGTGCATTTCCCATTTTGCACATTCCATCCAGAACTATTTTTTCCTTTGAAACCTTGCCTTCCTTGCACAACCAACCAACCAATAACAGCAAAGCCATTCTCAAGCCCAAGACAAAAACCCTTCTGTGACATCCCATCGAAAATGTGTAGAGCTTTCTCCGCATCTCCCTTTTTGCAGTACCCCATAATCATTGCAGTATAGGTAGTGGCATCTGGTGGATGACCTTTACAAAACATTGTCTTCATAAGCTCCTCGGATTCTGACATTACAAAGCCCACACAGGACAGTGTTGAAAGCAACAAAATTAGAGATTCAACCCTTTGTGGGAATTTGATTCAACAAATTTCTAGCCTTATCAATCTCCCCTTCCTCACAAAGAGCACTGATTAGTAAATTGTAAGTTCGAATATTTGGCACAAGTCCTTTTTCAAGCATCTCATCAAAAACCTTGATACCATCATTTATTGTGCCTCTACTGCAATGCCCAGAGACTATACTCCCATAAGCGATGGGATTTGGACACAATTCCTTCTTCGTCATCTCCTTCAAGACCTCCATGGAATCTTCAATCTTCCTGTCTGCACAGAGACCTTTGATAATGGTACTATAAGTCACGACATCAGCTTTCCCACAGCTGAGCAACATTTGAGTCATCATATTCCTGGCCTCCTCAATGTTGCCCGCTTTGCAGAGGCCATTGATGACAGCATTGAAGGTCAACACATTGGGCTGACAATCATCCTTTATCATCTGCTCCAAACATCGGCGTCACTGCACATAGTATTTTTGTCCATTAAGTCAAAAAAAAGACACTGCAATTCAATTTACAGGAGTGGAGCTATGTCAATGAAATTAAATCCATTAACCTATAGTCAGAGTGATCGAATGCAAAGAGTTCGAAAATAATTTTACTAGAGCCAAATGGTGTGCCCCTGGGCATAAAACTAAAACTGAGATTCCTTTTGTATAAAGATAAGATTGATGACTTAAGAATGCATACCTTCATGTATAAAGTAGGGTGCATCATGGCTGCTCCTGTCATTCTGGGACTTAAAGCCCGAGTTCTTACAAAGAATCATTGTAACTAACTCTGCATAAATGAAGGGTTGCACCATAATAGAAGATCCAAACTCTTTGATAACCTCCAGTCAAAAGAGGAACTATAAATCCATTGTACCATACCAGTTATACCAGAGACATCCATATTCTCTTCCAGTTAAAGAAGATAGCTGAACAAACTGTACTTCAACCTTTAAATAGGAATAAGTCATTGCAACAAGTGCCACTATCTGGGTGAATGAGTCCCAATGCATGTTCTTTTGATGTGCAACTAATGTAACTAAGCAATACAAGAAGCAGTTCTGAGAAGATTTCCTCCCACACTGACCTTGTTCAAAAATGGCAGATCTAAGATGTCAAACACACAAATATTGGATAGAAACTAAAATTTTCTCCCTGGTTTGCAGGCTTTCAAAATAGCATTTACTTCTACACCACCTTTCAAATTTCAGCTAATTCAATGGAGAGTGAACTGCTTGACTCAGAACAAAAAGATTTTCATTTGAACCATCACAGGAAAGGTTTATTAATACAGTATGGGCTTCTTTTATTCTGCCTGCACTGTGAAGAGTATCAACCAGAATCTTGCATGACTCTGTATGTGGAGCACATCCTCTAGATGTCGATTGATTAAAGGCTTTCAGAGCTTCATTAACATTGCCTGACCTACAAAGTGCACTTATAAATACACTCTAAATGTCACTATCTACAATGTAAACCTTGTCAAGCAATAAGCTAACAAGCATATATGCTTCAGGCACCTGCTACTTTGAACAAAAGCCATTTATCAAGGTAATGCGGGTATTGATCTCAGGTAAGCAATCTTCTTTTAGCATTGCACACAAAAGCTTCAATGTTTGCAACATCGCGCCTTTCTTAGAAAAGCCCTCAATTAGAGTCCTGCATGTTTCAAGATCAGAAACCCCTCTATTTTTCACCACATCATCAAGGACCGTATTGCTTCATGCAACATGTCCTCTTTACAGAGGGCATGCAGCACATGTGTATAGATAGCAGTATCAGGTGCATTTCCCATTTTGCACATTCCATCCAGAACTATTTTTGCCTTTGAAGCCTTGCTTTCCTTGCACAACCAACCAATAACAACAGAGCCATTCTCAAGCCCAAGACTAAAACCCTTCTGTGACATCTCATCGAAAATGCGTAGAGCTTTCTCTGCATCTCCCTTTTTGCAGTACCCCATAATCATTGCAGTATAGGTGGTGGCATCTGGTGGATGACCTTTACAAAACATTGTCTTCATAAGCTCCTCAGCTTCTGACATTACAAAGCCCACACAGGACAGTGTTGAAAGCAACAAAATTAGGCATGCAACCCTTTGTGGGCATTTGATTCAACAGATTTCTAGCCTTATCATCTTCCATTCCTCACAAAGAGCACTGGTTGGTAAATTGTAAGTTCGAATATTTGGCACAAGTCCTTTTTCAAACATCTCATCAAAAACCTTGATACCATCATTTACCGTGCCTCTACTGCAATGCCCAGAGACTATACTCCCATAAGTGATGGCATTTGGACACAATTCCTTCTTCGTCATCTCCTTCAAGACCTCCATGGCATCTTCAATCATCCCGTCTCCACAGATACCTTTGATAATGGTACTATAAGTCACGACATCAGCTTTCCCACCGCTGAGCAGCATTTCAGTCATCATATTCCTAGCCTCCTCAATGTTTCCTGCATTGCAGAGGCCATTGATGACAGCATTGAAGGTCAACACATTGGGCTGACAATCATCGTTTATCATTTGCTCCAAACATCGGTGTCGCTGCACATAGTATTGTTGTCCATTAAGTAAAAAAAAAGACACTGCAATTCAATTTACAGGAGTGGAGCTATGTCAATGAAATTAAATCCATTAACCTATAGTCAGAGTGATCGAATGCAAAGAGTTCGAAAATAATTTTACTAGAGCCAAATGGTGTGCCCCTGGGCATAAAACTAAAACTGAGATACCTTTTGTATAAAGATAAGATTGATGACTTAAGGATCCATACCTTCATGTATAAAGTAGGGTGAATCATGACTGCTCCTGTCATTCTGAGACTTAGAGCCCGAGTGCTTACAACGAATCATTGTAACTAACTCTTCATAAATGAAGGGCTGCACCATAATAGAAGATCCAAACTCCATGATGACCTCCAGTCAAAAGAAGACCTATAAATCCACTGTACCATACCAGTTATACCAGAGACATCCATATTCTCTTCCAGTTAAAGAAGATAGCTGAACAAACTGTACTTCAACCTTTAAATAGGAATAAGTCATACCAACAAGTGTCGCTATCTGGGTGAATGAGTCGCAATGCATGTTCTTCTAATGTGCAACTAATGTAACTGAGCAATACAAGAAGAAGTTCTCAGAAGATTTCCTCCCACACAGACCTTGTTTGAAAATCGCAGATCTAAGATGTCAAACACACAAATATTGGATAGGAACAAAAATTTGCTCCCTGGTTTGCAGGCTTTCAAAATAGCATTTACTTCTACACCACCTTCTTCCAAATTTCAGCTAATTCAATGGAGAGTGAACTGCTTGACTCATAACAAAAAGCTTTTCATTTGAACCATCACGGGAAAGCTTTGTTAATACAGTCTGGGCTTCTTTTATTCTGCCTGCACTGTGAAGAGTGTCAACCAGAATCTTGCATGACTCTGTATCTGGAGCACATCCTTTGGATGTCGATTGATTAAAGGCTTTCAGAGCTTCATTAACATTGCCTGACCTACAAAATGCACTTATAACTATAAATGTCACTATCTACAATGTAATCCTTGTCAAGCAATAAGCTAACAGCATATATGATTCAGACACCTGCTGCTTTGAACAAAAGCCATTTATCAAGGTACTGCAGGTATTGATCTCAGGTAAGCAATCTTCTTTTAGCATTGCACACAAAAGCTTCAATGTTTGCAACATCTCGCCTTTCTTAGAAAAGCCCTCAATTAGAGTCCTGCATGTTTCAAGATCAGACACCCCTCTATTTTTCACCACATCATCAAGGACCGTATTGCTTCTTGCAACATGTCCTCTTTACAGAGGGCATGCAGCACATGTATATAGATAGCAATATCAGGTGCATTTCCCATTTTGCACATTCCATCTAGAACTATTTTTTCCTTTGAAACCTTGCTTTCCTTGCACAACCAACCAATAACAGCAGAGCCATTCTCAAGCCCAAGACTAAAACCCTTCTGTGACATCTCATCGAAAATGTGTAGAGCTTTCTCTGCATCTCCCTTTTTGCAGTACCCCATAATCATTGCAGTATAGGTGGTGGCATCTGGTGGATGACCTTTACAAAACATTGTCTTCATAAGCTCCTTAGCGTCTGACATTACAAAGCCCACACAGGACAGTGTTGAAAGCAACAAAATTAGGCATGCAACCCTTTGTGGGCATTTGATTCAACAGATTTCTTGCCTTATCATCTCCCATTCCTCACAAAGAGCACTGATTGGTAAATTGTAAGTTCGAATATTTGGCACAAGTCCTTTTTCAAGCATCTTATCAAAAACCTTGATACCATCATTTATCGTGCCTCTACTGCAATGCCCAGAGACTATACTCCCATAAGTGATGGCATTTGGACACAATTCCTTCTTCGTCATCTCCTTCAAGACCTCCATAGCATCTTCAATCTTCCTGTCTGCACAGAGACCTTTGATAATGGTACTATAAGTCACGACATCAGCTTTCCCACCACTGAGCAGCATTTGAGTCATCATATTCCTGGCCTCCTCAATGTTGCCCGCATTGCAGAGGCCATTGATGACAGCATTGATGGTCAACACATTGGGCTGACAATCATCCTTTATCATTTGCTCCAAACATCGGCGTCACTGCACATAGTATTGTTGTCCATTAAGTCAAGAAAAACACCCTGCAATTCAATTTACAGGAGTGGAGCTATGTCAATGAAATTAAATCCATTAACCTATAGTCAGAGTGATCGAATGCAAAGAGTTCGAAAATAATTTTACTAGAGCCAAATGCTGTGCCCCTGGGCATAAAACTAAAACTGAGATACCTTTTGTATAAAGATAAGATTGATGACTTAAGGATCCATACCTTCATGTATAAAGTAGGGTAAATCATGGCTGCTCCTGTCATTCTGGGACTTAGAGCCCGAGTGCTTACAAAGAATCATTGTAACTAACTCTGCATAAATGAAGGGTTGCACCATAATAGAAGATCCAAACTTCAAGATGACCTCCAGTCAAAAGAAGAACTATAAATCCACTGTACCATACCAGTTATACCAGAGACATCCATATTCTCTTCCAGTTAAAGAAGATAGCTGAACAAACTGTACTTCGACCTTTAAATAGGAATAAGTCATACCAACAAGTGCCACTATCTGGGTGAATGAGTCGCAATGCATGTTATTTTGATGTGCAACTAATGTAACTGAGCAATACAAGAAGCTGTTCTCAGAAGATTTCCTCTCACACAGACCTTGTTCAAAAATGGCAGATCTAAGATGTCAAACGCACAAATATTGGATAGGAACTAAAATTTTCTCCCTGGTTTGCAGGCTTTCAAAATAGCATTTACTTCTACACCACCTTCTTCCAAATTTCAGCTAATTCAATGGAGAGTCAACTGCTTGACTCATAACAAAAAGCCAATAATCCTGGGGGACACAGGTTGCACAGGTCAGTTAGAGCAACCCATCCTGCATGACAGGCAGTTTATTGGATTCCCACTAAAACAATTACTTTCTAAAATTTACTTAGCTGTTTGAAGTAGGCCTACAATTAAGACCCGTCGAAAGTACCATTCAAAATTTCTTCCACGGGCTGTAGAGGGATTGCTAACTAATTAGAGTCATAAAACCTTAATGAAGCAGAAAAGACTCCAGATGGTTCATTGAAGCAGACCGTCAGGATATACAACATTTGGAATAGGAATCTTGGAGGCATAAACATGGTTGTGAATTACAAATCACCATCAGATGGTTAAAAGGCCATTTTGTGATTTTGAATTCTCTCTGTTTTTGCTGCTCTTCTACATGGATGTAATAACCACGTGGGATATTATTAATGGCCATTCGGAATCTGTCGGAGTAAAAACTTTTTTATGATGATTTGGTTATATATTAGCCATGTAGCATTGGGCAGAAGGTAGACAATTAATAGTTATCTAATATTCTTTTCTTCCCTCCTATAATACTGAAATACCAAAGTTGAAATCTAAAGAGAAAACAAAAAAGAAAATACCTTACCCTTTCCAACTGAAAGCCTGGTCTAGTCCACTTACTTTTGTAAACCACTAAACTGAATATGAATGGTACATGCATACCAATTGAGGTACCCCAAACAATTAGACCTGCCCACTTTTAGCTCAAATTATTTTTGATGTACCTTAAAGATTATTTTTGATGTAACTTGAATACCATATCCTTCGGGTTAAATTTCATTTCTTTATGTAATAGAATTTTCATTTGAACCATCACGGGAAAGCTTTGTTAATACAGTCTGGGCTTCTTTTATTCTGCCTGCACTGTGAAGAGTGTCAACCAGAATCTTGCATGACTCTGTATCTGGAGCACATCCTTTGGATGTCGATTGATTGAAGGCTTTCAGAGCTTCGTTAACATTGCCTGACCTACAAAATGCACTTATAACTATAAATGTCACTATCTACAATGTAATCCTTGTCAAGCAATAAGCTAACACGCATATATGATTTAGACACCTGCTGCTTTGAACAAAAGCCATTTATCAAGGTACTGCAGGTATTGATCTCAGGTAAGCAACCTTCTTTTAGCATTGCATGCAAAAGCTTCAATGCTTGCAACATCTCGCCTTTCTTAGAAAAGCCCTCAATTAGAGTCCTGTATGTTTCAAGATCAGGCACCCCTCAATTTTTCACCACATCATCAAGGACCATATTTGCTTCATGCAACATGTCCTCTTTACAGAGGTATGCAGCACATGTGTATAGATAGCAGTATCAGGTGCATTTCCCATTTTGCACATTCCATCCAGAACTATTTTTGCCTTTGAAGCCTTGCTTTCCTTGCACAACCAACCAATAACAGCAGAGCCATTCTCAAGCCCAAGACTAAAACCCTTCTGTGACATCTCATCGAAAATGTGTAGAGCTTTCTCTGCATCTCCCTTTTTGTAGTACCCTATAATCATTGCAGTATAGGTGGTGGCATCTGGTGGATGACTTTTACAAAACGTTGTCTTCATAAGCTCCTCGGCTTCTGACATTCTCTGCCCATGCCTACAAAGCCCACACAGGACAGTGTTGAAAGCAACAAAATTAGGCATGCAACCCTTTGTGGGCATTTTATTCAAATATTTCTAGCCTTATCAATCTCCCGTTCCTCACAAAGAGCACTGATTAGTAAATTGTAAGTTCGAATATTTGGCACAGGTCCTTTTTCAAGCATCTCACAAAAACCTTGATACCATCATTTACCGTGCCTCTGCTGCAATGCCGAGAGACTATACTCCCATAAGTGATGGCATTTGGACACAATTCCTTCTTCGTCATCTCCTTCAAGACCTCCATGGCATCTTCAATCTTCCCGTCTGCACAGAGACCTTTGATAATGGTACTATAAGTCACGACATCAGCTTTCCCACCTCTGAGAAGCATTTGAGTCATCATATTCCTAGCCTCCTCAATGTTGCCCGCATTGCAGAGGCCATTGATGACAACATTGAAGGTCAACACATTGGGCTGACAATCATCCTTTATCATCTGCTCCAAACATCGACGTCGCTGCACATAGTATTATTGTCCATTAAGTCCATCCCAGAAGGCGCAGTATTTTACACTACCACCATCATTTACCGTGCCTCTACTGCAATGGCCAGAGACTATACTCCCATAAGTGATGGCATTTGGAAACAATTCCTTCTTCGTCATCTCCTTCAAGACCTCCATGGCATCTTCAATCTTCCCGTCTGCACAGAGACCTTTGATAATGTTACTATAAGTCACGACATCAGCTTTCCCACCGGTAAGCAGCATTTGAGTCATCATATTCCTAGCCTCCTCAATGTTGCCCGCATTGTAGAGGCCATTGATGACAGGACGCGAAGCCGAAACCGGAAGCGAAGTCAAAACTGTTACAGAGGATCAAATTTGCGCTGGTCAGGCGGTTAGGGAGTTGCAACTACCTCCCCGTAATCAAATGACTCAACATGGCTCAATCGTCTAACATGCTATCTAATGCTGCAAAGCATGACACGTAGAATACTTAGGCAGAGAGTAAAGTTTATTTCAGAGGGAATGCCTTACCCCATAATTATTTCACGTATTTATTTATAATTTATTTGTTGTAATAGTTTTCTATCTTATGTTTATGGTTATAAATTTTACTATTAATATATTAACTTAGATTAATCTTAACTTTATATCTATTAACTTCAAGGGATCAAATTTCTTGAATTGCAAATCTCTTTTTTAGTGAAAATATATTTGAGTTAGATCAAATTGTAATTATTAATTAAGATTATAACTATTTTTTTTTTTTTTTTCGATGTGGTTCACGGGGCACCAGAGGTGGGCCGCTACGTCCACAGTGAGAAGCGGGGCAGCTCCACCCGAAGGGAACTGCCGGTCGGCCATATCAGGCCTAACCCCGAGGGCGTCGAGGAGATTTGACCCCATGACCTCCCAAATCGGGAGAGTACTATCAACGGGAACTCGACCATTTGAGCTATCCCTCGGGGCAGATTATAACTATTTATTTAATATAATTTAATTTATTTTTTATATAATTTGAGTGAGTAAAAAAGTTTTAATTAATTATTACATAAATTTTTTTGTACTTCAATTTTGGGTCATTCTATTTCTTTTTTCAAGAGGTAGATTGTACATGCAAGTTCAAAAAAGAACCAAATGATCTCAACCTGTCTAAAGGGAAACCAAGTCTCTTGACCATTTGGTGAAGTCATATCCTGACCAAAATTTAAAAGTTCTAATCAAATCTAGTAACGCTAAAAACGTTGAAATATCATGTTGACCTCTACCACTAGCTTGACAATGCCCAAACACTGCTAACTAAAAATAAAAAGCACTAATCATCAGATGACTCAACTCGGGCTCAATCCTTTGCTGGGTTGACGGGGGAATACATGGGATGTGAGTTTCAACTCTTGCGAGTTTCCCAATCACTTTATTCATGTCAAACTTCACCTGTTGTATGTCTTAACAGAGCAAGGTCAACTACCCCTGTGTCTGCAAGGGATCTTCGGGTGCCAATTCCATAAATTTGACCATCAGTGTCTTCAATCTCTAGTATAGAAGCAATGTTTGAGTGTATAGGTTCCTTCTCCCTCTCGTTTGTCTCGGGTTTCCCTAGTCTCTCTCTAACTTTGTCGTGCTTGGTTCTGGTCCAAAATTGAACATTTCTTCCCACTCTTCTAGTATAGAGCTAGCTAGGGTCGAGGACGAGGCTCTGCATAATGAAATTGCTTCCACTTTTGTTAACCTCTACAACCTCTCCCTCTGCTAGCTCGACTCTAATCGCCACCTCAATATCCATTGTTTGATTCCCTTCCTCGGTTGGGTGTGGTGATATTATGTTGCCTTAGACCCAAGTGAACCATATTCTTCTTTATTCAACAGTTCCTTGTATCCTCCAAGTTATGACTTGAGGATTGACCCCCAAACCCTATGCCCCACCTAGAGTTCTTGGAATTATCTTCAGCAAGTGCTAATCCAGTAAACATTACGTTAGCAGGACAATAAATGGAAAATATTGAGAACATGAAACCTTCTAAGATATGAGATCTCGTTAACCAAATATTTTCTCTAGGTTAGTCCACATACAGTGTCAGGTAGGCGTGCAATTTTTTGTTTGTTGTTGGAGGTGGGAAGAGGCCAAATTGTTCTGCCTTGTGGTAGATCCTAGCCATTGGGTGGTTCTCATAATCCAACTCTCCATCTTGAAATCAGACCATGACTAAATAATTCTCAAGGCCATGAAAGCCCATCCTCCCTATTGAAAGCATCCTAGATTCGACACATCGGGCATGGAATGAGACCACAATTCCAAATGGGAGTCTTTCTCCAAGCTAAATGATTAGACACAGACTAAGGGTGATAAAGAGCATTGAGACAGGAAAAAAAATACATATGAACCCAACTCCAAAAACACCACAAAAACGCCTGTTATTGCTCAGTACAAGCAATTACCACTCAGGAAATGCAACCATCATCTAGGTGACACATGAGCATTGAAGGGAAGGGAAAATGAAATGTAACATACCAACAGGTGTTGATTCCCTTATGCGTGACCTTGGTCATCCTAGAATATGATGGATGCCCATCCTCCTCTAGTCCCAACATTCTCCTTGCGTCCCTCCTCTCGGCAAGGTTTAAAACTAGTTCCAAATTGCACTAGAAATTATACCTAGCTACTCGTATTTTCCACCTTTCAAGGTTTGGCCTCACATGAGATCTCACCGCCATTACACCTATGCACCTCTCTAAGTCTTTACTCATGCAGGTGTATGTTATGGGGTGGTCACGCCACCCACAATCTTTTATTTCCCTTGATCTTGTAACCATGGTGGCGGGAATCCCATAGTAAAGTATGTCCTAGCTTGCACCCCAATGAAGGGAATAATTATAATTATAATTATTATTCATTTTATTATTTTTTTGTGTAATTTAACCTAGTGAAAATGATTACATAACATAATAGGGAATATCTCTTTCATAATGTTTTGTTTAGCTTTAGCATTTTTTATTGAAATATTTTGGAGTTTTCAATATTGAAACTTGATCCATATAGACTACTAAAATCTAATGTGCATATACTTGCACTACCAATTATTTAAAAACATACCAATTTTTTTATCCTAAACTTATGTTCATTTAAAATTTTAGGAATATCTCGGAACTTAACCATCATAAAAAAAAATCAATTATTTCACCTCTCCTGAGCATCACGTTATGAGATATTCCTAGAATTAGCGAGACACATAAAAGAAGCTGTGAAGATATTATATATTAATAATACAATGTATCACTTTTAGGCCGATAAAGAAAATATGCTACAAAGTTATAAATTGACGAGCTAAAAGTTGTGAAGCTATATATTAATAATACAACGTATCCATTTTAGAACAATAAAAAAAATATGCTGCAAAGTTATATATTAACAAGCTCCATAATAGCCAGTACTTGTTGCCTAGTTTTAATATAATTAAAGTAAAGTAAAAATATATAAAGATTTGGCAAAATAAAATCTCATCTAAGTGCATGTAGAAAGATGAAATCAAAACTAGAATAAAAAGAGGTAAAACTGGAAAACAAGAAATTAGAAAAAAAAGAAGCTATATTTAATTATACAAAGTCTAAATCTACAATAATATCCGATATTCTTTTTAAGATTAGAAATAAATATTTAGGAATATTATTTTATAACTTTAAAAAACACCCTTTAGAAGTCATGGTCAATAAAGAAATTCTCATTTGATGACCAAATGAAGCCATGAAAGGAAATTTCACTATCAAATTCTACCCTTCATGGAGATATTAATTTGACTTATGGAAGGGACAATATCTATCCACCATGTAGAGTTTTTACTCATAAAGTTAAATAATTTTACATTCAATTTGGACTCTTTTTGAATGAATAGTTCTAGAACAATTTATGCAATTTGTAAATTTTAAAGATTTTGATAACAAAGTGTAAATTATTTTCCCTTTATACAAATTTTGGTTAAATGGTTGGTTCAAAGTTGGACTATACTAAAGTGTTTGGTTTATTATTATCTTAAGGCTTTATATTGCTATCATCTGACATAGATGAAGTATTTCACAAAGATCAAGTAGTTCATAAATAAATTTTAATGTTATTGTCGATTTCTATCTATGTTATGTTTTACACATGGTTTGCCTAGACCATTTATTTTAATATCAATTTAATTTTTCTAATTTTGGGATTGTGATTATTGTCCAACATACTTATCATTTTCATATATATTTATTTTAACAACTTTGATGATTTGAAAAGCTTAATATATTAATAAAAAATATTATTTCTTTTGTAATTCTTCAATTGCCTATAACTTTTACCTAGGCTCACAAAATTTTACTAGACTAATTCTCAACTCACATACACATTATTAATGTTTAATTAATAAATTTAAATTTATTTAAAAATAATCATTTTCATTTAATAATGTTAATTTCCCTGTGATCAACATGGAATACATGTCACTCTTAAAATAAAAATAAGTTATTTTCTAAATAGGAAAACAATGTTAAATAAAAAAACCTGTTTTTTAAATTGAAAAGCAACGTTAACTAATTCATGTGGACATCAACTTCATATACGTCTATATATAAAAAAAAATGTTAAAAGAAAATATTTTAAAGTTGTATATAATAAAATATTCAACGTGGCTTATACTTAAACTTATATTAATAACAAAAATACCTATACACATCTTAGACAATATTTTAATGTCAACTATGTATATATTATATATTTAAAAAAAATATGTATATATCATATAAAGCTATTAAAAAAATAAGTTTTTATGGTTTAAACATTTGAAATGGTCTGAGTATTTTATAATTCGGTCATTTTTTAGATATATGTTTTTTTATTGAAATCCAACAAAGATTTTTTAGAATTACAAGTTTAAGTTGTACTCTATATAGCATTCAAAAATACAATTTAAACACTGAAAAATTACACATTATATTTTGCACTCTAAAAGAAGTTAGCACCTGAAAAATTTTGATTTTTGTACTTACAAGTTTAAGTTGTACTCTATGTACCATTCAAAAATACAATTTAAACACTAAAAAATTACACATTATATTTTGCACTCTAAAAGAAGTTTGCACTTGAAAAGATTTGATCCTTGTGAGTTTATGTCAGATCCAAAGTTAGATGAATCTGGGTGGGTTTTAGTTAAAATAAAACTAATAACATATTTTTTCTTTTCTGAATGCGACTAATTCTATTATCATACAAAACAGAGATACAAAATAGAGTACATTGGGCAAGGCTAAGAAGTTTTGCCTATCAGCCCTTGCCTTGCCCTGCTTTCAGTTCCAAAATTGAGAAGATTCAAAATTGGAATTTGTTGCTTGACCACTGCCGACACATTTACATAACAGATGATAACTGAATAGACTCCAGGGCCATGGACTGACCCGGACAAAGACAAACAAACACTTGGACCATTACATCCGACACATGAACAATTACATCGACACCTGAACGATTACAGCCGACACAATGACAGAGATAGAGCCGCCGCTTGGCAGAGTTATACATTGAAATCCCAAGAAAAATAGCAGAGATTACCGGGAGCGAGTTCATTCATCATCAGTGGTCTGGGGCGCCTCTTCAATTCGGCACCCGAAACGGAGAGAATCCTCGGAGTCTGAGAGCTGGATGACCGCGTCAGGGCTGCCTTCTTGTGCTGGCCTGCTTGGACCAGCAAGCGTTGAAGGGCCGGCAGCCGGGTCGCAATTTGAAGCTGGGCGCGCTAGATCCGGTCCAAGTTCACGTCCAGGGGCCAACCAACCAGTTCCAGCCTCAACTGGAAGGCACGCAATAGGTGAATCCTCTCTGCTGGAGCGCTGCCCATACGGCAAAGGCTCTGCCTCCATGTTCTGTGTAACGCCAGGCTCAATCATTATAGAAACAACCAGTGTAGAATTAACTTGAGGGCAGGGGAGCCGATACCTAAGCATTGGGAGCTCCATCTGTCCTTCTTCAGAATTTGGGCTTCTGCCATCATGCCCACCCTCCTCCTCATTGCTGCCCTGGAATCTCTGAGGCAGCGACGTTACTTCGATGGAGGAGGAGGGCGAATTGTAATAATGCTGCTGCGGGAGGGCCCTGCCTCTGGTTCCCCCTCGTCGGCTGCCCATCCGCGACCTTTCCCTCGGCATTGCTGAACTTCTCCCTCTATGAAAACCAACACAAGCACCCTGAGCTCCTACCGCTACGAAAACCAACACAATCACCGCACTGTTGCAGGTGGTGCTCCAGGCCCAGAAACCGGCAGAACGCACCTCAAATCCTTACTCCCATTTCCGTCTGAGCGGAGCAGGGCCTCACCACAATGATCGCTCATATCCCTTTGCAAATCGAGCCCTCTCTGCTTTAAACACTCTGCTGCATCGAACGCCATCCTCCTCCCTCGAGCCGAGAAGACAAGCATTAATGCCTTCGTTCGTCTGCTTTCAAGCGGATTAATATCCCGCTACGCGTGGTACAACCTGACGTCGTAGGCCTACCCCCTGCCCACGTGATGGCTCATGCCATTACCACGTCTCCAATGCACCCGCATCCGGGAAAAATTAATAACATATTAAATAACAAAACAATATGAAATTGAAAACTAATATAATTAAAAAAAACATACTTATTACTCTACTTTGTAAAAAAATAAAATAATAATAATAATTTGTATATCAAATTAAATATTTAACACTCTTTACATTAAAATATGCATTTTAGATTCCACTTTAAAACTTTGTATCTTAAATTACAAACAAAATATTACATTGTAGGTAATATTTACATTACAAGCAATGACGTGGATATTTTAAAATCAAATACTAGTCACACAAATTGTTTATTAGGGAAGGAAATTTTGTGCATGGCATTGGATGGCCAAAAGAAGCATCTTGGAAATGTTGTAGAATGATATAATTTCTTTTTTTTAGTTGCTCTGGAATGCTCTATCACCCCCACAATGATAAAGGTGGGCTTAGATATGCTACAATAAGAATCCTATAACTAATAATAAATTAAAGAAAAATATAATTGTAAATGAAGGAATAATACATAAAATATAAGTTAAGAATATGAAGGATGAGATAATAGAGCAAAGAGGTTAAATGATGAATTGAAATGAGAGATAATTAGTATTAAAAAAAGAAGAGTGGTGTTACAAGAAATATTATTGTAAGTAAAATAAAATAATGGGTGGATTTGGTTGGAGAAAGAAGATATAGAAAGAAATATGGAGAGATGACGACAATTCAATATTTTTATATTTGTAGGTTATGACAATTTAATATTTTTATCATTTGGAAGTTTCTTTTCCAACAACATCACTCTAGTTTCACACATTAGTTTCATCTGTCCCATGGTGTTAAGTAAAAAGTAATGGGGTTGATCTTGTAGGTAATTTGTTTTGTTCAGTTTCATGGATGGATTATAAGGAGATTTAAGAAATTAAGACATCTCTTAGTAAGTATGAGGAGTTTGTATTGTTCTATCTTCATGGATGGATTATATGGAGATTTAGAAATTTAGAGAGCTCTTATTAAGTATGAGGAGTCCATTCAAAACACATCAGCATATTAACATGTTGTTATTTGAGTTTTCAAGAAGTATATTGTGTAAGAAACTTTGAAACATTTAATGTTTAGTTGGAAAAATGAAGTTGAAAAATAACGTTAAATGGGAAAATGAGGCTGGAGTAATGCTAAGATATTAATATAAAGAAAAAATCAAAACATTTGTCTCTCATGAAAAGAAAAAAAAAGGTTAATTGAATAAATGATTAATTAATATACTAGTAGTTATGAAAATGATCATTAAAAATCATTATAAAATTGAAATTTTGTTTATAAAAATGCTTATAAAATCAAAATAAGGTTTTATATTAAAATCTATAAGGAGATAGGAAATAAAAGTACAAGAATGGGGTATAGGGAGTTATGAGGAAGTAAATTTTATATAAAATAACAATCCACTAGAGGTCGAGAAGGAACAACAAAATCAAAACCAATAAAAAATGAGGTGAGGGACTTATTGGAAGAACATAATGAGGTGTAGGGAGTTATTAGGATGACAAATTTATATAAAATAACAATGTAATAAAGGAAAATAAGGAAGAAGAAGACCAAAACCAAATGAAAATATCAATAGGAAAGGTTTAGTGATAGAGGTGATGAATGATAGACTTCTAAGAGTGGATTAGTTTATATAGTTCAATTAATAGGGCATCTTGCAAGAAAAGTGTAACATGTTTAGAATTTTGTTTCTCAATTCAAGAAAAATTTCGGTCAATACCCTCCAACTACATGATGTCTACAATCTTTATTCATTTGAACAATGTAATAAATGCTTAAAGATGTATGAATATTGGAAATTGGGAATCTCATCCAACCAACACAAGGCTAGTAGAGGCAAATAGTCACCATGTATTTCACTAAATATTATGTTATACAATGTAATTATAATCTTAGGTTTCATTTTTAAGAAAATATATATCCAAGTAACACTTGAGAGTAGTACTTGTGGTAACATGCACACTTCTTTTTTCAAAGATAAAAAGATGGCCATTTTTTGAAACCTTGTTGGGTCCTTCGTTTTTTGGAGAAATATGGAAAACAGGCTTATAGAACAGTGGCGGAGGAAGAATGTATAAAGCCACTGGGAACATACCACCGAAAAAATGAATGTGGAAATAAATTAAATGTTGGGACCTGAGCAAATGGAAAAAAAGGAAAATGCACCTGCAAAGGTAGGAAAGATGGATTAATTTTGAAACAATCAATAAAAAAGAGGGAAAATGTACCAGGATTTTGTCAAAGTGAACTAGAACGAAGACGGGATCAAGGAACCTTCGTGAGGACCATATCAAGTGAGCGATCCTATAAAAGAATATATAGAGGGACAAATCAGGCATCAATCAATATATATAACCTGTAATCCACATGTTTTCCATCATTGCTGATAACTGCCTATAGGATTCTACAATATGCGTAGAAGTTTGATTCATGTAAATGGATTTTAATTTCTAGTGTAATATGATTTGATCTAAGAAGATCACGCAAGTCTGTCTGGATCCTCAATGTAATGGTTGGTCTATATTAATAATAAGAGGAGTTCTGGGAAAATATTGTGTTACATGGTTCAATGTTTGCATGGCCCCTTTTAAAATTTCTTGTCTCTTTTAAGTATATGATGTCTATGTCTTTCCTTTTATGAATGTAAGTCTCGACAATGATTTAGTTGTGTGGGATAATAATATGATTAATGATGCAAATGATAGCATGACAGACTTAGTTTTTCGCCATTGATCAAAATCCCTTATTTATTCCACTGGTTCTAGTTCGCCTTGGGTGAGATGCTCCTTTTGCATAAAGGAAGTGAAAATGTCAGCGAAAATCTATGCTAAGATGACCTCCTTTGTTGGAAAACTCAGGCCGAACATTGGGACTTCACTGCTCTAAATTTTTTGCCAACAAATGGTTTCGTTGTTGGGACCCTAAACTTTTAGAAGGGATCTTGATCATGGTATCTATAATTTTTGGTAGAGGTATTTAGGTTTAGTGGCATGAGAAGGTTGGTCATTTTATCCTACAACTGGCTCAACTAAGGCAGAAAATTTTGGATTGGGTTAGAGAGGAAGTTATGTATGGCGAACCTGCTTGTGACTAGTACAAAATCTTTTGTTGTGAGTTCCCTAACAAGTTACAAAACTGGTTAAGGTGGTTGCAAGTTAATGCAGGAGATGGAAATCACCCTGGGCTTCATAGAGATTGGTCAACCGATGATTTGGATGAACTCCACCAATTAGACACAGACCTAATAAGGGCTATTTATTTTTGAGTAAATGAGACATTAGAAGGCTATATTACTGAGTTTGCAATCGAAGATCATCAATCCTTTTCTAGAGCGGAAACAGTGTTCAAGTTTGGATTGTGCGGAAGATTGTTGAAAGAGAAGCCCCTTTAGATCAAATTCTTGATGGTTGAAGAAAATCTACTACTATTCCAAGAAGATTGAATGGCCTTTTAAAACCCTTAGTGATGGGGGTTGGATCTAGGGCAGGAATGTTGTGCAATTATGAGAAATGAGGGGTTGTTGTCATGGACCAAGAAGAGTTGCGTAAGGCACAAGATTTTAGAGCATTGTGAAGGGAGATAATAGATTACAAGTGGAGAGAAAGGAAGTTGACAAAAATTAGGCATAGAAGAATAAAGTTACAGAGGATAGGAGAACGGTGATAAGTTTAGCATCGCAGAAGAATAACATGGATAGTCTCGAGTTGTGAGGAAAAGGAGAGAATGAGGGATCTATTTCAGGCGAACTAGGAGATGCCAACGAAAGTATTGCGGGAAGTTTTGTTCAGGTTGGTAGACCCCACTCAGAAACAGGAGGATTTCATATGCCTAACCCATCTGTACAACCGGTTATGATGTCGGTGAGCATACTCCAGTAGATGATGACATGAACTTTGTGATGATGTGACTGTTATTTGAATATGAGTTAGTCCCCATTCCTGACAACCCACAACATAGTGGTACAACTACTCCTCTCCCTAACCTTCACCTAGTATTGTATCAAAACCCTAATCAATTATTTTCTAAATTAAGTAAGATTATAAAATTCTAGCAAGTACATTCTAGGTATAGTGTTGGTAGTTCTAGTGGAGGAAGTAGTTCCAATAGTGGTTTTCAGTCAAATTCAATCAATTACTCTTAGTCAGGTTCCAAGGGATTTATAATTTCTTAGCATGGAAAAATAATCATGGCTGGAAATATGACCGAATCGCTTACTCGATATCTAGAATTTTTAGGACGACGTGGTGAATATGTTGAACATCATTGGTATCTATGTGAGGTTGTTTGGAGGGCTCGAGAGACTCCTGATGCCACCAAGCTTATTAAGTTCCACACTAATCTAAGAGATAGGACGCTTCAACTGTTTATTAAGTGGATTGATGCAAATTCCAACGCTACTTTGGATATTGTTAAATGAGAATTTTTCAAGAATTTAAGTTACCTCAGTCTAATCATCAACACTTGGTGAAACTGTTGAATATTAGACAAAGGGAGGGAGAATTTTCTTGGCAGTGTATGTAGAGATTCAAAGATGCTATTAGTAAACTATCATACCTCATTGATCCCCATCATCAAAGGGATTTCTTTATTAAGGCTTTGTTACCACTGACTATGATTTTGTTGTCGCAACAAAAGATTGACACACTACATGATGATTTGGAATAGGCCGTGTAGATTGAAGCAATGGAGCGATACCCTCAAGATTATAAATTGGGCACTCCTTCCACTGACCCTATTATTATGGGGCTTCAGAACCAACTTTCCAACCTCACTGAGAAATTAAAATAATTGAGTCGGGAGGCTTATTCTACAACCTAGTATGAGCGGATGTGTAAGTTTGTCTATCCAACCATGGAGTTGACAAATGCCCCTTTAAAAAAAAGTATATGCTCTAAATTGAAAAATAATGTTGGTCATAGTAAAAAAAACCAATATGTTTTAAAATAATTAGAAGTAAAAAGAAATGTGTGAGTAAGATGTTTAAATATTATAGTTTTCAAAAATATTTCAATGAGGGATTTAAATAAACTTTTTGAAAATCAATATTAACTAATTTATGTTTAAAATAATATAATTTTATTCTATATAATACTTAAATTATTTTATTTTAATATTTATTTTATTTTATTTTATATATATATATATATATATATCTATTAATTTATTAATCATTTATTTTAATTTAATATTTATATATAAGTATACATATTTATAATAAAAATTAAATTAATTATAAAATAATTAAAACCTGTAAATTCATACGTCCGGTCCCTTTCACTCGCAGTATAACTAACTATTATTTTTATTAACTTATTTTAATTTTTGAATTTAATATAGTTACGTCCCTTTATTTTAATTTTTGAATTTAATATAGTTACGTCCCTTTCACGCGCAGTGTAACTAACTATTATTTTTATTGACTTATTTTAATTTTTGAATTTAATATAGTTACACCCCGGGTTCTGTCTAACTAATCGTTTCTAGGTCAAAGTTAGCTATTAGTCAATATAGCCGTTGCCCGGTCAATGATTTTAGTGGTTGGACGTAACATTCATACTGGATTTGACTCTTCAACTTGTCCTGACAATGAACCACACTGGTTGATTTGAAATGCGTGGGCAAATGAAATATCATGTGATTTACGCCAAAGAATCTCTCATAAACTTCATATATATTTATATATAAAAAAAATTGTTAAAATAAAATATCCTAGATCTGTACTTAAGATGGATCTTCCCTGGTAACTATTTCATTCAATATCATTTAAATTAGATTTAAATTTATAATGCCAAGAGGCGTTCCACCCAGTACATGACATGAAGGAGATATTGGCAGGTAACCTTATTAAAAAAATTGTATGTGTATGTGGGAGATGTTATTCATTACTTTAAAAATGAATGTCATCCATATAAAAATACTTTAATTTTCACCTTTATTTTACATCACATCACACTTTATATAGTGAGATAAAGTAATTGGAATTAAAAATAAAAATAAAAATTACCTTTTAGTATGGGGGATATATGTAATTCTAGAAATGTTTAACATAACCTAATGTAAACATTTTAATTCAGTGAAAATAAAATGAAAATAACCATACAAAAATTAAATAATAAAAAAATAAAAATGACCCATAGTTTTAAAAATCAATGGTATTGACCCATAGTATTCATGTGGAATATAACATATTTAAGCGGGAAATTAAACTAGCCTAAATCCATCTTAGTTTGATGGTATATTTAGATACTTGATGTTATATCTAGACACATAATTAGTTATAAAAAAGATGGTGTTGAATCCATATAGTCTGTAACGGTAAAAAAATTATGGATATGTTCGTTGGGTGGGGCAAATATTAGGAAAAATGTCATTATTACTGTTTATCTAATATTTCTACCTACCTCCATCCACTTTTTACTAAGTTATATTCAGTAAAATATCATACTGCAATATTACATTTTACCCAATATTTCATCTCAACAGTGCCACTTTTTATTGTCATTTTTCTTTATATTTGAAGTTTAAAAATAAACAAAATCAACTATAAAATTAGTAAGGGTGATGGGAAATATTGAGTAAAATGTAATAATATTACATTTTAATTAGTATTTCACGGCCACTTTTTTCGGGTGTGGGTGGTAATAAATATTGAGTAACATATAATATTGTAATAGTATATTTTATCCAAAGTTTCCCCTCACGGGTTCACTTTTTATTAAAAAAAAAACCTTTATATTTGAGGTTGATAAGTAAACTTACTCCTATGTAAACATTTGATCCTAGTATGGTAGAGATGTTGTAATCTTTAACATTTTAACTAGATACAAAAAATAAATAAATAAATAAATAAAATTAAAAACATGAAATTAATAATTATAATTATAAATAACAATTAAACCAACTTAACTATGGATCTACCAAGCACGGATCAAATTTCTTGAGATGCAAAACTATTTAAAGTGAAAAAAAATTTGATCTCTCTCCCCTTTTGATAAATCCGGAGTTAAAATAAATCTAAACTAGTATAAATGTATATTGAACTATATTTAATACATTATAAAATCAACAAATTATTTATCTTTAAAAAATGAGTTTATATTTAATTTTTAAAATTTTGTTTTACTTATATATAATTATAATTAAATAATAAGTAAAGATATATTATAATTAAATATTAGGTTTAATAAAATATTTTTTACATTTAATTTTTAATAATTATTTACATAATCTAAAAATAAAAATTAATTATTAAATTAATAAAAAAATATTTAAATAATAATACATTATAATTTATATATAATTAAATCAATTTCAATAATTAATATAAAATTTAAACTCAACTTTATAATAAAAATTTAAGATTCAAGCTAACTTATATAAATGTATATGGGATGATATTTAATACACAGAGTCAACAAGGTATCTGTCACGATCTCCTTATGATTCAAGAAACAACAGTAATAATTTTTTTTTTATATATATATATAGTATGGTAATTTCCCATTACCCACACCCTAAACTACTATACTCCTAAACTTATGTGTAATCCGCCACAACTCTCACCACATAATTCCCTTAAGCATGTAATAGTCGTAAGCATATAATAGTTGACTTAAAATCTGGTGAATTCATATAGCGGCTCTATATATAAATTAACCATTACTCAATTAAGCTTCTGCAATACCGATGTTTGATAACCTATGTGACATTATGTTGGCTTTGATTGCTTTGCTATCCGATATAAATGTATGATGCCAAATGGCAGCACGACGGAGCCAGCTCACAACCCTCCGTGGCCAAATGGCCCAACTTCACGTGCTGCCCATGTGACTGGTGGTGAGTTGACCTGCTCTGGGGTTTGGCGCCAGGCCTCCCGCCTAATCCAACGATGGAGATTGCTCTCCCTCATCGGACGGCCCAACTCATTTTAGGGTTTGACATTGCACATATATGTTCATCGGATTCGTCAATGGGTTCATTTGCTCCCTTAGCAACAGCTGAGCTCTGCGACAGAACACTCTGCACTCTCCCTGGTTCATCTCCTCCTACCAGGCTCAGGTTCGATCCGCGTTTTCCTTACAGGTTACATTCACGGTTAGCTTTTCAGGTTGTTGATGTTCATGCGATCTTCTTACACCTGACTGTGTTCATGGTTTGTTTTACAGATTGGGTACCAGTCCGACGCTGACCCCAGCTTGCTTCCTCAGTGTGCCGGAGGGTTTGGCTGCCATGGCACTTAAAGGTATGCTTGTTTCACTTACGGAATCTTTGGTAATGTATTATTGCAAAGTTGAGGGGGTTTACAGCTGAGACAGGGCTTGTGTCTTGCCTAATGTCTCAGGTTCGATACAGGGTTCCAAACCCTTATGCGATTAATTTGGCGGCCTCATTATGGCGGTCTGCCCAGCTAGAGACCCTAGGGTCATGGCTTTCACGCCTCACTTATACCTTTATATATGTAAACAGCTAAGGTCTCAGACTCGTTTGTCATTGCCTGTTTGTGTGGAAGCTCTTTCGAGCTATTGACAGATTTGTAGGGATATGTATAAATTTATACACAGTTGTAATATTTAACACCTGCGGCTTACCGTTGTTGTCCCGGTTCGGGTTTCTTCATGGCTATTGTAATATGTTTCACAGTTTTCTTAACGAACTCTGTTTCAGGAATATATAGCTTTCAATGTCTGTTAATAAACCATCGATTCTTCGTTATTGGTGCATATAAATGTTTGATATTCGGATGCCTCGCTGTTACTCCTTTCTAATACTCGATGGTGTTTTCAGCTATGATATTTCCACTGCATAGGGTTACTCTGATTTAATTTCAGAGGGTTTCACTTGTATTTAATGTCTACAGTTCGGTTCATATTCTTTAAACGCATATGTTTAGCGACAAGGGTTAATCCTGCATTCGTGTTGTGAATGTAGGGTTTACTCCTTCCGCGCATAATCTTTGCCGTAATTTCAAATAGCAGGTTAAATGGCTATTATTCGACTGTATGCTTACTTGGTATTGTTAGTTCGATGCTATACTTAATTCCTGCACAGTACACTCAAATACTGTGGCTTGTTACCCATGAATGTAACCGTTTTCCAAGCCTGATGTTAGGGTTTGACGGGCTTCATTGTTTATAAACTTATACGACGCTTCTCCTTACCGCACTGTTTCCTTATTAATATTTCACTATACAGCTGTTGGTTGGAATGATAGTTTCTGGGTTGTTGGTTCTATATGATATTTCTTGTGCACTCGGCACTAGTTAATACTGTAACGTTCTTGTATAAACAGTTCATTTACATTACCTCGTTTTGGCGTACACAGCATTAATTTAAAGAACAGTTGCATGCAGTTAAATTTGTAACTATAGCTTGACTTATGTATTGATACCGTTTACATGCAAACTCAGATTCTGTGTCAGTATCCTGTTTATAGCCAGCTCGGCTTTTCCCGGTTTCTCAGATCTTTACATTCTAGATCTATGCATTACTAAGGTTTTCAGTTTAGATTAATACCCTGATTTCCCTTACTGTCGTTTGGTACCGTTTCCTCATGCCATTTCCGCAGTTCTCAGTTGACTTCCTGCTGAGCACATTGTAACTGTGCGAGCTCAAGTGAGTATGTTTTACAGATGTGACCACAGTCACACCTTCCATCACAGTTTCTTGGAGAAGAATTGTAGTTTTATCCTAGCTAACATATCACAATAACTTAAAGGAAATAATACAATTTCTGTATCTACTTGTACCCTTTAATACCTGTTCATTTCTTTAACCAAACTAGAGGAAGCGTACCTGGTTGTTCCTGCTACTGAAGTCCTTACTTTCAGAAGTCACCTGCAGTGTTTTTGCTCTTAACCTCCCAACCTTGAGATCCACTGCACTGGATTCTCCCCCCGAGCCGTCTTGCAGGCCTGCAGCCCTCAACAAGACTCATGCACCACTGTGCTGGGTTATCTGATCACAACCAGACTTAACCCACTTTTTCCACTCTGCTCTCTCTCTCTGGAATCTTTCCTCTGCCTGTTCATCAACAGCCCAGAGGTTTTCCTCCCAGGACTTTTCCTTGGGTGAGAGGCAGTTGTTTTTCAGTTCCATAACTGATTTATTTTCTTTTAATAGAAAATCCTCCTTTTGGAGGCTGCCAGCATTTCATCAATACACATGTGCAAAATAGTCCATTATATTCATTTTCAAAAAAAATAACAATGTCTTTTAATAATAACAAGTTATCACTCATATTGTTTTTACCACAGTAATTATCTAGAATTACAAGTTACCGGGGTCATTACATCTTCCCCCCCTGGGATTGGACATCGTCACGATGTTCATTCTCGTTAAATAAATTCGGGTAGGCCTTTCTGAAAGGTTCCTCGTCTTCCCACGTAGCCTCCTCAGGACCATAGTGCTGCCACAACACCTTAATTTGGGTAATAACCCGTTTCCGCAGCCGCACTTCTCTCCGGTCGAGAATGCTCTGTGGTTCGACCAGGACCTCGCCTTCCGGTTCGACCCGCACATCTTGCCATTGAATAACATGTTTAGGGTCATACACATATTTCTTTAGGACAGAAACATGGAACACATTGTGAATCTTAATATGACTGGGCAAAGCAAGTTGGTAGGCCACAGGACCCACTCTAGCTAAAATCTGAAACGGTCCAAAGTATCGAGGAGCCAGCTTGGCGCACCCACTCCACTGCAGTGTGCTCCTTCTGGTTTGAATCCTTACAAACACATGGTCACCAACATTGTACTCTGTGAATCTTCTTTTCCTGTCTGCGAAACTTTTCTGTCTGTCTTGTGCAGCCTTTAAATTTGCTCGCACTCTCTTCACCATATCTTCCATGTCTTTTAACATTTTCGGACCCAAACTCAGCTTATCTTCCAGTCCACTCCAACTTGAGGGTGTGCGGCACTTTCGCCCATACAGGACCTCAAAGGGACTTAGCTGGGTTGAAGTATGATACCCATTATTGTAGGCAAATTCGACCAGATGCAAATACTCTTCCCATTGACTAGGCTTTAGCATTACATTCGCCCTCAACATGTCTTCCAATACCTGATTGACTCGCTCAGTTTGGCCATCGGTCTGTGGGTGATAAGCTGTGCTAAAATTCAACCGAGTGCCCAACTCGGCAAACAATGTTCTCCAAAAGGTGGAAGTGAATTTCACATCACGGTCTGATATGATTACCTTTGGCATTCCATGCAAACGGAACACATTTTGCATAAAGAGATGCGCGATTTGTACCGCCTTGTAAGTAGACTGCACCGGTATGAAGTGCGCTGCTTTACTCAATTTATCAACCACGACCATAATAGAATCATTGCCCTTCTTTGTTCGTGGTAACCCGGTTACAAAATCCATGGAAATGGTTTCCCATTTCCATTCCGGAATAGGCAAAGGCTGCAACAGTCCCGCTGGGTGTTGATGTTCAGCCTTAATTTGCTGGCATTCCAAACACCTTGCCAAGTATTCCACTATCTGCTTCTTCATTCCTGGCCAGTAATACTCTTTCTTGAGTGCCGTGACCATCTTTTGGTACCCTGGGTGGCCAGTGTAGTGGCTGATGTGGAACTCATCTAAAATCAGCTTCTTAAGGTCATTTGAATCAGGTACATACATTTTTTTATTAAAATACAACAATCCAGCATTATCTAATGTGTACCCTTGCTGTAACTTTCCATTATCAGATTGCTGTACCTGCTGTTTTAAATGCTGATATTCAGAGTCGTCACTGGCTGCTGTTTTTATTTGTTCAACCAGCGAACTCCGCCACCTGCTGGCTGAAAGTTCACATAAGCAATGAACCTTTCGACTTAAGGCATCTGCCACCCGATTTTCTTTGCCCTTTAAATGCTTTATTTCAAAGTCAAACCCACTTAAAAAATCTGCCCAACGGCCTTGCCTCGCATTCAAGGTAGGTTGGCTGAAATAATGCGTCAAACTGTGATGATCTGTTAACAACAGAAATTTCTTCCCAAGAAGGTAATGTCGCCACATCTTTAGTGCGTGAATCACAGCAGTTAACTCTAAATCGTAAGCAGAGTATCTCTGCTCATGCTCTTTTAGTTTCCTTGATTCATATGCTATTACTTTTCCTTCCTGCATTAGTACTCCTCCCACGCCCTCCTTGCTTGCATCGGTGCACACCACATAATCCTTATTAGGATCAGCGATCCTCAGGATGGGTCCAGTGGTGAGGAGGTGCTTCAAGCGGTCAAAACTCTGTTGACACTCTGCTGTCCATCTGAATATCTTTCCTTTCTTTTGCAATGAGGTGATAGGATAGGCTATCCTAGAAAAGCCTTCCACAAACCTCCGGTAATAGCCAGCTAACCCCATAAAGGATCTGATATCAGCAACGTCTTTGGGTATAGGCCATTCCATAATAGATTTTATCTTCTCGGGGTCAACTGCAATTCCCTCTTTCGTAATCACGTGGCCCAAATACTGAATTTCCTCTTTGAAGAAATCGCATTTGCTAAACTTAGCATATAGTTGATGCTCCCGAAGAGTTTGTAACACCAATCTAAGGTGCTCCTCATGTTCCTGTTGGGAACGAGAATATATCAATATGTCGTCAATGAATATCAGTACAAACTTGTCCAAAAATCTGTGAAACACGCTATTCATCATGCACATAAAAGTAGCAGGTGCATTGGTCAAACCAAAAGGTAGCACTACAAATTCGTAGTGCCCATAGCGTGTCCGGAAAGCAGTTTTGGCAATGTCCTCATCCTTAATCCTGATCTGATGATAACCAGATCGCAGATCAATTTTGGAAAACACTTTTGCCCCTTTCACTTGATCAAAGAGTTCATCTATTCTGGGTAGAGGGTACTTGTTTTTGACCGTGAGCTTATTCAGCTGCCGGTAATCTATGCACATGCGAAGGGTCCCATCCTTCTTCTTCACGAACAATACTGGAGCTCCCCAGGGTGACACACTGGGTCGAATGTACTGTTTCTCCAACAGCTCTTGGAGCTGCATTTTCAATTCCGTTAACTCTGGTATGCTCATCCGGTACGGTGCCCGCGATACTGGTGCTGCCCCCGGTATTAACTCTATAGTGAAGTCTATGTCCCTTCTTGGAGGCAAACCCAGTACCTCTTCAGGAAAGACATCTGTAAATTCCTGTACCACTGGAATATCGTCTAATGCAGACATCTTATCTTTCTGATTCGCATAGCCAACTTGTATGGCATAGATCTGACATTTCTTTCTAATACATTTAGCTAACTGAGTTGCAGTGATAGGTCGAATCTGGACAGGATGTTTAATTCCCTGCAATTCCTGCTGCTGCCCCAAATCATCTTTGTAGTATATGGTCTTGGTTTTGCAATTCACCAACGACCAGTGCTTTTCCAGCCAATCCATACCAATAAGAATGTCATAGGAGCCTAACGGAAGTACATTCAGGTCTGCTGTTACGGGCTGTCCAGCTATACTGAAAGAACAGTTATTAACTTTAGCTAAAACCCGCCTTTTGGCTCCCGTAGCTAACTGGACCAACCATGGGTTTTTGAACTTTTCTGGTGGTAGCTTACAGTGTTCCACTACTTTTGGACTAACATAACTTAAAGTAGCTCCTGGATCAATAAGTACAGCTACAGAAAGGTTTGAAATCTTACCTTCGAATTCCACCATGGAAGGTTGGTATTCCGCCTGCCGGTCCTCTAATGCTGCATTGATCCTTGGTACGCTGCGCGCCACATCCCCAACAGTTGAAGCTTCATGGACTTGAGATATTTGATCAGTTCTTTTACGCTGTGGACAATTTCTAGCGTAGTGCGGTCCTTCACACACCCAGCACTGAACTGGAGGTCTGGTCCCCTCACCCTCCGATTTAGCAGGGGGTTCACTGATCCTGCTCTCGCTTGGCTTAGGCCGGAAGGTACCCTTGTTTGTGCTTCTGTTAAACTGCCCCTTTCCAGCTCCTTTACCACCATTTCCGCGGTTGCCTTTGTTGTTTCCAGCCATTCTGCTACCTTTTCTTTCATTCCATTTCCTGTTTGGAATTTCTCCCTTTTGTTTGTTCTGCTGGTAGCAAATTCTAGCCTTCCGAATTGCCTCATCCATAGTTCGGGGATTGTCAAACTCAATCCGTTCCCTTATATAAGCTGGTAGGCTACTCACGAACCTCTGCACCTTGGCCTTCTCCTCTTTTATGTATGGCACATAACGAAGCAGAGAAGTGAAGCGATTTATGAATTCGTCCATGGACTGCTGTCCTAGCCGTAAGTCATGGAATTCTCGCGCCTTCTCATCATAAAAGCGCTCAGTTAAATACCTCTCCTTAAAATATTTCTGAAATTTTTCCCAAGTTATGCTTTGCTCACTTACTCCCTTCACAATTTTAATCTCTTCCCACCACAAGGTGGCTTTGCCTTGCAACTGAAAAATAGCCAGCCGCGCCTTCAGATTTTGATCATATTCATAAAGTTGGAAATATTTATTAATATTAATCAACCAGGCTTCTGCTGCTTCTTCCTGCTCTCCATCGAAAAGTGGAGGTTTAATTTTTCGAAATTCTCCCTGTAATTCCATTTTCTGACGCTTGGGGGTTTGCTGCTCTTGCACATTATCAGAATGGTCTTCCTGTTCTTCTGAAAGCTCAGGTGCGTAATTCCGCTCCTCAGTGCCCCTTTGCTGTTCTGCACTAGGGCTGGCTAAGGGTGGATTTTGTTTATCTGACAAGCTTTTCAGTATTCTTTCTTGTTCCATTGTTAATCGCGCATTGTCCTCTCGTAGACGCGCCATCTCACCTTTCAGCTCCTGAACAGTTTGCAGTATTGCCTGATTGGTACTGCGTGTCTCAGCACCAAGCTGTACCCACAGCCCTGCATTTTCTTGAGGGATGCCGCCAGCTCCCGGCATTTCCTCCATCTTACTATTAACTGTTAGCAGGTAGCTGTCTCTGTATGGTTCTCCTGATGGTACACAAGAAAGGCAATTAGTTGCATTGTTACTATATATACATTTAAGATGATCTTTGCTGTTCCAGAGGCCACAGTTTTGAAACCTCTGCTCTGATACCACATTGTCACGATCTCATTATGATTCAAGAAACAACAGTAATAATTTTTTTTTTATATATATATATGGTATGGTAATTTCCCATTACCCACACCCTAAACTACTATACTCCTAAACTTATGTGTAATCCGCCACAACTCTCACCACATAATTCCCTTAAGCATGTAATAGTCGTAAGCATATAATAGTTGACTTAAAATCTGGTGAATTCATATAGCGGCTCTATATATAAATTAACCATTACTCAATTAAGCTTCTGCAATACCGATGTTTGATAACCTATGTGACATTATGTTGGCTTTGATTGCTTTGCTATCCGATATAAATGTATGATGCCAAATGGCAGCACGACGGAGCCAGCTCACAACCCTCCGTGGCCAGATGGCCCAACTTCACGTGCTGCCCATGTGACTGGTGGTGAGTTGACCTGCTCTGGGGTTTGGCGCCAGGCCTCCCGCCTAATCCAACGATGGAGATTGCTCTCCCTCATCGGACGGCCCAGCTCATTTTAGAGTTTGACATTGCACATATATGTTCATCGGATTCGTCAATGGGTTCATTTGCTCCCTTAGCAACAGCTGAGCTCTTCGACAGAACACTCTGCACTCTCCCTGGTTCATCTCCTCCTACCAGGCTCAGGTTCGATCCGCGTTTCCTTACAGGTTACATTCACGGTTAGCTTTTCAGGTTGTTGATATTCATGTGATCTTCTTATACCTGACTGTGTTCATGGTTTGCTTTACAGATTGGGTACCGGTCCGACGTTGACCCCAGCTTGCTTCCTCAGTGTGCCGGAGGGTTTGGCTGCAATGGCACTTTAAGGTATGCCTATTTCGCTTACGGAATCTTTGGTAGTGAATTATTGCAATGTTGAGGGTTGATTACAGCTGAGACAGGGCTCGTGTTCTGCCTAATGTCTCAGGTCCGAAACAGGGTTCCAAACCCTTATGCGATTAATTTGGCGGCCTCATTATGGCGGTCTGTCCAGTTTGAGACCCTAGGGTCATGGCTTCACGCCTTACTTATACTTTTATATATGTAATAGCTAAGGTCTCAAACTCGTTTGTCATTGCCTGTTTGTGTGGAAGCTCTTTCGAGCTATTGACAGATTTGTAAGGATATGTATAAATTTATATACAGTTGTAATATTTAACACCTGCGGCTTACCGCTGTTGTCCCGGTTCGGGTTTCTTCATGGCTATTGTAATATGTTTCACAGTTTTCTTAACGAACTCTGTTTCAGGAATATATAGCTTTCAATATCTGTTAATAAACAATCGATTCTTCGTTATTGGTGCATATAAATGTTTGATATTCGGATGCCTCGCTGTTACTCCTTTCTAATACTCGATGGTGTTTTCAGCTATGATATTTCCACTGCATAGGGTTACTCTGATTTAATTTCAGAGGGTTTCACTTGTATTTAATGTCTACAGTTCGGTTCATATTCTTTAAACGCATATGTTTAGCGACAAGGGTTAATCCTGCATTCGTGTTGTGAATGTAGGGTTTACTCCTTCCGCGCATAATCTTTGCCGTAATTTCAAATAGCAGGTTAAATGGCTATTATTCGACTGTATGCTTACTTGGTATTGTTAGTTCGATGCTATACTTAATTCCTGCACAGTACACTCAAATACTGTGGCTTGTTACCTATGAATGTAACCGTTTTCCAAGCCTGATGTTAGGGTTTGACGGGCTTCATTGTTTATAAACTTATACGACGCTTCTCCTTACCGCACTGTTTCCTTATTAATATTTCACTATACAGCTGTTGGTTGGAATGATAGTTTCTGGGTTGTTGGTTCTATATGATATTTCTTGTGCACTCGGCACTAGTTAATACTGTAACGTTCTTGTATAAACAGTTCATTTGCATTACCTCGTTTTGGCATACACAGCATTAATTTAAAGAACAGTTGCATGCAGTTAAATTTGTAACTATAGCTTGACTTATGTATTGATACCGTTTACATGCAAACTCAGATTCTGTGTCAGTATCCTGTTTATAGCCAGCTCGGCTTTTCCCGGTTTCTCAGATCTTTACATTCTAGATCTATGCATTACTAAGGTTTTCAGTTTAGATTAATACCCTGATTTCCCTTACTGTCGTTTAGTACCGTTTCCTCATGCCATTTCCGCAGTTCTCAGTTGACTTCCTGCTGAGCACATTGTAACTGTGCGAGCTCAAGTGAGTATGTTTTACAGATGTGACCACAGTCACACCTTCCATCACAGTTTCTTGGAGAAGAATTGTAGTTTTATCCTAGCTAACATATCACAATAACTTAAAGGAAATAATACAATTTCTGTATCTACTTGTACCCTTTAATACCTGTTCATTTCTTTAACCAAACTAGAGGAAGCGTACCTGGTTGTTCCTGCTACTGAAGTCCTTACTTTCAGAAGTCACCTGCAGTGTTTTTGCTCTTAACCTCCCAACCTTGAGATCCACTGCACTGGATTCTCCCCCCGAGCCGTCTTGCAGGCCTGCAGCCCTCAACAAGACTCATGCACCACTGTGCTGGGTTATCTGATCACAACCAGACTTAACCCACTTTTTCCACTCTGCTCTCTCTCTCTGGAATCTTTCCTCTGCCTGTTCATCAACAGCCTAGAGGTTTTCCTCCCAGGACTTTTCCTTGGGTGAGAGGCAGTTGTTTTTCAGTTCCATAACTGATTTATTTTCTTTTAATAAAAAATCCTCCTTTTGGAGGCTGCCAGCATTTCATCAATACACATGTGCAAAATAGTCCATTATATTCACTTTCAAAAAAAATAACAATGTCTTTTAATAATAACAAGTTATCACTCATATTGTTTTTACCACAGTAATTATCTAGAATTACAAGTTACCGGGGTCATTACAGTATCAATGTTTAGAAAATAGGTTTATATTTATTTATTTTACAATTTTTTATTTATAATTAAATGATAAATAAAAATATATTATTAAATAATATATTTAAAAAATTATTTTTATATCCCCCAATCAGGGTGAAAGAATTGGAGAGGATGTGTGATAAGATGGTGAAGGGAAGGGGGTGGCAAAGCTGGCCACCATACATCCTCATAATTCCACAGGACGCAAGGACAACATGCAGGCAAGGTAGAATCTCGAGGCGTATCTTGACAGGGAAGTGGGGGAAGAAGCAGGAGGAAACGGTGGTGGAAGGATGATGAGACGCAGGGTAGGTGGGAGAAGGTTAATAAAGGTGGCAAAGAACAAAACCAAGGTTATTATGCAGCAAGGGAAGGAGACGGCGGGAGTTCGGTGCGAACTGGTGTTCTCTGCAACTTGGCATAGGACTAGGTACGTATTCTTAAATCAAATCTTTGCATTTCTTTCAATCTTTAGTAATATTAAGGAAGAGGGGGGAGAGCTAGACGCAACAGAGAGAAAGAAAAGCGAGAGGGAATTGGAATTCTTTCCTGCTACAAGTAGTCAGAAGGCAAAGGGTGGCAGGATAAGAAATACTGGGTAAGAATCTAGTAAGGCTGGGAGTCGTGTAGGCCAGGGTAGATGCATGTAGGGATTCTATACAAATAGTGATCAGGGGCAGTTCGAGGAGGTAAAACAAGTGGTCTGGGAGGCAGAGAAGACTCCCGAGAACATTCACCAACCTCATCTAAGGGGAGGAAAGTTGTGGAACAACCCAACCATTGGAAAAACGCAGAAGGGGAGGGTAAGAATTGGGAGCGGGAAGTAAAGGAGACCGGAATAGAAGCAATTACTGAGAATATAACATTTGTTGTTGGCCAGGGTAGTCAGGCGACAGTTAAGAACAAAACAGCACGCCCAGGTCGAGGAAGAGGGCGTGGGGGCAGAGGTAGACATAACCAAATAGGTAGACATGAAACAAAGCCCTCCTCTCCAGCATGTCAGAGACGTAGGCGAAAAACCATGAGACATACTGTGCAAGAGGTAGAAAAAGCATACAAAGAAGGAACTGACGAGGACATACGTAAGCTTATTCAAGAATTGGTGGCAAATATAATGGAAGAAGATTCGGAACCTGAAATGAAAGAATGGGGTAACCTCATTCCTGACCCGGGAAACACTAGGGGACGCATGACCTTATATAAGCAGGCCTTACATGTTTATTAGGTGTTGAAGCGGTTACTTGCCAAGGCGATGGAGCAAGTAGTAGGGGAAATGGCTGAGTTGGCTCAGGGCATGCCCAATATGAAGAGAGAAATGAAGAATCTCCAAATCACTATGCTCATGCAGGACAACAAGCTAGACGAAATCCAGCAACAGCGGAAGAAGATTTCTCCAACAACGAGGGACGTAGAAGCACCTCCTGAGATTGTGGAAGATTAATCCTTTAGTTAGAGTCAATGGCTTACCATGTTTGTTCCTTGAGAATAGTATCTCTTTTTCTTGTTAGTAGTTTTTAATGACTATCTGGAACCAGATTAGTAGCTATTGTTGTGAAGTTTATCTAGCATGGATTAGTAGACTTATTCTTTTTTGTTATTGGACGGATTATAAAAACTTAAGGTGGCCAACAAATCCGATTTCCCATTTGGGCGGGTTGAGGCCACCAAACATTGTATCTGGTTCAACCTGTTTTTGATATAAATAGAGAAAGAATGTTCCTACTGTAGCTTACAAAAAAAAAAATTATTTTTATATTAAATTTTTTAAATAATCATTTATATAATTTAATAATAAAATTAACTATTAAATTAATAAAAATTATTTCAAAACATAATATGTTGATGATGATGATGGTGGTGGTTAACGTCCACTGAGACAAACATTTGGTCTATTGGACCTAAAGAAATGAATTATTTAGTTTGATTTAAGATTTTATTCCTATGCTCAAAAAGCTTGGAGAGAAGCCTCCCGAGCTCACTGTAATTTTGACAACGTAAAAGGCTAGGAAGGTCAGTATTGCAACAAAGATTTTGAAATTGAGATCTAATGTGGTTGTACATGAGGCACTCTAAGAGGAAGCGATTTTCATCCTCGATGTTCATATTCTCACAGAGATGGTAGAACCATTCCATCCAAGGTGTTTTAGGAACTACCCAACGACCCGTTTCACTATGGAGCTCGTGAGAATTCATTATAATCTTGGCTATATTAATTTTCTTCTTTGAGCTATTTAAAACAGAGAGATACTTTTGATCTTCTAGGGTGGGGTTGATGACCTCCTTATAATATCCTAATTTTCTTTTCGCTGCTAAATCTTTCTCACACCACATTTTTTCTTTGAACTTAGAAGTAACAATATTTTTAATGTTATTAATGTTTTGCAATGCAACATTCTCATCGATCTCCTAATGGTTTAACCAGGCCCTGTGTTGTGGGGAAAAGTATCCAACACGGAATGACCCTATCCCACTCTAAGGGTGATAGCTCCTTAGCAACAGTCAAAGCAAAACTATCTAAGATTACTTCTTTATGACATGCAAAAGAGGAAAGGAAGAGATCCACTTACCGATGTCTTGCGCAAATGGTCGATCCAATCTTCTCTCTTTGTTGCTTGCTCCCAGCTCCTTGTCTTCTCACGGGCCCAGCTACACAAGATCCTGCAAACAAGACGAGAAAGGGAAACTACAAGAAGCATGCATTCATAACTTATTCAAGGATTAGCATAAATCAAATACGCAAGTAAGACAATACATCATTGAAACACGTGCGAATAGAAGAACCTCAAATGCTTTATTAATGGAAGAAAGTAAGGTTCAGGCGGTGATACAACCATAAGAGGCCCAATCCAGCATCACCTTCCCGACGGAAAGAAATCTCCTCTTCACCTCCCTCAAGCAATCACCCAATACTCTCAACTGTAAACCAACAGCAATTCTTTGCACAAAATTCCGCCCTCTAGATCCCATGGGATGAGATCCTTATATAGAGTTTTGGAGTGAAGATAAGTCAGCTTGATGTGTGACTGTTGTCCTCTTCAACCCCAGTTGTTCTTTAGTTCTTGAGTCCACTCAGAGATTCTACCTTCCACTTGGAGTTTTAGAACCTCTTTACTCATCATTAGGCGAATCTTCTGATCCAAGTGTCAATTTGGAAGCTTCCTGGGCACTGACACATTGAGGAAAGATTCCTCCACATGTCCAAACTCACTCAGCGTAGGTAGCCTTTGATGGAGTTGACATTCAGCGCAGGTACACCATGGAGCAGTTGACATTCAGCGCAGATGCTCAGTGGAGCAGCTGCTTTGATCCAAAATTGACCTGTTTTTGAGTGTTTTTCAGTGGAGAACTAATCTGAAGTGCTGTGGTTTGCTGACCTTGTTCCTCTAGGGGTAGGAACAACAATGTTTAGGGACTTTGGATCCCTCAGATTATTGACATTTCATGCTCTATGCTGTAAGGCACAAAAATGTCTATAACAGTTGCCCCCTAAAGTGTGAGGTCGTTTATCGGGTGAAATGCTTTATTAGGAGGATCCGAAGTTCATTCAATCGTCGGGAGGTGACCTGTAACAAAATACAATACAATACATTATTTTTCATACTGCTTTCATGATCTAGCTGATGCGGGCATTTCCCATGCTCAGCTTTATAAATACATTTTCTGTACATAAACAGACGATCGTCTGATAGTAGACTCATAATTCTCTGCTTAAATTATCATCCTTTTAGTAGGATGATCATCTGTTGCACATGTCTATGTCTTTATCTCCTGAATATATGTCGCAGCCCGGATGGATGAAACTAGATCTGGGGTCTTCAAATTTGTCCGATCTTCACTCTAAGTACAGGTCGATCCATGTGAGAATTTCTTGGAGTCGAACATGGAAAGACATCGCTTGATTACCAGTCAATAATGTAAACTGTTAACAAGTGCGAGAGGAATCACCGATAATGATGATGACCCTCAAGGTACTACAGCACAATTCACGTGGCATGAATATAGGATTTGGCGTCGAACACCACGCAAAGTCTCCCGGTCGAAGGTCATTAATGTATACATGTCGCCAGAAGTGAGAAACTTGCCATTGAGGCATGCAAGCTTCAAAGTACTGAGGGGGTGTCCCTAGATCAACTTCTTGGATAATGAGCTGATGTCGACAAGAAGCGATCTGTCAAAGGAGGGCCTTAATGAATCCCACATCAGTGACATGGAACGGAGCTAGTAATTGTGATGATGGTGAAAACGATCTGTGAAATATGATTCAGGGTGGCGGTCATGAAAGTTTGAAAGATGATGTATGGCAGTGGATGGGACCCGGTTGACACTCTCTGAATGACATCTCTTGAACATATAACGGCACTGTTGTGATGGATCGGTAGCATTACCCCAAATGTGGATGGTATGGCGAGACCATGGTGAAGGGACCGGTGAATGAAAACAACCCAACCCGATGTTTTTACGGAGGCAAAAGTGTCATGTTCAAGAGCGACTTGCTACCATTAAGCTTTGAGGTTCTCCCAATTTTTCCCCAGTCATTTCTGACCAGTACCTCTTTATTTTTGTCAAGCTTGAGGAGGATAACATATGCTTGTTCTATAACCTGCCCTTCGGGCAAGCCCATCGCTATGTTTTAACGAGCCTAGCGATAGGGAAACTCGTTCTCATCTAAAGACAAGTTTGTCGCTATTCAATATTTTTAACGAGCCCAGCGACAAAGACAACTCGGTCCTTTTCATTTTTAGAGAGTCTAAAAAGGGTACATAAAGTTAACTCCAAAGGTCCTTTTTCGTCATCTAATCCCTTAAGTCCGAAAAAGTATAAAACAATACAGAAGGGATGAATGTTCGATAGCTTTATCGAGCCGAACTAGACAAGCGCTCGATCTTTTTGTGCAATAATCCCTCAGGTCCAAAAAGATTAAAATCTAGAGGAGGGATAGCTCTTCCGGTCCTTTTAACGAGCTGGAAGGCCAAAACTCGGCAAACTTTTCATATTTTACGAGTCAGTGAAAAGAGCTCAAAGAAGACTCGTATTTTGAGGAACGAGTGATAAACAGGGATAGCAGCAGATTCCAGGTACAGGTTGGAATTTTCCAATCACGGCAGTGTTACAAGGATGGCCAAGTGAAATCACTCTTCGCAGCTGTTCCTCAAAATAGGTAAACAATCAAGTGGATGTGAATGATCGGCCAAATGAAAAGTGGAGGTGACGGTGCAAACACGACCAAGGCTTTTATGGCTGATGAATTTACGGTCTCAAATGGTTATTTACCGGTTCATTTTTTCTTGATGAGCTTGAACTCTGGGGGAAGCTTGCTCACATGTGCATTTATTTTTTAACGAGCATGAACTCTTGCTAAAACTGCTCAGTTTTGCGTTTATTTTTTAACGAGCATGAACTTTGCCAAAACTGCTCGTGTTATAAGATCGAAATCATATTTTACCATGACTAGTCTTTTCTTTTTAGAGATGGTACTGTATCATCAATTGCTGCAACAAACTTAGTTAGAAATAGATATCATTAGGTAAAAATGCTAATATTTTACTTTGAACTACGTAAAAAGTAATTAAAAGATGTTTTTACCTCTCATTTTACCATTTCATTTGCATTTGGCTTGTTGGAGCTTTAGAGGTGCCTCTTCCTCTTGATTTTTCACCAGCTGATTTCGGGAGATTCTGTGGACGATTCTCAGCGCCGTCTGGACTAGGTAGGAGCTAAACCTTAGCTCTCTCTTTTCATGGTTTCATTTTCCAGTTTTGTGCCTGTTTTCTTGCCCCCATGAGCCCCTGGGGTTTCATTAGGGCGCTCTGCCATCAGCGCAGGTACCCCATTCGAAACCTGCGTTGGGGTTCAAGCTGTTTAAGGGCATTTTGTCCCTCAACGCAGGTGGGACCCTTCTCTACCTGCGTTGGGCGCAGAAAAGCTTCTTTATTGCACAATTTTTCATGGAAATTTTGCCATTTTCTCACCAAGTCAGGGATCTTACTCCTCCTCTTGTTTGTTTTGCAGAGTTTATTGGAGCAAAATGACTCTTACATGGCGAGAACGAGAGCATGAAGAGGAGGACATGATTGCCCTCCATGATCTTGTCACGGTGAACGCGCTGCGGAACTGTGGCTTACTAAAATTCTTCCGCATTTCTAGCATGAGGACACAGATACTTTTACTGCAGTACTTGCTTGATGCTTGGGATCCTGTTAACCAAGTGTTCCAGATTAGGGGCAAGTCCATCCCCTTGACCATAGTGGACATTTACTTCTTGACTGGGTTGTCAAGGCGGGGTGCCCCCATTTCCTTGTCCGGTTCGGCCCGAGGGAGTGATTCCGTGAGAGACTATGTCCGCCAGTATTGTAGGGAAGGATCCCAGCCGAGCAGAGACGGCAAGGTTACTATCCGTGAGATCACTGACAGGTCTCTCAGGTCTATTCTGTACACGATTTGTAGGATGGCCGGTAGTGCATCCCCTCATGTTGCCAACAGGTCTTATGTGCAGCATGCCCTGGAGTGTCTTCAGCCGAAAGTTTTTAACTGGTGTGATGCAGTACTGGTTCAGATGAAAAGCCAGTTGACCAAAGTAAAGGACGGGAAGCTGAAGAATTTTGGTTTTGGTTCAGTTCTGACTGCCTTCGCTTTGGAGAAGATACCACTGATGCAACCTCAGTACATTGCACTCGACTTGCCTTCTCCCACTGAGCCACGCATGCAGAGGTGGGTTGACCACATGTCCAGACATGCAGGTCAATCTCAGATTACCTTTACTGACACCTTCTTTAGGTGGTTCGAGCGGCAGGATATGGCCTTTTCCGAGTATCCATATATTGGCATGGATTTCCGAGGTGATCCGGATTTGGTGCTACCGGATGGCGAGCAGTGGGGCGATCTTGGTAAAATCTCGACCTTATCACTGTTTACTGTTTCTTTATTTATAATGTCCTTGTGCTTTACTCTATCAAGACTCTAATCAAGCTCATGTGTGCATGTAGATGTTGGTCCTGTCCGTCCAGCAGTTCGTCCGAGAGCTCCGGCCGCTGCCCCAGTAGGGGAGGCTCCTGGGAGAGCTATTCTCCGTGACCTTGACTTGGCCGAGACTCTTGCAGCTGTGCAGGAACAGGTCGAGGGTCTTACCCTTGGGATTCCGGATGTACGGATCGACGAGTTGCCTCTTCGATTGCAGCGGCATACTGCTGGTGTTCCTAGACGATGGACTCGTCTTCTGCGCATGATTGCACAGGCCGTGGCATGTTATCATGAGCATCACTAGGCTAGGGTGCCCCCCAGCCATTTTTTGAGTTTTGGGGTCATATGACCGATTTTGTCTTGGTTACAGAACATTATATGTAAACCTTAAACAGTTATATATATTTTTGATTTTCGGTGTTTATTCCAGTTTTTATGTGATCCATGTATGAAACATCGACGATGCTTCTCTTTTTTATCAATTTTGCAAATGTCTATCTAACACATAGTTTGCTAATGATTCGGTTAATGTGTTTAAGTTTCTGGAAATGTGTTGATATTGGATAAAATCAAAATGTCTTTCCAAGATTTTAACTCTTAGGAACTTGCGATAAATAGCTGGATTTCGGACAGAGTAGGTACCATTGAGCTGTAGTACCACGAGTTGTGAGTCTAACCTGACGACTAGCCGGCGTATGCCATGGGTGATGGCATCAGAGAGGAGCTCTATCAACGCGCTATACTCAGCGATGTTATTCGTTGATTGACCAATACATACCCCCCTGAAACTCACTAACTCGCCGCTTGGGTCAAAAATGGCCCATGCTGCAGAGGATAGGTTCCTCGAACTACGACTCACTCCGTCGGCATATCCAACCCATGGTTCCAATGGATTTGACATCTGCAATAAGTGTAAAAAAGGCGGATTACTTAAACCGAAACAAACGCTCTAGCGAAAACAAAAATGTAACAAAAGCATACAGGTTACTATTAGGCATAGTAACGCTTAAGGTACAACCCGTTGCGGGGTTGTGCCAGTGGAATCCCGTCATAATCTACCAACTCGTAGGCTCCTTTTGCTAATACACTCTTAACAATATAAGGGCCCATCCATAAGGACTTAAATTTCCCAGCTCCCAATTTATCGGATTCTTGGTCATAAAGCAAGACCAAATCACCTTCTGAGAAGACACGAGGTTTGACATTTTTGTCGAACTGCGCCTTGACTTGTTTCTTATGGGCTTCGTTAGCCAAAGCGGCATCACAACGGGTTTCATCCAACTGGATTAATTCCAAGAAACGAGCCTCTTCTTCCGAAGTTCCGGGGAGGAGATCAATTGCGAGTTTAAGGGACGAAATTTCACACTGGATTGGTAGGATCGCCTCTAGGCCATACACCAGTTGAAACGGTGTGAACCCAGTGGCATTCCTTACCGATGTTCGGTAGGCCCACAAAGCCGAGTACAGGATCAAATTCCATCTTCTTTTGTGAACCCCCACCATCCTTTGCAGCATGCGCTTCAGGACTTTGTTGATTGCTTCAACTTGTCCGTTAGCTTGCGGATAGTACGGAGTAGAGCTGTCGTGAGACAATCCTAGTTTGGCAGTTAATTCAACCATCATGTGATTGCGAAAATGCGATCCATGATCTGTTACTATGGCCTGTGGTATGCCGAATCTAGCGACTACATGATTAAAAAAGAATAGGGCTGCTGTTTCACCAGTGTTATCCAATGTAGGCATCGCCTCGGCCCATTTGGTAAAATAGTCAACTGCGACTATAATATACCCATGCCCCCCGGTCGAGGTGGGGTTACATTGCATGAAATCGATGCCCCACTTGGCGAAAGGCCCCACAGCTATTATTGGCTGTAAAGGAGCGGGGGGTCTTCTGGTTTTGCTATCAAAAATCTGACATGCATGGCAACTTCTAACTGCGGTTATGCAATCTTTGAACATGGTTGGCCAGAAGTATCCTGCTCGTAAGATTCTTTGTGCTGTAGCATATCCAGATTGATGCCCCCCACAGGTGCCTGAATGAAATTCATTCAGGGCTTTTTCGGCCTCCTCATGGGTGAGACACCTTCTCAGAACCGTATCGACACCACGACGGTAAAGCGTATCACCGACGATCATGTAGTCTTTTGCTTGGTATCGAATGCGTTTTTGTTCTGAGTGAGAGGTGTCTGGCCGAAACTTCTGGGTTTGGAGATAAACTATTATATCTCCATACCACTCATCACTTGCTGATATCAGAAACAAACTTTCGTCCACGATCGATTCCTTGGACGTTTCATCGTTGGACGATGATGGGAGATCGCATAATAATTCTGCGAAAACTAAAGCTTTCTTTGATTTGGATTTCACAAATTCCAGATCAAACTCTTGAAGGATAGCTATCCATTTTGAATATTTGCCCCCAAGCAACTGTCGCGACAGTATATAAGTCATGGGGTTGCAATCTGACAATACGGTGGTCTTCCTGAAGAGGACATAATGCCGAAATCTTTGTATCGCTTGAACAGCAGCAAGTGCTAGCTTTTCAACATAAGAATATTTACTTTCTGTATCATTTAAGTTTTTACTTAAATAATATATAGGGTGTTCTATTCCGTCGACTTCTTGAACTAAAACCATTGCAATGGTCGTATCTGCTGCAGCCAGATACAGGTTAAAGTCTCTTTGATAGTCCGGGGCGTACATTAATGATGCTTTTACTAGCGCTTCTTTCAGAGCATCAAAGGAAGCTTGCGCAACCTGGTCCCAGACGAAAGGTACATCCTTTTTCAAGAGACGGGTATAACCTTTAGCAAGTTCTGCGTAATTTGGAATGAACCTCCTCAGAAAGTTTGCTTTCCCTTGGAGTTTCTGAATCTGAAGCAAGTTCGAAGGTGGAGGCAAATTAATGATTGCCTGCACCTTGCAAGGGTCGAGACGAATCCCATCCTTGGAGACTATAAAGCCAAGTAAACGGCCAGAACCGACGCAAAACACACATTTGTGCGGATTGAGTCTTATCTTGTAGTGTCGGCAACGTAGAAATACTGCTCTTAAATGGTGCGGATGATCAGTCCGCTTTTGCGAATGAGCCGGAAGATCGTCGAGATAAGGTTGAACGATGTTCTTGATGTCATGGAAAGCATAATTCATTGCTCTCTGAAACGTCGCTCCTGCGTTCTTTAAACCAAAGGGTAATTTTCGATAAGCGAACGTGCCCCACGGACAAATAAATGCAGTCTTTGACTGGTCCTGTGGGCGGATATTAATTTGATTATACCCGGAAAATCCGTCCATAAAAGAAAATATTTCACATCCGGCGCATTCATTAATTATCTGGTCAATGAAGGGTGTAGGGTAGTTGTCCTTTGGACAAGCTTGATTTACATCCCTATAATCGACGCACACTCGTATTGTTCCTTGTTTTTTCATAACCGGGACAATATTCGATACCCAATCGGTTAGAGGAACCGGGTAGACGAAACCAGCATGGAGAAGTTTCTCAACTTCTGCCTTAATGGCAGCGGCTTTCTTGGGGTGCACCTGCCGAAGCCGTTGTCTTACTGGTTTGACATCAGGATACATCTTAATTTCATGTTCAACGATACTCGAGTCAATGCCTGGCATTTCATCATACGACCAAGCAAAGACATCTCTAAATTCGCGGAAAAGAGCTTTATATATTTCCTGTTCTGAAGGGGAACAACCTTTGCCGACATAAATATTCTCTACAATGTCTGTTTTGGTCGAGATATTTATGGCTATAGTCTCTTCTATATTGGATAGGTTTCTCTCGGAATCCACCGTATTTACAGTATTTGTTAGGAATTCAAATACTGAAGGGTGATATAGGTCGCCTTGAGTGTCTTCCTGAGGAAGGGAACGATGGTGGTTATCATCCCATGGTGCCCCCTCAATCAACATTGACTGCAGGATTCCTTCGTCACTTGCATGCACTCGTGACCAAGGATCCAAAGGGGTACCACATTCTCCTGACCTGTCTACCCAAACGCTTGACGAGCGTTGATTTGGGCTCGCCTCCCATGCCTGAAACATTGATTGCTACAATATTGGGCTCGGGTGCAACACCATTGCACGATCCATGATGACTTTGTCTTTTGCGACTTTCGTGGAAGATATCATGTTGCAGGTTGCTACCAACGGTACATTTCCTATGTACATAGGGTTCGGTAGCGAGAAAGTCCCCATCATCGTGGGGTCTTTCAACAGGCCTACTCCGATATCTTGGATCGAATTGTCGTTCTCATGGATCATGGGAATGCTTCCCGTAACTTGTGAACCATTAAGGAGGAAGTTCTGTTGGTCGACGACCGTAATCCCTCCTTCAAACGGGAATGCGATCTTCCTAAAATAAGTCGACACGACAGCTGCCATGGCATAAATCCATGGTCTTCCCAGTAGGATGTTGTAATCCAGATTTCCATCTATGACTTCAACATCAATCTCTACTGTTTTTCCACCTAGTTCAACCTTCAAGTTACTTAGAATACCGTAAGGGGTATATGTCCTACCGTCGAATGCTTTTAATGTTGTCGAAGATCTTGACAAGGTTGGTGACCCTAATGTTTTCCAGCAACTCATCGACATAATACATGTAGATGCCCCCTCATCAATAATTGTTCGATGAACAGTTTTGTTGAGGGCTTTCACTTGAATAAGGAAAGCTAGTTGAGCTGGTAACTGAGGGTCATATCCTTTGTGATCAAAGGACACAAGATTGGAATCCTTAGGATCAACCCCCCCTATTGCTGATAACAACGCTTGCCTTTGGGATGGACAATTTTGTAGTACCTCTAGAGTCGACATAGCGGATGGCGATTGGGCCAAATCTTCTACTATGTTATAATGCTGCGCCGCTCTGGCGCGAGGATTAAAGGTCGACTTGTGTACTACACCCTTAGGCAGTTTTATTGTTAACTCTGGCATTATGGGTGGGACAACTTCTGTCGAAGTTGTTGTCGAACTACTAGGTTGATCTTTACCTTTTTCGTTTGACAGTTGTGGATTCCCGTAATCTTTGTTCCTTGTCGAAATCAAAGCATCATTCTACTGTTTGGAGATCGATAACATTAGCACTTGTGACGGGGAAGCATTTCCGCTATCAACCATATTTTGACCTGGATTGGGAAATGGATCTGTCAACACAGCTGGGTTCTTTGGACTTTTAAAGAATCTCTTGAGCTCAGCTTTGTATGGACAATCTGTTGTCTTGTGATCTTCGTCACATATCATACAAGGCCATTTCTTTTTCCCTTTCTCAGGAGGGTTTGAAGAAGTTTTTTCAGGTGACTGATCGCCCTGTTGCTTCTTCTTCCCTTTGTTTTGCTTCTTCTTGCTTCCTGGTTGATTGGTTTCTTTGCCTTTATCTGCTGATATGGCATTTACTTCCGAAGCAAGAATTTCTTCATGGGCATTTTGATCTGAAGTCTTACGGGCTTTCTGGGATGAAGCCTTTTTCGATTTCGCGCTTGCAGTGCCAATCACGCCATCTCCGGCATGAGAGTCAATATTCGATTTAGGAGGTGGAGGAATTGAAAATTTAGGTCTAGGGGCGTCAGGTATTTTGTCGTAGAGCGTGCCGGACTGAGTATATACTAAGTCTAAATATTGAGCACGAGCGATGACTTGCTCCTCTGTTACGACTCCCCCCTTGGCCACATCTTCCGTTATAGCCGGAAGTAATGACTTTATAAACCATTCAGCTAATAGCTGATCAGGAACGTATGTTTTCACCATCCTACGACGGCGACGCCACTCATGTATATGATCTGATATGTGAGTAGCTGTCGTCTGTTTGAAGTTGGTCAGTATCTCGGTTCCTGTTTCATACCTGATTGGTAATTGAAAATGGGTTAAGAAAGTCGTGGCTAAGGAGCTGAAATTGTCGAAAGAGGCTCTTGGCAATTCTATATACCATTTGGCCGCCGGACCTGTCAATGTCCTCTGGAAGAGGCGAAGTCTTATCGAATCATCGTTTAGAGTGTTCGACGAACACCACAGATGAAAAGTCATGACGTGATTCGACGGGTCTTCACCTGGATTTCCATTGAATTTAGGAATGTCGGAGGGAAGTTTGTGAGGAATCGCTGGCCACCAAGGGGCATAAGCAATCGGATCGTTCGTCAACCGATGTAAGTCGGGTAACTCTAGAGTTGCCACGAATGGCAGTTGTTGACTCAGATTAGGCGAAGCGTACCCAGGATACGAAGGGATCGCCTGAGCAGTTGGTCTTTGCATACCGGCATAATGTACTTGATGCTGGTATGATTGATACGGTTGGTGGACTACCCCACTGTAAAGTGGTTGGTTTAGACCGTTTTGCATGTACGGTTGCCCACTGTTCGCAAAAATCTGCTGCTCGGTACCTTGGTACACTTGCTGGAATTGCGGTTGTTGATACTGCACCAACCATGGTTGTGACGCCATGGGTTGTTGTGCTATACTAACCACTGGACCAAGATGAGGGGTAATGGTACCCGTTTGTGCTTGTGCCGCCCCGCCAGCCGGCGATTGTGGTTGAGTCGCAGGGTCAAAGGGCTGTTGCATTACAACCTGAGGAAACTGAGGTTGACATACAACAGGCATCGTTTGAACTTGCGACACGGTTACAATCGCTGGTGTCGTCGGGATGTTCGTCATAGGCATTTGTTGTTGCATAGAATACACAACTCTTGGTTGCTGGGGTAGCATAGGTATCCAACCACTTGTAGTTATTCCAGTATAACCTGAATACGGTTGTGAACTCCCGTATGGGTAACCTCCCGGAGGGGGTAACGAAAAGGCATATTGCCCCCCATACGGTGGTGGTCCGGAACCGAAAGGGTTTACCACACCTTGAGGACCGGATTGCCCAAACTGATTTCCGAAAGGATCAATTTGTTGAGTTCCAACATAGGAGTTACCGGGCATTATCCCGGGAGAACAAACAGGAACAGACCATACTGTCGTCATGGCCCCCGAAGGGGTTCTCTCTAACTGTTGAGAGCTGGGGACAGATGGTATGCCGGCGAACATTGTCGGAGTGACTGCAGGGGGTTCTGCTGTCGCTGTGTCATTTGGCACAGTCCTAGATGTTGACGGTTGTTCAGACATTTTGAGTCTATCCAGTAGATTGCCTAGTGATTCTCGAGGAACCTCTCTGGGTGATAGGCTAGCTTCTGATGCAGTAGGAAATAGAGTGATCCCTGCTCCAAAATGTGTTGGAGTAGTTGCTTGCGGATCTTCTACAACTTCCTCTATTGCGATCAGACCAGGTGGAAGAGGAAGACCGTCAGGTCCGTAAAATATTTCTGGTGCCGAAGAAGGGGGTGTTTCGACAGCGACAGTTGTTTGAGGAGCAAGACTCTCTGAACCGATCACTGATGGAACTGATTCAGTAACACAAGTATTTGCTCTCAGACTAGGATCAGTGTTACCGTCCTTCTGAGGCTGTTGAACTTCTTCAATAGGGGCAGGGTTTCCAGAAATGTTTGGAGTAACCGGAACCTCAGATGTCGTTGGAACACTTGTTCTAACCGTGACAGGAGATTTGGAACCAGTTGAACGAGTCCGCTTTGCCCGGGTTGTTTTCGATTCCGGAGACAAGGACGGTCGACTCGTAAGCCTCCGCGAATGACGGGTCATCGATTGACTTTCTTCCACGATTGTGGATTACTTGATCAACCAACAATACACAGGGTAAAATGTATTTTCGAATTGAATTAATTTTAGACGCTTTTAAGACACAACTTGCTTTTTCACTTTTTAAGAGTCGAGAAAAAGCTAAAGATGACTCTAGTCTCCTTCGATGTATTAATGAGCCCGAAGTGACAAATGCTCGGATGGACTTTTTCAGTTATAGAGTTTGAAAAAGGCCAAAAGAAACTACTCTGGAGTTCTAGGCAGAGGGTGTGCCAAACCTTTCGCGAAACCACAGAATACGTTTTACGGTACGAGTGGTCGATCTTCGTGAATGCTGTGTTCACTGCATCGCGATTAGTAGGGCGGCCGACACGGCTTCCTATGGATAAAGGCTTTGTTCCTATAGGGGTCTCCCAATATACGCGACGGTACGCGGGAGCACAAGTCCGTATTAGTGCTATCGTCCCTCAGGAGGAATCACCCACCTTCGTAGAGATCGACAGTCACTATGTTTAACGACGCCGGTTCACGTCTCTACCTAGACCTCTACTGTGTTTCGTTATGTTTCAAAGCGTTGTTATGTAAATTCAGTTCGTTTTAGGTTGATCTTGCTTAGCAGTTTGCCTTTATGGATCACCACGTGATGTATGATACAACTCCTAAATGCAGTCTAAGAATGATAAGCAAGCTTTTTCAATTCTTTCAACTTATGAAAATCTTAACTACTGAGGGAAAAGAAAGACATCATCTTTTCAAACAGATCATAGAGCACACACTGATGCATTTTCCTAAATCGACATGCAAACTGTCAAAATGCACATGCACAATTCAAGTATTTCTTTTCTTCTTCCTTAATGTTGATGTATTACAAAAAGAAAGTTGTTGTATGATTTCGAATTCAATTTCAAGCGAAAGCAAACAAGCTTTTGTCCAATAATCAAAAGATCACCTTAATATTCACTCGTTTCAACACAAGAAATACTGAAACTCGAACCATATAACGAAAGCAAATGCTCAAGCAGCTATGAACAACAATAAGCTAGCTCTTAGAATCACAACGACACTTTATCACAGGTCTAGATCCAAGAGGCCACAACAAGACTAGTTCACTTTCGCTACGGGAAACTGTGAATGAAAGTAAGAAATACAATAAGAACAATCACGGTTTCTTCACACAACTGAGGCGGAATGATGGCAAAGAAAGGTAGTTTCAGATGGGTATACAGGTTGACAACAGGCTGCAAAAACAATACTGAAAACTGGGCAACAGAAAGCAGGGAACCCCAGTTGCACAATGCAAAACTGGTTCAGCGCAGGTAGAACACTGTCAATCTGACATTCAGCGCAGGTAGCCCCTTCGGGACCTGCGTTGCAGCGCAGGTAGCCTTCACTGCAGCTGCACTGAAGAGAAAACTCTCGTCTCTCTTTGGTTCCGGGTCACAGATTGCTCAAAAATCAACTGTTTTTGGCCAAATCAGAGGCTATCAATCAAGTATACTCTAGAGGATGATTAAAGGAAGATGAACACTATCACAAAGAGCTAATAAGAGTCCTTGTGGATCAGCTCTTCAAATCATAAACATGCTCAGCACTGAGCTAGAGTAGCTGCCCTCTACTTTGCCTTCGAAGGATTCGAATGCAGTTCGATTCGGTACTCCCTTTGTTTAGGAAATGAATAGCAAGAAACACAAGCTACCAACAAGACACGTTCCCCAGCGGAGTCGCCAGTCTGTTGTGGGGAAAAGTATCCAACACGGAATGACCCTATCCCACTCTAAGGGTGATAGTTCCTTAGCAATAGTCAAAGCAAAGCTATCTAAGATTACTTCTTTATGACATGCAAAAGAGGAAAGGAAGAGATCCACTTACCGATGTCTTGCGCAAATGGTCGATCCAATCTTCTCTCTTTGCTGCTTGCTCCCAGCTCCTTGTCTTCTCACGGGCCCAGCTACACAAGATCCTGCAAACAAGACGAGAAAGGGAAACTACAAGAAGCATGCATTCATAACTGATTCAAGGATTAGCATAAATCAAATACGCAAGTAAGACAATACATCATTGAAACACGTGCGAATAGAAGAACCTCAAATGCTTTATTAATGGAAGAAAGTAAGGTTCAGGCGGTGATACAACCATAAGAGGCCCAATCCAGCATCACCTTCCCGACGGAAAGAAATCTCCTCTTCACCTCCCTCAAGCAATCACCCAATACTCTCAACTGTAAACCAACAGCAATTCTTTGCACAAAATTCCGCCCTCTAGATCCCATGGGATGAGATCCTTATATAGAGTTTTGGAGTGAAGATAAGTCAGCTTGATGTGTGACTGTTGTCCTCTTCAACCCCAGTTGTTCTTTAGTTCTTGAGTCCACTCAGAGATTCTACCTTCCACTTGGAGTTTTAGAACCTCTTTACTCATCATTAGGCGAATCTTCTGATCCAAGTGTCAATTTGGAAGCTTCCTGGGCACTGACACATTGAGGAAAGATTCCTCCACATGTCCAAACTCGCTCAGCGCAGGTAGCCTTTGATGGAGTTGACATTCAGCGCAGGTACACCATGGAGCAGTTGACATTCAGCGCAGATGCTCAGTGGAGCAGCTGCTTTGATCCAAAATTGACCTGTTTTTGAGTGTTTTTCAGTGGAGAACTGATCTGAAGTGCTGTGGTTTGCTGACCTTGTTCCTCTAGGGGTAGGAACAACAATGTTTAGGGACTTTGGATCCCTCAGATTATTGACATTTCATGCTCTATGCTGTAAGGCACAAAAATGTCTATAACACCCTGGTGTCTTTATACCAACCTCATTTGAGCCTTAGGTGGTTTTGGCTGAAATTTAAAGCTAGCTTAGGAAGTCTATGGTCTCCTATGTTATTGAGTTTGTGCTTGTACAATAGAAGCCTAGTCATAGCTAGGCTCTCAATAGGGGAAAGACCCACTTCTATAAGGAGAATAGGATAGGGTGTGTTGCTTTTTATTTTGAGGTTATATGTTATAAAACGCTTCTGGATTTGCTCAATCTTTCTCCAGGATTCTCTAGAGATGCTACAACCCCAAACCTCACATCCATATAAGATAACTGGAGTGACTAAAGTTTCAAAGAGGAACTTCTTTCTATCCCACATTACGAGGTTTGTCATTTTACAATTATTTTCAAGACCAAAATAAGCTTTCCATCCACCTTTAATCCTTTTCTCAATGCTATAGTTCCAGTTGAGCTTGTGATGAATATCAATTCCTAGGTACTTGTAGGAAGACACTTGCTCCAAGTTACTATTGTCATACATAAAATTAGCATAAGTGTCTTTCTTGGATTTGATAATCATAACTTTTGTTTTGTCAGTGTTAACAATCATACCCATGGTAGAGGAGAAATCCTTAAGAAGTATAAGTTGTTTATCAAGATCAGATGGGCACCTTGTGAGAAGAACAATATCGTCAGCGTAGAGAAGAAGGATGATGACTATCCCAGCTAAGATCGTGCCAGCACATCTTGCTTCCTCTAAACAACCTTCTAGCTTTTCGATGTAAATGCCAAATAGGGTAGGGGAGATGGGGCAACCTTGTTTAACTCTGATATTACACTTAATATCTTTTGACCACCCCTCATTGCTTTTTAACTTGGCAATTACATTCTCATATAACCTTATAGCGGAAACTCTCAACTCGAAAGGAACCTTTGGCTCTTCTAATCTGTTCTAAAGGTTGTTTCTAGGAACCATATCAAAAGCCTTTCTAAAGTCCACAAAGCAACAAAAGGGATTGGATTTATCATTGCGGCATTCCTCCACAATGATCCTAAGCATAACAAGGTGGTCTGTTGTTGAGTGCTGCTTTCTAAAACCCGCTTGGCCTTTAGCTCGCTTACCTTCACTTTCAAGCCATATGCTCAACTTCCTTTCCAAAATAATACCATATAACTTGGCTAGGAGAGGGTTGATCATAATTGTCTAATAATTAGAGGGGTTATTTGTATCCCCACTTTTAAAAATAGGGATAATGAGGCTTTGAGTCCATGGTTTAGGGAACCCTTGCTTGACCTCTTGACTGAAAAGTTTGTGAATGTGGGGGATGAGGACAACGCCTCCAATTTTTAAGATTTCTGCATGGTAACCTTCAATGTCCTTAGCTTTCCCATTAGCCAAGCGATTAACCCCAAAATCAATGTCTTCTAATGAGAAAAATTCTTTCGTTGTGAGCAGGGTTTCAAATTTATCCATGACATTTGGAGATTCATAAAGCTTTTTAACATAGGAATTCCAGTCGTGTAAAGCAATTTTATTATTATATTTAGTTTTTCTAGTTAGAATCTGCCTCCAGAATTTCTTAGGAGCTACCTTAGAGAGGTGTAAGAGATTCTCTTACCTTTTACGAATATATTGCCTTTTTTTCCTTTTAGTTAGGGCTTTGTGTATTTTTATCTTGCCAATTTTAAGAGATTCATCAACAACTTCCTTAATTGCTCTCCTCGCACTTTTACAATCTTTGTCATACCATGGGTTGGTTTTGCTATTTCTTTTATTACTTGAAACTTCAATTGAGAACTTGTTAATAGAATATGAGAGGGTTGTAGTAAAATTATGATAAAGATCTTCTATGTTTTCTATACAAGATAAAGGAAGCAAATTAGTTTTTAATTAATTTAGAAAGAGATCTTTTTTATTTCTATCAAAGATTAAATTCTTTTGGCTATAAGGATTATCTTCTATGGGATCTCTATGCATGACAAAATTGAGAGTTATAAGTCAAGGCCTATGATCAGAGTTAGGTTCGTGGTCGTTTAAGATGCCAAAATTTGTTATTTCGTTGTATAGAGGGAGATCAGAGATAACATAGTCTACTACGCTGCTACCAAGCCCATGGATGAAGGTCATTTGACTAGAATTGGGCCACTTCTTTAGACCGTTGCAAATTATGAGATCCTGAGCACTACAGAGCTTGACTAGCTCCGACCCAAACAAATTCTCCCTGAGGTCTTCAGAGCTCCTTTTGTATCGGCTAGCCAGAGGAAGGTCTTCGTTTAACCAAAGAGGATTAGGGTTGGAATGATTGCTTAGAAGAATAGCTTGGTTGCTTGAAGTTTGAGCATTAAAGTCACCCATTAAAAGGATATTTCCTTCATTCCTTAGGCTAGAAAGATCATTCTCTAAACCATTGTAAGGACTATTTTTATCTAGATTCTTTTTCTTATAGAAGTTAGAATTGATGGGGGGGAATAATAGATTGCTATGTAGGTGTTTTATCATAAATGTCAGTAATTTCTATCCAGCTATATTGGTTGTAAGGGTCGTTTTTATAAATCCTAGCATGGGGAGAGATGTTCTTCTTAATGTAACAAGCTATACCCCCAATTCCTCTACAGGAGGATCGCTTATTCCAGGTAGACCATAATGTAAAGCCATCTATGTTAGGGACCTTAGATTCTTCGTACTCCCAAGTTTCAACAAGAAAAATAATATCAACATTATTTGAGATCCAACTTAGCTTGGGGCCTTTGTTCCATGGAAAGCCCCGATAGTTCCAAGAAAGGATCCGGAGCGTGTTAAATTGCTATTTATTATTATGTTTTTGGTTTCTATCTCGAATAACGACTTTTCTATTTCTGATTATTGCCTATTTTCCTTCCTTCCTAGCTTCTTTTACCTTTTGAACCTCCTTTCTCACTTCTGCTTGATCTTCTGGAATGAGATCTTCATTTATAAATATTCCCGTTCCTTTTAGACTTGAGGTTTTACTAAGTATGTCATACTTATGGTCAATAGAGCTCACCTTTATTCGGATCATCCTTCCTTTATTCTCAGTTAGTTTCCCCAACCTTGTTGCTTCTGTGAGACACGTTGTTTCAATTTGTAATCTGTTGTGTAATTATGTCTGGGCTATGGCTAAAGTATCCTCGTCTACCTCCTCTTTCAAATAGAAGATTATAAGGTTCAAGGCCTTTTTGTTACACTCATGGTCTAATTCTATCAATTTTTTCATTTCATCTTTAATTGGTTTGATATCTAATTTACCTGCCACACTATTTAGGGTGAGGCGGCTATTAAATTTTTCTTCTAGCTCTTTAATCATGTCCTTCATTTTAAGACTCTCTAAAGTATCAGCATGTACTTGCTGGGATGTTTGGTTCATATCTTGGTTTTGTTTTTCTATAACCTGCAACCTAGTCTCCATTGCCTCCATCTTATTCTCCAATAGTTCTATTTTATTTTCTATTTGTATTTTGATCTTGTCTTCAAGAGATGTGAATTTATTTTCTAGCATGGCTACTAACTCCGTTTGTAGCTTGACTTCTTTTTCTTCTCTACGTTTCTCTAAAGACTCTATATACTCATAGAGGCTCTGTAGAGTAACTGTGCGAGGTCCACCTTTGGTAATCTTTGGTAATTGTGGTGAAATATTCATACTTGAAAATATATGAGCAGATATGTATTAGAAAAATATAAGGAATGTGTGCACCTGATATCACCAAGCTGGACTGCAGACGCACGTGCCCCAGATTGTTTTTCTATTACCGTAGAGAGATCGTGAATTATTACCGCAGGGAGATCGTAAATTATGACCGCAGAGATCGTAAATTATTACTCCGACGAAATAGTAAATTATTACCGCAGAGAGATCGTAAATACATCACCCTAAATTATTACCGCAGAGAAATAGTAAATTATTAGCGCAGAGAGATCGTAAATACATCACCCTAAATTATTACCGCCAGATCATAAATACATCACCCTAAATTATTACCATAGAGAGATGGTAAATACATCAACCTAAATTATTAGGGCAGGGAGAAATGGAAGTTAAGTAAAAGAATTTTTTGGCTAAGTCATTTCCAACCAACAAAGATGGAATAATCTATATATAATTTATATACAATCAAATCAATTTCCATAATTAATATAAAATTTTCACCTTTAAAATTTAAATTTAAGAGCCAAGCGAACTTAGAAATAATTTTCTTGTGATTAACACTTCAATTACCCTTCATGGTCCATGCCAATATTTTGAAATTTGTTGCTTCAACTACCCTTCATGCTCCATGTCAATATTATGAAATTTCTTTTTTCAAACACGTTTCCCAAAAATTCTATTTCTTTTAAAACTACTCTTACCTGACCGATATCATAATATTATAAACAAGCCAATTATAATATTATTATAAACAATACTAAGGTTTATCAATCAAGCATTATCTAGATGGGTTGCCTTGTCATGTATATGGCACGTCGATACCTTTTAAGCAACAGGTCATGGCTACACTTTGCTGTTGTTTGAAAATGGAAGTAGTGGGTTCCATGTGATGCGCGCCATGATGGACCTTTATTGTGCAAAGTTTAGAAGAATATTCGCATGTTATGCCATTTTTGTGGGGACAAAGTTGGGGAGTTGTCTAACAGGTGGAGGAATTGCATGGACAGTCAAAAGTGGTCGGAATATGGGCAAAAAAATTTCAAAAAATCTTGTAGAGGCAGTGTTTGAATCATGTTTTTTATGGTGGAAACGGATTCAACACCATCAAAAAGGTCTAGGGCACCTAAAATTTTGAAGTTTAACAACTATAACTTGAATTTACAAAAATCCTTGCTGGATTTTCTCTAAATATGACCGGAATTTCCATAACTTTTGGGCAACTCCTCTGCCTCGTTAGACTACGCGTAAAGTTGGAGGAGAGGGATGCACCTCTCGTTCATGGGTAACTCTCCGGTTCGTAAGACTCTAAAAGCTGGTGAATTTAAATTTACTTTGACGTTCTTTTGTAATAGTACGTGGATAGCTTGTACAAGTTATAATCATAGATCCCAAGCTCAGTAAAGTGAAACACATAAGTTTAACTGCATATATATATATATATATATATATATATATATATATATAGCTTAGAATTCCAAAAAGGCTCAAATGTGTCGATATGACCAAAACCCTCAGAGTCCATTCAAGTAGATAACTTAACACAAAAATAAGGCACAATAGAGAAATATCCATAGAAACTCATGGTTGATCAAGATTTGATAATTCTCCAAATTACTTGTGTTTTCACAAAATTTGATTGTTCTATTAAACATTTAATTAATTAAGAACCAAAAATCTAAGTAACTCTTAGCGAAGAGCTTGGATCGATGCACAGGTCTTATGTTATTGAGTAGATAATCTTTTCGTAGCTAAATAGTTATGAACCTGAGATAAGTTGTGCCAACCTGGAAATGACCATTGAAACTGTAAGCCCCTAAACTTCTAAGGAACGTTTTCCAAGCTTTCATGAACTGAGCAGAAAGGGGAAGGTACCTGCAACAGCCGCAAACAAGCAGGAAGTTAGTATGAGCTTAATCGACAGCGAAATTTACAAATGCATAATGCCGGAAAGAGGAATAATTCATACCTGAAACTGGAGGGTTTCTGCATCGAGCAGCCCTGCAAATACATCAAACCTCATTAGTTAACGGATACTATAAATATTGAGGGGAAAATCTAGTGGTTTATAAGATTACTTCCTAGAAAGGATTGTCGGAGCAGAGCCTCTTCCATAGCTTTGGTAGACCATCGAAACACCCTAGACAGAGGCGGCAACCCTTCAGTCTCAATACCAGACGGAGTTCCCAACAAACTCAGGAAATGCAAACTATCGAAACTGCTTGAAGTCACATTGTAAGGGTTACCTGCCTTTGTCGAACTGAACATCGTAACCAAGGAAAAACACAGAAGGATTAGTTGTTAGCCTGAGACCTTCACCAAACCAGATTGTCACAGAACAACAAGAAACATCGGGTCGATGGCAACAATGAATCCACCAAGTGTTGAGCGCGAGAAAGTGGTTAGGGGGTTAAACCATAAACCCTCCCCACCGTCGGATCGCCTGATAGAAATCAACGAAGATAAAGAAATGAAGATGTCACAAGAGATTAGAAATAGTTGGAAAATGCATGCAACATCCCTGGTCATCATCATGCCGCATGTCCCAGCATGCGAGGACCAACTAACCAAAGTCTGGGCAGGAATGGCTAACCCACCGGAGGCCATGTGAACATTAAACACTGACCACCGTATAAACCTTGTGGACTGTGTAATATAAAATCACACGCGAAATATGCATAAGTGTTGTCCGGTGCTATGGGCTGTAATCAATAAATATTAATGATTTCCATAGATTATTACATGGATCAATATCCAAGGTCGAATATGGTTTCATGTAAAAACAATTTTTTTTGTATTATATTTATTTCTTAGGTTTTAGTTTTATGACTGTTAAAAATTGTATCAGAGCTCAAGTTTGTAAACTGAGACTCTTTGGGAAACATATATATATACACACTTGAAACGAATGCATTTTTTTTATATAACAAATAAATATTTAACTAAATAAATGTATGTGTGAACACTGAGAGACCACATCAATAAAAGAAAAATGTCAGAATGCAGAGGAGCCCGAGACCACCCGACCCACCCGAAACAACGTATGTGAATGTTAATCTGGATATTTGGATATAGCTAAGTGAGGAATCCCATCAAGCTAATGTGGTGTTACTCAAAACTGTTCAGCAGCTATGTGCTAAAATGAAAATTTTAAGAACAGACAATGAACAACTACGTTTAGAAAAGGAGAAAATTCTTAGAATTCTATCCAATCGACATAATCAACGACATCCAGACCCCAGTGCTGAAGACTTGGAGAAGACCCCAATGGCTCAACATGGAGAAGAAAATTCTGTGTCAGATGAAAAACATGGCGAAGATGAAGAAGGATGCTTGGACAATGTCTTCGACTAACGCAAAATGAAAAGACAAAAATCTGAATTACAAGGAGAATTTAAAAAGATTAAACCATCAGTCTTTGAAGGGGAATCTAAATCATGGTTAATTGATATGGGCAAGTATTTTCATATTTATGACTACAATGATAAACTGAAGGCACGATTAGCAGTTTATCGGCTAAGGGGTAAGGCTACCTTTTGGTGGGGAGAAATCAAAACAGTAAGGAAAATTGACAAAGAGCAGGCTACATGGAATGAATTCAAAAACATTTCAAAGACAAGTATCTAATTGAACGTTATTATGACGAAAAAGCAAAGGAATTTCACGAGTTAAGATTTGTAACCTTAACCATGGATGAATATGTGACATGATTCACTTCCTTGTTATGCTATGTGCCTTACATGCAAGAGGAAAAGGCCAGAATTGAACACTTCATCAGTAGCCTACCCAAATTTATGAAGGAAAAATTGGAGTTTGACTACCCCAAGATAATGGATGATGCAGCGCGGAAAGCTCGCATTTGCTACTGGAAAATGAAACAGAAGAATGAAGGACCTAAAGGAGGGTCAAACAAGAAAGGTAGAAGCCTGATTCCAAACAAACACCAAAAATTTGCTAGTGGCAGAAATGTACAGCAAAATCCTCTTAGCAAATTTCCAGCCAGGAATCAGCACAAAGCTGCATATTATGAAAACAGACAGTCAAAAGGAATCACTAGATCTGTTAATGACCAGCAGTCAAAAACGTCGCTGCAATGCTGGGGATGTGGAGAACCCCACTATTACAAAAATTGTCTACATAAGGCAAGGACAGAATAACTATCAAATATGCAAGAAGCATCCACGGTTGGAGAAGTGGCAAGGAGCATGCTGAGAATTAATGCTGCTTTGGATGATCATCAAGCATAATATCAACCCACCATGATCGAATGTGAAGGTATGATTGCTAAGAAACCTGTCTTTGTTTTATTTGATCCAAGTGTGAGCTTAAGCTATGTTAGTCCTAAGGTGGTAGAAAAGTGTCAACTGCAGAGGCGCAAGTTTCCAAAACCATGGCTAGTTCAATTAGCCACTTGGACAAAAAGAAGGGTTTTTCAGGGCAACACATTTGCGTTGACCTTAATATACTTCCTTTGGGTTCTTATGACATTCTAATCAGGATGGATTGGTTGGAAAAATGTTGGTCCCTAATGGATTATAAACAAAAAACTATTAGTTTTATTGTTGAAACAGGCCAAAGGAAGGAACTCCAAGGAATTAAAACTAATACCAAGTTACATCCTATTACTGCTAATCAGTTAGGAAAATGTATCAGAAAGGGCTGCCAAATATATGTTGTTCAAGTGGGGTTTACAAACACCACAAATGAAATTACCTCCTTGGAAAACATTCCTGTCATTTAGGAATTTGTTAATGTATTCCCTGAATCCATTCCAAGTTAACCACCAAAGCATGATATTGATTTCACCATCGAACTAATTTTGGGTACAACCCCTATATCCAGGGCCCCTTCTCGCATGAGCATACATGAGTTAACAAAACTCAAAATGCAGCTTTAGGATCTTGTAGACAAAAAGTATATCCACCCCATTGTGTCCCCTTAGGGAGCTCCCATATTATTTGTATGGAAAAAGTATGGGACCCTGAGACTTTGCATCGATTATCGTTAATTAAACAAACTAACAATCAAGAATAAATATGCTTTACCATGTATCAATGATCTATTTGATCAGGTGCAAGCAGCTAAAGTATTCTCGAAAATCGACTTAAGATCTGGCTACCATAAAATAAGTATAAAGGAGGAGGACATTTATAAGACAACATTTCGTACTCATTATGGTCATTATGAGTTCGTGGTGTTGTCAGTTGGCCTCACAAATGCCCCAACCACTTTTATGAGTCTGATGCACGGTATTTTCTGGCCCTACCTTGATAGATTTGTATTGATTTTCATTAATGACATTTTAATATACTCTAAGAATTAGGAGGATCATAAAGCACATCTGAGAATAGTATTTCAAACTTTGCAGGAAAATCATTTATATGCTAAGTTCAGCAAGTGTGACTTTTTCAAAGATCAAATCCATTACTTGGGTCACGTTATTTCAGCGGATTGAATAGGGGTGGACCCGGAGAATATCAAAACAATTATGGAATGGACAGCTCCAAAGAATGTCGTTGATATCAGATCATTCTTGGGTTTTGTTGGGTACTACCATCGGTTCATTGACGGATTTTCAAAAATCACCTTTCCAATGACCTCCTTACAGAAAAAGGGAAGCATTTTCCAATGGACAACCAAGTGTCAGCAAAGTTTTGAAAGACTAAAACACCTGCTTACAACCACCCCTGTGTTAAAGGTAGTAGATCTGGAAAATTCTTTAATGGACTCACCTAGCTAGTCCGAAACGTCGGTTTCCTAAATTGCTCACAGGTTTTCCATTAACAAAAAAAAAAATTCTTTAATGGTTTGCACGGATGCAAGTAAAGAGGGTGTTAGCAGAGTGCTGACACAAGAAGGAAAGGTTATTTCTTATGAATCATGGAAGTTGAAGGAGTATGAACAACAATATTATGCTTATGACCTTGAATTGACAATAGTAGTGCATGTACTGAAAATGTGGCAACACTACCTATAGGGGAAGAAATTTATGATGTTAACGGATCATAGCAGCCTTACAAATTTCTTCAACCAATCTAGCTTAAACGCTTGACAGGCCAGATGGACAACATTTTTAAGTGAATTTGATTTCGAAATGAAACATCTTAAAGAGAATGAAAATCGGGTGGCCGACGCATTGAACAGAAAATTACATTATATTTATGAGGTCCAAATGAGCCAAGTAAGCTCAAATATTCATGAAATCATAAAAGGAGCATCTATCAAAGATTTGGAATATACTTTCCTTTGGAAATGGAAAAAGGAAGCCCTATTGAAAAAGGAAAAACAGAGTTCGAAATAAATTCCGACAACCTTCTTACTTTTAAGGACATAATTTATGTTCCTAACCAAAATTCAATTAAACAATTGATATTGGATGAGTTTCATAGGAAACCATGTGTTGGCCACCTAAGTTACCAGAAACTATTTTTAGCCATCAAGAAAGGGTATTTTTGGCCCGAGTTAAGGAAGGATGTTACAGAGTACTTGTCCAAATTTTTGGAGTGTCAGCTGGTGAAGGCAGAACATCAGCATCCTACGGGTTTTTTGCAACCATTGCCCATTCCAGAATGGAAATGGGAGACCATATCTCTAGATTTCATCATTGGCTTACTTCGCACCAGGAAGTAACATGACTCAATTATGGTGGTAGTGAACAGATTAAGTAAAACTTCTCACTTCATACCTATGAAATCCAATTAAAAAACTGTGGAGATCGCAGAAATATTTATGAAGAAAATTTTTCATCTATATGGAATACCCAAAGTGGTGATTTCTGATAGGGATGTAAAATTTACATCCACATTCTGTAAAACTCTGTTTTCAGGATTGGGTACTCAAATCCAATTTAGTACTGCCTACCACCCTCAAATGAACGGACAGACCGAATGGGTAAATCAATTGCTGGAGGACATGCTACGCATGTTTGTGATGTAGCAGCCACATAAGTGAGAAGACTATCTCCATCTAGTGGAATTTATAATAATGGACATCATGAATCACTGGGAATGAGCCCCTTTGAAGTGTTGTATGGAATAAAATGCAAGGTGCCCATAGATTGGAATAATCCAGTTAATAAGCTAGCATTGGGTCCTGACATGCTAGCAGAAATGGAGGAGGCTGTTAAGAAGGTTCGACAAAATCTAAGGGAGGCCCAAGATAGACAGAAAGTGTATGCAGACAAAAAGAGGACATGTAGATAATTTCAACCGAGGTGTCACGATCCTACCCATGATACATATAAATAAATAAAAAATTATTTTAATCTTTACATATTCAACCCTACCATAATCCTTATTCCGCACATACTCTGCCATGACATACAATTTATTCGGGCTATTAACATCATTAGGGATTTATCGTACCAACGACAGTCTATTCAAATGTCTGGATTATAGTTTTGTTTGTATGCATCAGATATATATATTATTTGGCAACCGGATAAGTGCGCTGGCATATTGCAATGTGACCGGAGTAACATTCCGGCGTTGAGTTGTTGGGTTGTAATTAATTTTAAGGGCAGCTGTTTAATGCTCCCCAGCACAACTGGTCTGTCTATCCTGCTCGACCATGTGAATACGCTGGGTCCCGTACCCTCGTCCCTCGCGCCTTTGGTTCCCGCTTCTTTTCAACGGCGTGGATCAACTGATCTGGATCCGAGGGTGGAGGTCTGTCGGAGGGTTTTATGGTTCTTATTAAGTGGTTTGAGTTCCCACTCAGCTCATTTGGTCCCAACGCCGCTCCCGGGTTCAGCTTGTCTCTTCGTGCACAGGGTATTTCTTCCATTCACTCCTCAATCGAGGTTTCATCTACAACACAGGAGTTACTCATTCGATTTTCCGGGATTATCCCACACAGGTAATGGCATTTCTCACAGTTAAATCCACGATTTTTCTATTATGATATTCTTTTATTACGGGCCTCTCCGTTGGTTTTACATGTGTATTAATATCTCTCGAATTTCTCTAGTGTATGAAGGTGATGCTATGGTGATGAAACCTTCCAATACGCAGGACGTTGGGCCCTCGACAACCCAACCTCCTTCACTACATATCAGGTAAGCAATTTCATGCTCGTTGATTCCTGGGTGCGGTGTTTGGGGTTTTTCCCCCTTTTGTCTGTTGCGGCTACGAGATTTATACATACTCGTTTTCCTTTCACTGGCTTTCAGATTTCCTTAACTTGACCGAAGTTACCCAGGACAGGGTCCTTGAGGGTTTGCCTCCGAGGCTATTCATGATTTCTCATATTCTCAGGTTTTGTTATCTCGGCTTGCCCTGTTGGGTTGTGAGGAACAGTCAGTTCCTTTCACACGGGAGGTGCCTTAGCAGTCCTAGTAGTTTGAATTATCTCAGATTCCCTTCTGTATTTTATGAATCATTATCCAGTTGTAATTATTTGAGTAACAAAGTAGTAAAGACTACTAGTTGGACTGGGTCGTGGAATATGGAACCTCTTTGTTTTTCAATGGATATTTTGTTTATATTTCGAGTTTGCCGTTTTCCTGGAATTAATGCTTAACTCTGTAAATGTCAATTTATTTCTGGGTTTCTTTGGAAGGTTTTAATAGCGGACTAAACTTTATTCCTGAGGGCCTTGGCTCCGGTGCTTTGTGAACTTGTCATTCTGAAGTAGTTAATGCGATTTATAATTTTGCCACAGTTACTTATATATGCTCTCAGGATTCTATGTTACGGCGGAACTGCCATTGTCTTTAGAGGAAAACTAATGTATGTTGTCTGTTCTGTTTTCGACATATTGTTCCTTTTCGAACTGTTAAGATTCCTTACTGTCGATATGTATTGTTTATGATAAAAGAGTTATGGTTATTGTTGAGAATAAATGTTTTTAGTTGGTTTGAATAGTGGATTTCCTTCTGCTGTCGCATTTTGCTACCGTGACTATGGTGAATCATGCGGTTTGCATTTTCGTTGTTTCATTAACTAAAGATACAGTAGGGTCTGGTTCATAGCTTTCTCAAACCTTCTCTTAAGATTACTCACGTCCTTTACGGTCTAACAGTTACCTCTGTCTATGTGTATTTTTTGCTTATTTATATATAGTCGCTTTACAGTTTATGCAGACTGTCTTATATGATATAATCTCATATGGCCTTCTGAATTCTTTTAATGAACATTCACACCGTAGCTGTTAAGGTGTTTAGTTCCAGGTTCTCCTCACTACCATTCTGGTAACCCCAGCTTGGGGCCCGCTATCCTACTCTCCTCTAAGATGAACAAACTCATGTCATCAAAAACTTATTTATTTCCTTTTTATATGTAAATTAATTCCTCAGTATTCTATACAGTGATATTTGACCTCCGTTTTGTTTTCTTGGAGTACCAATAAACGTATCAGCATCAGGCCCTTATTAACAGTCATTTATTAATACCTCTGTAATATTTATTTGAGCCAGGTAACATTACAGCAAGCATAATAATGATATAAGAATGTATATTTTTCAAATAATTTCACAGCCATTCTACTGTATTTAGGCTACTGTAATTTTCAGTTAACAATAATATCTATATTCACTGTTGAAATGATTTCTCCAGAAGCTGCTACATACCTGGTCCGCCTGGGTTGTAGATGCGCTTCAGAAGTTCACATGTATTCTTTGTTTGCTCTTGAACACCCAACCATGAGATCCATCGCCAAGACTGGAATCTCCCCCCGAGCTATCTTGCAGGCCCAAAGCCCTCAACAAGATATATGCAACTTGTGTCTGGTTATCTAGTCCTTACAAGACTTAACCAATTTTTCCTCTTTTTTTTTCTGTCTGTCCTTACAGCACAAAATTTTTGTCTCTCCCCTCCCTTTTCCCCTGGAGGCCTTTCCAGTTAGGGAGGGTAGTTTCATGCAGTTTTCACAACTGATTTCCTCTTCCAATCTTCCTTTCAGAAGTTGCCAGCATTTCAAGAAGTATATATTCCTTTTTAATATATATTTTAATTCACAATAATAAAATAATATGATTAAAGTTTTAAAAACAGTCTTCCAATTCTATCTTTTACCACAGTAAAATTCCAATATTTACATTTTCTGGGGTCATCACATCTCCCCCTCCTGAGATTGGACATCGTCCCGATGTCTGATTTTCACAAACAATTCCGGGTAAGCCTTTTTAATGAGCTCTTCATCTTCCCAAGTGGCCTGATCAGGCCCATAGTGCTTCCACTACACTTTAACTTGGGTAATAGCTCACTTCCACAGCTGCACTTCTCTCCGGTCGAGGATGCTCAGTGGCTCGACCAGAACCTCGCCTTCCGGTTCGACCTGCAATCAACAACATTTCCAGTCATTTTCCTTTCTGGAATAAATTTTTAATTAGATCAACCGGATTAGTTCTTACCCGTATATCCTGCCATTTGATCACATGTTTAGGGTCGTAAATGTATTTTTTTAGTATAGAAACATGGAAGACATTGTGGATTCTAATATGGCTTGGCAGGGCGAGTTGGTAAGCTACCGGCCCAACTCTTGTCAAGACCTGGAAAGGTCCAAAATAACGGGGTGCAAGCTTGGCACAACCGCTCCATTGCAGGGTACTCTTTCAGGCTTGGATCCTCACATAAACATGGTCACTGACCTGGTATTCTTTGAACCTTTTTTTTTCGATCAATAAAGCTCTTTTGTCTGTCCTGAGCAGCCTTTAAATTAGTATGTACCCTTTTTACCATGTCCTCCATTTCTTTGAGCATTTCTGGCCCCAATCTTAATTTGTCCTCAGGTCCACCCCAGCTTGAGGGTGTACGGCATTTCCGCCCATACAAGACTTCAAAGGGGCTCATTTGTGTTGACGTGTGATATCCGTTATTATATGCGAATTCAACCAAATGTAAATATTCCTCCCACTGGGTTGGTTTCTGCATTACGCATGCTCTTAACATGTCCTCCACCACTTGGTTCACTCGTTCTGTTTGACCGTCGGTCTGGGGATGATAGGCTGTGCTGAAATTCAGCTGTGTTCCCAGTTCGGTAAACAATGCTCTCCAAAAGGTTGACGTGAATTTTACATCACGGTCAGATATTATTGTCTTCGGAAGTCCATGCAGTTTGAACACATTCTGCATAAAAATGTGAGCAATTTGCACAGCCCTGTAAGTGGACTGCACGGGTATAAAGTGTGCTGCCTTACTCAGTTTGTCTACCACTACCATAATAGAATCATTGTTCTTCTTTGTCCGAGGCAATCCTGTTATGAAATCCATAGAAATAGTTTCCCATTTCCATTCCGGAAAGGGTAAAGGTTGTAATAGCCCCGCTGGGTGTAGATGCTCTGCTTTAATCTGTTGACACTCCAAACACTGTGCTAAGTATTCAGCTACATTCTTTTTCATTCATGGGCAATGGTATTCTTTTCGAAGTGCGGTGATGATTTTTTGGTACCCCGGATGTCCTGCATAGTGGCTAATGTGAAACTCATCCAAAATCAGATTTTTAAGACTATTTTTATTAGGTACATACATCCTCTTATTATAATACAACATTCCAACATCATTTAATTCATATCCCTGCTGATTTTTTTCGCTGGAAAGTTGTTGTACCTGCTGTTTTATTTGCTGGTATTCAGCATCTTGATCTGCTGCTATTTTTATCATTTCAATCAAGGGATTCTTCCATTTACTGGACGAAATTTCATACAAGCATTGCACCTTCCGACTTAATGCGTCGGCCATGCGGTTCTCCTTCCCTTTCAAATGCTTAATTTCAAAATCAAATCCACTTAACAAATCTGCCAAGCGGGCTTGCCTCGTATTTAAGGTAGGTTGGCTGAAGTAATTTGTCAGACTATGGTGGTCTGTTAGCAACATAAATTTTCTCCCCATGAGATAATGTCGCCACATTTTCAGTGCGTGTATGACGACTGCTAATTCCAAATCATAGGCAGAATATTTCTACTCATGCTCCTTTAGCTTTCTTGATTCGTAAGCGATCACTCTTCCTTCTTGCATCAACACACTGCCCACACCCTCCTTACTGGCACCAGTACATACCACGTAATCCTTATTAGGATCCACTATACTCAAGATGGGTGCTGTGGTGAGTAAATGTTTAAGTTGCTCAAATCTTCGCTGACACTCTGAGGTCCATTTGAATACCCTTCCTTTTTTCTGTAAGGAGGTGATAGGGTATGCTACCCTTGAAAAACCTTCCACGAATCTTCTATAATAACCCCATAAAGGACCTGATGTCTGCCACATCCTTTGGTACGGGCCATTCCATTATGGTCCTTATCTTTTCAGGGTCCACTGCAATCCCCTCTGTTGTGATTATATGGCCTAAATACTGTATTTCCTCCTTGAAGAAATCACACTTGCTGAACTTAGCATACAACTGGTGTTCTCGGAGAGTTTGTAGTACTAACCTGAGATGCTCCTCGTGCTCCTCCTTAGAACGAGAGTATATCAGAATATCATCAATGAATATCAGCACAAATTTATCCAAGAACCTATGAAACACGCTGTTCATTAAACACATAAAGGTGGCGGGTGCGTTGGTCAACCCAAAAGGTAGCACTACAAACTCGTAGTGCCCATACCGTGTTCTGAAAGCTGTTTTAGCAATATCTTCCTCCTTAATCCTAATCTGGTGGTAACCTGATCGCAGATCGATCTTAGAGAACACTGTCGCACCCTTCACTTGATCGAAAAGTTCATCAATCCGAGGTAAAGGATATTTATTTTTGATCATGAGCTTGTTCAGCTGACGATAGTCTATACACATTCGAAGAGTTCCGTCTTTTTTCTTGACAAATAACACTGGGGCTCCCCATGGAGATACACTGGGGCGAATATAATTTTTGTCTAGCAGAGCTTGTAGTTGCATTTTTAATTCTGTCAATTCAGGTACACTCATTCTATAAGGTGCCTGCGACACTGGTGCTGCCCCCGGTGTCAATTCGATGGTAAAGTCTATATCTCTTTTAGGTGGCAGCTCGGGTATCTCCTCTGGAAAAACATCCACAAATTCTTGTATTACAGGAATGTTTTCCAGCGTGGCTGTTTTATCCTTTGAATTTTCATAGCCTACCTGAATGGCATAAATTTGACATCTTTTTCTGATACATTTAGCTAGTTGGGATGCAGTGATCGACCGGATCTGCACTGGGCGCTTAATCCCTTGCATTTCCTGCTTCTCTCCAAAGTCATCTTTGTAATAAATGGTTTTCGTCTTGCAGTTTACTAGTGACCGGTGTTTTTCTAACCAATCCATCCCAATTAGGACATCATATGAACCTAGAGGAAGTACATTCAAATCTGCCACTACTGGCTGTCCCGCTATGGTTAAAGAGCAGTTATTAATTTTTGCCAAGACTCGTCTCTTGGCCCCCGTAGCTAGCTGTACCAGCCATGGATTCTTGAATTTTTCAGGTTGTAGCTTACATTGTTCTACTATCTTTGGGCTAATATAACTTAAAGTAGCTCCTGGATCAATTAGAACAGCTATAGAAAGATCTGAAATTTTACCTTCAAATTCCACCATAGTCGGCTGGTATTCCGCCTGACGATCGTCCAGGGCTGCGTTAATCCTTGGTATGCTACGTCCCACATCGCCAACAGTCGATGCCTCATGGATCTGAGATATCTGATCAGTTCCCTTCCGCTGCGGGCAGTTTTTGACGTAGTGTGGTCCTCCACAACCCCAGCATTGAACTGGGGGTCTGGCCATTCCTTCGCCCTCCAGCCTGACAGGCTGTTCACTCACTCTAGATTCACTGATTGGCTTAGACCTGAGTGAACCTCTTTGTATAGTTCTGCTGTTCTGCCCTTTACTAATTCCCTTACTTCCACTGCTGCGACTTCCTTTACTGTTCCCAACTGTTTTATTACCTCTTTTTTCATTCCATCTTTTGTTTGGAGCATCTCCTTTCTGTTTATTCTGCTGGTAGCAGATTCTAGCCTTGCGGATAGCTTCATCCATCGTCCTAGGATTGTCAAACTCAATCCTTTCTCGTATGTATAGGGATAAACAACTAACAAATATTTGCACCTTGGCTTTTTCTTCTTTAATATAGGGCACATAGCGAAGTAGGGAGGTAAAACGGTTGATAAACTCGTCCATAGTCTGCTGTCCCAACCGTAAATCGTGGAATTCCCTTGCTTTTTCATCATAGAAGCGCTCGGTCAGATATCTTTCTTTGAAGTATTTCTGAAACTTCTCCCATGTTATGGTCCGTTCGCTTACCCCCTTGACGATCTTAACTTCCTCCCACCACAGGGTTGCTTTACCTTGTAACTGAAAGATGGCCAATCGTGCCTTCAGGTTGTGGTCATATTCATACAGCTGAAAATATTTGTTCATGTTAATTAACCATGCTTCAGCCGCTTCTTCCTGTTCCCCATCAAAATGTGGGGGTTTAATTTTTCGAAATTCTCCCTGTAGTTCCACTCTCTGACGTTTTGAAGTCTGCTGTTTGGATGCATTATCAGAATGGTCCTCCCTTTCTTCTGATTTTTCAGGTTCTGTTTGATAATTTCGTTCTTCTGTCATCCTCTGCTGTTCCGCACTAGGATTAGCTAGTGGTGGGTTCTGCCTGTCTGACAAACTCTTCAAAATTCTTTCTTGTTCCACCGTCAGTCATGCATTATCCTCTCGTAATCGTGCCATCTCATTCTTTAGTTCCTGGACCGTCTCTAGTATTGCAAGGTTCGTGCTACGTGTCTCCTCGCCAAGCTGTACCCACAACTCTGGGTTATCCCTAGGATTTACTGCAGGTTCCTGACCTGCTATTGATCTATGCGGAGCGCTGCCAGCTCTCTGCATATTCACTGTTTCTGTCTATTGTCTATTTGTTGTTGTTTTCCTATGTCTCAACCCTAGAAATGGAACCAGAAGAGGAGTTAGTTAGATTAGTTGTCCTTCTTACAAATATAATAAGATGGTTATCTGTACATTGCTTGTTTTTTTTTTTTTACATGTTGTTCCAGAGGTCACAGTATTGTAACTTTGCTCTGATACCAATTTGTCACGATCCTACCCATGATACATATAAATAAAAAAAAAAAAATTAATCTTTACATATTCAACCCTACGATAATCCTTATTCCGCACATACTCTGCCATGACATACAATTTATTTGGGCTATTAACATCATTAGGGATTTATCGTACCAACGACAGTCTATTCAAATGTCTGGATTATAGTTTTGTTTGTATGCATCGGATATATATATTATTTGGCAATTGGATAAGTGCACTGGCATATTGCAATGTGACCGGAGTAACATTCCGGCGTTGAGTTGTTGGGTTGTAATTAATTTTAAGGGCAGCTGTTTAATGCTCCCCAGCACAACTGGTCTGTCTCTCCTGCTCGACCATGTGAATACGCTGGGTCCCGTACCCTCATCCCTCGCGCCTTTGGTTCCTCCTTCTTTTCAACGGCGTGGATCAACCGATCTGGATCTGAGGGTGGAGGTCTGTCGAAGGGTTTTAGGGTTCTTATTAAGTGGTTTGAGTTCCCACTTAGCTCATTTGGTCCCGATGCCACTCCCGGGTTCAGCTTGTCTCTTCGCGCACAGGGTATTTCTTCCATTCACTCCTCCACCGAGGTTTCATCTGCAACACAGGAGTTACTCATTCGATTTTCCAGGATTATCCCACACAGGTAATGGCATTTCTCACAGTTAAATCCACAATTTTTCTATTATGATATTCTTTTATTACAGGCTTCTCCATTGGTTTTACATGTGTATTAATAGCTCTCGAATTTCTCTGGTGTATGAAGGTGATGCTATGGTGATGAAACCTTTTAATATGCAAGACGTTGGGCCCTCGGCAACCCAACCTCCTTCGCTGCATATCAGGTAAGCAATTTCATGCTCGTTGATTCCTGGGTGCGGTGTTTGGGGTTTTTCCCCCTTTTGTCTCTTGCGGCTACGAGATTTATACATACTCGTTTTCCTTTCACTGGCTTTCAGATTTCCTTAACTTGACCGAAGTTACCCAGGACAGGGTCCTTGAGGGTTTGCCTCTGAGGCTATTCATGATTTCTCATATTCTCAGGTTTTGTCTCGGCTTACCCTGTTGGGTTGTGAGGAACAGTCAGTTCCTTTCACATGGGAGGTGCCTTAGTAGTCCCAGTAGTTTGAATTATCTCAGATTCCCTTCTGTATTTTATGAACCATTATCCAGTTGTAATTATTTGAGTAACAAGTAGTAAAGACTACTAGTGGACTGGGTCGTGGAATATGGAACCTCTTTGTTTTTCAATGGATATTTTGTTTATATTTCGAGTTCGTCGTTTTCCTGGAATTAATGCTTAACTCTGTAAATGTCAATTTATTTCTGGGTTTCTTTGGAAGGTTTTAATAACGGACTAAACTTTATTCCTGAGGACCTTGGCTCCGGTGCTTTGTGAACTTGTCATTCTGAAGTAGTTAATGCGATTTATAATATTGCCACAGTTACTTATATATGCTCTCAGGATTCTATGTTACGGCAGAACTGCCATTGTCTTTAGAGGAAAACTAATGTATGCTGTCTGTTCTGTTTTCGACATATTGTTCCTTTTTGAACTTTTAAGATTCCTTACTGTCGATATGTATTGTTTATGATAAAAGAGTTATGGTTATTGCTGAGAATAAATGTTTTTAGTTGGTTTGAACAGTGGATTTCCTTCTGCTGTCGCATTTTGCTACCGTGACTATGGTGAATCATGCGGTTTTCATTTTCGTTGTTTCATTAACTAAAGATACAATAGGGTCTGGTTCATAGCTTTCTCAAACCTTCTCTTAAGATTACTCACGTCCTTTACGGTCTAACAGTTACCTCTGTCTATGTGTATTTTTTGCTTATTTATATATAGTCGCTTTACAGTTTATGCAGACTGTCTTATATGATATAATCTCATATGGCCTTCTGAATTCTTTTAATGAACATTCGCACCGTAGTTGTTAAGGTGTTTAGTTCCAGCGAGTTCTCCTCACTACCGTTCTGGTAACCCCAGCTTGGGGCCCGCTATCCTACTCTCCTCTAAGATGAACAAACTCATGTCATCAAAAACTTATTTATTTCCTTTATATATGTAAATTAATTCCTCAGTATTCTATACAGTGCAATTTGACCTCCGTTTTGTTTTCTTGGAGTTACCAATAAACATATCAGCATCAGGGTTCTTCTCAACAGTCATCTATTAATATTTCTGTAATATTTGTCTGAGCCAGGTAACATTACAGCAAGCATAATAATGATATAAGAATGTATATTTTTCAAATAATTTTCACAGCCATTCTACTGTATTTAGGCTACTGTAATTTTCAGTTAACAATAATATCTATATTCACTGTTGAAATGATTTCTCCAGAAGCTGCTACATACCTGGTCCGCCTGGGTTGTAGATGCGCTTCAAAAGTTCACCTGTATTCTTTGTTTTCTCTTGACCACCCAACCATGAGATCCATCGCCAAGACTGGAATCTCCCCCCGAGCTATCTTGCAAGCCCAAAGCCCTCAATAAGATACATGCAACTTGTGCCTGGTTATCTAGTCCTTACAAGACTTAACCAATTTTTCCTCCTTTTTTTCTGTCTGTCCTTACAGCACAAAATTTTTGTCTCTCCCCTCCCTTTTCCCCTGGAGGCCTTTCCAGTTAGGGAGGGTAGTTTCATGCAGTTTTCACAACTGATTTCCTCTTCCAATCTTCCTTTGAGAAGTTGCCAGCATTTCAAGAAGTATATATTCCTTTTTAATATATATTTTAATTCACAATAATAAAATAATATGATTAAAGTTTTAAAAACAATCTTCCAATTCTATCTTTTACCACAGTAAAATTCCAATATTTACATTTTCCGGGGTCATCACACGAGGGATCTTTATATTTAGAATACCCTGAAAAGTTCCTTACAATGACGGGGTTGTGCTAAGTTAACGCCCCCATACTGTGGAGCTTTTCAAGTCTTGCAACGAATTAGGCCAATGGCCTATAAGCTTGCACTACCAAGCCACATTCGGGTCCATAATGTGCTCCACCTGTCTTTGCTAAAAAAATATGTGTATAATCCTCAGCATATCATTAAATCAGAAAATATTCAAGTAATCGGTTAAGTGGGATATATGAATTTTGGATAGATTGTTTTGGAAAAGGGTTGCGACTATGAATTGTTTTTGTGCAGGTCGAACTGGAGGGAGAGTTTCTGGCAGAACCTTTTCGTATTCTTGATCAGAGAGAAACCACCTTGCGGAAGCGATCCATCACCCAGGTTAAAGTGCAGTGGAAGCACTTTGGCCTAGATGAGGCCACCTAGGAAGAAGAGAAATTTATGTGTAAAGCTTATTCCGTGTTTTTTTCTGAAAGTAGAGAGAACACCAAGGACAGTGTTCCTCATATTGGGGGGAGATGTAACAGCCCAAAATGCATAAAAATTATTGTGGTTACTAAGCTAATCTTTACCATTTGTTACTTTAGTTTTATTACATTATGATGTTAAATAATAAGCGACTGAGGCTGGAAGGCCAAATAACATATATTTGGTTACCTAAATTTTTGGTAATTAGGAGTCCATATACTTTAGCAAAAATAGAAACTGCTTACATTAATTAAAAGAAACAGTTACAGAAGACAACTACCCATCTTCCCTGAAGGAAGATTTAGATGGGGGAAAAAGGATCCAGGAGATATCCTAGAGCTGGGTTAAATAAACCAGTGGGAGAATTCTCAAGAACAGTCAGAAAAAAATTATAGGACTTGAGGCGGGACAGGAGTCCGAAGGCCCAAGGTACTTGACTGTAGCTAGAAATATTTAACTGTGAACCAAAGAAAGTGCTCGGGGGAGGGTCTAGACGTAATTGCCAGACTCATGGCTGGGAGGAGAGACTTTCCAGAAAGGATTGAATATTACAGGTTGCTATTATTGAACAGATAAGTATCATAGAAAGTTCCATTAAGAATAATGTTGGACTATGGAAAAATGATTTAAACGACAAAATAGGACTTCTCATTACGAATTGATGCTAGAAGAATTACCTATGTACAAAATGATTAAATGAAGAAATTCTTTGAAAGTGCATTAAGACAGAGAATAGAAATTACTAGTAAGATAAAATAATAGACAATATATGATGTTAATGCATGAAAGATATAACAAGTATGAAGAATAATCTTATATAGTAATTAAACAAACATACGCTCTTAAAGTGTTAAGTGTATTTCTCCTATAATATACAGTGGGACAATCTGTGTGAAACCCTATATGATTACTGTCAAATTCATTTACGTATTATGCTATAGATTCAAACAAATATTGGTTAATACACCATAAACCATTACAGGAATAACTCAATATTACTCATTGTAAAAGTCATGTTAACAAGGAAACATTTAGGAGATGTCGAATGAGTGTATATGCTGCAATAGCAATAAACCATGCGAAAAGTTACACGCCTATAGTAGAGATGGAAAGCGTAAAAGACTGAAAGTCATTCTAGAAGTAACCCAGGTGACTCTTGGTATAAACAAACCCTAAACAAATTATTCTGGAAGGGCCGAGCAAACTATGACAAATTCACTAAATTTTTAATACTCTGAGTAAGAGAACATAGGCAATCTCGGCCCATCATTAAATCAGAAACGATACAACTAGAATATCATTTAAATACTGAAACGCATAAGTTTAACTGCATATATATATTTTACTGTAGAAATAGCTTACAATTCCAAAATGGCTCAAATGGGTCGATATGACCAAAACCCTGAGAGTCCATTCAAGTATATAACTTAACACAAAAATAAGGCACAATAAAGAAATATCCATAGAAACTCATGGTCGATCAAGAACTGATAATTCTCCAAAATTACTCATGTCGTGCACAGAGATTGACTATTTTATTAAACAGTTAATTAATTAAGAACCAAAAATCTAAGTAACTCTTAGCGAAGAGCTCGACTCAATGCACAAGTCCTATGTTATTGAGTAGATAATATTTTCGTAGCTAAATAGTTATGCACCAAAGATAAGTTGTGTGAACTTGGAAATGACCATTGAAACCGTAAGCCCCTAAACTTCTAAGGAACGTTTTCCAAGCTTTCATGAGTTGAGCAGATAGGGGAAGGTACCTGGAAGAGCCGCAAACAAGCAGGAAGTTAGTATGAGGTTAACCAACAACGAAATTTACAAATGCATAATGTCGGAAAGAGGAATAATTCATACCTGAAACTGGAGGGTTTCCGCATCGAGCAGCCCACCTACAAATACATCAAACCTCATTACTTAATGGATTCAAATTCGAAAGACTATAAATACTCAGGATAAAATCTAGTGGTTTATGAGCTTACCTCCCAAAAAGAATTGTCAGAGCAGAGCCTCTTCCGTAGCTTTGGAAGACCATCGAAATACCCTGGACAAAGGTGACAACTCTTCAGTCTCGATACCAGATGGAGTTCCAAACAAACTCAGAAAATGCAAAATATCAAAACTGCTTGAAGTCACATTGCCAAGGTTACCTACCTTCGCCAGACTGAACATTGTAACCGAGGAAAACTGCAGAAGGATTAGTTATCGACCTGAGACCTTCACCAAACCAGATCATCACAGAACAACAAAAAACCTCGGGTCAATGACAACAATGAATCGACCAAGTGCCCTGCGCGCAAAATTGGTTAGGGGGTTAAATCCTAAACCCTCCCCACCGTTGGATTGCCTGACAGGAATCAACGAAGATAAAGTAAGATAGACGTCGCAAGACATTAGAACCAGTTGGTAGATGCATGCAACGTCCCTGGTCGTCATCATGTCGTGTGTCCCAGCGAGCGAGGACTAGCTAACCAAAGTTTGGGCAGGGATGGCTAACCCACCGGAGGCCGTGTGAGCATTAAACGCTAACCACCGTATAAACCTTATAGACTGTGTAATATAAAAACACACACGAAATATGCATAAGCGATGTCCGGTGCTACGTGTTGTAATCAATAAGTATTAATGACTGGAGTTGTCTTTAGTGCAACTTTTTGGACTTTCTCGTGTTGGAATCCGGCGGAAAAATTTGAGCTGAAATCTTGATTTGTGTTATTTAAACTAGTTTTTTGAGTGTATATATGGATTCAGCACCGTGAAAAACCCCTAGGGAACTTCAATTGCGGAGAGTTACATATCAAGCTTGTGATTTCAATAAATTCTTGCCGGATTTTATAGAAATTAGATCAGAAAAACCTATCGGAAAAGCTTCCAAAAAGTCGCACTAAAGACAACTCCTTAATGGCTTCCGTAGATTATTACAGGGATAAGTATCCAAGGTCGAATATGGTTCCATGTAAAAACAAAAAAAAATTATATTATATTTATTTCTTAGGTTTTTGTTTTATGACTGTTATAGAGGGGATGTGTAAGTTTGTCTGTCCGAATGTCCCCATCAATGGAGTTGACACATGCCCCTTTTAAAAAAAAAATTAGCTCTAAATTGAAAAATAATGTCGGACATACTAAAAAAAATCAATATGTTGTAAAATAATTAGAAGTAAAAAGAACTGTGTGAGTAAGATGTTTAAATATTATAGTTTTAAAAAATATTTCAATGGGGAACTTAAATAAACTTTTTGAAGTTCTATGTTAACTAATTTATGTCAATATAAACTTCGTATATATTTATATATAATAAAAAAATTGCTATGTATATATTATATATCATTTTAATGTATATATAAAAAAAAAATCTTGTGATTAAAATGTTTATTTGGCCCTATATATACTCTATATTTTGCACTGTAAAGAAGTTTGCACGTGGAGAAATTTGATCCCTCTGGGCTCATTCAATATCATTTAAAATAGATTTACATTTATTATGCCAAGAGGCTTTCCGCCCAGTACATGACATGAGGGAGATGTTGTCAGGTAAAAAAAATTGTATATGTGTATGTGGGAGATGTTGTATGTTACTTTAAAAATCAATGTCATCCATAAATAAAATATATAAAATTTCACCTTACACTTTATATAGTGAGATAAAGTAATTGGAATTAAAAATAAAAATTACTTTTTAGTATGGGGGATATATGTAATTCTAGAAATTTTTAACGTAAGCTAATGTAAACATTTTAATTCAGTGAAAATAAAATTAAAAAAAAAATGAAAATAACCATACAAAAATTAAATAATAAAAAAAATAAAAATGACCCATGGTTTTAAGAATCAATGATATTGACCCATAGTATTCATGTGGAATATAACATGTTTAAGGGGGAAATTAAACTAGCCTAAATCCATCTTAGTTTGATGGTATATTTAGATACTTGACGTTATATCTAGATATAAAATTAGTTATAAAAAATGATGGTGTTGAATCCATGTAGCTTGTAAAGGTAAAAAAATTATGGATATGTTCGTTGGGTGGGGCAAATATTAGGAAAAATGTAATTATTACATTTTATCTAATATTTCTACCTACCTCCATCCACTTTTTACTAAGTTACATTCAATAAAATATAATATTGCAATATTACATTTTACCCAATATTCCGTCTCAACAAGGCCACTTCTTATCGTCATTTTTATTTATATTTGAAGTTTAAAAATAAACAAAATCAACTATAAAATTAGCAGGGGTGATGGGAAATATTGAGTAAAGTGTAATAATATTACATTTTAATTAGTATTTTACTGCCACTTTTTATTGGGTGTGGGTGGTAATAAATATTGAGTAACATATAATGTTGTAATAGTATATTTTATCCAAAGTTTCCCCTCACCAATTCACTTTTTATTAAAAAAACCTTTATATTTGAGGTTCATAAGTAAACTTAACTCCTATGTAAACATTTGATCCTAGTATGGTAGAGATGTTGTAATCTTTAACATTTTAACTACATAAAAATAAAAAACATGAAATTAATAATTATATTAATAATTATAATTATAATTAATTATAAATAACAATTAAACCAACCTTATCTATGGATCTACCAAGCGCAAATCAAATTTTTTGAGATGCAAAACTCTTTTAAAGTGAAAAAAGATTTGATCCCTCTCCCCATTTGATAAATCTCGAGTTAAAATAGATCTAAACTAGTATAAATGTATATTAGACCATATTTAATACATTATAGAAACAACAAATTATTTATCTTTAAAAAATAAATTTATATTTAATTTTTAAAATTTTGTTTTACTTATAATTTCTTAACTAAAGATATATTATAATTAAATATTAGGTTTAATAAAATATTTTTTACATTTAATTTTTAATAATTATTGATGATGATGATAATAATGATGATCATCTAAAAATAAAAATTAATTATTAAATTAATAAAAAAATAGTTAAACAATAATACATCATAATTTATATATAATTAAATCAATTTCAATAATTAATATAAAATTTAAACTCAACTTTAAAATTAAAACTTAAGAGTCAAGCTAACTTATATAAATGTATATGGGATCATATTTAATACACATAGAGTCAACAAGGTATCAATACATAATATATTATAATTTATATATAATCAAATCAATTTCCATAATTAATATAAAATTTAAATTTAAGAGTCAAACGAACTTAGAAATAATTTTCTTGTGATTAACACTTCAACTACCCTTCATGGTCCATGCCAATATTTTGAAATTTGTTGCTTCAAATACCCTTCATGCTTCATGCCAATAATATGAAATTTCTTTTTTCGAACACGTTTCCCAAAAATTCTATTTCTTTTAAGACTACTCTTACCTGACCGACATCATAATATTATAAACCAACCAAATATAATATTATTATAAACCATAATAATGTTTATCAATCAATTTTAACCAGCATTATCTAGATGGGGCTGGGTTGTGATGTATAATGCATCTCGGCACCTTTTAAGCAACGAGTCATGGCTGCACTTTGAAAATGTAAGTAGTGGGTCCCATGTGACGCGCACCATGATGGACAATTGTGCAAAGTTTAGAAGAACATTCGCATGTTGTGCCATTTCTGTGGGGACAATAAAGTTGGAGGAGACCTCTTGTTCATGGGTAACTCTCCGGTTCGTAAGATCCTGTGAAAGGTGCTGAATTTAAATTTACTTTGACGTTCTTTCGTAGTAGTAGTTGGATTAGCTTGTACGAGTTATAATGATGGATCCCAAGCTCAGTCAAGTAAAATCGAGCAGGGCCAGATTTTTTATTTATTTTTTAATTGGAATGGACCATCGGCAACCGCTGTGACGGTGCGGAGAAATAATATAAAATTGGCATTGAAAGTTGAGAAATCTAAATCCGATTTTTAAATTGTAATTGGCCATTGAAAAACGCAATGAAAAATGCTATAAAAAGGAGGGAAAAGGGAAAGGTTGTTGGCCACTGAAGTTGAGAAGTCTTTACCATTGAGAATTCCATGGCTTCAGCAGAGGTAGAGAATCTGAGGGGTGTACTCAAGGTGTATGGAGATGGCACAATTTTTCGTTTGGAGGATCCCCGGATGTTCGTCGAGGCTTCTCTGCAAGGAGAAGGTGGGGTTGCCAGCAAAGATGTTGCGTTGAACGAGAAGCTGGGATTGTGGGTTCGACTCTACTTGCCCTCTTCCCACGTCCAGCAACAAACAGAAAATCGCCGCCTACCGGTAATCGTCTATTTCCACGGCGGCGGCTTCTGCCTCGCCTCTCCTGCCCTGCCAGATTTTCACAACTTTACTCTCAAGTTGGCGGCGTCTGTGGGCGCAATCGTAGTGTCTGTGGCTTACAGATTGGCTCCGGAGCACCGTCTCCCCGCCGCCTACGACGACTGCATCACGGCACTCCAGTGGGTGAGCTCCCACGCGGTGGACGGAGGGGACTTCGAACACGATCCGTGGCTCGAATCCCACGCGGACTTTTCTCAGGTTTATCTGCTGGGAGACAGCGCGGGTGCCAACATCGCACATCATGTGGTTTCGCAATGTGGCGGTGTTGAAGCGTGGAGTCCAATGAGAGTAAGGGGGGCAATTTTCGTGGAGCCTTACTTTGGCGCCGAGAAACGCACACGATCGGAGAGCGAGTGCCCACCCGATGCGTTTTTTACTCAGGAGCTGAGCGACGCGTTTTGGCGGGTTTCGCTCCCTGTGGGTAGTAACAGGGATCATCCATTCAGCAACCCTTGGAGCGACGAAGCACCTAAGCTGGAAGATGTGCTGTTGCCCCCCTTGTTGGTCGCCATCGGTGGCAGAGATATGCTGAGAGACCGCGGCCTTGATTATTGTGAGTCGTTGAAGCAGTGCGGTAAGAGCGTGGAGGTTATGGTGGCGGAGGAAGAAGAGCACGGTTTCTACGCTCTCAAACCGCACGGTCCCTCTTCTCAACGCCTCATGGAACGGATCTCCCGTTTCATGTCGTCCTCTCCTTTAGAGTCCGCGATTCATATCAACGACATTGCCTCATAGATCGAGAGTACAAAATTCAATAATAAGACTTTTCTACTTGCAGTGTTCGCTTTGTAGTTAAGTAGATTATTGATGCGCTCACAGTGTTTCAGTCGGCCCATGCAACTTTCAAGTGGTAAAATGGCTAGATTTGTATCTATAGATAGGAGTGTGGGCTATGCTTTTTTTAAACTAAATGGTAATATTCTTGCACAGATTTTCAGAATATTCTAAAATCCGGTAGTGCAAGGATTGTTTTGATGGTTAAGGTAAAGATCAATATATTGTAGATCTGATGATCAAGAGAACGGTAAACTAGCATTTGCACCAGATGTTGCAAAGGAAACGCCCTAAGGCATAAATTGAAGAACACAAATACAATACAAGAATACTTTGATAAAGAATAAAAATATATTGAACGCTCAAATCAATCCCCTATTAACTGGAACCACTTAGTAGACATATCTATCAACATTAGGATTATACACAATGATCAAGAAATTTCCCATATACAAACAACACCTTCCACAACAACCTTTTGTCACATCCACATTTTAAAAAATGCCTTGGAACATGATTGGAATCTCCCATATTGCCTTTTTCATTATGCAGATAAATCTTCCATATCGCTATTTTCATCATGAATATTGTTAGTTCATTGTTGTAAAGTGTTATTGTGTTAAGTTCCAAACTCCATGATAACCTCTAGTCAAAAGAACTATAAATCCACTGTACCATACCAGTTATACGAGAGACATCCATATTCTCTTCCAGTTAAAGAAGATAGTTGAACAAACTGTACTTCAACCTTTAAATAGGAATAAGTCATACCAACAAGTGCCGCTATCTGGGTGAATGAATCCCAATACATGTTCTTCTGATGTGCAACTAATGTAACTGAGCAATACAAGAAGCAGTTCTCAGAAGATTTCCTCCCACACAGACCTTGTTCAGAAATGGCAGATCTAAGATGTCAAACACACAAATATTGGATAGGAACTAAAATTTGCTCCCTGGTTTGCAGGCTTTCAAAATAGCATTTACTTCTACACCACCTTCTTCCAAATTTCAGCTAATTCAATGGAGAGTGAACTGCTTGACTCATAACAAAAAGCCAGTAATCCTGGGGGACACAGGTTGCACAGGTCAGTTAGAGCAACCCGTCCTGCATGACAGGCAGTTTATTGGATTCCCACTAAAACAATTACTTTCTAAAATTTACTTCGTTGTTTCAAATAGGCCTACAATTAAGACCCATCCAAATTAATTACCATTCAGAATTTCTTCCACGCGCTGTAGAGGGATTCCTAACTAATTAGAGTCATAAAACCTTAATGAAGTAGACAAGACTCCAGATGGTTCATTGAAGCAGACCGTGAGGATATACAACATTTGGAATAGGAATCTTGGAGGCATAAACGTGGTTGTGAATTACAAATCACCATCAGATGGTTAAAAAGCCACTTTGTGATTTTGAATTCTCTCTATTTTTGCTGCTCTTCTACATGGATGTAATAACCACGTGGGATATTAGTAATGGCCATTCGGAATCTGTCGGAGTTAAAACTTTTTTAAGGTGATTTGGTTGTATATTAGCCATGTAGCATTGGGTAGAAGGTAGACAATTAACAGTTATCTAATATTCTTTTCTTCGCTCCTATAATACTGAAATACCAAAACTGAAATCTAAAAGCTGAAATCTAAAGAGAAAACAAAAAAGCAAATACCTTACCCTTTCCAACTGAAACCCTGGTCTAGTCCACTTACTTTTGTAAGCCACTAAACTGAATACGAATGGTACATGCATACCAATTGAGGTACCCCAAACAATCAGACCTGCCCTCTTTTAGCTCAAATTATTTTTGATGTACCTTAAAAATTATTTTTCCTGAGGATGTTAACTTGAATACCATATCCTTCCGGTTAAATTTCATTTCTCTATGTAATAGAATTTTCATTTGAACCATCACGAGAAAGCTCTGTTAATACAGTCTGGGCTTCTTTTATTCTGCCTGCACTGTGAAGAGTATCAACCAGAATCTTGCATGACTCTGTATCTGGAGCACATCCTTTAGATTTCGATTGATTAAAGGCTTTCAGAGCTTCATTAACATTGCCTGACCTACAAAGTGCACTTATAAATACACTATAAATGTCACTATCTACAATGTAATCCTTGTCAAGCAATAAGCTAAAGGGCATATATGCTTCAGGCACCTGTTGCTTTGAACAAAAGCCATTATCAAGGTACTGCAGGTATTGATCTCAGGTAAGCAATCTTCTTTTAGCATTGCACACAAAAGCTTCAATGCTTGCAACATCTCGCCTTTCTTAGAAAAGCCCTCAATTAGAGTCCTGTATGTTTCAAGATCAGGCACCCCTCTATTTCTCACCACATCATCAAGGACCGTATTGCTTCATGCAACATGTCCTCTTTACAGAGGACATGCAGCACGTGTATAGATAGCAGTATCAGGTGCATTTCCCATTTTGCACATTCCATCCAGAACTATTTTTTCCTTTGAAGCCTTACCTTCCTTGCACAACCAACCAACCAATAACAGCAGAGCCATTCTCAAGCCCAAGACTAAAACCCTTCTGTGACATCTCATCGAAAATGTGTAGAGCTTTCTCTGCATCTCCCTTTTTGCAGTACCCCATAATCATTGCAGTATAGGTGGTGGCATCTGGTGGATGACCTTTACAAAACATTGTCTTCATAAGCTCCTCGGCTTCTGACATTACAAAGCCCACACAGGACAGTGTTGAAAGCAACAAAATTAGGCATGCAGCCCTTTGTGGGAATTTGATTCAACAGATTTCTAGCCTTATCATCTCCCCTTCCTCACAAAGAGCACTGATTAGTAAATTGTAAGTTCGAATATTTGGCACAAGTCCTTTTTCAAGCATCTCATCAAAAACCTTGATACCATCATTTACCGTGCCTCTACTGCAATGCCCAGAGACTATACTCCCATAAGTGATGGCATTTGGACACAATTCCTTCTTCGTCATCTCCTTCAAGACCTCCATGGCATCTTCAATCTTCCTGTCTGCACAGAGACCTTTGATAATGGTACTATAAGTCACGACATCAGCTTTCCCACGGGTGAGCAGCATTTGAGTCATCATATTCCTCGCCTCCTCAATGTTGCTCGCTTTGCAGAGGCCATTGATGACAGCATTGAAGGTCAACACATTGGGCTAACAATCATCCTTTATCATCTGCTCCAAACATCGGCGTCACTGCACATAGTATTGTTGTCCATTAAGTCAAAAAAAAGACACTGCAATTCAATTTACAGGAATGGAGCTATGTCAATGAAATCAAATCCATTAACCTATAGTCAGAGTGATCGAATGCAAAGAGTACGAAAATAATTTTACTAGAGCCAAACGGTGTGCCCCTGGGCATAAAACTAAAACTGAGATTCCTTTTGTATAAAGATAAGATTGATGAATTAAGGATCCATGCCTTCATGTATAAAGTAGGGTGCATCATGGCTGCTCCTGCCATTCTGGGACTTAAAGCCCGAGTGCTTACAAAGAATCATTGTAACTAACTCTGCATAAATGAAGGGCTGCACCATAATAGAAGATCCAAACTCCATGATAACCTCCAGTCAAAAGAAGAACTATAAATCCACTATACCATACCAGTTATACCAGAGACATCCATATTCTCCTCCAGTTAAAGAAGATAGTTGAACAAACTGTACTTCAACCTTTAAATAGGAATAAGTCATTCCAACAAGTGCCGCTATCTGGGTGAATGAGTCCCAATGCATGTTCTTTTTATGTGCAACTAATGTAACTAAGCAATACAAGAAGCAGTTCTCAGAAGATTTCCTCCCACACAGACCTTGTTCAAAAATGGCAGATCTAAGATGTCAAACACACAAATATTGGATAGGAACTAAAATTTGCTCCCTGGTTTGCAGGCTTTCAAAATAGCGTTTACTTCTACACCACCTTCTTCCAAATTTCAGCTAATTCAATGGAGAGTGAACTGCTTGACTCATAACAAAAAGTTGTTCATTTGAACCATCACGGGAAAGCTTTGTTAATACAGTCTGGGCTTCTTTTATTTTGCCTGCACTGTGAAGAGTATCAACCAAAATCTTGCATGACTCTGTATCTGGAGCACATCCTCTAGATGTCGATTGATTAAAGGCTTTCAGAGCTTCATTAACATTGCCTGACCTACAAAGTGCACTTTTAAATACACTATAAATGTCACTATCTACAATGTAAACCTTGTCAAGAAATAAGCTAACAAGCATATATGCTTCAGGCACCTACTGCTTTGAACAAAAGCCATTTATCAAGGTAATGCAGGTATTGATCTCAGGTAAGCAATCTTCTTTTAGCATTGCACGCAAAAGCTTCAATGTTTGCAACATTGTGCCTTTCTTAGAAAAGCTCTCAATTAGAGTCCTGCATGTTTCAAGATCAGGCACCCCTCTATTTTTCACCACATCATCAAGGACCGTATTGCTTCATGCAACATGTCCTCTTTACAGAGGGCATGCAGCACATGTGTATAGATAGCAGTATCATGTGCATTTCCCATTTTGCACATTCCATCCAGAACTATTTTTGCCTTTGAAGCCTTGCTTTCCTTGCACAACCAACCAATAACAGCAGAGCCATTCTCAAGCCCAAGACTAAAACCCTTCTGTGACATCTCATCGAAAATGTGTAGAGCTTTCTCTGCATCTCCCTTTTTGCAATACCCCATAATCATTGCAGTATAGGTGGTGGCATCTGGTGGATGACCTTTACAAAACATTGTCTTCATAAGCTCCTCAGCTTCTGACATTACAAAGCCCACACAGGACAGTGTTGAAAGCAACAAAATTAGGCATGCAGCCCTTTGTGGGCATTTGATTCAACAGATTTCTAGCCTTATCATCTCTCATTCCTCACAAAGAGCATTGATTAGTAAATTGTAAGTTCGAATATTTGGCACAAGTACTTTTTCAAGCATCTCATCAAAAACCTTGACACCATCATTTACTGTGCCTCTACTGCAATGCCCAGAGACTATACTCCCATAAGTGATGGCATTTGGACACAATTCCTTCTTCGTCATCTCGTTCAAGACCTCCATGGCATCTTCAATCTTCTCGTCTGCACAGAGACCTTTGATAATGGTACTATAAGTCACGACATCAGCTTTCCCACCGCTGAGCAGCATTTGAGTCGTCATATTCCTGACCTCCTCAATGTTGCCCGCATTGCAGAGGCCATTGATGACATCATTGAAGGTCAACACATTGGGTTGACAATCATCCTTTATCATTTGCTCCAAACATCGGCGTCGCTGTACATAGTATTGTTGTCCATTAAGTCAACAAAAAGACACTGCAATTCAATTTACAGGAATGGAGCTATGTCAATGAAATTAAATCCATTAACCTATAGTCAGAGTGATCGAATGCAAAGAGTTCGAAAATAATTTTACTAGAGCCAAATGGTGTGCCCCTGGGCATAAAACTAAAACTAAGATACCTTTTGTATAAAGATAGGATTGATGACTTAAGGATCCATACCTTCATGTATAAAGTAGGGTGAATCATGGCTGCTCCTGTCATTCTAGGACTTAGAGCCCGAGTGCTTACAAAGAATCATTGTAACTAACTCTGCATAAATGAAGGGCTGCACCATAATAGAAGATCCAAACTCCATGATGACCTCCAGTCAAAAGAAGACCTATAATTCCACTGTACCATACCAGTTATACCAGAGACATCCATATTCTCTTCAAGTTAAAGAAGATAGCTGAACAAACTGTACTTCAACCTTTAAATAGGAATAAGTCATACCAACAAGTGTCGCTATCTGGGTGAATGAGTCGCAATGCATGTTCTTCTGATGTGCAACTAATGTAACTGAGCAATACAAGAAGCAGTTCTCAGAAGATTTCCTCCCACACAGACCTTGTTCAAAAATGGCAGATCTAAGATGTCAAACACACAAATATTGGATAGGAACGAAAATTTGCTCCCTGGTTTGCAGGCTTTCAAAATAGCATTTACTTCTACACCACCTTCTTCCAAATTTCAGCTAATTCAATGGAGAGTGAACTGCTTGACTCATAACAAAAAGCTTTTCATTTGAAGTATCATGGGAAATCTTTGTTAATACAGTCTGGGCTTCTTTTATTCTGCCTACACTGTGAAGAGTATCAACCAGAATCTTGCATGACTCTGTATTTGGAGCACATCCTTTAGATGTCGATTGATTAAAGGCTTTCAGAGCTTCATTAACATTGCCTGACCTACAAAGTGCAATTTAAATACACTATAAATGTCACTATCTACAATGTAAACCTTGTCAAGCAATAAGCTAACAAGCATATATGCTTCAGGCACCTGCTGCTTTGAACAAAAGCCATTTATCAAGGTAATGCAGGTATTGATCTCGGGTAAGCAATCTTCTTTTATCATTGCACGCAAAAGTTTCAATGTTTGCAACATCTCGCCTTTCTTAGAAAAGCCCTCAATTAGAGTCCTGCATGTTTCAAGATCAGGCACCCCTCTATTTTTCACCACATCATCAAGGACCGTATTGCTTCATGCAACATGTCCTCTTTACAGAGGGCATGCAGCACATGTGTATAGATAGCAGTATCAGGTGCATTTCCCATTTTGCACATTCCATCCAGAACTATTTTTTCCTTTGAAGTCTTGCTTTCCTTGCACAACCAACCAATAACGGCAGAGCCATTCTCAAGCCCAAGACTAAAACCCTTCTGTGACATCTCATCGAAAATGTGTAGAGCTTTCTCTGCATCTCCCTTTTTGCAGTACCCCATAATCATTGCAGTATAGGTGGTGGCATCTGGTGGATGACCTTTACAAAACATTGTCTTCATACGCTCCTCGGTTTCTGACATTACAAATCCCACACAGGACAGTGTTGAAAGCAAAAAAATTAGGCATGCAGCCCTTTGTGGGCATTTGATTTAACAGATTTCTAGCCTTATCATCTCCACTTCCTCACAAAGAGCACTGATTAGTAAATTGTAAGTTCGAATATTTGGCACAAGTCCTTTTTCAAGCATCTCATAAACCTTGATACCATCATTTACCGTGCCTCTACTGCAATGCCCAGAGACTATACTCCCATAAGTGATGGCATTTGGACACAATTCCTTCTTCGTCATCTCCTTCAAGACCTCCATGGCATCTTCAATCTTCCCGTCTGCACAGAGACCTTTGATAATGGTACTATAAGTCACGACATCAACTTTCCCACCGCTGAGCAGCATTTGAGTCATCATATTCCTCGCCTCCTCAATGTTGCTCGCATTGCCGAGGCCATTGATGACAGCATTGAAGGTCAACACATTGGGCTGACAATCATCCTTTATCATCTGCTCCAAACATCGGCGTCGCTGCACATAGTATTGTTGTCCATTAAGTCCAAAAGAAGACACTGCAATTCAATTTACAGGAATGGAGCTATGTTAATGAAATTAAATCCATTAACCTATAGTCAGACTAATCGAATGCAAAGAGTTCGAAAATAATTTTACTAGAGCCAAATGGTGTGCCCCTGGGCATAAAACTAAAACTGAGATTCCTTTTGTATAAAGATAAGATTGATGACTTAAGGATCCATACCTTCATGTATAAAGTAGGGTGCATCATGGCTACTCCTGTCATTCTGGGACTTAAAGCCCGAGTGCTTACAAGGAATCATTGTAACTAACTCTGCATAAATGAAGGGCTGCACCATAATAGAAGATCCAAACTCCATGATAACCTCTAGTCAAAAGAAGAACTATAAATCCACTGTACCATACCAGTTATACCAGAGACATCCATATTCTCTTCCAGTTAAAGAATATAGCTGAACAAACTGTACTTCAACCTTTAAATAGGAATAAGTCATTCCAACAAGTGCCGCTATCTGGGTGAATGAGTCCCAATGCATGTTCTTTTGATGTGCAACTAATGTAACTAAGCAATACAAGAAGCAGTTCTCAGAAGATTTCCTCCCACACAGACCTTGTTCAAAAATGGCAGATCTAAGATGTCAAACACACAAATATTGGATAGGAACTAAAATTTTCTCCCTGGTTTGCAGGCTTTCAAAATAGCATTTACTTCTACACCACCTTCTTCCAAATTTCAGCTAATTCAATGGAGAGTGAATTGCTTGACTCATAACAAAAAGCTTTTTATTTGAACCATCACGGGAAAGCTTTGTTAATACAGTCTGGGCTTCTTTTATTCTGCCTACACTGTGAAGAGTATCAACCAGAATCTTGCATGACTCTGTATCTGGAGCACATCCTTTAGATGTCGATTGATTAAAGGCTTTCAGAGCTTCATTAACATTACCTGACCTACAAAGTGCACTTATAAATACACTATAAATGTCACTATCTACAATGTAAACCTTGTCAAGCAATAAGCTAACAAGCATATATGCTTCAGGCACCTGCTGCTTTGAACAAAAGCCATTTATCAAGGTAATGCAGGTATTGATCTTAGGTAAGCAATCTTCTTTTAGCATTGCACGCAAAAGCTTCAATGTTTGCAACATCTCGCCTTTCTTAGAAAAGCCCTCAATTAGAGTCCTGCATGTTTCAAGATCAGGCACCCCTCTATTTTTCACCACATCATCAAGGACCGTATTGTTTCATGCAACATGTCCTCTTTACAGAGGGCATGCAGCACATGTATATAGATAGCAGTATCAGGTGCATTTCCCATTTTTCACATTCCATCCATAACTATTTTTGCCTTTGAAGCCTTGCTTTCCTTGCACAACCAACCAATAACAGTAGAGCCATTCTCAAGCCCAAGACTAAAACCCTTCTGTGACATCTCATCGAAAATGTGTAGAGCTTTCTCTGCATCTCCCTTTTTGCAGTACCTCATAATCATTGCAGTATAGGTGGTGGCATCTAGTGGATGACCTTTCCAAAACATTGTCTTCATAAGCTCCTCAGCGTCTGACATTACAAAGCCCACACAGGACAGTGTTGAAAGCAACAAAATTAGGCATGCAGCCCTTTGTGGGCATTTGATTCAACAAATTTCTAGCCTTATCATCTCCCATTCCTCACAAAGAGCACTGGTTGGTAAATTGTAAGTTCGAATATTTGGCACAAGTCCTTTTTCAAGCATCTCATCAAAAACCTTGATAGCATCATTTACCGTGCCTCTACTGCAATGCCCAGAGACTATACTCCCATAAGTGATGGCATTTGGACACAATTCCTTCTTCGTCATCTCCTTCAAGACCTCCATGGCATCTTCAATCTTCCCGTATGCACAGAGACCTTTGATAATGGTACTATAAGTCACGACATCAGCTTTCCCACCACTGAGCAGCATTTGAGTCATCATATTCCTGGCCTCCTCAATGTTGCCCGCATTGCAGAGGCCATTGATGACAGCATTGAATGTCAACACATTGGGCTGACAATCATCCTTTATCATTTTCTCCAAACATCGGTGTCGCTGCACATAGTATTGTTGTCCATTAAGTAAAAAAAAGACCCTGCAATTCAATTTACAGGAGTGGAGCTATGTCAATGAAATTAAATCCATTAACCTATAGTCAGAGTGATCGAATGCAAAGAGTTCGAAAATAATTTTACTAGAGCCAAAAGGTGTGCCCCTGGGCATAAAACTAAAATGGAGATACCTTTTGTATAAAGATAGGATTGATGACTTAAGGATCCATACCTTCATGTATAAAGTAGGGTGAATCATGGCTGCTCCTGTCATTCTAGGACTTAGAGCCCGAGTGCTTACAAAGAATCATTGTAACTAACTCTGCATAACTGAAGGGCTGCACCATAATAGAACATCCAAACTCCAAGATGACCTCCAATCAAAAGAAGAACTATAAATCGACTGTACCATACCAGTTATACCAGAGACATCCATATTCTCTTCCAGTTAAAGAAGATAGCTGAACAAACTGTACTTCAACCTTTAAATAGGAATAAGTCATACCAACAAGTGCCACTATCTGGGTGAATGAGTTGCAATGCATGTTCTTCTGATGTGCAACTAATGTAACTGAGCAATACAAGAAGCAGTTCTCAGAAGATTTCCTCTCACACAAACCTTGTTCAAAAATGGCAGATCTAAGATGTTAAACACACAAATATTGGATAAGAACTAAAATTTTCTCCCTGGTTTGTAGGCTTTAAAAATAGCATTTACTTCTACACCACCTTCTTCCAAATTTCAGCTAATTCAATGGAGAGTCAACTGCTTGACTCATAACAAAAAGCCAGTAATCCTGGGGGACATAGGTTGCACAGGTCAGTTAGAGCAACCCGTCCTGCATGACAGGCAGTTTATTGGATTCCCACTAAAACAATTACTTTCTAAAATTTACTTAGCTGTTTGAAGTAGGCCTACAATTAAGACCCATCGAAAGTAATTACCATTCAGAATTTCTTCCACGGGCTGTAGAGGGATTGCTAACTAATTAGAGTCATAAAACCTTAATGAAGCAGACAAGACTCCAGATGGTTCATTGAAGCAGACCGTCAGGATATACAACATTTGGAATAGGAATCTTGGAGGCATAAACATGGTTGTGAATTACAAATCACCATCAGATGGTTAAAAGGCCATTTTGTGATTTTGAATTCTCTCTGTTTTTGCTGCTCTTCTACATGGATGTAATAACCACGTGGGATATTATTAATGGCCATTCGGAATCTGTCGGAGTAAAAGCTTTTTTATGATGATTTGGTTATATATTATCATTAGCCATGTAGCATTGGGTAGAAGGTAGACAATTAACAGTTATCTAATATTATTTTCTTCCCTCCTATAATACTGAAATACCAAAGCTGAAATCTAAAGAGAAAACAAAAAAGAAAATACCTTACCCTTTCCAACTGAAAGCCTAGTCTAGTCCACTTACTTTTGTAAACCACTAAACTGAATATGAATGGTACATGCATACCAATTGAGGTACCCCAAACAATCAGACCTGCCCACTTTTAGATCAAATTATTTTTGATGTACCTTAAAGATTATTTTTGATGTAACTTGAATACCATATCCTTCGGGTTAAATTTCATTTCTTTATGTAATAGAATTTTCATTTGAACCATCATGGGAAAGCTTTGTTAATACAGTTTGGGCTTCTTTTATTCTGCATGCACTGTGAAGAGTGTCAACCAGAATCTTGCATGACTCTGTATCTGGAGCACATCCTTTGGATGTCGATTGATTAAAGGCTTTCAGAGCTTCATTAACATTGCCTGACCTACAAAATGCACTTATAACTATAAATGTCACTATCTACAATGTAATCCTTGTCAAGCAATAAGCTAACAAGCATATATGCTTCAGGCACCTGCTGCTTTGAACAAAAGCCATTTATCAAGGTACTGCAGGTATTGATCTCAGGTAAGCAATCTTCTTTTAGCATTGCACGCAAAAGCTTCAATGCTTGCAACATCTCGCCTTTCTTAGAAAAGCCCTCAATTAGAGTCCTGTATGTTTCAATTTCACCACATCATCAAGGACCGTATTTGCTTCATGCAACATGTCCTCTTTACAGAGGTATGCAACACATGTGTATAGATAGCAGTATCAGGTGCATTTCCCATTTTGCACATTCCATCCAGAACTATTTTTGCCTTTGAAGCCTTGCTTTCCTTGCACAACCAACCAATAACAGTAGAGCCATTCTCAAGCCCAAGACTAAAACCCTTCTGTGACATCTCATCGAAAATGTGTAGAGCTTTCTCTGCATCTCCATTTTTGCAGTACCCCATAACCATTGCAGTATAGGTGGTGGCATCTGGTGGATGACATTTACAAAATGTTGTCTTCATAAGCTCCTCGGCTTCTGACATTCTATGCCCATGCCTACAAAGCCCACACAGGACAGTGTTGAAAGCAACAAAATTAGGCATGCAACCCTTTGTGGGCATTTGATTCAACAGATTTCTAGCCTTATCAATCTCCCGTTCCTCACAAAGAGCACTGATTAGTAAATTGTAAGTTCGAATATTTGGCACAGGTCCTTTTTCAAGCATCTCACAAAAACCTTGATACCATCATTTACCGTGCCTCTGCTATAATGCCGAGAGACTATACTCCCATAAGTGATGGCATTTGGACACAATTCCTTCTTCGTCATCTCCTTCAAGACCTCCATGGCATCTTCAATCTTCCCGTCTGCACAGAGACCTTTGATAATGGTACTATAAGTCACGACATCAGCTTTCCCACTGCTGAGAAGCATTTGAGTCATCATATTCCTAGCCTCCTCAATGTTGCCCGCATTGCAGAGGCCATTGATGACAGAATTGAAGGTCAACACATTGGGCTGACAATCATCCTTTATCATCTGCTCCAAACATCGGCGTCGCTGCACATAGTATTATTTTCCATTAAGTCCATCCCAGAAGGCGCAGTATTTAACACTACCACCATCATTTACCGTGCCTCTACTGCAATGGCCAGAGACTATACTCCCATAAGTGATGGCATTTGGACACAATTCCTTCTTCGTCATCTCCTTCAAGACCTCCATGGCATCTTCAATCTTCCCGTCTGCACAGAGACCTTTGATAATGTTACTATAAGTCATGACATCAGCTTTCCCACCGGTGAGAAGCATTTGAGTCATCATATTCCTAGCCTCCTCAATGTTGCCCGCATTGTAGAGGCCATTGATGACAGGACGTGAAGCCGAAACTGGAAGCGAAGTCAAAACTGTTACGGAGGATCAAATTTGCGATGGTCAGGCGGTTAGGAGTTGCAACTACCTCAGCGTAATCGAACAACTCAACATGGGTCAATCGTCTAACATACTATCTAATGCTGCAAAGCATGAGACGTAGGCAGAGAGCAAAGTTTATTTCAGAGGGAACGCCTTACGACGTAATTATTTCACTCAAACTATGGTATTTATTTATAATTTATTTGTTGTAATAGTTTTCTATCTTATGTTTATGGTTATAAATTGTACTATTAATACATTAACTTAGATTAATCTTAACTTTATATCTATTAAGCTTCAAGAGATCAAATTTCTTGAATTGCAAATCTCTTTTTTAGTGAAAATATATTTGAGTTAGATCAAAATGTAATTATTGATTAAGATTATAACTATTTATTTAATCTAATTTAAGTTATTTTTTATATAATTTGAGTGAGTCAAAAAGTTTTGATTAATTATTACATATATTTTTTTGTACTTCAATTTTGGGTCTTTCTATTTCTTTTTTCAAGAGGTAGATTGTACATGCAAGTTCAAAAAAGAACCAAATGATCTCAACCTGTGTAAAGGGAAACCAAGTCTCTTGACCATTTGGTGAAGTCATATCCTGACCAAAATTTAAAAGTTCTAATCAAATCTAGTAACGCTAAAAACGTTGAAATATCATGTTGACCTCTACCACTAGCTTGACAATGCCCAAAGACTGCTAACTAAAAATAAAAAGCACTAATCATCAGATGACTCAACTCGGGCTCAATCCTTTGCTGGGTTGACGGGGGAATACATGGGATGTGAGTTTCAATTCTTGCGAGTTTCCCAATCACTTTATTCATGTCAAACTTCACCTGTTGTATGTCTTGACAGAGCAAGGTCAACTACCCCTGTGTCTGCAAGGGATCTTTGGGTGCCAGTTCCATAAATTTGACCATCAGCGTCTTCAATCTCTGGTATAGAAGCAATGTTTGAGTGTATAGGTTCCTTCTCCCTCTCGTTTGTCTCGGGTTTCCCTAGTCTCTCTCTAACTTTGTCGTGCTTGGTTCTGGTCCAAAATTGAACATTTCCTCCCACTCTTCTAGTCTAGAGCTAGCTAGGGTCGAGGACGAGGCTCTGCATAATGAAATTGCCTCCACTTTTGTTAACCTCTACAACCTCTCCCTCTGCTAGCTCGTCTCTAACCGCCACCTCAATATCCATTGTTCGATTCCCTTCCTCGGTAGGGTGTGGTGATATTATGTTGCCTTAGACCCAAGTGACCCATATTCTTCTTTATTCAACAGTTCCTTGTATCCTCCAAGTTATGACTTGAGGATTGACCCCCAAACCCTATGCCCCAGCTAGAGTTCTTGGAATTATCTTCAGCAAGTGCTAATCCGGTAAACATTACGTTAGCAGGACAATAAATGGAAAATATTGAGAACATGAAACCTTCTAAGATATGAGATCTCGTTAACCAAATATTTTCTCTAGGTTAGTCCACATACAGTGTCAGGTAGGCGTGCAATTTTTTGTTTGTTGTTGGAGGTGGGAAGAGGCCAAATTGTTCTGCCTTGTGGTAGATCCTATCCATTGGGTGGTTCCCATAATCCAACTCTCCAACTTGAAAGCAGACCATGACTAAATAATTCTCAAGGCCATGAAACCCCATCCTCCCTATTGAAAGCATCCTAGATTCGACACATCGGGCATGGAACGAGACCACAATTCCAAATGGGAGTCTTTCTCCAAGCTAAATGATTAGACACATACTAAGGGTGATAAAGAGCATTGAGGCAGAAAAAAAAATACATATGAACCCAACTCCAAAAACACCTGTTATTGCTCAGTACAAGCAATTACCACTCAGGAAATGCAACCATCATCTAGGTGACACATGAGCATTGAAGGGAAGGGAAAATGAAATGTAACATACCAACAGGTGTTGATTCCCTTATGCGTGACCTTGGTCATCCTAGAATATGATGGATGCCCATCCTCCTCTAGTCCCAACATTCTCCTTGCGTCCCTCCTCTCGGCAAGGTTTAAAACTAGTTCCAAATTGCACTAGAAATGATACCTAGCTACCCGTATTTTCCACCTTTCAAGGTTTGGCCTCACAGGAGATCTCACCGCCATTACTCCTATGCACCTCTCTAAGTCTTTACTCATGCAGGTGTATGTTATGGGGTGGTCACGCCACCCACAATCTTTTATTTCTCTTGATCTTGTAACCATGGTGGCGGGAATCCCATGGTAAGGTGTGTCCTAGCTTGCACCCCAATGAAAAAAATAATTATAATTATAATTATATTTTATTTTATTATTTTTTGTGTAATTTAACCTAGTGAAAATGATTACATAACATAATAGGGAATATCTCTTTCATAATGTTTTGTTTAGCTTTAGCATTTTTTATTGAAATATTTTGGAGTTTTCAATATTGAAACTTGATCCATATAAACTACTAAAATCTACTAAAATCTAATATGCATATACTTGCACTACCATTTATTTAAAAACATACCAATTGTTTATTCCTAAACTTATGTTCATTTAAAATTTTAGGATTATCTCGGAACTTAACCATCATAAAAAAGGTCAATTATTTCACCTCTCCTGAGCATCACATTATGAGATATTCCTAGAATTAGCGAGGCACATAAAAGAAGCTGTGAAGATATTATATATTAATAATACAATGTATCAATTTTAGGCCGATAAAGAAAATATGCTACAAAGTTATAAATTGACAAGCTATAAGTTGTGAAGCTATATATTAATAATACAACGTATCCATTTTAGGCCAATAAAAAAAATATGCTGCAAAGTTATGTATTAACAAGCTACATAATAGCCAATACCTGTTGCCTAGTTTTAATATAATTAAAGTAAAGTAAAAAAATATAAAAATTTTGCAAAATAAAATCTCATCTAAGTGCATGTAGAAAGATGAAACCAAAACTAGAATAACAAGAGGTAAAATTGGAAAACAAAAAAATAGAAAAAAGAAAGCTATATTTAATTATACAGAGTCTAAATCTACAATAATATCCGATATTCTTTTTAAGATTAGAAATAAATATTTAGGAATATTATTTTATAACTTTAAAAAACACCCTTTAGAAGTCATGGTCAATAAAGAAATTCTCATTTGATGACCAAATGAAGCCATGAAAGGAAATTTCACTATCAAATTCTACCCTTCATGGAGATATTAATTTGACTTATGGAAGGGACAATATCTATCCACCATGTAGAGTTTTTACTCATAAAGTTAAATAATATTACATTCAATTTGGACTCTTTTTGAATGAATAGTTCTAGAACAAGTTATGCAATTTGTAAATTTTAAAGTTTTTGATAACAAAGTGTAAATTATTTTCCCTTAATACAAATTTTGGTTAAATGGTTGGTTCAAAGTTGGACTATACTAAAGTGTTTGGTTTATTATTATCTTAAGGCTTTATATTGCTATCATCCAACATAGATGAAGTATTTCACATAGATCAAGTAGTTCATAAATAAATTTTAATGTTATTGTCGATTTCTATCTATGTTATGTTTTACACATGGTTTGCCTAGGCCATTTACTTTAATATCAATTTAATTTTTCTAATTTTGGGATTGTGATTATTGTCCAACATACTTATCATTTTTCATATATATTTATTTATTTTAGCAACTTTGATGATCTGAAAAGCTTAATATATTAATAAAAATTATTATTTCTTTTGTAATTCTTCAATTTCCTATAACTTTTACCTAGGCTCACAAAATTTTACTAGACTAATTCTCTACTCACATACACATTATTAATGTTTAATTAATAAATTTAAATTTATTTAAAAATAATAATTTTCATTTAATAATGTTAATTTGCCTGTGATCAACATGGAATACATGTCACTCTTAAAATAAAAATAAGTTATTTTCTAAATAGGAAAACAATGTTAAATAAAAAAAACCTATTTTTTAAATTGAAAAGCAATGTTAACTGATTCATGTGGACATCAACTTCATATATGTCTATATATAAAAAAAATGTTAAAAGAAAATATTTTAAAGTTGTATATAATAAAATATTCAACGTGGCTTATACTTAAAATTATATTAATAACAAAAATACGTATACACATCTTAGACAATATTTTAATGTCAACTATGTATATATTATATATTTAAAAAAAAATTATTTATATATTATATAAAGCTATTAAAAAATTAAGTTTTTATGGTTAAAATATTTGAAATGGTCTAAGTATTTTATAATTCGGTCATTTTTTAGATATATGTTTTTTTGTTGAAATCCAACAAAGATTTTTTGGACTTACAAGTTTAAGTTGTACTCTATATAGCATTCAAAAATACAATTTAAACACTGAAAAATTACACATTATATTTTGCACTCTAAAAGAAGTTAGCACTTGAAAAATTTTGATTTTTGTACTTACAAGTTTAAATTGTACTCTATGTACCATTCAAAAATACAATTTAAACACTAAAAAATTACACATTGTATTTTGCACTCTAAAAAAATTTGCACTTGAAAAGATTTGATCATTGTGAGCTTATGTTAGATCCAAAGTTAGATGAATCTAGATTGGTTTTAGTTAAAAGAAAATTAATAACATATTAAATTATAAAACAATATAAATTGAAAACTAACTTAAATCAAGAAACAAACTTATTACTATACTCTATAAAAAAGAATAATAATAATAATAATTTGTATATCAAATTAAATATTTAAAACTCTTTAAATTAAAATATACACTCTAAATTCCACTTTAAAACTTGGTATCTTAAATTACAAACAAAATATTACATGGCAGGTAATATTTACATTACAAGCAATGACGTGGATATTTTAAAATCAACTGTATTTGATGCCTAAAATGGACAAAAACGTGCGAACGGGCGTCAATTTTATGACGATTCAATATTTTTATCCTTTGGCGGCTTCGTTTAGGACAACATAGTTTCACTTTCTAGTTTCATCTTTCCATTGGTGTTAAGTTAAAGTTAACTTAGTAGCTTGCAGGTAATTTGTTTTGCTCCCTTTTAGGGATGTATTATAAGGAGATCTAACAAATTCAGAGAGCTGATCTGGGCCATTTATGTCAGTAGCTTCCAATTACATGATGTTTACAATAATTGTTCATCTGAATAGTAGCTTCCAACTATATGATGTTTACAATATTTGTTAATTATAATACCGTTACATTTGCTTAATAAAAAAATATGGAAATTGAGTATCTCATCCAACGAACTTAGGGCTATAAGTCATTCACAAATGACTTATATACACACAGTAATTAGAATCTTATGTTTCTTTTTTAAGAAAATATAAATCTAAGAAGCAATAGGAAGTAGTATTTGTGAGAACATGTATATTTGTTTTTGGTAGATAAAGAGATGGCTATTTTTTTTAATGAAACCCAAGGTTATAATTTTATGTTTTAGTTTTGGTTACAAATTTTATAATGTATATTTTTCTTTTTCTTTTATTTAAGTGCGATATCTTAATTTTGATATATAAGTGTGATGTTTTAATTTTGATATATGGAATATATAATATGTAAAAATCACGTGTTATTGTGTGAATTGTCTTATATGATAAGGATCAAGTTAAGTGCATTAAGATAGGATGATTCCATATTGTAAATATAAAAAATACACTGTATATTTATTTTTAATGTGGAGTTCAAAGCTAAGGGTCGACTAGTGGATGTATAAGATTTCAAGTGAGGGAGTTATATTTACAATATGGTAGGTATATTTATGATGAGAGGTTCATGGTTACCTAAAAAACATGTAAAAAGGAAAATCTATAATAATATTATATCCAAGTTATAATGATTATTTGAGGAAGCAATAAGGGGGTTATAATACAATAATAATGGGAGAGAAAATGAGGTCGTTGGTTGATTTGGACTTTGTCAATGTCTTTTCAAAGTACCACCCTTTCTTCCCATGCTTTCTTAAAGCTTTCCCGTCATTTTTTGACTTATGAAAAAGAGCTTATTACAAGTGTTTGTGGTTTCCTTGGGAAGTGAAGGAGATCAAATGCAAGAAAATACCTTCCATTTCCTTTCCCATGCATTTAAGTATATTTTACCATCATGGAAATTAAGTTTCCATGGGAAGGCATGGAATAGAAGCAACTTATCATTTTATATGGATATCTCTCCTTGGTTTTTCATGGACGTTATGATTGGAAAAGTTAAGTGTTTCCCATTTATTGTTTAATGGCTAGTAAGAGTCCATAGGGTATGGGGATGTTTTTATTGAAAATGTGGAAGAAAAGAGAATGGTTGGAGAGGAACACCATCCCATGTTATCATGAAAAGGTAGACAAAAATTGAAGCTCTTTCTGCATACATTAAAGAACCCTAGAGGGGAAGAGTGCTTTAAGGGATTTTTAAGTAGAGAAGGAGTGCATATTCTTTATGTTGTGTTGTATAGAGTGTGGAAGAATGTCATGGTTGGTCTATTGGTTGGAAAAATGCTTGGAGAGCTATGTAGTGAATAAGGGGTTTGTGATGAGACTAATGGGTTGGATTGAGTGATTTTAAAGCTTTTTAGGAGGTTCCTTCACCTTGGTGGTGTCATGTTCTAGCTTTGGGGTGGAATCCTTTGTTGGCTCTTAAGACTAGATGGAAAGTCACTCCTCAACAATCAATTTGGTGGACATTGTTTCATTTGCATATAAATATGCATGCTATTTTTTCTTGTATAATGTTTTTCTATATTTCATATGCATTGATTCTAATGGATAATGAAAGAATTCAAGCTATGCAATGCTATATCCTTGTTTTTTAATGCTTGTATATGGATTCTGTTATTATATGACTATTAGAGGTTAATATTGGTCACACAAATTGTTTATTAGGGAAGGAAATTTTGTGCATGGCATTGGATGGCCAAAAGAAGCATCTTGGAAATGTTGTAGAATGATTTTTTTTTTAGTTGCTCTGGAATGCTCTATCACCCCCACAATGGTAAAGGTGGGGCTTAGATATGCTACAATAAGATTCCTACAACTAATAATAAATTAAAGAAAAATATAATTGTAAATGAAGGAATAATACATAAAATATAAGTTAAGAATATGAAGGATGAGATAATATAGCAAAGAGGTTAAATGATGAATTGAAATGAGAGAAAATTAGTATTAAAAAAAGAAGAGTGGTGTTACAAGAAATATTATTGTAAGTAAAAGAAAATAATGGGTGGATTTGGTTGGAGAAAGAAGATATAGAAAGAAATATGGAGAGATGACGACAATTCAATATTTTTATATTTGTAGGTTATGACAATTTAATATTTTTATCATTTGGAAGTTTCTTTTCCAACAACATCACTCTAGTTTCACACATTAGTTTCATTTGTCCCATGGTGTTAAGTAAAAAGTAATGGAGTTAATCTTGTAGGTAATTTGTTTTGTTCGGTTTCATGGATGGATTATAAGGAGATTTAAGAAATTAAGACAGCTCTTAGTAAGTATGAGGAGTTTGTATTGTTCTATCTTCATGGATGGATTATATCGAGATTTAGAAATTAGAGAGCTCTTATTAAGTATGAGGAGTCCATTCAAAACACATCAACGTATTAACATGTTGTTATTTGAGTTTTCAAGAAGTATATTGTGTAAGAAACTTTGAAACATTTAATGTTTAGTTGGAAAAATGAAGTTGAAAAATAAAGTTAAATGGGAAAATGAGGTTGGAGTAATGCTAAGATATTAATATAAAGAACAAATAAAAACATTTGTCTCTCATGAAAAGAAAAAAAGAAGGTTAATTGAATAAATGATTAATTAATATACTAGTAGTTGTGAAAATGATCATTAAAAATCATTATAAAATTGAAATTTTGTTTATGAAAATGCTTATAAAATCAAAATAAGGTTTTATATTAAAATTTATAAGGAGATAGGAAATAAAAGTACAAGAATGGGGTATAGGGAGTTATGAGGAAGTAAATTTTATATAAAATAACAATCCACTAGAGGTCGAGAAGGAACAACAAAATCAAAACCAAGAAAAAATGAGGTGAGGGACTTATTGGAAGAACATAATGAGGTGTAGGGAGTTATTAGGATGACAAATTTATATAAAATAACAATTTAATAGAGGAAAATAAGGAAGAAGAAGACCAAAACAAAATGAAAATATCAATTGGAAAGGTTTAGTGATAGAGGTGATGAATGATAGACTTCTAAGAGTGGATTAGTTTATATAGTTCAAGTAATAGGGCATCTTGCAAGAAAAGTGTAACATGTTTAGAATTTTGTTTCTCAATTCAAGAAAAATTTTGATCAATACCCTCCAACTACATGATGCCTACAATCTTTATTCATTTGAACAATGTAATAAATTCTTAAAGATGTATGAATATTGGAAATTGGGAATCTCATCCAACCAACACAGGGCTAGAAGAGGCAAATAGTCACCATGTATTTCACTAAATATTATGTTATACAATGTAATTATAATCTTAGGTTTCATTTTTAAGAAAATATATATCCAAGGAACACTTGAGAGTAGTACTTGTGGTAACATGCACACTTCTTTTTTCAAAGATAAAAAGATGCCCATTTTTTTGAAACCTTGTTGGGTCCTTCGTTTTTTGGAGAAATATGGAAAACAGGCTTATAGAACAGTGGCGGAGGAAGAATGTATAAAGCCACTAGAAACAGAGCACCGAAAAACTGAATGTGGAAATAAATTAAATGTTGGGACCTGAGCAGATGGAAAAAAAGGAAAATGCACCTGCAAAGGTAGGAAAGCTAGATTAATTTTGAAACAATCAATAAAAAAGAGGGAAAATGTACCAGGATTTTGTCAAAGTGAACCAGAACGAAGACGGGATCAAGGAACCTTCGTGAGGACCATATCAAGTGAGCGAGCCTATAAAAGAATATATAGAGGGACAAATCATGCATCAATCAATATATATAACCTCTAATCCACATGTTTTCCATCATTGCTGATAACTGCCTATAGGATTCTGCAATATGCGTAGAAGTTTGATTCATGTAAATGGATTTTAATATCTAGTGTAATATGATTTGATCTAAGAAGATTACGCAAGTCTGTCTGGATCCTCAATGTAATGGTTGGTCTATATTAATAATAAGAGGAGTTCTGGGAAAATATTGTGTTACATGGTTCAATGTTTGCATGGCCCCTTTTAAAATTTCTTGTCTCTTTAAAGTATATGATGTCTTTGTCTTTCCTTTTATGAATGTAAGTCTCGAAAATGATTTAGTTGTGTGGGATAATAATATGATTAGTAATGCAAATAATAGCATGACAGACTTAGTTTTTCGCCATTGATCAAAATCCCTTATTTATTCCATTGGTTCTAGTTCGCCTTGGGTGAGACGTACCTTTTGCATAAAGTAAGTGAAAATGTCAACGAAAAGCTATACTAAGATGACCTCCTTTGTTGGAAAACTCAAGCTGAACGTTGGATCTTCACTGCTCTAAATTTTTCGCCAACAAATGGCTTCGTTGTTGGGACCCTAAACTTTTAGAAGGGATCTTGATCATGGTATCTATAATTTTTGGTAGAGGTATTTAGGTTTGGTGGCATGAGAAGGTTGGTCATTTTATCCTACAACTGGCTCAACTAAGGCAGAAAAATTTGGATTGGGTTAGAGAGGAAGTTATGTATGGTGAACCTGCTTGTGACTAGTACAAAATCTTTTGGTGTGAGTTCCCTAACAAGTTACAAAACTGGTTAAGGTGGTTGCAAGTTAATGCAGGAGATGGAAATCACCCTGGGCTTCGTAGAGATTGGTCAACCGATGATTTGGATGAACTCCACCAATTAGACACAGACCTAATAAGGGCTATTTATTTTTGAGTAAATGAGACATTAGAAGGCTATATTACTGAGTTTGCAATCGAAGATCATCAATCCTTTTCTAGAGCGGAAGCGGTATTCAAGTTTGGATTGTGCGGAAGATTGTTGAAAGAGAAGCCCCTTTAGATCAAATTCTTGATGGTTGAAGAAAATATGCTACTGTTCCAAGAAGATTGAATGGCCTTTTAAAACCCTTAGTGATGGGGGTTGGATCTAGGGCAGGAATGTTGTGCAATTAGGAGAAATAAAGGGTTGTTGTCATGGACTAAGAAGAGTTGCGTAAGGCATAGATTTTAGAGCATTGTGAAGGGAGCTAATAGATTACAAGTGGAGAAAAAGGAAGTTGACGGAAATTAGGCATAGAAGAATAAAGTTATAGAGGATAGGAGAACGATGATAAGTTTAGCATTGCAAAAGAATAACATGGATAGTCTTGAGTTGTGAGGAAAAGGAGAGAATGAGGGATCTACTTCTGGCGAAATAGGAGACGCCAACGAAAGTATTGCGGGGAGTTTTGTTCAGGTTGGTAGACCCCACTCAGAAACATGAGGATTTCATATGCCTAACCCATCTGTACAACCGGTTATGATGTCAGTGAGCATACTCCAGTAGATGATGGCATGCACTTTGTGATGAGGTGACTGTTATTTGAATATGAGTTAGTCCCCATTCCTGACAACCCACAACATAGTGGTACAACTACTCCTCTCCCTAACCTTCACCTAGTACTGTATCAAAACCCTAATCAATTATTTTCTAAATTAAGAAAGATTATAAAATTCTAGCAAGTACATTCTAGGTATAGTGTTGGTAGTTCTAGTGGAGGAAGTAGTTCCAATAGTGGTTTTCAGTCAAATTCAATTAATTACTCTTAGTCAGGTTACAAGGCATTTATAATTTCTCAGCGTGGAAAAATAATCATGGCTGGAAATATGACCGAATCGCTTACTCGATATCTAGAATTTTTAGGACGAGGTGGTGAATATGTTGAACATCATTGGTATCTATGTGAGGTTGTTTGGAGGGCTCGAGAGACTCCTGATGCCACCAAGCCTATTGAGTTCCACACTAATCTAAGAGATAGGACGCTTCAACTGTTTATTAAGTGGATTGATGCAAATTCCAATGCTACTTTGGATATTGTTAAATGAGAATTTCTTCAAGAATTTAAGTTACCTCAGTCTAATCATCAACACTTGGTGAAACTGTTGAATATTAGACAAAGGAAGGGAGAATTTTCTTGGCGGTGTATGTAGAGATTCAAAGATGCTATTAGTAAACTATCATACCTCATTGATCCCCATCATCAAAGGGATTTCTTTATTAAGGCTTTGTTACCACTGACTATGATTTTGTTGTCGCAACAGAAGATTGACACACTACATGATGATTTGGAATAGGCCATATAGATTGAAGCAATGGAGCAATACCCTTAAGATTATAAATTGGGCACTCCTTCCACTAACCCTATTATTATGGGACTTCAGAACCAAATTTCCAACCTCACTAAGAAATTAAAATAATTGAGTCGGGAGGCTTATTCTACAACCTAGTATGAGGGGATGTGTAAGTTTGTCTATCCAGCGATGGAGTTGACAAATGCCCCTTTAAAAAAAAGTATATGCTCTAAATTGAAAAATAATGTCGTTCATAGTAAAAAAAACCAATATATTGTAAAATAATTAGAAGTAAAAAGAAATGTGTGAGTAAGATGTTTAAATATTATAGTTTTCAAAAATATTTCAATGGGGGATTTAAATAAACTTTTTGAAGATCTATGTTAACTAATTTATGTTTAAAATAATATAGTTTTATTCTATATAATACTTAAATTATTATATATATATATATATATATATATATATATATATATATATATATATATATATATATATATATATATATATTAATCATTTATTTTAATTTAATATTTATATATAAGTATATATATTTATAATAAAAATTAAATTAACTTTAAAATAATTAAAACCTTTATGTAAATTCATACGTCCATCCCTTTCACTTGCAGTATAACTAACTATTATTTTTATTGACTTATTTTATTTTTTTAATTTAATATAGTTATGTCCCTTTCGCTTGCAGTGTAACTACCTATTATTTTTATTGATTTATTTTAATTTTTGAATTTAATATAGTTACACCCCAGTTCTGTCTAACTAGTCGTTTCCTGGTCAAAGTTACCTGTTAGTCAATATAGTCGTTGGCCGGTCAATGATTTTAGTCATTGGATGTTCTGCTCTGAGTATTTAACATGCACACTGGATCTGACTCTTCAACTTGTCCTGACGATGAACCACACTAGTTGGTTCAAAACGCGTGGACAAATGAAATATCATGTGATTTACGCCGAAGAATCTCTCATAAACTTCATATATATTTATATATAAAAAAAAATTGTTAAAATAAAATATTTTAATGTTAATTATGTATATATAATATATCATTTTAATGTATATATCATAAAAAAGTTCTTATCGTTAAAAGGTTTATTTGGCCCTATATATACTTTATATTTTTCACTATAAAGAAACTTGCACGTGAAGAAATTTGATCCTAGATCTGTACTTAAGATGGATCTTTGCTGGTAACTATTTCATTCAATATCATTTAAATTAGATTTAAATTTATTATTTGGCCCTATATATACTTTATATTTTTCACTATAAAGAAATTTGCATGTGAAGAAATTTGATCCTAGATCTGTACTTAAGATTGATCTTTGCTGGTAACTATTTCATTCAATATCATTTAAATTAGATTTAAATTTATTATGCCAAGAGGCGTTCCACCCAGTACATGACATGAGGGAGATATTGGAGGTAACCTTATTAAAAAATTGTATATGTGTATGTGGGAGATGTTATTCATTACTTTAAAAATTAATGTCATCCATATAAAAATACTTTAATTTTCACCTTTATTTTACATCACACTTTATATAGTGAGATAAAGTAATTGGAATTGAAAATAAAAATAAAAATTACCTTTTAGTATGGGGGATATATGTAATTCTAGAAATGTTTAACATAACGTAAACATTTTAATTCAGTGAAAATAAAATAAAAATAATAAAATGAAAATAACCATACAAAAATTAAATAATAAAAAAATAAAAATGATCCATGGTTTTAAAAATCAATGGTATTGATAGTATTCATGTGGAATATAACATATTTAAGGGGGAAATAACTAGCCTAAATCCATCTTAGTTTGATGCTATATTTAGATACTTGATGTTATATCTAGACACATAATTAGTTATAAAAAAGATGGTGTTGAATCCATGTAGCCTGTAATGGTAAAAAAATTATGGATATGTTCTTTGGGTGGGGCAAATATTAGGAAAAATGTCATTATTACTGTTTATCTAATATTTCTACCTACCTCCATCCACTTTTTACTAAGTTATATTCAGTAAAATATAATACTGCAATATTACATTTTACCCAATATTTCGTCTCAACAGGGCCACTTTTTATTGTCATTTTTCTTTATATTTGAAGTTTAAAAATAAACAAAATCAACTATAAAATTAGGAGGGGTGATGGGAAATATTGAGTAAAATGTAATAATATTACATTTTAATTAGTATTTCACAACCACTTTTTATTGGGTGTGGGTGGTAATAAATATTGAGTAACATATAATATTGTAATAGTATATTTTATCCAAAGTTTCCCCCTCACGGATTCACTTTTTATTAAAAAAAACCTTTATATTTGAGGTTCATAAGTAAACTTACTCCTATGTAAACATTTGATCCTAGTATGGTAGAGATGTTGTAATCTTTAACATTTTAACTAGATAAAAAAAAAGTAAATAAAATTAAAAACATGAAATTAATATTTATAATTATAAATAACAATTAAACCAACCTTAACTATGGATCTACCAAGCCCCGATCAAATTTCTTGAGATGCAAAACTATTTTAAAGTGAAAAAAGATTTGATCCCTCTCCCCTTTTGATAAATCCGGAGCTAAAATAGATCTAAACTAGTATAAATGTATATTGAACTATATTTAATACATTATAAAATCAACAAATTATTTATCTTTAAAAAATGAGTTTATATTTAATTTTAAAAATTGTGTTTTACTTATATTTAATTATAATTAAATAATAAGTAAAGATATATTATAATTAAATATTAGGTTTAATAAGATATTTTTTACATTTAATTTTTAATAATTATTTACATAATCTAAAAATAAAAATTAATTATTAAATTAATAAAAAAATATTTAAATAATAATACATTATAATTTATATATAATTAAATCAATTTCAATAATTAATATAAAATTTAAACTCAAATTTAAAATAAAATTTTAAGATTCAAGCTAACTTATATAAATGTATATGGGATCATATTTAATACACAGAGTCAACAAGGTATATGTTTAGAAAATAGGGTTATATTTATTTATTTATTTAGTTTACAATTTTTTATTTATAATTAAATGATAAATAAAAATATATTATTAAATAATATTTAAAAAATTATTTTTATATCCCCCGATCGGGGTGAACAAATTGGAGAGGACGTGTGATAATATGGTGAAGGGAAGGGGGTGGCAAAGCTGGCCACCATACATCTTCATAATTCCACAGGACGCAAGGGCAGCATGTCGGCAAGGTAGAATCTCGAGGCGTAGAGGTGACAGGGAAGTGAGGGAAGAAGCAAGAGGAAACGGGGGCGGAAGGATGATGAGATGCAAGGTAGGTGGGAGGAGGTTAATAAAGGTGGCGAAGAACAGAACCAAGGTTATTATGCAGCAAGGGAAGGAGACGGCGGGAGCTCGGTGCCAACTAGTGTTCTCTACAACTTGGCATAGGACTAGGTACGTATTCTTAAATCCAATCTCTGCATTTCCTTCAATCTTTAGTAATATTAAGGAAGAGTGGAGAGAGCTAGATGCAACAGAGGGAAAGAAAAGCGAGAGGGAATTGGAATTCTTTCCTACTACAAGTAGTCAGTGGCATGATAAGAAATACTGGGGAAGAATCTAGTAAGGTGGGAGCCGTGCAGGCTAGGGTAAATGTATGCAGGAATTTTGTACAGATAGTGATCAGGGGCAGTTCGAGGAGGTAAAACAGGCGGTTTGGGAGGTAGAGAAGACTCCCGAGAACATTCACCAACCTCATCTAAGGGGAGGAAAGTTGTGGAACAACCCAACCATTGGAAAAACACAGAAGGGGAGGGTAAGAATTGGGAGCGGGAAGTAAAGGAGACCGGAATAGAAGAAATTACGGAGAATATAACATTTGTTGTTGGCCAGGGTAGTCAGGCGGCAGTTAAGAACAAAACGGCACGCCCAGGTCGAGGAAGAGGGCGTGGGGGCAGAGGCAGACATAACCAAATAGGTAGACATGAAACAAAGCCCTCCTCTCCAGCATGTCAGAGACGCAGCCGAAAAACCATGAGACATACTGTGCAAGAGGCAGAAAAAGCATACAAAGAAGGAACTGACGAGGACATTCGTAAGCTTATTCAAGAATTGGAGGCAAATATAATGGAAGAAGATTCGAAACCTGAAATGAAAGAATGGGGTAACCTCATTCCTAACCCAGGAAACACTAGGGGACGCATGACCTTATATAAGCAGGCCTTACATGTTTATTAGGTGCTGAAGCGGTTACTTGCCAAGGCGATGGAGCAGGTAGCAGGGGAAAAGGCTGATTTGGCTCAGGGCATGCCCAATATGAAGAGAGAAATGAAGAATCTCCAAATCACTATGCTCATGCAGGACAACAAGCTAGACGAAATCCAGCAACAACTGAAGAATATTGCTCCAACAATGAGGGATGTAGAAGCACCTCCTAAGATTGTGGAAGATTAATCCTTTAGTTAGAGTAAATGGCTTACCATGTTTGTTCCTTGGGAATAGTATCTCTTTTTCTTGTTAGTAGCTTTTAATGACTGTCTAGAACCAGATTAGTAGCTGTTGTTGTGAATTTTATCTAGCATGGATTAGTAGACTTATTCTTTTTTGTTATTGGATGGCTTATAAAAACTTAAGGTGGCCAACAAATCCGATTTCCCATTTGGGTGGGTTGAGGCCACCAAACGTTGTATCTGGTTCAACCTGTTTTTGATATAAATAGAGAAAGAAGGGTCCTATAGTAGCATACAAAAAAATATATATATTTTTATATTTAATTTTTTTAATAATCATTTATATAATTTAATAATAAAATTAACTATTAAATTAATAAAAATGATTTCAAAACATAATATGTTGATGATGGTGGTGGTGGTAGTTAACGTCCACTGAGACCAAATTTTGGTCTATCGGACCTAAAGAAATGAATTATTTAGTTTGATTTAAGATTTTATTCCTATGCTCGAAAAGCTTGGAGAGAATCCTCCCGAGGTCACTGTAATTTTGACAACATAAAAGGCTAGGAAGGTCAATATTGTAACAAAGATTTTGAAATTGAGATCTAATGTGATTGTACGTGGGGCACTATAAGAGGAGGCGATTTTCATCCTCGATGTTCATATTCTCACAGATATGGTAGAACCTTTCCATCCAAGGTGTTTTAGGAACTACCCAATGACCCGTTTCACTATAGAGCTCGTGAGAGTTCATTCTAATCTTGGCTATATTAATTTTCTTCTTTGAGCTAGTTAAAATAGAGAGATACTTTTGATCTTCTAGGGTGGGGTTGATGACCTCCTTATAATATCTTAATTTTCTTTTCGCTGCTAAATATTTCTCACACCACATTTTTTCTTTGAACTTAGAAGTAACAATATTTTTAATGTTATTAATGTTTTGCAATGCAACATTCTCATCGATCTCCCAATGGTTTAACCAGGCCCTGGTGTCTTTATACCAACCTCATTTGAGCCTTAGGTGGTTTTGGCTAAAATTTAAAGATAGCTTAGGAAGTCTATGGTCTCCTATGTTATTGAGTTTGTGCTTGTACAATAGAAGCCTAGTCATAGCTAGGCTCTCAATAGGGGAAAGACCCACTTCTATAAGGAGAATAGGATAGAGTGTGTTGCTTTTAATTTTGAGGTTATACATTATAAAACACTTCTGGATTTGCTCAATCTTTCTCCAGGATTCTCTAGATATGCTACAACCCCAAACCTCACATCCATATAAGATAATTGGAGTGACTAAAGTTTCAAAGAGGAACTTCTTTCTATCCCACATTACGAGGTTTGTCGTTTTACAATTATTTTCAAGACCAAAATAAGCTTTCCATCCCCCATTAATCCTTTTCTCAATGCTATAGTTCCAGTTGAGCTTGTGATGAATATCAATTCCTAAGTACTTGTAGGAAGACACTTCCTCCAAGTTACTATTGTCATACATAAAATTAGCATAAGTGTCTTTTTTGGATTTGATAATCATAACTTTTGTTTTGTCAGTGTTAACCATCATACCCAAGGTAGAGTAGAGATCCTTAAGAAGTATAAGTTGTTTATCAAGATCAGATGGGAACCTTGCGAGAAGAACAATATCGTCAGCGTATAGAAGAAGGATGATGACTATCCCAGCTAAGATCGTGCCAGCACATCTTGCTTCCTCTAAACAACCTTCTAGCTTGTCGATGTAAATGCCAAATAGGGTAGGGGAGATGGGGCAACCTTGTTTAACTCTGATATTACACTTCATATCTTTTGACCACCCCTCATTGCTCTTTAACTTGGCAATTACATTCTCATATAACTTTATAGCGGCAACTCTCAACTCGAAAGGAACCTTTGGCTCTTTTAATCTGTTCTAAAGGTTGTTTCTAGGAACCATATCAAAAACCTTTCTAAAGTCCACAAAGCAACAAAAGAGATTGGATTTATCATTGCGGAATTCCTCCACAATGATCCTAAGCGTAACAAGGTGGTCTATTGTTGAGTGTTGCTTTCTAAAACCTGCTTGGCCTTTAGCTCGCTTACCTTCACTTTCAAGCCATATGCTCAATTTCCTTTCCAAAATAATACCATATAAAATGGCTAGGAGAGGGCTAATCATAATTGTCCGATAATTAGAGGGGTTATTTGTATCCCCACTTTTAAAAATAGGGATAATGAGGCTTTGAGTCCATGGTTTAGGGAACCCTTGCTTGACCGCTTGACTGAAACGTTTTTGAATGTGGGGGATGAGGACAGGGCCTCCAATTTTTAAGATTTCTGCCTGGTAACCTTCAATGTCCTTAGCTTTCCCATTAGCCAAGCGATTAACCCCAAAATCAATGTCTTCTAATGAGAAAAATTCTTTCGTTGTGAGCAGGGTTTCAAATTTATCCATGACATTTGGAGATTCATAAAGCTTTTTAAGATAGGAATTCCATTCGTGTAAAGCAATTTTATTATTATCTTTAGTTTTCCAAGTTAGAATCTGTCTCTAGAATTTCTTAGGAGCTACCTTAGAGAGGTGTAAGAGATTCTCTTATCTTTTACGAATATACTGCCTTTTTTTCCTTTTAGTTAGGGCTTTGTGTATTTTTATCTTGCCAATTTTAAGAGGTTCATCAACAACTTCCTTAATTGCTCTCCTCGCACTTTTACAATCTTTGTCATACCATGGGTTGGTTGTGCTATTTGTTTTATTACTTGAAACTTCAATTGAGAACTTGTTAATAGAATATGAGAGGGTTGTAGTAAAATTACGATAGAGATCTTCTATGTTGTCTATACGAGATAAAGGAAGCAAATTAGTTTTTAATTCATTTAGAAAGAGATCTTTTTTATTTCTATCAAAGATTAACTTCTTTTGGCTATAAGGATTATCTTCTATGGGATCTCTATGCATGAAAAAATTGAGAGTTATAAGTAAAGGCCTATGATCAGAGTTAGGCTCTTGGTCGTTTAAGATGTCAAAATTTGTTATTTCGTTGTATAGAGGGAGATCGGATATAACATAGTCTACTACACTGCTACCAAGCCCATGGATGCAGGTCATTTGACTAGAATTGGGCCACTTCTTTAGACCGTTGCAAATTATGAGATCCTGAGCACTACAGAGCTTGACTAGCTCCGACCCAAACAAATTCTCCCTGAGGTCTTCAGAGCTCCTTTTGTATCGGCTAGCCAGAGGAAGGTCTTCGTCTAACCAAAGAGGATTAGGGTTGGAATGATTACTTAGAAGAATAGCTTGGTTGCTTGAAGTTCGAGCATTAAAGTCACCCATTAAAAGGATATTTCCTTCATTCCTTAGGCTAGAAATATCATTCTCTAAACCATTGTAAGGACTATTTTTATCTAGATTCTTTTTCTTATAGAACTTAGAATTGATGGGGGGGGGGAGGGAATAACAGATTGCTATGTAGGTGTTTTATCATAAATGTTAGTAATTTCTATCCAACTATATTGGTTGTAAGGGTTGTTTTTATAAATCCTACCATGGGGAGAGATGTTCTTCTTAATGTAACAAGCTATACCCCCAATGCCTCTACGGGAGGATCGCTTATTTTAGGTAGACCATAATGTAAATCCATCTATGTTAGGGACCTTAGATTCTTTGTGCTCCCAAGTTTCAACAGGAAAAATAATATCAACATTATTTGAGATCCAACTTAGCTTGGGGCCTTTGTTCCATGGAAAGCCCTGATAGTTACAAGAAAGGATCCGAAGCATGTTGAATTGCTATTTATTATTATGTTTTTGGTTTCTATCTTGAATAACGACTTTTCTATTTCTGATTATTGCCTATTTTCCTTCCTTCCTAGCTTCTTTTACCTTTTGAACCTCCTTTCTCACTTCTGCTTGATCTTCTGGAATGAGATCTTCATTTATAAATATTCCCGTTCCCTTTAGACTTGAGGTTTTACTAAGTATGTCATACTTATGGTCAATAGAGCTTACCTTTATTCGGATCATCCTTCCTTTATTCTTAGTTAGTTTCCCCAACCTTGTTGCTTCTGTGAGACATGTTGTTTCAATTTGTAATCTGTTGTGTAATTATGTCTGGGCTATGGCTAAAGTATCCTCGTCTACCTCCTCTTTCAAATAGAAGATTATAAGGTTCAAGGCCCTTTTGTTACGCTCATGGTCTAATTCTATCAATTTTTTCATTTCATCTTTAATTGGTTTGATATCTAATTTACCTGCCACACTATTTAGGGTGAGGCGGCTATTAACTTTTTCTTCTAGCTCTTTAATCATGTCCTCGATTTTAAGACTCTCTAAGGTATCAACATGTACTTGCTTGGATGTTTGGTTGATATCTTGGTTTTGTTTTTCTATAACCTACAACCTAGTCTCCATTGCCTCCATCTTATTCTCCAATAGTTCTATTTTATTTTCTATTTGTTTTTGGATCTTGTCTTCAAGAGATGTGAATTTATTTTCCAGCATGGCTGCTAACTCTATTTGTAGCTTGACTTCTTTTTCTTCTCTACGTTTCTCTAAAGACTGTATATACTCATAGAGTCTCTGTAGAGTAACTGTGCGAGGTCCACCTTTGGTAGTCTTTGGTAATTGTGGTGAAATATTCATACTTGAAAATATATGAGCAGATATGTATTAGAAAAATATAAGGAATGTGTGCACCTGATATCACCAAGCTGGACCGTAGACGCACGTGCCCCAGATTGTTTTTCTATTACCGTAGAGAGATCGTGAATTATTACCGCAGGGAGATCGTAAATTATGACTGCAGAGATCGTAAATTATTACTCCGAAGAAATAGTAAATTATTACCGCAGAGAGATCGTAAATACATCACCCCAAATTATTACCGCAGAAAAATAGTAAATTATTACTGCAGAGATATCATAAATACATCACCCTAAATTATTACCGCCATATCATAAATACATCACCCTAAATTATTACCACAGAGAGATGGTAAATACATCACCCTAAATTATTAGGGCAAGGAGAAATGGAAGTTAATCAAAAGAATTTTTTGGCCAAGGCATTTCCAACCAACAAATATGGAATAATTTGTATATAATTTATATACAATCAAATCAATTTCCATAATTAATATAAAATTTAAATTCACCTTTAAAATTTAAATTTAAGAGCCAAATGAACTTAGAAATAATTTTCTTGTGATTAATACTTCAATTACCCTTCATGGTCCGTGCCAATATTTTGAAATTTGTTGCTTCAACTACCCTTCATGCTCCATGTCAATATTATGAAATTCCTTTTTTCAAACACGTTTCCCAAAAATTCTATTTCTTTTAAAACTACTCTTACCTAACCGATATCATAATATTATAAATAAACCAATTATAATATTATTATAAACAATACTAAGGTTTATCAATCAAGCATTATCTAGATGGGCTGCCTTGTCATGTATATGGCACGTCGGTACCTTTTAAGCAACAGGTCATAGCTGCACTTTGCTATTGTTTGAAAATGGAAGTAGTGGGTTCCATGTGATGCGCGCCATGATGGACCTTTACTGTGCAGAGTTTAGAAGAATATTCACATGTTGTGCCATTTTTGTGGGGACAAAGTTGGGGAGTTGTCTAACGGGTGGAGGAACTGTGTGGACAGTCAAAAGTGGTCAGAATCTGGGCAAAAAAATTTCAAAAAATCTTATAGAGGCAGTGTTTGAATCGTGTTTTTGATGGTGGAAACGGATTCAACACCATCAAAAATGTCTAGGGCACCTAAAATTTTTAAGTTTAACAACTATAACTTGAATTTACAAAAATCCTTACTGGATTTTCTCTAAATATGACCGGAATTTCCATAACTTATATACATATATATACATATATATACATATATATACATATACATATATATACATATATATACATATAGCTTAGAATTCCAAAAAGGCTCAAATGGGTCGATATGACCAAAACCCTCAGAGTCCATTCAAGTAGATAACTTAACACAAAAATAAGGCACAATAGAGAAATATCCATAGAAACTCATGGTTGATCAAGAACTGATAATTCTCCAAATTACTTGTGTTTTGCACAAAGTTTGATTGTTCTATTAAACAGTTAATTAATTAAGAACAAAAAATCTAAGTAACTCTTAGCGAAGAGCTTGGCTTGATGCACATGTCCTATGTTATTGAGTAGATAATTTTTTCGTAGCTAAATAGTTATGAACCTGAGACAAGATGTGCCAACCTAGAAATGACCATTGAAACTGTAAGCCCCTAAACTTCTAAGGAACATTTTCCAAGCTTTCATGAACTGAGCAGAAAGGGGAAGGTACCTGCAACAGCCGCAAACAAGCAAGAAGTTAGTATGAGCTTAATCAACAGCGAAATTTACAAATGCATAATGTCGGAAAGAGGAATAATTCATACCTGAAACTGGAGGTTTTCTGCATCGAGCAGCCCACCTGCAAATACATCAAACCTCATTAGTTAACGAATACTATAAATTCTAAGGGGAAAATCTAGTGGTTTATGAGATTACTTCCCAGAAAGGATTGTCGGAGTAGGGCCTCTTCCGTAGCTTTGGTACACCATCGAAACACCCTAGACAGAGGCGGAAACCCTTCAGTCTCAATACTAGACAGAGTTCCAAACAAACTCAGAAAATGCAAACTATCGAAACTGCTTGAAGTCACATTGTAAGGGTTACATGCCTTCGTCGAACTGAACATCGTAACCAAGGAAAACCACAGAAGGATTAGTTGTCGACCTAAGACCTTCACCAAACCAGATTGTCGCAGAACAACAAGAAACATCGGGTCAATTGCAACAATGAATCCACCAAGTGTCGAGCGCGAGAAAATGGTTAGGGGGTTAAACCATAAACCCTCCCCAGCATCGGATCGCCTGATATAAATCAACGAAGATAAAGAAATAAAGATGTCACAAGAGATTAGAACTAGTTGGCAGATGCATGCAACATCCCTGGTCATCATCATGCCACATGTCCCAGTGTGCGAGGACCAACTAACCAAAGTCTGGGTAGGAATGGCTAACCCACCGAAGGCCATGTGAACATTAAACACTGACCACCGTATAAACCTTGTGGACTGTGTAATATGAAATCACACACGAAATATGCATAAGTGTTGTCCGGTGCTACGGGCTGTAATCAATAAATATTAATGATTTCCATAGATTATTACAGGGATCAGTATCCAAGGTCGAATATGGTTTCATGTAAAAACATTTTTTTTATATTATATTTATTTCTTAGGTTTTAGTTTTATGACTGTTACAAATTGTATCAGAGCTCAAGTTTGTACACTGAGACTCTTTGGGAAACATATATCTATATATATATATATATATATATATATATACTTGAAACGAATGCATTTTTTTTATATAACAAAAAAATATTTAACTAAATAAATGTATGTGTGAACACAGGGAGACCACATCAATAAAAGAAAAATGTCAGAATGCAGAGGAGCCTGAGACAACCCGACCCGCCTGAAACAACGTATGTGAATGTTAATCCGGATATTTGGATATAGCTAAGTGAGGAATCCCATCATGCTAATGTGGTGTTACTCAAAACTATTCAGCAGCTATGTGCTAAAATGAAAATTTTAAGAATAGAGAATGAACAACTACGTTTAGAACAGGAGAAAATTCTTAGAATTCTGTCCAATCGACATAATCAATGACATCCAAACCCCAGTGCTGAAGACTTGGAGAAGACCCCAACGGCTCAGCATGGAGAAGAAAATTTTGAGTCAGATGAAAAACATGGCGAAGATGAAGAAGGATGCTTGGACAATGTCTTCGACTAGCGCAAAATGAAAAGACAAAAATCTGAATTACAAGGAGAATTTAAAAAGATTAAACCATCATTCTTTGAAGGGGAATCTAAAGAGGCAGCAAAATCATGGTTAATTGATATGGGCAAGTATTTTCATATTTATGACTACAATGATAAACTGAAGGCACGATTACCAGTTTATCAGCTAAGGGGTAAGGCTACCCTTTGGTGGGAAGAAATCAAAACAGTAAGGAAAATTGACAAAGAGCAGGCTACATGGAATGAATTTCAAAAACATTTCAAAGACAAGTATCTAACTGAACATTATTATGACGAAAAAGCAAAGGAATTTCACGAGTTAAGATTTGGAACCTTAACCATGGATGAATATGTGACATGATTCACTTCCTTGTTACGCTATGTGCCTTACATGCAAGAGGAGAAGGCCAGAATTCAATGCTTCATCAGTAGCCTACCCAACTTTATGAAGGAAAAACTGGAGCTTGACTACCCCAAGATAATGGATGATGCAGCGCGGAAAGCCCGCATTTTCTACCGAAAATGAAATAGAAGAATGAAGAACGTAAAGGAGGGTCGAACAAGAAAGGTAGAAGCCTGATTCCAAACAAACACCCATAATTTGCTAGTGGCAGAAATGTACAGCAAAAACCTCTCAGCAAATTTCCAACTAGGAATCAGCGCAAAGTTGTATATTATGAAAACAGACAGTCAAAAGGAATCACTAGATCTGTTAATGACCAGCAGTCAAAACCGTCGCTGCAATGCTGGGGATGTGGAGAACCCCACTATTACAAAAATTGTTTGCATAAGGCAAGGACAGAACAACTATCAAATATGCAAGAAGCATCCGTGGTTGGAGAAGTGGCAAGGATCATGCCAAGAATTAATGTTGCTTTGGATGATCATCAAGCAGAATATCAACCCACCATGATCGAATGTGAAGGTATGATTGCTAAGAAACCTGTCTTTATTTTATTTGATCCAAGTGTGAGCTTAAGCTATGTTAGTCCTAAGGTGGTAGAAAAGTGTCAACTGCAGAGGTGCAAGTTTCCAAAACCATGGCTAGTTCAATTAGCCACCTGGACAAAAAGAAGGGTAATTGTAAAAACATAACGTTGTCCCATAACAATTTCAGGGCAACACATTTACGTTGACCTTAATATAATTCCTTTGGATTCTTATGACATTCTAATTAGGATGGATTGGTTGGAAAAATGTTGGTCCCTAATGGATTATAAACAAAAAACTATTAGTTTTATTGTTGAAACGGGCCAAAGGAAGGAACGCCAAGGAATTAAAACCAATACCAAGTTGCGTCCTATTATTGCTAATCAGTTAGGAAAATGTATCAGAAAGGGCTGCCAAATATATGTTATTCAGGTGGGGTTTACAAACACCAAAAATAAAATTACTTCCTTGGAAAACATTCCTGTCATTTAGGAATTTGTTAATGTATTCCCTGAATCCATTCCAAGTTAACCACCAAAGCATGATATTGATTTCACCATCGAACTAATTTTGGGTACAACCCCTATATCCAGGGCCCCTTCTCGCATGAGCATACATGAGTTAACAAAACTCAAAATGCAGCTTTAGGAGCTTGTAGACAAAAAGTATATCCACCCCAGTGTGTCCCCTTAGGGAGCTCCCATATTATTTGTATGGAAAAAGGATGGGACCCTGAGACCTTGCATCGATTATCATCAATTAAACAAACTAACAATCAAGAATAAATATCCTTTACCACGTATCGATGATCTATTTGATCAGGTGCAAGCAGCTAAAGTATTCTCGAAAATCGACTTAAGATCTGGCTACTATAAAATAAGTATAAAGGAGGAGGACATTTATAAGACAACATTTCGTACTCATTATTATCATTATGAGTTCGTGGTGTTGTTAGTTGGCCTCACAAATGCCCCAACCACTTTTATGAGTCTAATGCATGGTTCCAACCGTACCTTGATAAATTTGTATTGATTTCATTAATGAAATTTTAATATACTCTAAGAATTAGGAGGAGCATAAAGCACATCTGAGAATAGTATTTCAAACTCTGCAGGAAAATCATTTATATGCTAAGTTCAGCAAGTGCGACTTTTTCACAGATCAAATCCATTACTTGGGTCATGTTATTTTAGCGGATTGAATAGTGGTGGACCCGGAGAATATCAAAACAATTATGGAATGGACAGCTCCAAAGAATGTCGTTGATATCAGATCATTCTTGGGTTTTGTTGGGTACTACCATCGATTCATTGAGGGATTTTCAAAAATCACCTTTCCAATGACCTCCTTACAGAAAAAGGGGTGCATTTTCCAATGGACAACCGAGTGTCAGCAAAGTTTTGAAAGACTAAAACACCTGCTTACAACCGCACCTGTGTTAAAGGTAGCAGATCCGGAAAATTCTTTCGTGGTTTGCACGGATGCAAGTAAAGAGGGTGTTAGCAGAGTGTTGACACAAGAAGGAAAGGTTATTTCTTATGAATCATGGAAGTTGAAGGAGTATGAACAACAATATTATGCTTATGACCTTGATTTGACAGCAATAGTGCATGTACTAAAAATGTGGCGACACTACCTGTAGGGGAAGAAATTTATGATGTTAACGGATCATAGCAGCCTTACAAATTTCTTCAACCTGTCTAGCTTAAACACTCGATGGGCCAGATGGACAACATTTTTAAGTGAATTCGATTTCGAAATGAAACATCTTAAAGAGAATGAAAAGTAAGAAGGTTGTCGGAATTTATTTCAAAGTCTGTTTGTATTTATGAGGTCCAAATGAGCCAAGTAAGCTTAAATATTCCTGAAATCATAAAAGGAGCATCTATCAAAGATCTAGAATATAATTTCCTTTGGAAATGGACAAAGGAAGCCCTATTGAAAAAGGAAAAACAGAGTTCGAAATAAATTCCGACAACCTTCTTACTTTTAAGGACAAAATTTATGTTCCTAACCAAAATTCAATTAAATAATTGATATTGGATGAGTTTCATAGGAAACCATGTGTTGGCCACCTAAGTTACCAGAAACTATTTTTAGCCATCAAGAAAGGGTATTTTTGGCCCGGGTTAAGGAAGGATGTTACAGAGTACTTGTCCAAATGTTTGGAGTGTCAGCTGGTGAAGGCAGAACATCAGCATCCCGCGGGTTTGTTGCAACCATTTCCCATTCCAGAATGGAAATGGGAGACCATATCTCTAGATTTCATCATTGGCTTACTTCGCACCAGGAAGTAACATGACTCAATTATGGTGGTAGTGAAAAAATTAAGTAAAACTTCTCACTTCATACCTATGAAATCCAATTACAAAATTGTGGAGATCGCAGAAATATTTATGAAGAAAATTTTTCGTCTACATGGAATACCCTAAGTGGTGATTTCTGATAGGGATGTAAAATTTACATCCACATTCTGTAAAACTCTCTTTTCAGGATTGGGTACTCATCCAATTTTGTACTTCCTACCACCCTCAAATGAACAAACAGACCGAATGGGTAAATCAATTGCTGGAGGACATGCTACGCATGTTTGTGATGTAGCAGCCACATAAGTGGGAAGACTATCTCCATCTAGTGGAATTTATAATAATGGACATCATGAATCACTGGGAATGAGCCCCTTTGAAGTGTTGTATGGAAGAAAGTGCAAGGTGCCCATAGATTGGAATAATCCAGTTAATAAGCTAGCATTGGGTCCTGACATGCTAGCAGAAATGGAGGAGACTGTTAAGAAGGTTCGACAAAATCTAAGGGTGGCCCAAGATAGACAGAAAGTGTATGCAGATAAAAAGAGGACATGTAGATAATTTCAACCGAGGGATCACGTATATTTAAAATACCTAGAAAAGTTCCTTACAATGACGGGGTTGCACTAAGTTAACACCCCCATACTGTGGAGCTTTTCAAGTCTTGCAACGAATTAGGCCAATGGCCTATAATCTTGCACTACCAAGCCACATTTGGGTCCACAATGTGTTCCACCTGTCTTTGCTAAAAAAGTATGTGTATAACCCTCATCATATCATTAAATCAAAAAATATTCAGGTAATTGGTTAAGTGGGATATATGAATTTTGGATAGATTGTTTTGGAAAAGGGTTGTGACTATGAATTGTTTTTGTGCAGGTCGAAATGGAAGGAGAGTTTCTGGCAGAACCTCTTCGTATTCTCAATCAGAGAGAAACCACCTTGCGGAAGCAATCCATCACCCAGGTTAAAGTGCAGTGGAAGCACTTTGGCCCGGATGAGGCCACCTAGGAAGAAGAGAAATTTATGTGGAAAGCTTATTCCGCGTTGTTTTCTGAAAGTAGAGAGAACACCAAGGACGTTGTTCCTCATATGGGGGGGGGAATATGTAACAACCCAAAATGCATAAAAATTATTGTGGTTACTAAGCTAATCTTTACCATTTATTACATTATGATGTTAAATAATAAGCGACTGAGGCTGGAAGGCCAAGAAACATATATTTGGTTACCTAAATTTTTGGTAATTAGGAGTCCATATACTTTAGCAAAAATAGAAACTGCTTACATTAATTAAAAGAAACAGTTATAGAAGACAAATACCCATCTTCCCTAAAGGAAGATTTAGATGGGGGAAAAAAGATCCAGGAGATATCCTAGAGCTAGGTTGAATAAACCTGTGGGAGAATTCTCAAGAACAGTGAGAAAAAAATTACAGGACTTGATGCGGGATAGGAGTCCGAAGGCCCAAGGTACTAGACTGTAGCTAGAAATATTTAACTGTGAACCAAAGAAAGTGCTCGGGGGAGGGTCTGGACGTAATTGCCAGACTCATGGCTGGGAGGAGAGACTTTCTAGAAAGGATTGAATATTACAGGTTGCTATTATTGAACATATAAGTATCATAGAAAGTTCCATTAAGAATTAATGTTGGACTGTGGAAAAATGATTTAAATGACAAAATAGGACTTCTCATTACGAATTGATGCTAGAAGAATTACCTATGTACAAAATGATTAAATGAAGAAATTATTTGAAAGTGCATTAAGACAGAGAATAGAAATTACTAGTTACACAGATAAAATAATAGACAATATATGATGTTAATGCATGAAAGATATAACAAGTATGAAGAATAATCTTATATAGTAATTAAACAAACATATGCTCTTAAAGTGTTAAGTGTATTTCTCCTATAATATATAGTGGGACAATCTGTGTGAAACCCTATATGATTACTGTCAAATTCATTTACATATTATGCTATAGATTCAAACAAATATTGGTTAATACACCATAAACCATTACAGGAATAACTCAAGATTACTCATTGTAAAAGTCATGTTAACAAGGAAACATTCGAGAGATGTCGAATGAGTGTATGTGCTGCAATAACAATAAACCATGCGAAAAGTTACACGCCTACAGTAGAGATGGAAAGCGTAAAAGACTGTAAGTCATTTTAGAAGTAACCCAGGTGACTCCTAGTATAAACAAACCCTAAACAAATTATTCTGGAAGGGCCAAGCAAACTATGACAAATTCGCTAAATTTTTAATACTCTGAGTAAGAGAACATAGGCAATCTTGGCCCACCATTAAATAAAAAACGATACAACTAGAATATCATTTAATTACTGAAACGCATAAGTTTAACTGCATATATATATTTTACTGTAGAAATAGATTACAATTCCAAAATGGCTCAAATGGGTCGATATGACCAAAACCCTGAGAGTCCATTCAAGTATATAACTTAAGAAAAAAATAAGGCACAATAGAGAAATATCCATAGAAACTCATGGTCGATCAAGAACTGATAATTCTCCAAAATTACTGTGTCGTGCACAGAGATTGACTATTCTATTAAACAGTTAATTAATTAAGAACCAAAAATCTAAGTAACTCTTAGCGAAGAGCTCGACTCGATGCACAAGTCCTATGTTGTTGAGTAGATAATATTTTTGTAGCTAAATAGTTATGCACCAAAGATAAGTTGTGTGAACTTGGAAATGACCATTGAAACCGTAAGCCCCTAAACTTCTAAGGAACGTTGATGCAGGAGCATCAAGGCTAACTTTCATTTTTTATTTATGTAATAAAGGGGGGTGTGACATTTTAATTGTTTTATTAATTAATTTGTTATTTTTAAATAAAATAGGAGATAAATTCTAAAAGTGAGGATTTTGTAAATAATTCTCAAATATGAGATAATTTGGTCAGTTGAGGATGTAAAGGGATGAGAGATTTTAATTTAGAAATTATTTTCATTAATTTTGGGTGAGAGAGGATCCTTAGGGATTCAAAAGTGATTTTAGGATTTGTTGAGATATTTGGGGATTTTGTTGAGTGATGAAAGGGATATGAACCAGAATTGGTTCAATTCAAATTGTATAAATTTATGAGCCTCAAAGGAAAATTAAGGTAGGTAGGGTAGAATAGAAAGGAGAAGTAAAGCTTGGACAACCAAGGCTTGTAAGCCTCCGGCAATTGTAAGGTCATTACTATTGCACATCCGGCAAAGACAAAGTCTGTAAGTGCTTTCATTGTTAATGTAAAAAGTGGTTTTAGAATTGCGTAGTTCGATTTCTGGAGTGGAATATATCTTCTGTAATTGGGTTTAAATGAAGAATGCCCGTTTTATATAATTTGGTTGAGAAATCGTTGTTTATGAGTTCATTGCAAAACTATTGAAGACAAAAGACATTGAATCGAACATTAAATCCTATGTGAATGGTTAATTTGCAATATGATAGAAAATCGATCTGAATAATCGATGTTGTAACTGGGTTGTATTGTGACTTTGCACCGGAATAAAGGAATTGGTATTATTAATATCAATATTGTAGTGTTGATGGAATGTGGTGATGAAAGATGATTGGTTTTTATGAATTTTTGTTTTAATAAAATAATTTAAATCTATTTCTGAGAATCGATGTTATGGTTAGAAATCTGGTTGAATTCCCAATCGAATGAGGTATTCAAATTGGCAGATGACAAGTTGTGCTGATGCAGAGGTTAAAGTCCAGAACTAACATTGATATGCTTGTGGGAAACTACAGTGAAGGCGTAAGTATCAATTGTTGAAAAAGGAACAAAATCGACTCATAGTTCACACTACAGACATCGTTTCCAATCTGGGTAAATGACGAGTTGGGTTTGGGAATATAAAACAACGTTTCAGATAAATAATGAGTTCTGGGATTTGCGTTATAAGTTCACAGGTATGAATTAGTCAGATCCAATTGAATCGACTACCATTCTGAATTTTATGTGTTGTGCGCAGATTAAATGGAGATTTTATGTGTTGGATCGACGCTGATTGCGTTGAAGTGCAGAATGCTTAATTGCTAGGATTGTTCACCTATTGAGTTTGTGTTATGGATCCAAATCGATGGAGATTGATTCCAGTCTTAATTACAGTAAATAAATCAAGTTAAAACGCAGACAGTGTTATGGTAAAGTTGTGGGTTGATTCCCGTGTCATTTTATAATGCAAATGCAGAGTGATTTGAGTTTTATTAGCGCTGAAGAAATTGTGGGTAGTAAACTGAATTTGTAGGTTGAGTTCTGATTGAAATCGACTCTTATTAACGACTCTTTTTGTATCTAAACACACTGTCTTGGCGCTGGAAAGGCTATATGAACAAGTTAAAGATTGAACACTGGCATTTAAGACTGTATAGAAAAATGGCAATTGCAATATAATTACAGAGGTGCAGACACTGAGAATCATGTAATAGGAATTACAATTGCAGAAGTAAAATTTAACGAAGCATTTGGACTTAAGGGTGGAAACTTGAATTGAATAAAAAAGTAAAGACTTGCGCTATTGGAGGTAAGTTACTGAATTCTGGTCAAATATAAAGAGCGTGATCATCAAAAAAAGCAAGTTGAATCTTGTTTACATTGTTTGCAGTGGTATTAAACACATTGGGGCATTTGTGTTGTGAATTTTGATTGTGAACTAAAATAAGATATTAAAAGCCCTATGTAATGGAAATGAGTAATGATGTTTAATGGATGAATTGAAGAACTTCCATATGTACTGTTGAAATTTCTGAGTAGTGAGTTTTATTTGGATAGAGATTTGAGATGCATTTCTTATATGCATGGCATTGTTGGAAGATTCTGGGTTGCAGGCTCTGCCTGCGTCATTTTTGGTATCAGAGCTGGAATAGATCTGTTTGAAGATTCAAGTTTTTAAGTTAAGTTAATTGCATGTGATGAATGAATGTTAGATTTTGGAACTAATGAATATTGCAGCACAAAGATGCAGTGCAGTTGAGAAGTGAAACAAGTTCAACAAGATCTTGAAAGGTGAGCTGACATGGATTATTTATCTTTGGTTTAAAGGTTATGCTTGGATAATTTGATTTACAGGCATAGTAAAGAAATCTCAGCGGGAAGAAGTAGATCACAGCTAGAGTGCAGTGATGAAGGAGTCCAGCAAGGGATTCTAGGTGAATGTGGCAGAACCTAAAGATTCAACAGAGGCTGAATGAAAAGGACAAGTGTGTTCTTGGAAGTTGCAGATGAGAGAAGCCTGAAGGAGCAGTGGAGAAATGCTCAAAGGGTTCCAGCAAAGGACCGGGTGATTACCAAAAGACCAGATCCAGAGGGAAGGATTGGTGAGGTAAGTGGCAGCAAGAGAGTTTGCTGTTGTAGAGGCTTGATGCAACTCATGGGTGAGAAACTCATGGCGAAGGAGATGACTACTGAAAGTCATAAAGGAGAAAGAAAAGGTTTAGAAAGAGGCCATAGTAGAAAAGAGAAGAAATATGCCAAGGCGAATGGCATAAGACAACAGTTGACTCGGGAAGAGTATGAGAAAGAAAAAGCTGAGATAACAGTTTATCCTAAGCTATTGATGGAGTTGTTATAGGAAAATGTGAAAGACCAGAGACATGGTTTGCTGATGAGGAAGAGAGTGAAGTGGCAGAGGCTACAACAGAAAAGAGATCGACAGATAAACATGCAGCTAACAGAAGAGCTGAAGAAGCTTGAGCAGATGATGAGTATACAGTTGAGTCATGAAGAACTCAGAGCAACTGAGTTGAAAGTGGAGGTTTCCATTGGTAAAACAGAGGTGAAGATTATTGATGATTTTTTGAGTTATTGGGTAAATCCAGATCAACTGGATAATGTAAAACCGTGTATTTTTGTAGCTGACAATTGTGATGTGATTACAGGTATTACGGAGGAGGATGCGCAATCTTGTGTCGTTGTCAAAAGTATGGAAAAGACTCTTTCAGGAGATAAATACTCAGAAGAAGAAAGCAGCAATGCGTTTGTACTTGAAGCTCTTACAGTACAAGAGGAAGTTCTTGTGAATAAGGAAGAGGATCAGCTTGAAGAGCTGGTATATAAACCAATAGTTGAGACTGATGAACTTTGTGATTTTCAGACTGAAGGTTTGTGTGTGAGTGCAGGGACTATAAGTGATAGTGAAATGCTTCAGCAATGCTATAGAGAAATTGCATTGTTGGAATACTTGTTGGAGAATCCAGAGTATGACAGGGAGATTGCAGAAGAAAGAGTTCAGTACAGTGAACAAGAGGAGAAAGACATCATGGAAAAAGATGATATGAGAGGAAGACTGGTTAATAGTCTTGAGAGTTCTTTAGAGAATTCTTTGGGAAGAGAGAATCAGCATACTGATGTGCTGATTGAGAAGGAGAATTCAGAACAACATGTTAGTGTCGGTCTTGAAAGCCCTCCATCAGCGATCAAAGCTCTTTGCATTTGCATTCGTAGGTGTCTCATCAGTGTCAAATTTTGCATCCCGTTAGGCATGCCATAACCCTGATGGAGGAGTTGGTCTATTTATACCCCTCTTGGCTTTGCTGGATCAGGTCATATCAGTCATTAAGCTTTTTCAAGATTGTCTTGTTTTGTCTTGAGGTCAAAGTCCTAGGTCTAGGGTTTTGGTCATTTATCTCTGCAAGGTCATGTCTTTGAAAATCCATGAGTACTCAGCAAGCCAGAGGGAGGTTTGCAAACGTGTTTCTTCGATATTTTTATCTTGTACAGTGAATTTTCACCTTGGATTTAAAAACTCTGTTTTTAAAGCCAAGGTCATTTTCCGAGTTTTTGTAAATAAGTGATGAAATTTCAAAAGTCTTCAGCGGACAAAATGCAACCCTGGTCCCCTTCCCAAGATCCCTCAGATGATCTACCTGCAAAAAGAATCAAGTCAAAGCACTCAATGAGTCAAATTCAGGATAAAAGAAACCAAAAAGTCAATGTTATAAAGTGTCAAAGAGAAAACATTAGAAAGTGGGTTTGTGAATGAAATTTTTTCAAATGAAACTTATAAAAACCCAAATTCCCTCCTATCACTCTCATTGTGCATCCTAACGCTTGCAAGAGAGGTTTGAGAGAGTGATTGAGAGAAAGGAGCAAAGACAGAGCGATTTCGGGCAGCAGAGAGGGGCGCGACCCGTCGAGCCAGGTGCGCGACCTGTTGGGTGCGCGCGACCCGTCAGAGGGTCTCCCACAGTTCAGAAAAACAACGGGCGCGACCCGTCAGAGGGGCGCGACCCGTTGGGCGTGGTGCGCGACCCATTGGACTATTTTGCTGCAAACTCCAAACAAATTCCCTCAAACGCCCTCCAAGCTATCAAATTGTTCGAGGTAGGTGCTCTAAACATGGAATGGTTGCTGGTTATGAATGGTGGATGTCATGAACATGTTAAAATGATCAAAATTTTGCAAGTGAGACTCCTTTATATGGCTGCAATGTTAATGAGCAAACTGTGCTAGGGTTTGTGTTGTTTCAAGCTATTTTTCCCTTTGGTTTGTTTCCCTCCTTTCCCTTTCACTCACACTTATATGTTCATCTCTTTTCCCATATTATTTTACAAATGAAATGCAAATCTTTCCCCATCCCTAATCACTAAAATGAAAACCCTATCCCTCTCCCAAAGCATCCAAAAACAAAATTCAAAACCCTAGTTCTCCTCCACCATATGCATGTGTAAATAACAAAAAATGTTGGTAAATATGTCAGCATGTTTTGTGCATGGTTTCCCTATTTCCCCTATTAATACATGTATGTATATTCCCATGTTCACTTTCATATATGTTTTTTCCCATATGCAATGATCTTTGCAAATGATTTCCCAATTATAAATATGTATTCCTATATGCATAATGATTTGCAACATTTCCCTTAAAAATTCCCTGTTATATTTATATATTCCCATTCCTTGTTAAAAGATCCCTCCCTTAAAATTTCCCTCATGTCTTTTTCCCCTTGAAACAGCATAGAGTTCAGCACTTTTTGCAGGCAGAGACAGCAATTCAGTTTGTCCACTTTGCTCCTAAACCATGTCAGAAATCGAAACTTATGAGCAAAGTGATGACCATTCATCATCTACAGAGGTTGAGGTACAGAGAAGGCCTCGTAGGGGTGGTAAGGGTGGACATCATAAGCGAGAGGAGCCCACCTCTTTGGCAGAATTACAGGCTTGTCCTATGGCAGTCACTTGTTTTCAGTATATGTCTTGTTATCAGTTTTGTGAGAGGATCTCCCGGATTCAACATCACAGAGAGTTGGCCCGCCTCTTTGTTTTACATTTGCATGATGGACATGTCAATCTAGCAGGGGTAGATTTTACATTGACACCCGAGGTGATCTCACATGCTACAGGGATACCGAATGTTGGTGAGGTGTGGCCTAAGCGCAAGTTGCTAGATACTGTTCACTTTGAGCCTTATGTTCGACCACCATTCTTGAGACATTTAGCGGGTGTTTTTCCATTCAGATTTCTCCGGAGCGAGTATGCTCCCATCATGAGGCTTATTATGCACTATTTTACCCGTGAGGGCAGATTTTCACAGGTGTACTCATATCACATTCGCCTCTTGATGCACTTCACCCGAGTGAGGATGATGAACATCCCGGTTTTCTTATTTCAGAACATTCAGAAGATGGTGCCCATGTTGCAGAGGAAGACCCCGGCCCAGCAGTACAGGAGCTTATGTCATTATGGTTTGATTCAGCTCATAGTCTTGCATCAGTTGACACAGCAGGGTATCTCATGGGAGGAGTTTATCTCTCGTGAGTTTTTCACAGTGCCACCCCAGCCACATCATGAGGTAATTCATGAGGAGGGAGGACCATCTCAGCAGCCTGATATTCCGGTCACCCGACATGTCAGCTCCACACCTCTGGTCAACTATCAGAAAGGCCCAAGGGCCTTATTTGCAGCAGCTAGGCGAGTACTATCTCCACAGCAGGTGGAAGGGGTCTCGCCTTCATCATCAGCTCAGCGAGTGTTATCTCCACATCAGGTGGAAGGGGCCTCGCTCTCTTCATCAGCACAGGTAGCACAGAGGGGCAAACAACCTATGATTCATGAGGGTCCATCAGGAGTCCCACACACCGAGGTCATTGATCTTGAGGCCAGTTCTCCTAGCCGAGAGGCAAAGGAGATCATTCAGCATCTGAGAGCTGAAAATGATGCTTTGCAGAGGAGACTTGAGGGTGCCCAATGGACTATCACTTACATGGAGCAGCGGAACAAACAGCTGGAGGAGGAGAAAGCACTTGATGAGCTATGGAGGATTCGTAGTGACCGAGTCTTGAACCGAAGAAGACCCGGTGATCCATTGCCTGCAGACCGAGAGTCAATGCTCATCCAAGTGAATGCATACTTAGAGAGGCTGTTGGCTAAGGCCAACCAAGAGAAAAAGCTGCTGAGGAATATGAAAAATCATTATTGGGCAAGGATGCATGTATGCAAAGCCAAAATGAAAGTTTTTCAAAGGAGGTTGACCGAGGCCCAAAAACAGAGAAAGAAGCCAAATCCCCTCCGCATCTTGGCTGAGGCTTCACTCAAGGATCATGGCACTCATTAGCCTAGCCACAGCTCAAATCCCAAAAAATTTCTGAAAGTTTTGGGTAATTTTGGCAATTTTTGGAAATTTACAGGTTTTGGCTCCTCAACGGGTCTCACCCCCGGTGAGACCCTTTGTCATGGCAGCTCCTTTTTGCAAAAACTCAGCATTTCTAGATTTTTCATGCAAAGTTACATATGCCTATGGATGGACTTGAGTTTTTATGGAGTTTTGGGCCTCCAAAAGGTCAAAATACAAGCAAAATTTGACTTTCTGCCGTTTTTTTGAGTTCCAGAAACCAGTCTTGGGAGAATTAAGTTTTGATAGGGAAAATGACCTCCAAATCCAAAAATTCCAGTTGGGTTGGAAAGTAGACTCAAATACCTTTCCAACGAGCTATCACGCACCTGATTCTGACATTGGTAAGTGCCTCAAACATCGCTCCAAAAGCGTGCGACCCGTCAGGCAGAGGTGCGCGACCCGTGAGGCAGGTTTTGCCAGATTGCACTGTACAGCCCAGAAAACGCAGATTTGACTCAGTTTGACTTTTTGGGGTTGAATATTATTATCTTTGATGTAATTTTGTAACTCTAAGACACTTTTACTCTTGTTTAACACTTCTAGAAGATTCATTCATGTAATGGGTAAATATGTAATGTATGAATTGGTTTCCAAGTTTATAGAGGCAAGTTGTTTTGACTGCCTAGATTTTAGTGCTCAGTTTAGAATTAGTTGAAACAACTCCTAGAAGGATGAGCTCGACCCCTAGAGGCAAGGGAAGAGGTTGGCTTGCCTATATTATGTATTTTCTTAATCATTTTCAAGGGTTGGAAGGTTGGACTCTTGAGGGAGAAGCTATCATTGTATATTTTCACTGTATCTCTACAATTTTTGGCTAAGGAAGACCAGGGTTTTGCAGTCATCTTTGGGATTCTTGTGGACTCATGTGTTGATGGTGTGTTTTCTCAATGTTCTTGTAAGCTTTGTTATGTGATTCATTTCCTTTCTTTACTACTGCACATTAAACAAATGAAGTGTTAAAGTATGAATTCATGCTAGCCATGCTTTGCTTTTAAATTGGTTTAATTTCAATGTTTTCTACTATCTAAAGGGAATTCAAAGTCATTGTTTGCTCTCTTTAGCTCCTCATCTTTCATTCCTGATCATCCATCTCAATCAAAGGCATCAATACGGTCTCCTACCTCGCCCCAAGGAACCCCCTGCAGAAACTGTGTCAAATCCCCGCACCCAAAATTGCAATTCCTCAAATTGCCACCAAAAACCCAAAAAAACCCCAAATCAACCTTTTTAATCAGTTTACTAGCCTAATATCAGTGTTACCTTGTTGGTCATCTCATCCCATTGAAGATCTGCCGAGATTGACCGGAGAGAGCCTTCTCCTACCCCGTAGGGCTAGCTACGAGGCTAAATGGTTTGATGTAGCCTTGAGGTTTACCTTTCTCAGCCTGAGGTGAAATTTCAAGCGCTAACACAGCATACTGAGGTGCTGGCAGAGGGAAGTAAGGCACTGATGCCTTATGATTTTTTTTTAACAAGTGTTTTGTGAATGCAGGTATTATCGCAGGTGTTGAAGGACATTTGACTCAGTTGAGCAGTCAAATGAAGGAGAAAGACAAGAATTCTGTGGAAATTTCTAATCCATGGGATGAGGGCGTTATGTTGCTGGAAAGGATGTTGAATGATCAGAATTCAGTGCAAAAAGAATCTTAATTTGAGAATTGGGAGTTGCAGGTGCATAGATATGAAGATAACAGAAAGGAGTACATAATGTACCAGTCCAGTAAGTTACTGATAGGAGAAGGCAAGGAAGAAGTTTTCCATTGTAGAAGACAAGAGGGCATGAATGATTGGGTGGCAGTAAGAAATGAGAAGGTAAGAACGGAAACAAGTATAGAAGTAAGAATAGGAGCAAGTATAGAAGCAAGAAGTCAACAAGTGACGGTAAAAATTGAACGAGTAAGAACTGAGCAAGCCGTCTTAGCTTAGCAGGCAGCAAGAAATAAGTAGCTTGAAGAATTATTGGACAAGGAAATTGAATTAATTAGAAGAATCATGTTGAAAGTGTCTCAGAGGAAGACATCAGCAAGGAAGAGAAGTAGCAGAAGCAACAACAAAATAAAGACAGAGACAGATTGTGAAAGTGCAGCAAGTGGAGCAAGACAGCATAAAGTGTGGAGACCTGGAGAAGAACAACAGACAGAAGCAGCGACAAATGGAAAGTTGCAGCACAAGATATGGGATCCAGGCAAACATAGATCTGAACACATGATCAGGCGATCATGATTAATTTCAAACTTGGGAGTCTGATGCAGGAGCATCAAGGCCAACTTTCATTTTTTATTTATGTAATAAAGGGGGGTGTGACATTTTAATTGTTTTATTAATTAATTTGGTATTTTTAAATAAAATAGGAGATAAATTCTAAAAGTGAGGATTTTGTAAATAATTCTCAAATATGAGAGAATTTGGTCAGTTGAGGATGTAAAGGGATGAGAGATTTTAATTTAGAAATTAGTTTCATTAACTTTGGGTGAAAGAGGATCCTTAGGGATTCAAAAGTGATTTTAGGATTTGTTGAGATATTTGGGGATTTTGTTGAGTGATTAAAGGGATATGAACCAGAATTGGTTCAATTCAAATTGTATAAATTTATGAGCCTCAAAGGAAAATTAAGGTAGGTAGGGTAGAATAGAAAGGAGAAATAAAGCTTGGACAACCAAGGCTTGTAAGCCTCTGGCAACTGTAAGGCCATTACTATTGCACATCTGGCAAAGACAAAGTCTGTAAGTGCTTTCATTGTTAATGTAAAAAGTGGTTTCAGAATTGTGTAGTTCGATTTCTGGAGTGGAATATATCTTCTGTAATTGGGTTTAAATGAAGAATGCCCGTTTTATATAATTTGGTTGAGAAATCGTTGTTTATGAGTTCATTGCAAAACTATTGAAGAGAGAAGACATTGAATCGAACATTAAATCCTGTGTGAATGGTTAATTTGCAATATGATAGAAAATCGATCTGAATAATCGACGTTGTAACTGGGTTGTATTGTGACTCTGCACTGGAATAAAGGAATTGGTATTATTAATATCAATATTGTAGTGTTGATGGAATGCGGTGATGAAAGATGATTGGGTTTTATGAATTTCTGTTTTAATACAAGAATTTAAATCTATTTCTGAGAATCGATGTTATGGTTAGAAATCTGGTTGAATTCCCAATCGAATGAGGTATTCAAATTGGCAGATGACAAGTTGTGCTAATGCAGAGTTTAAAGTCCAGAACTGACATTGATATGATTGTGGGAAACTACAGTGAAGGCGTAAGTATCAATTGTTGAAAAAGGAACAAAATCGACTCATAGTTCACACTACAGACAGCGTTTCCAACCTGGGTAAATGACAAGTTGGGTTTGGGAATATAAAACAACGTTTCAGATAAATAATGAGTTATGGGATCAGCGTTATAAGTTCACAGGTATAAATTAGTCAGATCTAATTGAATCGACTACCATTCTGAATTTTATGTGTTGTGCGCTAATTAAATGGAGATTTTATGTGCTGGATTGACGCTGATTGCGTTGAAGTGCAGAATGCTTAATTGCTAGGATTGTTCACTTATTGAGTTCGTGCTATGGATCCAAATTGATGGAGATCGATTCCAGTCTTAATTACAGTAAATAAATCAAGTTAAAACGCAGACAGTGTTATGGTAAAGTTGTGGGTTGATTCCCGTGTCATTTTATAATGCAAATGCAGAGTGCTTTGAGTTTTATTAGCGCTGAAGAAATTGTGGGTAGTAAACTGAATTTATAGGTTGAGTTTTGATTGAAATCGACTCTTATTAACGACTCTTTTTGTATCTAAACACACTGTCTTGGCGCTGGAAAGGCTGTATGAACAAGTTAAAGATTGAACGCTGGCATTTAAGACTGTATAGAAAAATGGCAATTGCAATATAATTACAGAGGTGCAGACATTGAGAATCATCTGATAGGAATTACAATTGCAGAAGTAAAATTTAATGAAGCATTTGGACTTAAGGGTGGAAACTTGAATTGAATAAAAAGTAAAGACTTGCGCTATTGGAGGTAAGTTACTGAATTCTGGTCAAGTATAAAGAGCGCGGTCATCAAAACAAGCAAGTTGAATCTTGTTTACATTGTGTGCAGTGGTATTAAACACATTGGGGCATTTGTGTTGTGAATTTTGATTGTGAACTAAAATCAGATATTAAAAGCCCTATGTAATGGAAATGAGTAATGATGTTTAATGGATGAATTGAAGAACTTCCATATGTACTGTTGAAATTGCCGAGTAGTGAGTTTTATTTGGATAGAGATTTGAGATGCATTTCTTATATGCATGGCATTGTTGGAAGATTCTGGGTTGCAGGCTCTGCCTGCGTCAAACGTTTTCCAAGCTTTCATGAATTAAGCAGATAGGGGAAGGTACCTGGAAGAGCCGCAAACAAGGAGGAAGTTAGTATGAGGTTAACCAACAGCGAAATTTACAAATGCATAATGTCGGAAAGAGGAATAATTCATACCTGAAACTGGAGGGTTTCCGCATCGAGCAGCCCACCTACAAATACATCAAACCTCATTAGTTAATGGATTCAAATTCGAAAGACTATAAATACTTAGGATAAAATCCAGTGGTTTATGAGCTTACCTCCCAAAAATAATTGTCGGAGCAGAGCCTCTTCCGTAGCTTTGGAAGACCATCGAAATACCCTGGAAAAAGGTGGCAACTCTTCAGTCTCGATACTAGATGGAGTTCCAAACAAACTCAGAAAATGCAAACTATCAAAACTGCTTGAAGTCACATTGCCAAGGTTACCTACCTTTGCCAGACTGAACATCGTAACCGAGGAAAACTGCATAAGGATTAGTTATCGACTTAAGACCTTCACCAAACGAGATCGTCGCAGAACAACAAAAACCTCAGGTCAATGAAAACAATGAATCCACCAAGTGCCCTATGCGCAAAATTGGTTAGGGGTTAAATCCTAAACCCTCCCCACCGTTGGATTGCCTAACAGAAATCAACGAAGATAAAGTAAGATAGGTGTCGCAGGACATTAGAACCAGTTGGCAGATGCATGCAACATCCCTGGTAGTCATCATGTCGTGTGTCCCAGCGAGCGAGGACCAGCTAACCAAAGTTTGGGCAGGGATGGCTAACCCATCGGAGGCCATGTGAGCATTAAACGCTAACCACCGTATAAACCTTATAGACTGTGTAATATAAAATCACACACAAAATATGCATAAGTGATGTCCGGTGCTACGTGTTGTAATCAATAAGTATTAATGACTGGAGTTGTCTTTAGTGCCACTTTTTGGACTTTCTCGTGTTGGAATCCGGCGGAAAAATTTGAGCTAAAATCTTGATTTGTGTTATTTAAACTAGTTTTTTGAGTGTATATATGGATTCAACACCGTGAAAAAACCCTAGGGCACTTCAATTGTGGAGAGTTACATATCAAGCTTGTGATTTCAATAAATTCTTGCCGGATTTTATAGAAATTAGATCAGAAAAACCTACCGGAAAAGCTTCCAAAAAGTCGCACTAAAGACAACTCCTTAATGGCTTCCGTAGATTATTACAAGGATAAGTATCGAAGGTCGAATATGGTTCCATGTAAAAACAAAAGAAAATTATATTATATTTATTTTTTAGGTTTTAGTTTTATGACTGTTACAGAGGGGTTGTGTAAGTTTGTCTGTCCGAATGTCCCCATCAATGGAGTTGACACACGCCCCTTAATATATATATATATATATATATATATATATATATATATATATATATATATGCTCTAAATTGAAAAATAATGTCGGACATACTAAAAAAAATCAATATGTTGTAAAATAATTAGAAGTAAAAAGAACTGTGTGAGTAAGATGTTTAAATATTATAGTTTTCAAAAATATTTCAATGGGGGACTTAAATAAACTTTTTGAAGTTCTATGTTAACTAATTTGTGTGAGAAATTTGATCCCTCTCGGCTCATTCAATATCATTTAAAATAGATTTACATTTATTATGCCAAGAGGCTTTCCACCCAGTACATGACATGAGGGAGATGTTGTCAGGTAAAAAAATTGTATATGTGTATGTGGGAGATGTTGTATGTTACTTTAAAAATCAATGTCATCCATAAATAAAATACATAAATTTTCACCTTTATTTTACATCACACTTTATATAGTGAGATAAAGTGATTGGAATTAAAAATAAAAATTACTTTTTAGTATGGGGGATATATGTAATTCTAGAAATGTTTAACGTAAGCTAATGTAAACATTTTAATTCAGTGAAAATAAAATAACAATAACAAAATGAAAATAACCATACAAAAATTAAATAATAAAAAAAATAAAAATGACCCATGGTTTTAAGAATCAATGGTATTGACCCACAGTATTCATGTGGAATATAACATGTTTAAGGGGGAAATTAAACTAGCCTAAATCTATCTTAGTTTGATGCTATATTTAGATAGTTGATGTTATATCTAGATACATAATTAGTTATAAAAAATGATGGTGTTGAATCGATGTAGCCTGTAAAGGTAAAAAAATTATAGATATGTTCGTTGGGTGGGGAAAATATTAGGAAAAATGTAATTATTACATTTTATCTAATATTTCTACCTACCTCCATCCACTTTTTACTAAGTTATATTCAATAAAATATAATATTGCAATATTACATTTTACCCAATATTCTGTCTCAACAAGGCCACTTCTTATAGTCATTTTTCTTTATATTTGAAGTTTAAAAATAAACAAAATCAACTATAAAATTAGCAGAGGTGATGGGAAATATTGAGTAAAACTTAATATTATTACATTTTAATTAGTATTTCACTGCCAGTTTTTATTGGGTGTGGGTGGTAACAAATATTGAGTAACATATAATATTGTAATAGTATATTTTATCCAAAGTTTCCCCTCACCAATTCTCTTTTTATTAAAAAAACCTTTATATTTGAGGTTCATAAGTAAACTTAACTCCTATGTAAAAATTTGATCCCAGTATGGTAGAGATGTTGTAATATTTAACATTTTAACTAGATAAAAATAAAAAACATGGAATTAATAATTATAATTATAAATAACAATTAAACCAACCTTGTCTATGGATCTACCAAGTGCAAATCAAATTTTTTGAGATGCAAAACTCTTTTAAAGTGAAAAAAGATTTGATCCCTCTCCCCGTTTGATAAATCCGGAATTAAAATAGATCTAAACTAGTATAAATGTATATTAGACCATATTTAATACATTATAGAAACAAAAAATTATTTATTGTAATAACCCCAGATTATGTAAATATGAAATTTACTGTGGTAAAAGACATTAATACAGTTGTTGTTTATGTTTAAAAACAAAACTGTGACAAACTATTTTTGATGAAAGTAATTTAAATATTTTCTTGAAATGTTGGCAGCCTCTAAGAGGTGGATTTAAAAGAAAGAGATCAGTTATATTAACTGATGGAAACTACCCTCCCAAAAAACAGGAAAAGTCCTGGCTGTAGGGGGGAAGTTCTGTGCTGTGTGGACAGACAGAAGGGACCTTTTTTCCAAGAAGAAAAAAGAGGAAAACAAAAAAAGAAGACTGGTTAAGTCTGGTTAGGACCAGATAACCAGGCACAGAAAGTGCACAAATCTTGTTGAGGGCTGGAGGCCTGCAAGATGGCTCGGGGGGAGAATTCCGTCTGAGAGATGGATCTCATGGCTGGGTGGAAGAGCAAAATCAAGGTACATGTGACTTGTCTGAGAACCCATTTCCGACTCTGGTGAATCAGGTACAGATTCAGACTGCAAGTCCCTGATTGATTATGAATACACAGTGAATTTAGTAGACAGACAGGAGCTTTGTTTTATTTCCTTAATACTGTCTTAATAATATTATAACTGCACAAATGTAGTTTTAGATTAAGGGACTGACTTGTCAGACACCAGACATGGTCCAAACTAAACTCACTGTAAATCTGGTTACATAGATGTATTTAGATAAGACTGATTCTTGATGTATTGAAGGGTTATTCAAGAACCTGGTTATGAAATAACAGACATAACATAACCTCGTCAGAGAGACAGAGGTACCGTCCAAGAAAAGAGAAGCTAACAGTGGAGTAAACGTGTTGCATACGGATATTAAACAAGTAGATACTGTAATGTAACAGCGGGAACAGGGTTTGAACCTCTGAGTCTGGGTAGAAGACCCGACTGTAGTCGGATTCAGTCTCACCGACAGAAGAGATAACCTATAAACCTACAGTTATTAAGACGAATGACTGTTGATGTGGAAACAAGAAACATAAATAAACCATATCAGACGAATAGAGTCTGTTCTGTAACGATGCAAAATAAGAGAGTGAAGATCATTTTGTATTCTGTCATACTACGTTATTAATTCACAGTATTTACAGACAATAATAGAGAACCCAGTTCATTGGAGCATGAAACAAAGACGAGACAAGTATATAAATGCAAGAAAATCCTGTGCATGTTATTCAAAAGAAATTGCAGGTATTCACTTATATACACATTCTCGTAAAGAAAGAAGGAAGTGAAATATTGCTATTTAGATAACCGAATGCATACTGTTCAAAATATTGCCGTATAGTTAACCGAATGCATACTATTCAAAACCTAGCAAATAAGGCAGATGCATAAAGAATACAGAGCGAACGGCATGGAGTAATCATTATAACCTGAGACAGTTATGAGGATACTGCTATGAAAACGAGCAAAACTAGCAACTAATAATATAAACCCCATACACTGTTTTGGTACGGTGAGAATCACAGAGTATATATATTCATTTGTTATACAAAATGTAAACTGCCCTGAGGGCGCAAATAGAGTCACAGTTCACATATAAATTACAAGGTTCTATATACAGACTACAACAAAACAATACCCGAGTGGTAAAATCTTGAATGTTACAGCTGTTCATACGTTAAATGACTGAAACCTTCAAACAAAGCCTAAATCCATTAACCAGGTCTGCGCGCCACGGCCAGATCCGAAACCCCATGTCTAAGAGCAGATATGGCAAACCAAATCCGGGTATGCCGCAAGGGGGCAACCATACAAACAAAGGAAGACCATAAACACATGTAACGAACTATGGAGAGTTCCGCCGTGCTTATTAACTAATCTGGCGGGTATGGACTCGACCAGTCACAAAGAAAATTAAATGCAAGTCATGAGGGCTCTCTGAGGAGAATACCTCGGTCAGCGAAGCAAGAAGGCCCTCATTCGAACAGCGGTCTGCAATCATAACCTAAATAGCTTAAAATCGATGAACCGTGAAGCTTTTGTATACAGTGGCAGAGAAACCGAGTTTTTAAAGCTTACCTGTGGCCGCTGCGAGGGTGAAACCGTCATGGATAGCCGCTTGACACCACCGGTGGGGTTGCATAACCCAGCTGCGTGCCCTATGAGCAAAAGAATACAAGTCTGTAAGAAATCGTAACAAATAAACCAACTGTAAATACATGCGGTACACTTAGAATCGAGACCATTACCTGTGTAGTATTGAAGGCGGCCACTGCACAGCTCCGGAGTAGATGCAGGTTAAGTAGATAACGCTGATGAGAATGAACCAGAGGTGGAACGCCGAGACGGAGTCGGAGGAAACAAACGAAAGAATAAACCCCGTGACTGCTTGGTTGAAGTTATGTAATGCCTTAAACCCTCGATCGAACCTCAACCCTTCGATCCATGGGAGAGATCCTGTCCGTCCATGCAAGGCGGGAACGCAAGGCGAAAAGGCCGAGAACACGGTGATCGAGATGTCACATGGCCAGAGGAGCCAAGCAATGCCACCTCTCGCTATAAGGACGGATGTTATTAAGGCAAGGGTGAGTTGGCGCCTGCAAGAGCTGCGGCAGGACCACCAAAGCCTGCGCCTCATTAATACTCACAACTGTTGGGTGGACTAACAGCTAAGTTCCACCGAGAAGTCAAAGGTTACACCGAAACCCATTGACATCATATGTTATTGCCACGCAGCGTATGTAAACCAAGATTACAACAGAAGTTTAACATAGGATTAATAAGCTGTGTAATGTGTGGTAGTAAGTATGTGAATAATTCTATGTGAGTTAAATGTGCGTGCAGACATTAAAGTTGCATCAAGCAATGTATAGCAAGATTAATTATATAGGCGTATATTAAATTTTTTTTTTTTATGTATGTGGTCTAAGGTGTGACATTTATCTTTAAAAAATAAATTTATATTTAATTTTAAAAATTTTGTTTTACTTATAATTTGTTAAGTAAAGATATATTATAATTAAATAATAAGTTTAATAAAATATTTTTTACATTTAATTTTTAATAATTATTTACATAATCTAAAAATAAAAATTAATTATTAAATTAATAAAAAAATAATTAAATAATAATACATTATAATTTATATATAATTAAATCAATTTCAATAATTAATAAAAAATTTAAACTCAACTTTAAAATTAAAATTTAAGAGTCAAGCTAACTTATATAAATGTATATGGGATCATATTTAATACACATAGAGTCAACAAGGTATCAATACATAAGTTATCATAATTTATATATAATCAAATCAATTTCCATAATTAATACAAAATATAAATGTAAGAGTCAAATGAACTTAAAAATGATTTTCTTGTGATTAACACTTCAACTACCCTTCATGGTCCATCCCCATATTATGAAATTTCTTTTTTCAAACACCTTTCCCAAAAATTCTATTTCTTTTAAGACTACTCTTACCTGACCGATATCATAATATTATAAACCAACCAAACATAATATTATTATAAACAATGATAATGTTATCAATCAATTTTAACAAGCATTATCTAGATGGGGCATATGGCATCTCGGCACCTTTTAAGCAACAAGTCATGGCTGCACTTTGCTGCTGTTTGAAAATGTAAGTAGTGGGTCCCATGTGATGCGCACCATGATGGACCATTGTGCAGAGTTTAGAAGAATATTCGCATGTTGTGCCATTTTTGTGGGGACAATAAAGTTGTGCAGAGTTGAGAAGAATATTCGCATGCTGTGCCATTTCTGTGGGGACAATAAAGTTGGAGGAGAGGGTTCCACGGTGGAGGAGACCTCTCGTTCATGGGTAACTCTCCGGTTCGTAAGATTGTGGGGTTCGTAAGATTGTGGGGAAGGGTGTAGGAAGGTTTTATTTCCAACTTTATTGTATAATAAATGAGGTTTGACATGGAGCTGATATAATAAGTTATTTTTTTCTCTTCTCTCATCATCTGACATTTTATTATATCAACTTCATATCTGGCCACATTTACTGTGCAATAGGATTGGAAATAAAGCTTTACAGCTAATTATATTAACCTCACAGTTTATTATATCAACTTCATATCTGACCACATTTACTGTGCAATAGGATTGGAAATAAAACTTTACAGCTAATTATATCAACCTCATAACCTCATATCTGGCCACATTTACTGTGCAATAGGGTTGGAAATAAAGCTTTACGTGTGGAACGAGCTGAATTTAAATTTACTTTGACGTGCTTTCGTAGTAGTAGCTGGATTAGCTTGTACGAGTTATAATGATGCATCCCAAGCTCAGTCAAGTAAAAACGATCAGGGCCAGATTCTTTTTATTTTTAATTGGAATGGGCCATCGGCAACCGCTGTGATAATGATGCATCCCAAGCTCAGTCAAGTAAAATCGAGCGGGGCCAGATTTCCTTTTTTTTTTTAATTGGAATGGGCCGTCGGAAACCGCTGTGACGGTGCGGAGAAATGATATAAAATTGGCATTGGAAGTTGAGAAGTCTTAATTCGATTTTGAAATTGTAATTGGCCATTGAAAAATGTTCGGTATTTTTCAATGGGAAATACCAAAACCAGACATTCTAACACCACAGAGCCAATGCTCTGTTTCTACTGTTCCAGGACCTTTGTGCACAGGGAAGCTTTTAAAACAAATCTACTCATAACAGAGTATTACACAGCCATAAAAATATTTCTATTGATTAAAATACAAAGCCTGATACAAACTTCATCCTCTTTCACTCAGAGGGATTTTCAAAGAAAACTTACATTCAGCAAAAACTCTGTTTTCACCTGAGAAATTACTGTGCTGGGTTTACTGCAGTAAAACCCCTTTTACATTTACTGGTGTAAAAACCTTCTTTTACATGCTGCTGTAAAAACAAAATTTACACATGCTTACCCAAGAAAATTATATGCCTCCCCTGCTTGCGGTGTTTTACTTTTCTTCACTTCCAGTTAAAAAAAAAATTACAGATGTGCTCTCACCTTTTCTTTTCTTCATGCACTGCTGTGCAAAACCACACATGGTTTTTCGCTTTTACTGCACCTTCGTTTTACAATGCTCCACCATTTCCTTTATGCACTGCTGTGCAAAACCACACATGGTTTTTCCCTACACAAAATTACATCACCTGGTTCTATCTTTTTACACACTGCTGTGTGTTATCATTCACATTTTAATTTCATGTGCAATTCACTCATCTGCGAAAAATGAGCACACACTAGAAACATATACCAAAAAAAACATTAAAGATGGGGCGATGACTTGCCCATACCATTCTTTAAATTTGCCCATACTCCCGCTGAAATAAAATTAAAAACTTCACCAAAACTTACCAACCCACAGTAAATTGCATTTACTGTTTTACTGACATTTACTAGCGGTAAAGGAACTTTTACTTCACGTCAAATTTATTTGTTGCTGACCTGTACTTTAACCATTGACTTTATTTGCATCGCATCGCAACTTTTCTCATGTCAAAGACCCCGACTCTATGACATTGCCGATAGCGATGTGCCGATGCGATATCGGCGATCGCTTATCGGAAACACAAAAGCTCCTTTATAATTCCTTCACTTCGACTTTGCCGATGCGATATCGGCGATCGCTTATCGCAAACACAAAGGCTCCTTTATAATTCCTTCACTTCATTTTGCCGATGCGATATCGGCGATCGCAGTTGAAATTATATTTTCAACACTCCCCTTTAATTTCAACTGTCGGGCATTCAATCATACCCAAACACTTCCTCACATAGAGCAATTCACCAACTGCTTCTGATGCAGTTCCACAACCAATTAAAATTGTCTTCCTCTTAATAGAGGGGTTTACCTGAGACTCTGCTTAAGAGCACCTTCCTCATGACAGAGGGATTCACCTGTGATTATGCTGAAAAGCATCTTCCTCTCAACAGAGGGATTCACCAAGGAACGCTTCAGTTCCACAACCAATTTCTGTTATCTCAGAAAATTACAGTTTCAGCCACACAGGCTGTTGCTGAAACACGTGTTTCAGCATCTGGCAGACAGTTGCTGAAACACGCCTGTAGAATGCATTGCTGCTCCAAAACACAACGAGAGCATCTTCCTCTTAACAGAGGGATTTCAACATGCCTGCTTCAGAGGCACTTCAATCTGTCCAAATTGACACTACTGTGTCTGCCTGATATTTTACACTGCTGTGTGTGAAAATATCTTCATTCGCATTGCTCTTCACAATGGCACTCAGGTTGCAATATGCTCTACACTGCTATTCATTACAGACTCTGTCTTCTCCTGAAAAACATTACACTGCTGTGTGTAAAACTTTCAATACATTTATGCTGCTGCATATACAACTGTCTTAGCACTGCTATCTCAGCAACTCTCTATCAGCACTCTGTTTCAGCAACTCTGTCTCAGCAACTGCTGTTTCAGCACTGTTGTTTCAGCACTCTCTCTATCACTGCACTGTTGTGCATAAAATAACTTCTCAAATTGCCCTTGCGCTGCTGCGCATTCCTTTCACATTTAACAACAAAAATACGCACTGCGTGCTCCCCTTCATTGATTACACTCGCACTACTGTTGTGCCATTACCTTTCATTTCTTCAACAAAAATTTCATGCTGCTGCATTTTCTTATTTGCATTGCTGTGTAAAAGCACATTTCTTCATTCTCTCTTAGTTCTGGTTTCATTTTCTTCGCACTACTGTGCTTCTCCTTCTTGCCATCACGCTGCTGCCTTTTCTTATGCACCCTTGCTTCACACAATCTTAGTCATCATTTTTTTTACACAATGCACTATTGTGCAATTCCTTTGGCTTTCTGCTGCCACACACATTCTTATACATTCAGTGTGCATTAAAAATCTGTTGTCCCTGTTCTTCTTTATGCATTTCTTTGCATGTTGCATTGCATACAAAAAAAAACATTACATTTTTCACTGCTGTGTGAAAAATTTCATTGCATCCTCAGCCACTGGGCATTTACGCTCTGCTGCGTTTTGCCTTCTTCTTATTTTCTTCTCACTGCTTTGCATTTTCATTCCCAATACAAAACATTTCCATCTGCTGTGTATTATACTCACTCTGCTGTGAGTATATTCTCTCACATTACATAGAAGGAAACTACCTTCCATTGCTATGCATTTCAATGCATGTGCACCACAAAAAAAATTTCAAACTGCTGTTTTGTGTTCTATCTTCCCACTGCTGTGAGGGTCTCCATGCTTTGCATTTTTCTATTATCTCGCTGCTGCTCTTTACATTTCAGCGCTGCCATTTTTCTTCTTTATGCATTTCTGTGCATATTGCATAAACACAAAGCAAAAACATTGCTGATTTCATCACTGATGCATATTACCTTTTAGAGGGATTAACAGTGATTTCATTTGCAACTGCTGCACTGCAATACATCCTCCATCAACAAATGACTGTTAATACAGTTCAGCAAACAAAAAAAAAATTACAAGCTCCCCTTTAATGTGTGCTAGTCTTCTTTTAGCAGACTCTTCTCAAAACAAATTTAGATCCACTGGGGAGTTCAAGGGGTTTTCAGATTGCCTTTCCTTCCTTCTCCACACTTGTGTAACTTTCTTCTTTTGCATGGGTCTAGCTTGCATAGGAGCCCATGTTAAGTTACATTCACGTGCCATATGCCCAATGTTATGACACTTGAAACATTCTACATTTTTCATGAATAAAGATTCATGATTTCTTCTTGTGAAATTATTTCTTGGAGATTTTCGGAGACCACAACATTTATCTTTATGAAATGTTCTACATTCTTTTGCCATGTGACCAAAGTTTGAGCAAGCATAACAATAACCATAAAATGAACTTTGGTACCTGTGAGATGGAGGTTTCCTTGATGCACTTCTGAAGCCTTGCTGCCTTGAGATCCTTTGTTGATGACCATTGCATCTTGCCTCTTTGACATCAGCTACATTTCTTCTTGAAGCTGATTTTCTACTTGGAGCAGGATTCCTTCTATTGCTGCCTTCATTTTTCTCCTTGCCTTTGCTGGAACTAGGAGCATCACCATCTCTTTCTGGCTTCTTCACATCTCCTTTGCTTAAAGCATCCTCATCCTTGTTTGAGGATTCACCTACATACCCAAGTCCTGATTTATCAAATGGAGATCTGTGATAGCTGAGCATGTCATCCAAAGCTTGAGAGCTCTTCATCATTTTGTTCATCCCTTCAACCTTCTTCCTGAGGAGGACAATCTCTTCTTCTAACTTTTCACATTCATTATTTCTCTTTGCTAGTTGTCCCTCAGTTTCTTCCTTGCTACGAGTAGCTTCAGCTGCTACTATTTTGAAGGAGATAATATCTGTCTTCATTTTGGATATTTCTTCATCTTTTGCCTGACTGCTCTTCATTTTCTTCTCAGCTCCTTGTGCCTGCTTCTTGGCTTCTTGTAGTTCGGACTTAAGGGAGGAGACCTCTACCTTGTACTGTCCAATCTCTTCTACAAGCTTATTCACTTTCTTGTGTCTTTGTTCAAGTTGACTTGTCAAGGCATCTACCTGCTTCTTTGCTTCATTCAGCTGATTTGTCATGGATATGACATCTTCATGGTGTTTCCTCTTGCATTGATCAAGCTCCTTCTTAAGCTTGGCAAGCTCTTCATCCTTTTCTCTTACTTGAAGCTTGATGAGGTCAAGCTTTTCATTCTCAGCTTCTATGATGGGTTCTTCTTGACTCATTGTCATGGTCAGCGCTCCCTTTGCATGAAGGTCTTGCAGTCTGTCCCATATCTCCTTTGCTGATGAACATTTTCCTAGATTCCTCTTCACAGAATCAGGCAGTCCATCCAAGATAGTCTTTGCTGCTTGTGCATCATACTCCATGGATTCTTTATCCATCTTGCTGTCATCAATCACTGACTCCCAGACTTCAATCCCTTCAAACATTAGGAAGGCCCTCATCCTTATTTCCCATACATCAAAGTTTCCATCAAACTTTGGGGTTTCAAATAGAATGTATTCTAATGGATTGCCTTCTATTTTAGTAGAGGAGGGAGACACATTTTTAACAGCCCTGGAGGCTTTCTTCTTTGACTTTGCCATTCTTATCTAGGCTTTAAATACTTGACTGTGTTTTCTTTTAAATCACTGACTATTCCTTCAACAGTAACACAAGGGAAAGCTTTGAGAAATACCTTACCCCTTTTGGCTGTGGCTTCACACTGCTGGAGAGGTTTGACTGCTGCAACAACACCTTCCTTCAGCTTCTTTGAGTCTTCAAAGAGCCTGGACTAGCTCTGATACCACTGTTGGGTATTTTTCAATGGGAAATACCAAAACCAGACATTCTAACACCACAGAGCCAATGCTCTGTTTCCACTGTTCCAGGACCTTTGTGCACAGGGAAGCTTTTAAAACAAATCTACTCATAACAGAGTATTACACAGCCATAAAAATATTTCTATTGATTAAAATACAAAGCCTGATACAAACTTCATCCTCTTTCACTCAGAGGGATTTTCAAAGAAAACTTACATTCAGCAAAAACTCTGTTTTCACCTGAGAAATTACTGTGCTGGGTTTACTGCAGTAAAACCCCTTTTACATTTACTGGTGTAAAAACCTTCTTTTACATGCTGCTGTAAAAACAAAATTTACACATGCTTACCCAAGAAAATTATATGCCTCCCCTGCTTGCGGTGTTTTACTTTTCTTCACTTCCAGTTAAAAAAAAAATTACAAATGTGCTCTCACCTTTTCTTTTCTTCATGCACTGCTGTGCAAAACCACACATGGTTTTTCGCTTTTACTGCACCTTCGTTTTACAATGCTCCACCATTTCCTTTATGCACTGCTGTGCAAAACCACACATGGTTTTTCCCTACACAAAATTACATCACCTGGTTCTATCTTTTTACACACTGCTGTGTGTTATCATTCACATTTTAATTTCATGTGCAATTCACTCATCTGCGAAAAATGAGCACACACTAGAAACATATACCAAAAAAAACATTAAAGATAGGGCGATGACTTGCCCATACCATTCTTTAAATTTGCCCATACTCCCGCTGAAATAAAATTAAAAACTTCACCAAAACTTACCAACCCACAGTAAATTGCATTTACTGTTTTACTGACATTTACTGGCGGTAAAGGAACTTTTACTTCACGTCAAATTTATTTGCTGCTGACCTGTACTTTAACCATTGACTTTATTTGCATCGCATCGCAACTTTTCTCATGTCAAAGACCCCGACTCTATGACATTGCCGATAGCGATGTGCCGATGCGATATCGGCGATCGCTTATCGGAAACACAAAAGCTCCTTTATAATTCCTTCACTTCGACTTTGCCGATGCGATATCGGCGATCGCTTATCGCAAACACAAAGGCTCCTTTATAATTCCTTCACTTCATTTTGCCGATGCGATATCGGCGATCGCAGTTGAAATTATATTTTCAACAAAAAACGCAATGAAAAATGCTATAAAAAGGAGGGAAAAGGGAAAGGTCATTAGCCACTGAAGTTGAGAAGTCTTTAGCATTGAGAATTCCATGGCTTCAGCAGAGGTAGAGAATGTGAGATGGCACAATTTTTCGTTTGGAGGATCCCCGGATGTTCGTCGAGGCTTCTCTGTAAGGAGAAGGTGGGGTTGCCAGCAAAGATGTTGCGTTGAACGAGAAGCTGGGATTGTGGGTTCGACTCTACTTGCCCTCTTCCCACCTCCAGCAACAAACAGAAAATCGCCGCCTGCCGGTAATCGTCTATTTCCACGGCGGCGGCTTTTGCATCGCCTCTCCTGCCCTGCCAGATTTTCACAACTTTACTCTCAAGTTGGCGGCGTCTGTGGGCGCAATCGTAGTGTATGTGGCTTACAGATTGGCTTCGGAGCACCGTCTCCCCGCCGCCTACGACGACTGCATCACGGCACTCCAGTGGGTGAGTTCCCACACCGTGGACGGAGGGGACTTCGAACACGATCCGTGGCTCGAATCCCACGCGGACTTTTCTCAGGTTTATCTGCTGGGAGACAGCGCGGGTGCCAACATCGCACATCATGTGGTTTCGCGATGTGGCGGTGTTGAAGCGTGGAGTCCAATGAGAGTAAGGGGGGCAATTTTCGTGGAGCCTTACTTTGGCGCCGAGAAACGCACACGATCGGAGAGCGAGTGCCCACCAGATGCGTTTCTGACTCAGGAGCTGAGCGACGCGTGTTGGCGGGTTTCGCTTCCTGTGGGTAGTAACAGGGATCATCCATTCAGCAACCCTTGGAGCGACGAAGCGCCTAAGCTGGAAGATGTTCTGTTGCCCCCCTTGTTGGTCGCCATCGGTGGCAGAGATATGCTGAGAGACCGCGGCCTTGATTATTGTGAGTCGTTGAAGCAGTGCGGTAAGAGCGTGGAGGTTATAGTGTTGGAGGAAGAAGGACATGGTTTCTACGCTCTCAAACCGCACTGTCCCTCTTCTCAACGCCTCATGGAACGGATCTCCCGTTTCATGTCGTCCTCTCCTTTAGAGTCCGCCATTCATATCAACGACGTTGCCTCATAGATCGAGAGTACACAATTCAATAATAAGACTTTTTTACTTGCAGTGTTCGCTTTGTAGTTAAGTAGATTATTGATGCGCTCCCAGTGTTTCAGTCTGCGCATGCAACTTTCAAGTGGTAAAATGGCTAGATTTGTATCTATAGATAGGAGTGTGAGCTATGCTTTTTTTTAACTAAATGGTAATATTCTTGCACAGCTTTTCAGAATATTCTGAAATCCGGTAGTGCAAGGATTGTTTTGATGGTTAAGGTAAAGATCAATATATTGTAGATGTGATGATCAAGAGAAGGGTAAATTATTTCACTCAAACTGTGGTATTTATTTATAATTTATTTGTTGTAATAGTTTTTTATCTTATGTTTATGGTTATAAATTTTACTACTATAGATTAATTTAGATTAATCTTAATGTTATATCTACTAAGTTTCAAGAGATCAAATCTCTTGAATTGTAAATTTCTTTTTTAGTGAAAATATATTTGAGTTAGATCAAAGTGTAATTATTAATTACGATTATAACTATTTATTTAATTTAATTTTTATATAATTTTTTTTTTAAACTAAGGAGGGACCATTCTTTTTCCATTACTTCGAATTGAAACCATTACATTTTCATGGTGGCCTCAACCCGCCTCGAGAGGAAACCAGGTCTGTTGGCCACCTTAAGTTTTTGACAGCCATCCAAAAACAAAAAAAAAACTGATTCTTCTTGTCCAAGCTATGTAAACTATACATTCGAAAATATTACTACTGCTTCTTGTTTGCATTCTTAACTGAAAATAGAAACTAAACTATTCAATCGTTTTCACAAAAAACTACAGACAGTATATACATATCTTTCAGTATTAGTCCGCCATGACTTCCTGCTACTCCTCTTCTTTCTTTATACCCGGGTTGGTTTCCTTTATCTGCTGCTGTATCTCCTCCATTTTTTTATCCTGCATTATCAGAGTGACCTGAATGTTTTGCAATTCTTTCTTCAAGTTTGGGATTCCTTGTGACAGTTCGTCCATCTCCATGGCCACTTGTTCCATCGCCTTCGCCAGCAGCGTTTTCATGACCCAGTAAACATGCAAGGCCTGTTTATACAGAGTCATGCGACCTCTCGTGTTCCTTGGATCCAGGAGGAGGTATTCCCAGTCCTCCATTTCTGATCCTGATTGCCCCTGGGTCGCTTCTTCCTCCAGATGCTGGATTATCCTTTTGATGTCTTTATTGGTGTTCTCACAGTAGGCTTCCTCCGCAAACTGAATCCTTTTCTTTAATGTTTTCCTGTATTTTCTTACTGGTGCTGGTTCATTCTCTACCCGTCTCCCTTCCGATCCTCCTCTTCATCTGCTGCATTGTCCTCATCCTCGTCCTGCTCTTCCTCTGTTCCTGTAATTTCCCCTACCTCCCCGACTCTTCATCCCTGAGGTGCTTCCGAAGTCACCTCTCTCCTCTCGCCATTTGTTACTCCTGTCTACCTGCTCCCTGTCCTCCTGTATTTTATCCTTTGCTGACCCTGCATCCTTCCATATCTTCTTTCGCGGTTGTTCCCCTCTATCCTGGTCCGAGTCAAACATTTCCACTTCATCTTCCGTGTCATCTTGGATCGTCTGATACTCCTCTGCCGCTTCTACCTCTTCGATTCCTTTCCCTTTCTTTACCTGGCTTCTCCGTCCTCTGTTGTCTTCATCCTCTTCGTTCCTCATTCTCCTCCTTGTCGCCATTTGATACTTCCTTCCGGCGTTGTCCGCTTGTCTTCTCCACCTCCTCTGCCTTTCTATTAACCTGCCCAGAGCTTTCACTACTCTATCTCTTCGCAAATCCTCTGCACATTTGTTTAACGTTCTCCTCTGCTTATCTCGCCTTCCTTTATGATGTCTCCTCCACCAATTCTCCTCGTCTCTCGTCGCTCGCTTCACCTGCCACCTGCCGATTTCATCACCACCCACCTCCTTTCGTCCTTCTTCTGTGCGGTCGTTCCCACGTCCAATCTCTGCCGCATTACCTCCACCAGCTTCTTCCTTCATTGCCTCGTCGCCATCCCTTCTCGATATGATACCTTTGCTGATGATCCCTCTGTCCTCCTTCATCATTACCTGACTATCTTTTGCCTCGTCATCCTTTCTTACCTGATCTGTATTAATTGCCCTGATCGCCGTCATTATCACCCCGATCGGGGGTAATTTTTATATAATTTGAGTGAGTCAAATTTTTTTAATTAATTATTACATATATTTTTTTGTACTTCAGTTTTGGGTCTTTCTATTTCTTTTTTCAAGAGGTAGATTGTACATGCAAGTTCAAAAAAGAACCAAATGATCTCAACCTGTCTAAAGGGAAACCAAGTCTCTTGATAATTTGGTGAAGTCATATCCTCACCAAAGTTTAAAAGTTCTAATCAAATCTAGTAACACTAAAAATGTTGAAATATCATGCTGACCTCTACCACTAGCTTGACAATGCCCAAAGACTGCTAACTAAAAGTAAAAAGCACTAATCATCAGATGACTCAACTCGGGCTCAATCCTTTGCTGGGTTGACAGGGGAATACATGGGATGTGAGTTTCAATTCTTGCGAGTTTCCCAATCACTTTATTCATGTCAAACTTCGCCTGTTGTATGTCTTGACAGAGCAAGGTCAACTGCCCTTGTGTCTGCAAGGGATCTTTGGGTGTCAGTTCCATAAATTTGACCATCAGCGTCTTCAATCTCTAGTATAGAAGCAATGTCTGAGTGTATAGGTTCCTTCTCCCTATCGTTTGTCTCAGGTTTCCCTAGTCTCTCTCTAACTTTGTCATGCTTGGTTCTGGTCCAGAATTGAACATTTCCTCCCACTCTTCTAGTCTAGAGCTAGCTAGGGTCGAGGACAAGGCTCTGCATAATGAAATTGCCTCCACTTTTGTTAACCTCTATGACCTCTCCCTCTGCCAGCTCCACTCTAACCGCCACTTCAATATCCATTGTTCGATTCCCTTCCTCGGTTGGGTGTGGTGATATTATGTTGCCTTAGACCCAAGTGAACCATATTCTTCTTTATTCAACAGTTCCCTGTATCCTCCAAGTTATGACTTGAGGATTGACCCCCAAACCCTATGCCCCAACTAGAGTTCTTGGAATTATCTTCAGAAAGTGCTAATCCTATAAACATTACGTTAGCAGGACAATAAATGGAAAATATTAAGAGCATGAAACCTTCTAAGATATGAGATCTCATTAACCAAATATTTTCTCCAAGTTAGTCCACATACAGTGTCAGGTAGGCATGCAATTTTTTGTTTGTTGTTCAACGTGGGAAGAGGCAAAATTCTTTTGCCTTGTGGTAGATCCTAGCCATTGGGTGGTTCCCATAATCCAACTCTCCAGCTTGAAAGCAGACGATGACTAAATAATTCTCAAGGCCATGAAACCCCATCCTCCCTATTAAAAGCATCCTAGAGTCGACCCATCGGGCATGGAATGAGACCACAATTCCAAATTGGAGTCTTTCTCCAAGCTAAATGATTAGACACATACTAAGGGTGATAAAGAGCATCGAGACAGAAAAAACAATACATATGAACCCAACTCCAAAAACACTACAAAAATGCTTGTTGGTGCTTAGTACAAGCAATTACCACTCAAAAAATGCCGTGATCATCTAGGTGACACATGTGCATTGAAGGGAAGGGAAAATGAAATGTAACATACCCACAGGTGTTGATTCCCTTATGCGTGACCTTGGTCATCCTGGAACAAGATGGATGCCCATCCTCCTCTACTCCCAACATTCTCCTTCCGTCCCTCCTCTCGGCAAGGTTTAAAACTAGTTCCAAATTGCACTAGAAATGATACCTAGCTACCTGTATTTTCCACCTTTCAAGGTTTGGCCTCATAGGAGATCTCACCGCCATTACTCCTACGTACCTCTCTAAGTCTTTACTCATGCAGGTGCATGTTATGGGGTGGTCACGCCACTAGGGAAAATTTTAAGAACCCCCCCTAAATTTACATGTATAATAAATGGGCGAATCTCCATGGTATATAGGAAAAATAGAAGGCGATTTTATCAATAATATGATATGTACATATATAATTTTTTGGCGAATCTCTCACCAGGCATGGCGAATATTTTACTCAATTATAAAATTTCATTTGCATTTCTTTAAAATATTTTTTGAAATCAAAATTACCGAAATTACATATCGATAACCTAGTGGGTGTAGGATAAAATTCACCCGTGACATTCACAGAAAGCATGAGAAAAACCTAATACTATATATAAAACCAAGAAAAAATCAAATTCATCACTTCTAGGGACCTCGTAACCACCCTGCCAATACACAAGTATGTTCCTCTTTGCAATTAGAAAAATTACCCAAATTACAATCTGTTTACTCCAACATATGTTGGAAATTTATAGAAGGATGACCCATTCCTTTTAGCCCTGGATTTTTTTCAGTTTAAAACAGAAGTATACAAATATACTTGTCCAATGTCCATGCTTTAACCATTCACCTAAAGATGTTTTTACAATATAATTTCCTAAGCCTATTTAATAAGTTCATTATGATAAAAACCAACCTATATCCATCTTAACTCCACATCTACCACTCTTAGGGGATGAAATCTATTTATCCCTCTGAGAACTTGGTAGACCCAGAATTAAGATGGATCTAAGATGATAGAATTTCCCCTTTAAATAGTCTATGCTCACATGAATACCATGGTATTACCATGGGTCAATACCATGGGTTATCATAAACCTGGAGCTTAAAAATTACTATTAGTAATTTATAAAAATTAATAAAATTAATAGTTGATTTTTATTTTATTTTTTATTTTAACCAAGCTAAAATGTTTAACATACATTAAATTACAACATCCATTTTTACTCTTGATCGGATCAAATATTTTTTCACTCTATCCTAGTTTGCATATCACGATATTTGATACCTCTCGGGTTAGTAGATCCAGAGTAAAGATGGATCTATGCTGGTTTAATTCGCCCATTTAAATAGGCTACAGTCTAGGTGAATACCATGGGTCAATACCATGTGCCATTTTGGTGAATACCATGGGTCAAAACCATGTGCCATTTTTATTTATTAATACTAATATTAGGGTTAATAATGTTTTTTTGCATGGTATTAATAACAATCTAGTATTTGTCCCATGGTATTTTGCCCATAGGTTTCACCTAAATATAATGCATTTTTTGAGTGTTCGTAAATATAAGGTGACTTATGGAGTAAATATAAAAAAATGTTTTATTTGTTTACCATACCTCTCGTTTATTTATATTTTTATTAATTTACCATGCCTCTTTTACAAATATGGTATTTTTCCCATAGGATTCACTTAAATAAAACCTCTTTCTTGAGCCTTCATAAATAGAATGAGGGTTATGGACTAAATATAAAAAGAGGTTTTATTTATTTACCATGCGTCTAGTTTATTTATATTTTTATTTATTTACCATACCTTTTGAGTAAGTATAAAAAGACGTTTTATTTATTTACCATACCTCCACTTTACTTATATTTTTATTTGTTTACACCCTTGCATGTATATAAAGTGACTTATGGAGTAAATATAAAAAATGTTTTATTTATTTACCATACCTCTCATTTATTAATATTTTTATTAATTTACCATACCTCTTTTATAGATATGGTATTTGGGCCTTTGGCCCATAGGATTCACTTAAATAAAACCTATTCTTGAAAATGGGCGAATGGAAGGTTGTAACTCCTAATTTCAAGGGCTAAATTTACTTTTTTTACCCTCTCCCTTGAAATCAGGTGGGCTATTTGAGGTGATTTGTAAAAATGTACTATGATACAAAATATTCGCCCACTAAAAATTTAAAACCCCTTAATTTCGCCAAAGGGCGAACATTCAGCCCTAAAATTTTCTATGCACGCCCACGCCACCCACAATCTTTTATTGCCCTTGATCTTGTAACCATGGTGGCCGGAATCCCATGGTAAGGTGTGTCCTAGCTTGCACCCCGATGAAGGGGATAATTATAATTATTATTATTATTTATTTTATTATTTTTTGTGTAATTTAACCTAGTGAAAATGATTACATAACATAATAAGGAATATCTCTTTCATAATGTTTTGTTTAGCTTTAGCATTTTTTATTGAAATATTTTGGAGCTTTCAATATTGAAACTTGATCCATATAGACTACTAAAATCTAATATGCATATACTTACACTACCATTTATTTAAAGACATACTAATTTTTTATTTCTAAATTTATGTTCATTTAAAATTTTAGGAAGATCTCGAAACTTAACCATCATAAAAAAAAAAAGTCAATTATTTGACCTCTCTTGACCATCACATTATGAGATATTATGAGATATTCCTAGAATTAGCGAGGCACATAAAAGAAGCTATGAAGATATATATATATTAATAACACAATGTATCCATTTTGGCCGATTAAAAAAATATGCTACAAAGTTATAAACTGACAAGATAAAAGCTATGAAGCTATATATTAATAATACAACGTATCCATTTTAGGCCAATAAAAAAATATGTTGCAAATTTATATATTAACAAGCTACATAGTAGCTAGTACCTGTTGCCTAGTTTTAATATAATTAAAGTAAAGTAAAAAAATATAAAATTTGACAAAATAAAATCTCATCTAAGTGCATGCAGAAAGATGAAACCAAAACTAGAGGAAAAAGAGGTAAAATTGGAAAACAAGAAATTAGAAAAAAGAAATATATATTTAATTATACAGAGTCTAAATCTACAATAATATCCTATATATTTTTTTTAAGATTAGAAATAAATATTTAGGAATATTATTTTATAACTTTAAAAAGCACCTTTATAAGTCATGGTCAATAAAGAAATTCTCATTTGATGACCAAATGAAGCCATGAAAGGCAATTTCACTATCAAATTCTACCCATCATGGAGATATTAATTTGAATTATGGAGGGACAATATCTATCCACCATGTAGAGTTTTTACTCATAAAGTTAAATAATTTTACATTCAAATTGGACTCTTTTTGAATGAATAGTTCTAGAACAAGTTATGCAATTTGTAAAGTTTAAAGATTTTGATAACAAATTGTAAATTATTTTCCCTTTATAAAAATTTTGGTTAAATGGTTGGTTCAAAGTTGGACTATTATTATCTTAAGGCTTTATATTGCTATCATCCGACATAGATGAAGTATTTCACATAGATCAAGTAGTTCATAAATAAATTTTAATGTTATTGTCGACTTCTATCTATGTTATGTTTTACACATGGTTTACCTAGACCATTTATTTTAATATCAATTTAATTTTTCTAATTTTGGGATTGTGATTATTGTCCAACATACTTATCATTTTTCATATATATTTATTTATTTTAATAACTTTGATGATTTGAAAAGCTTAATATATTAATAAAAAATATTATTTCTTTTGTAATTCTTCAATTGCCTATAACTTTTACCTAGGCTCACAAAATTTTACTAGACTAATTCTCTACTCACATACACATTATTAATGTTTAATTAATAAATTTAAATTTATTTAAAAATAATATTTTTCATTTAATAATGTTAATTTCACTATGATCAACATGGAATTGACACATGTCACTCTTAAAATAAAAATAACTTATTTTCTAAATAGGAAAACAATGTTAAAATAAAAAATAACCTATTTTCTAAATAGACAAGCAATGTTAACTAATTCATGTGGATATCAACTTCATATATGTCTATATATAAAAAAATATGTTAAAAGAAAATATTTTAAAGTTGTATATAATAAAATATTCAAGGTGACTTAAAATTATATTAAGAACAAAAATACGCATGCACATCTTAGACAATATTTTAATGTCAACTTTGTATATATTATATATTTAAAAAAAATATTTATATATCATATAAAGCTATTAAAAAAAAAATAAGTTTTTATGGTTTAAACATTTGAAATGGTCTGAATATTTTATAATTTGGTCATTTTTTAGATATATGTTTTTTATTGAAATCCAACAAAGATTTTTTGGACTTACAAGTTTAAATTGTACTCTATATAGCATTCAAAAATACAATTTAAACACTGAAAAATTACACATTATATTTTGCACTCTAAAAGAAGTTAGCGCTTGAAAAATTTTGATTTTTGTACTTACAAGTTTAAATTGTACTCTATGTACCATTCAAAAAGACAATTTAAACATTGAAAAATTACACATTGTATTTTGCACTCTAAAAGAAGTTTGCACTTGAAAAGATTTGATCCTTGTGAGCTTATGTTAGATCCAAAGTTAGATGAATCTAGGTTGGTTTTAATTAAAAGAAAATTAATAACATATTAAATAATAAAACAATATAAAATTGAAAACTCACGTAAATCAAGAAACAAACTTATTACTATACTTTGTAAAAAATAATAATAATAATAATTTGTATATCAAATTAAATATTTAAAACTCTTTACATTAAGAGGTTCATGGTTACGTTAAAAACATGTAAAAAGGAAAATCTATAATAATATTATATCCAAGTTATAATGATTATTTGAGGAAGCAATAAGGGGGTTATAATACAATAATAATGGGAGAGAAAATGAGGTTGTTGGTTGATTTGGGCTTTGTCAATGTCTTTTCAAAGTACCAACCTTTCTTTCCCATGCTTTCTTAAATCTTTCCCGTCATTTTTTGACTTATGAAAAAGAGCTTATTACAAGTGTTTGTGGTTTCCTTGGGAAGTGAAGGAGATCTCATGCAAGAAAATACCTTCCATTTCCTTTCCCATGCATTTAAGTATGTTTTACCATCATGGAATTAAGTTTCCATGGGAAGGCATGGAATAGAAGCAACTTATCATTTTATATGGATATCTCTCCTTGGTTTTCATGGGCGTTATGATTGGAAAAGTTAAGTGTTACCATTTATTGTTTAATGGCTAGTAAGAGTCCATAGGGGATGGGGATGTTTTCATTGAAAATGTGGAATAAAAGGGAATGGTTGGAGAGGAACACCATCCCATGTTATCATGAAAAGGTAGACAACAATTGAAGCTCTTTCTGCATACATTAAAGAACCCTAGAGGGGAAGAGTGCTTTAAGGGATTTTTAAGTAGAGAAGGAGTGCATATTCTTTATGGTGTGTTGTGTAGTGTGTGGAAGAATGTCATGGTTGGTCTATTGGTTGGAAAAGTGCTTGGAGAGCTATGTAGTGAATAAGGGGTTTGTGATGAGATTAATGTTGGATTGAGTGATTTTAAAGCTTTTTAGGAGGTTCCTTCACCTTGGTGGTGTCATGTTCTAGCTTTGGGGTGGAATCCTTTGTTGGCTCTTAAGACTAAATGGAAAATCACTCCTCAACAATCAAATTGGTGGACATTGTTTCATTTGCATATAAATATGCATGCTATTTTTTCTTATATAATGTTTTTCTATATTTCATATGCATTGATTCTAATGGATAATGAAAGAATTCAAACTATGCAATGCTATATCCTTGTTGTTTAATGTTTGTATATGGATTCTGTTATTATATGACTATTAGAGGTTAATATTGGTCACACAAATTGTTTATTAGGGAAGGAAATTTTGTGCATGGCATTGGATGGCCAAATGAAGCATCTTGGAAATGTTGTAGAATGATATAATTTATTTTTTTTAGTTGCTCTGGAATGCTCTATCACCCCCACAATGGTAAAGGTGGGGCTTAGATATGCTACAATAAGAATCCTATAACTAATAATAAATTAAAGAAAAATATAATTGTAAATGAAGGAATAATACATAAAATATAAGTTAAGAATATGAAGGATGAGATAATATAGCAAAGAGGTTAAATGATGAATTGAAATGAGAGATAGTTAGTATTAAAAAAAGAAGAGTGGTGTTACAAGAAATATTATTGTAAATAAAAGAAAATAATGGGTGGATTTGGTTGGAGAAAGAAGATATAGAAAGAAATATGGAGAGATAACGACAATTCAATATTTTTATATTTGTAGGTTATGACAATTTAATATTTTTATCATTTGGAAGTTTCTTTTCCAACAACATCACTCTAGTTTCACACATTATTAAGTATGAGGAGTCCATTCAAAACACATCAACATATTAACATGTTGTTATTTGAGTTTTCAAGAAGTATATTGTGTAAGAAACTTTGAAACATTTAATGTTTAGTTGGAAAAATGAAGTTGAAAAATAAAGTTAAATGGGAAAATGAGGCTGGAGTAATGCTAAGATATTAATATAAAGAACAAATCAAAACATTTGTCTCTCATGAAAAGAAAAAAAAAAGGTTAATTGAATAAATGATTAATTAATATACTAGTAGTTGTGAAAATGATCATTAAAAATCATTATAAAATTGAAATTTTGTTTATGAAAATGCTTATAAAATCAAAATAAGGTTTTATATTAAAATTTATAAGGAGATAGGAAATAAAAGTACAAGAATGGGGTATAGGGAGTTATGAGGAAGTAAATTCTATATAAAATAACAATCCACTAGAGGTCGAGAAGGAACAACAAAATCAAAACCAAGAAAAAATGAGGTGAGGGACTTATTGGAAGAACATAATGAGGTGTAGGGAGTTATTAGGACGACAAATTTATATAAAATAACATTTTAATAGAGGAAAATAAGGAAGAAGAAGACCAAAACCAAATGAAAATATCAATAGGAAAGGTTTAGTGATAGAGGTGATGAATGATAGACTTCTAAGAGTGGATTAGTTTATATAGTTCAAGTAATAGGGCATCTTGCAAGAAAAGTGTAACATGTTTAGAATTTTGTTTCTCAATTCAAGAAAAATTTTGGTCAATACCCTCCAACTACATGATGTCTACAATCTTTATTGATTTGAACAATGTAATAAATTCTTATAGATGTATGAATATTGGAAATTGGGAATCTCATCCAACCAACACAGGGCTAGAAGAGGCAAATAGTCACCATGTATTTCACTAAATATTAGGTTATACAATGTAATTATAATCTTAGGTTTCATTTTTAAGAAAATATATATCCAAGGAACACTTGAGAGTAGTACTTGTGGTAACATGCACACTTCTTTTTTCAAAGATAAAAATATGGCCATTTTTTTGAAACCTTGTTGCGTCCTTCGTTTTTTGGAGAAATATGGAAAACATGCTTATAGAACAGTGGCGGAGGAAGAATGTATAAAGCCACTGGAAACAGAGCACCGAAAAACTAAATGTGGAAATAAATTAAATGTTGGGAGCTGAGAAGATGGAAAAAAAGGAAAATGCACCTGCAAAGGTAGGAAAGCTGGATTAATTTTGAAACAATCAATAAAAAAGAGGGAAAATGTACCAGGATTTTGTCAAAGTGAACCAGCACGAAGACGGGATCAAGGAACCTTCGTGAGGACCATATCAAGTGAGCGAGCCTATAAAAGAATATATAGAGGGACAAATCATGCATCAATCAATATATATAACCTCTAATCCACATGTTTTCCATCATTGTTGATAACTTCCTATAGGATTCTGCAATATGCGTAGAAGTTTGATTCATGTAAATGGATTTTAATATCTAGTGTAATATGATTTGATCTAAGAAGATCACGCAAGTCTATCTGGATCCTCAATGTAATGGTTGGTCTATATTAATAATAAGAGGAGTTCTGGGAAAATATTGTGTTACATGGTTCAATGTTTGCATGGCCCCTTTTAAAATTTCTTGTATCTTTTACGTATATGATGTCTCTGTCTTTCCTTTTATGAATGTAAGTCTCGACAATGATTTAGTTGTGTGGGATAATAATATGAATAGTGATGCAAATGATAGCATGACAGACTTAGTTTTTTGCCATTGATCAAAATCCCTTATTTATTCCACTGGTTCTAGTTTGCCTTGGGTGAGACGCACCTTTTGCATAAAGGAAGTGAAAATGTCAGCGAAAAGCTATACTAAGATGACCTCCTTTGTTGGAAAACTCAAGCCGAACGTTGGGTCTTCACAACTCTAAATTTTTCGCCAACAAATGGTTTCGTTGTTGGGACCCTAAACTTTTAGAAGGGATCTTGATCATGGTATCTATAATTTTTGGTAGAGGTATTTAGGTTTGGTGGCATGAGAAGGTTGGTCATTTTATCCTACAACTGGATCAACTAAGGCAGAGAAATTTGGATTGGGTTAGATAGGAAGTTATGTATGGTGAACCTGCTTGTGACTAGTACAAAATATTTTGGTGTGAGTTCCCTAACAAGTTACAAAACTGGTTAAGGTGGTTGCAAGTTAATGCAAGAGATGGAAATCACCCTGGGCTTCGTAGAGATTAGTCAACCGATGATTTGGATGAACTCCACCAATTAGACACAGACCTAATAAGGGCTATTTATTTTTGAGTAAATGAGACATTAGAAGGCTATATTACTGAGTTTGCAATCAAAGATCATCAATCCTTTTCTAGAGCGGACGCAGTATTCAAGTTTGGATTGTGCGGAAGATTGTTGAAAGAGAAGCCCCTTTAGATCAAATTCTTGATGGTTGAAGAAAATCTGCTACTGTTCCAAGAAGATTGAATGGCCTTTTAAAACCCTTAGTGATGGGGGTTGGATCTAGGGCAGGAATGTTGTGCAATTACGTGAAATGAAGGGTTGTTGTCATGGACCAAGAAGAGTTGCGTAAGGCACAAGATTTTAGAGCATTGTGAAGAGAGATAATAGATTACAAGTGGAGAGAAAGGAAGTTGACGGAAATCAGGCATAGAAGAATAAAGTTACAGAGGATAGGAGAACGGTGATAAGTTTAGCATCGCAGAAGAATAACATGGATAGTCTCGAGTTGTGAGGAAAAGGATAGAATGAGGGATCTACTTCTGGGGAAATAGGAGACGCCAACGAAAGTATTGCAGGGAGTTTTTTTCAGGTTGGCAGACCCCACTCAACAACAGGAGGATTTCATATGCCTAACCCATCTGTACAACTGGTTATGATGTCGGTGAGCATACTCCAGTAGATGATGACATGCACTTTGTGATGAGGTGACTGTTATTTGAATATGAGTTAGTCCCCATTCCTGAAAACCCACAACATAGTGGTACAACTACTCCTCTCCCTAACCTTCACCTAGTACTGCATGAAAACCCTAATCAATTATTTTCTAAATTAAGAAAGATTATAAAATTCTAGCAAGTACATTCTAGGGATAGTGTTGGTAGTTCTAGTGGAGGAAGTAGTTCCAACAGTGGTTTTCAGTCAAATTCAATTAATTACTCTTAGTCAGGTTCCAAGGGATTTATAATTTCTTAGCGTGGAAAAATAATCATGGCTGGAAATATGACTGAATCGCTTACTCGATATCTAGAATTTTTAGGACGAGGTGGTGAATATGTTGAACATCATTGGTATCTATGTGAGGTTGTTTGCAGGGCTCTAGAGACTCCTGATGCCACCAAGCTTATTGAGTTCCACACTAATCTAAGAGATAGGACGCTTCAACTGTTTATTAAGTGGATTGATGCAAATTCCAATGCTACTTTGGATATTGTTAAATGAGAATTTCTTCAAGAATTTAAGTTACCTCAGTCTAATCATCAACACTTGGTGAAACTATTGAATATTAGACAAAGGAAGGGAGAATTTTCTTGGCAGTGTATGTAGAGATTCAAAGATGCTATTAGTAAACTATCATACCTCATTGATCCCCATCATCAAAGGGATTTCTTTATTAAGGCTTTGTTACCACTGACTATGACTTTGTTGTCGCAACAGAAGATTGACACACTACATGATGATTTGGAATAGGCCATGTAGATTGAAGCAATGGAGCGATACCCTCAAGATTATAAATTGGGCACTCCTTCCACTGACCCTATTATTATGGGACTTCAAAACCAAATTTCCAACCTCACTAAGAAATTAAAATAATTGAGTCGGGAGGCTTATTCTACAACCTAGTATTAGGGGATGTGTAAGTTTGTCTATCCAACCATGGAGTTGACAAATGCCCCTTTTAAAAAAGTATATGCTCTAAATTGAAAAATAATGTCGTTCATAGTAAAAAAAACCAATATGTTGTAAAATAATTAGAAGTAAAAAAAAATGTGTGAGTAAGATGTTTAAATATTATAGTTTTCAAAAATATTTCAATGGGGGATTTAAATAAACTTTTTGAAGATCTATATTAACTAATTTATGTTTAAAATAATATAGTTCTATTCTATATAATACTTATATATATATATATATATATATATATATATATATATATATATATATATATATATATATATATATATATATATATATATATATATATATATCATTTATTTTAATTTAATATTTATATATAAGTATATATATTTATAATAAAAATTAAATTAACTATAAAATAACTAAAACCTTTATGTAAATTCATACGTCTGGTCCCTTTCGCTTGCAGTATAACTAACTATTATTTTTATTGACTTATTTTAATTTTTTGAATTTAATATAGTTATGTCCCTTTCACTTGCAGTCTAACTACCTATTATTTTTATTGACTTATTTTAATTTTCGAATTTAATATAGTTACATCCCGGGTCCTGTCTAACTAGCCATAGTTGTTAGTCAATATAGCCGTTGTTCGGTCAATGATTTTAGTCATTGGATGTTCTGCTCTAAGTATTTAACATGCATACTGGATCTGACTCTTCAACTTGTCCTGACGATGAACCACACCGGTTGGTTCAAACGCATGGACAAATAAAATATCATGTGATTTACGCCGAAGAATCTCTCATACACTTCATAGATATATATATATATATATATATATATATATATATATATATATATATATATATATATATATATATATATATATAATTGTTAAAATAAAATATTTTAATGTTAATTATGTATATATAATATATCATTTTAATGTATATATCATAAAAATGTTCTTATGGTTAAAACGTTTATTTAGCCCTATATATACTTTATATTTTTCACTATAAAGAAATTTGCACGTGAAGAAATTTGATCCTAGATCTGTACTTAAGATGGATCTTTGCTGGTAACTATTTCATTCAATATCATTTAAATTAGATTTAAATTTATTATTTGGCCCTATATATACTTTATATTTTTCATTATAAAGAAATTTGCATGTGAAGAAATTTGATCCTAGATCTGTACTTAAGATGGATCTTTGTTGGTAACTATTTCATTCAATATCATTTAAATTAGATTTAAATTTATTATGCCAAGAGGCATTCCACCCAGTACATGACATGAGGGAGTACATGACATGAGGGAGATATTGGCAGGTAACCTTATTAAAAAATTGTATATGGGTATGTGGGAGATTTTATTCATTACTTTAAAAATTAATGTCGTCCATATAAAAATACTTTAATTTTCACCTTAATTTTACATCACACTTTATATAGTGAGATAAAGTAATTGGAATTAAAAATAAAAATAAAAATTACCTTTTAGTATGGGGCATATATGTAATTCTAGAAATGTTTAACATAACCTAATGTAAACATTTTAATTCAGTGAAAATAAAATAAAAATAACAAAATGAAAATAACCATACAAAAATTAAATAATAAAAAAATAAAAATGACCCATGGTTTTAAAAATCAATGGTATTGATAGTATTCATGTGGAATATAACATATTTAAGGGGGAAAATAAACTAGCCTAAATCCATCTTAGTTTGATCGTATATTTAGATACTTGATGTTATATCTAGACACATAATTAGTTATAAAAAAGATCATGTTGAATCCATGTAGCCTGTAATGGTAAAAAAATTATCTACCTCCATCCACTTTTTACTAAGTTATATTCAGTAAAATATAATACTGCAATATTACATTGTTCACTTTTTATTAAAAAAAACCTTTATATTTGAGGTTCATAAGTAAACTTACTCCTATGTAAACATTTGATCCTAGTATGGTAGAGATGTTGTAATCTTTAACATTTTAACTAGATAAAAAAAAAAAAGTAAATAAAATTAAAAACATGAAATTAATAATTATAATTATAAATAACAATTATTTCTTGAGATGCAAAACTATTTTAAAGTGAAAAAAGATTTGATCCCTCTCCCCTTTTGATAAATCCTGAGTTAAAATAGATCTAAACTAGTATAAATGTATATTGAACTATATTTAATACATTATAAAATCAACGAATTATTTATCTTTAAAAAATGAGTTTATATTTAATTTTTAAAATTTTGTTTTACTTATATTTAATTATAATTAAATAATAAGTAAAGATATATTATAATTAAATATTAGGTTTAATAAAATATTTTTTACATTTAATTTTTAATAATTATTTACATAATCTAAAAATAAAAATTAATTATTAGATTATTAAAAAAATATTTAAATAATAATACATTATAATTTATATATAATTAAATCAATTTCAATAATTAATATAAAATTTAAACTCAACTTTAAAATAAAAATTTAAGATTCAAGCTAACTTGTATAAATGTATATGGGATCATATTTAATACACAGAGTCAACAAGGTATCAATGTTTAGAAAATAGGTTTATATTTATTTATTTTACAATATTTTAGTTATAATTAAATGATAAATAAAAATATATTATTAAATAATATATTTAAAAAATTATTTTTATATTCCCTGATCGGGGCGAAAGAATTGGAGAGGACGTGTGATAAGATGGTGAAGGGAAGGGGGTGGCAAAGCTGGCCACCATACATCCTCATAATTCCACAGGACCCAAGGGCAGCATGCAGGCAAGGTAGAATCTCGAGGCGTAGAGGTGACAGGGAAGTGGGGGAAGAAGCAGGAGGAAACGACAGTGGAAGGATGATGAGACGCAGGGTAGGTGGGAGGAGGTTAATAAAGGTGGCAAAGAACAGAACCAAGGTTATTATGCAGCAAGGGAAGGAGACGGCGGGAGCTCGGTGCCAACTGGTGTTCTCTACAACTTGGCATAGGACTAGGTACGTATTCTTAAATCCAATCTCTGCATTTCTTTCAATCTTTAGTAATATTAAGGAAGAGGGGGGAGAGCTAGACGCAGCAGATGGAAAGAAAAGTGAGAGGGAATTGGAATTCTTTCGTGCTACAAGTAGTCAATGGCAGGATAAGAAATACTGGGGAAGAATCTAGTAAGGCTGGGAGCCGTGTAGGCCAGGGTAAATGCATGCAGGGATTTTGTATAGATAGTGATCAGGGGCAGTTCGAGGAGGTAAAACAGGCGGTCTGGGAGGCAGAGAAGACTCCTGAGAACATTCACCAACCTCATCTAAGGGGAGGAAAGTTGTGGAACAACCCAACCATTGGAAAAACGCAAAAGGGGAGGGTAAGAATTGGGAGCGGGAAGTAAAGGAGACTAGAATAGAAGCAATTACGTAGAATATAACATTTGTTGTTGGCCAGGGTAGCCAGGCGGCAATTAAGAACAAAACGGCACGCCTAGGTCGAGGAAGAGGGCATGGGGGTAGAGGCAGACATAACCAAATAGGTAGACATGAAGCAAATCCCTCCTCTCCAGCATGTCAGAGACATAGCCGAAAAACCATGAGACATACTGTGCAAGAGGCAGAAAAAGCATACAAAGAAGGAACTGACGAGGACATTCGTAAGCTTATTCAAGAATTGGAGGCAAATATAATGGAAGAAGATTCAGAACCTGAAATGAAAGAATGGGGTAACCTCATTCCTAACCCGGGCAACACTAGGGGACGCATGACCTTATATAAGCAGGCCTTACATGTTTATTAGGTGCTGAAGCGGTTACTTGCCAAGGCGATGGAGCAGGTAGTAGGGGAAATGGCTGAGTTGGCTCAGGGCACGCCCAATATGAAGAGAGAAATGAAGAATCTCCAAATCACTATGCTCATGCAGGACAGCAAGCTAGACGAAATCTAGCAACAGCTGAAGAAGATTGCTCCATCAACGAGGGATGTAGAAGCACCTCCTGAGATTGTGGAAGATTAATCCTTTAGTTAGAGTCAATGGCTTACCATGTTTGTTCCTTGAGAATAGTATCTCTTTTTCTTGTTAGTAGTTTTTAATGACTGTCTAGAACCAGATTAGTAGCTGCTATTGTGAAGTTTATCTAGCATGGATTAGTAGACTTATTCTTTTTTGTTATTGGGTGGCTTATAAAAACTTAAGGTGGCCAACAAATCTGATTTCCCATTTGGGTGGGTTGAGGCCAGCAAACATTGTATCTGGTTCAACCTGTTTTCGATATAAATAGAGAAAGAAGGGTCCTACTGTAGCTTACAAAAAAAATAAAATTATTTTTATATTTAGTTTTTTAGTCATCATTTATATAATTTAATAATAAAATTAACTATTAAATTAATAAAAATTATTTCAAAACACAATATGTTGATGATGATGGTGGTGGTGGTTAACGTCCACTGAGACCAAACTTTGGTCTATCAGACCTAAAGAAATGAATTATTTAGTTTGATTTAAGATTTTATTCCTATGCCCAAAAAGCTTGGAGAGAAGCCTCCCGAGCTCACTGTAATTTTGACAATGTAAAAGGCTAGGAAGGTCAATATTGCAACAAAGATTTTGAAATTGAGATCTAACGTGGTTGTACGTGGGGCACTCTAAGAGGAAGCGATTTTCATCCTCGATGTTCATATTCTCACAGAGATGGTAGAACCTTTCCATCCAAGGTGTTTTAGGAACTACCCAACGACCCGTTTCACTATGGAGCTCGTGAGAGTTCGTTCTAATCTTGGACATATTAATTTTCTTCTTTGAGCTAGTTAAAAGAGAGAGATACTTTTGATCTTCTAGGGTGGGGTTGATGACCTCCTTATAATATCTTAATTTTCTTTTCACTGCTAAATCTTTCTCACACCACATTTTTTCTTTGAACTTAGAAGTAACAATATTTTTAATGTTATTAATGTTTTGCAATGCAACATTCTCATCGATCTCCCAATGGTTTAACCAGGCCCTGGTGTCTTTATACCAACCTCATTTGAGCCTTAGGTGGTTTTGGCTGAAATTTAAAGCTAGCATAGGAAGTCTATGGTCTCCTATGTTATTGAGTTTGTGCTTGTACAACAGAAGCCTAGTCATAGCTAGGCTCTCAATAGGGGAAAGACCCACTTCTATAAGGAGAATAGGATAGGGTGTGTTGCTTTTAATTTTGAGGTTATACGTTATAAAACGATTCTGGATTTGCTCAATCTTTCTCCGGGATTCTCTAGAGATGCTACAACCCCAAACCTCACATCCATATAAGATAACTGGAGTGACTAAAGTTTCAAAGAGGAAATTCTTTCTATCCCACATTACGAGGTTTGTTGTTTTACAATTATTTTCAAGACCAAAATAAGCTTTCCATCCCCCATTAATCCTTTTCTCAATGCTATAGTTCCAGTTGAGCTTGTGATGAATATCAATTCCTAAGTACTTGTATGAAGACACTTCCTCCAAGTTACTTTTTTCATACATAAAATTAGCATAAGTGTCTTTTTTGGATTTGATAATCATAACTTTTGTTTTGTCAATGTTAACAATGATACCCATGGTAGAGTAGAAATCCTTAAGAAGTATAAGTTTTTTATCAAGATCAGATGGGCACCTTGCGAGAAGAACAATATCGTCAGCGTAGAGAAGAAGGATGATGACTATCCCAGCTAAGATCGTGCCAGCACATCTTGCTTCCTCTAAACAACCTTCTAGCTTGTCAATGTAAATTCCAAATAGGGTAGGGGAGATGGGGCAACCTTGTTTGACTCTGATATTACACTTAATATCTTTTGACCAACCCTCATTGCTCTTTAACTTGGCAATTACATTCTCATATAACCTTATAGCGACAACTCTCAACTCGAAAGGAACCTTTGGCTCTTCTAATCTGTTCTAAAGGTTGTTTTAGGGAACCATATCGAAAGCCTTTCTAAAGTCCACAAAGCAACAAAAGGGATTGGATTTATCATTGCGACATTCCTCCACAATGATCCTAAGCGTAACAAGGTGTTCCGTTGTTGAGTGCTGCTTTCTAAAACCCGCTTGGCCTTTAGCTCGCTTACCTTCACTTTCAAGCCATATGCTCAACTTCCTTTCCAAAATAATACCATATAAGCTGGCTAGGAGAGGGCTGATCATAATTGTCCGATAATTAGAGGGGTTATTTGTATCCCCACTTTTAAAAATAGGGATAATGAGGCTTTGAGTCCATGGTTTAGGGAACCCTTGCTTGACCGCTTGACTGAAAAGTTTGTGAATGTGGGGGATGAGGACAGGGCCTCCAATTTTTAATATTTCTGCCTAGTAACCTTCAATGTCCTTAGCTTTCCCATTAGCCAAGCGATTAACCCCAAAATCAATGTCTTCTAATGAGAAAAATTCTTTCGTTGTGAGCAGGGTTTCAAATTTATCAATGACATTTGGAGATTCATAAAGCTTTTTAAGATAGGAATTCCAGTCGTGTAAAGCAATTTTATTATTATCTTTAGTTTTCCAAGTTAGAATATGCCTCTAGAATTTCTTAGGAGCTACCTTAGAGAGCTGTAAGAGATTCTCTTATCTTTTACGAATATACTGCCTTTTTTTCCTTTTAGTTAGGGCTTTGTGTATTTTTATCTTGCCAATTTTAAGAGATTCATCAACAACCTCCTTAATTTCTCTCCTCGCACTTTTACAATCTTTGTCATACCATGGGTTGGTTGTGCTATTTCTTTTATTACTTGAAACTTCAATTGAGAACTTGTTAATAGAATATGAGAGGGTTGTAGTAAAATTATGATAGAGATCTTCTATGTTGTCTATACGAGATAAAGGAGGCAAATTAGTTTTTAATTCATTTAGAAAGAGATCTTTTTTATTTCTATCAAAGATTAACTTCTTTTGGCTATAAGGATTATCTTCTATGGGATCTCTATGCATGAAAAAATTGAGAGTTATAAGTAAAGGCCTATGATCGGAGTTAGGCTCTTGGTCGTTTAAGATGTCAAAATTTGTTATTTCATTTTATAGAGGGAGATCGGAGATAACATAGTCTACTACGCTGCTACCAAGCCCATGGATGCAGGTCATTTGACTAGAATTGGGCCACTTCTTTAGACCGTTGCAAATTATGAGATCCCGAGCACTACAGAGCTTGACTAGCTCCGACCCAAACAAATTCTCCCTGAGGTCTTCAGAGCTCTTTTTGTATCGGCTAGCCAGAGGAAGGTCTTCGTCTAACCAAAGAGGATTAGGGTTGGAATGACTGCTTAGAAGAATAGCTTGGTTGCTTGAAGTTCGAGCATTAAAGTCACCCATTAAGAGGATATTTCCTTCATTCCTTAGGCTAGAAAGATCATTCTCTAAACCATTGTAAGGACTATTTTTATCTAGATTCTTTTTCTTATAGAAGTTAGAATTGATGGGGGGGAAATAACAAATTTCTATGTAGGTGTTTTATCATAAATGTCAGTAATTTGTATCTAACTATATTGGTTGTAAGGGTTGTTTTTATAAATCATAGCACGGGGAGAGATGTTCTTCTTAATGTAACAAGCTATACCCCCAATGCCTCTATGGGAGGATCGCTTATTCTAGGTAGACCATAATGTAAATCCATCTATGTTAGGGACCTTAGATTCTTCGTGCTCCCAAGTTTCAACAAGAATAATAATATCAACATTATTTGAGGTCCAACTTATCTTGGGGCCTTTGTTCCATGGAAAGCCCCGATATTTCCAAGAAAGGATCCGGAGCATGTTTAATTGCTATTTATTATTATGTTTTTGGTTTCTATCTCGAATAACGACTTTTCTATTTCTGATTATTGCCTATTTTCCTTCCTTCCTAGCTTCTTTTACATTTTGAACCTCCTTTCTCACTTCTGCTTGATCTTCTGGAATGAGATCTTCATTTATAAATATTCTCATTCCTTTTAGACTTGAGGTTTTACTAAGTATGTCATACTTATGATCAATAGAGCTCACCTTTATTCGGATCATCCTTCCTTTATTCTCAGTTAGTTTCCCCAACCTTGTTGCTTCTGTGAGACACGTTGTTTCAATTTGTAATCTGTTGTGTAATTATGTCTGGGCTATGGCTAAAGTATCCTCGTCTACCTCCTCTTTCAAATCGAAGATTATAAGATTCAAGGCCCTTTTGTTACGCTCATGGTCTAATTCTATCAATTTTTTCATTTCATCTTTAATTGGTTTGATATCTAATTTATCTGCCACACTATTTAGGGTGAGGCGGCTATTAACTTTTTCTTCTAGCTCTTTAATCATGTCCTCCATTTTAAGACTCTCTAAAGTATCAGCATGCACTTGCTGGGATGTTTGGTTCATATCTTGGTTTTGTTTTTCTACAACCTACAACCTAGTCTCCATTGCCTCCATCTTATTCTCCAATAGTTATATTTTATTTTCTATTTGTTTTTGGATCTTGTCTTCAAGAGATGTGAATTTATTTTCCAGCATGGCTACTAACTCTGTTTGTAGCTTGACTTATTTTTCTTCTCTACTTTTCTCTAAAGACTCTATATACTCATAGAGGCTCTGTAGAGTAACTGTGCGAGGTCCACCTTTGGTAATCTTTGGTAATTGTGGTGAAATATTCATACTTGAAAATATATGAGCAGATATGTATTAGAAAAATATAAGGAATGTGTGAACCTGATATCACCAAGCTGGACCGCAGACGCACGTGCCCCAGATTGTTTTTCTATTACCGTAAAAAGATTGTGAATTATTACCGCAGGGAGATCGTAAATTATGACCGCAGAGATCGTAAATTATTACTCCGGAGAAATAGTAAATTATTACCGCAGAGAGATCATAAATACATCACCCTAAATTATTACTGCAGAGAAATAGTAAATTATTACTGCAGAGACATCGTAAATACATCACCCTAAATTATTACCGCCATATCGTAAATACATCACCCTAAATTATTACTACAGAGAGATGGTAAATACATCACCCTAAATTATTAGGGCAGGGAGAAATGGAAGTTAAGCAAAAGAATTTTTTGGCCAAGACATTTCCAACCAACAAATATGGAATAATTTATATATAATTTATATACAATCAAATCAATTTCCATAATTAATATAAAATTTAAATTCACCTTTAAAATTTAAATTTAAGAGCCAAACGAACTTAGAAATAATTTTCTTGTGATTAACACTTCAATTACCCTTCATGGTCCGTGCCAATATTTTGAAATTTGTTGCTTCAACTACCCTTCATGCTCCATGTCAATATTATGAAATTTCTTTTTTCAAACACGTTTCCCAAAAATTCTATTTCTTTTAAAACTACTCTTACCTGACCGATATCATAATATTATAAACAAACCAATTATAATATTATTATAAACAATACTAAGGTTTATCAATCAAGCATTATCTAGATGCGTTGCCTTGTCATGTATATGGCACGTCGGTACCTTTTAAGCAACAGGTCATAGCTGCACTTTGCTGTTGTTTGAAAATGGAAGTAGTGGGTTCCATGTGATGCACGCCATGATGGACCTTTACTATGCAGAGTTTATAAGAACATTCACATGTTGTGCCATTTTTGTGGAGACAAAGTTGGGGAGTTGTCTAATGGGTGGAGGAATTGCTTGGACGGTCAAAAGTGGTCGGAATATGGGCAAAAAAATTTCAAAAAATCTTATAGAGGCAGTGTTTGAATCGTGTTTTTGATGGTGGAAATGGATTCAACACCATCAAAAATGTCTAGGGCACCTAAAATTTTGAAGTTTAACAACTATAACTTGAATTTACAAAAATCCTTGCCAGATTTTCTCTAAATATGACTGGAATTTCCATAACTTTCCAGGAAACTCCTCCGCCTCGTTAGACTACGTGTAAAGTTGGAGGAGAGGGTTTCACCTCTCGTTCATGGGTAACTCTCCGGTTCGTAAGACTCTAAAAGCTGGTGAATTTAAATTTACTTTGACGTTCTTTCGTAGTAGTAAGTGGATAGCTTGTACAAGTTATAATCATTGATCCCAAGCTCAGTAAAGTGAATTGCATAAGTTTAACTGCATATATATATATATATATATATATATATATATATATATATATATATATATATAGATATATATATATATAGCTTAGAATTCCAAAAAGGCTCAAATGGGTCGATATGACCAAAACCCTCAAAGTCCATTTAAGTAGATAACTTAACACAAAAATAAGGTACAATAGAGAAATATCCATAGAAACGCATGGTTGATCAAGAACTGATAATTCTCCAAATTACTTGTGTTTTGCACAAAGTTTGATTGTTCTATTAAACAGTTAATTAATTAAGAACAAAAAATCTAAGTAACTCTTAGCGAAGAGCTTGGCTTGATGCACAGGTCCTATGTTATTAAGTAGATAATCTTTTCGTAGCTAAATAGTTATGAACCTGAGATAAGTTGTGCCAACCTGGAAATGACCATTGAAACTGTAAGCCCCTAAACTTCTAAGGAACATTTTCCAAGCTTTCATGAATTGAGCAGAAAGGGGAAGGTACCTGCAACAGCCGTGAACAAGCAGGAAGTTAGTATGAGCTTAATCGACAACGAAATTTACAAATGCATAATTCCGGAAAGAGGAATAATTCATACCTGAAACTGGAGGGTTTCTGCATCGAGCAGCCCACCTGCAAATGCATCAAACCTCATTAGTTAATGGATACTATAAATACTAAGGGGAAAATCTAGTGGTTTATGAGATTACTTCCCAGAAAGGATTGTCGGAGCAGAGCCTCTTCCATAGCTTTGGTAGAGCATCGAAACACCCTAGACAGAGGCAACAACCCTTCAGTCTCGATACTAGACGGAGTTCCAAACAAACTCAGAAAATGCAAACTATCGAAACTGCTTGAAGTCACATTGTAAGGGTTACATGCCTTCGTCGAACTGAACATCGTAACCAAGGAAAACCACAGAAGGATTAGTTATTGGCCTGAGACCTCACCAAAACAGATTGTCACAGAACAACAAGAAACATCGGGTCAATTGCAACAATGAATCCACCAAGTGTCGAGCGCGAGAAAGTGGTTAGGGGGTTAAACCATAAACCCTCCCCACCATCGGATCGCCTGATAGAAATCAACGAAGATAAAGAAATAAAGATGTCACAAGAGATTAGAACTAGTTGGCAAATACATGCAACATCCCTGGTCATCATCATGCCACATGTCCCAGCATGCAAGGACCAACTAACCAAAGTCTGGGCAGGAATGGCTAACCCACCGGAGGCCATGTGAACATTAAACACTGACCACCGTATAAACTTGTGGACTGTGTAATATAAAATCACACACGAAATATGCATAAGTGTTGTCCGGTGCTAGGGGCTGTAATCAATAAATATTAATGATTTCCATAGATTATTACAGGGATCAGTATCCAAGGTCGAATATGGTTTCATGTAAAAACAATTTTTTTTTTATTTTTTTTATTTTTTATATTATATTTATTTCTTAGGTTTTAGTTTTATGACTGTTACAAATTGTATCAGAGCTCAAGTTTGTACACTAAGACTCTTTGGGAAACACACACACACACACACACACACACACACACATATATATATATATATATATATACTTGAAACGAATGCATTTTTTTATATAACAAAAAAATATTTAACTAAATAAATGTATGTGTGAACACCGAGAGACCACATCAATAAAAGAAAAATGTCAAAATGCAGGGGAGCCTGAGACCACCCGACCCGCCCGAAACAACGTATGTGAATGTTAATCCGGATATTTGGATATAGCTAAGTGAGGAATCCCATCAAGCTAATGTGGTGTTACTCAAAACTATTCAGCAGCTATGTGCTAAAATGAAAATTTTAAGAACAGAGAATGAACAACTACGTTTAAAACAGGAGAAAATTCTTAGAATTCTGTCCAATCAACATAATCAACGACATCCAGACCCCAGTGCTGAAGACTTGGAGAAGACCCCAACGGCTCAGCATGGAGAAGAAAATTCTGAGTCAGATGAAAAACATGGCGAAGATGAAGAAGGAGGATTGGACAATGTCTTCGACTAGCGCAAAATGAAAAGACAAAAATCTAAATTACAAGGAGAATTTAAAAATATTAAACCATCATTCTTTGAAGGGGAATCTAAAGAGGCAGCAAAAGCATGGTTAACTGATATGGGCAAGTATTTTCATATTTATGACTACAATGATAAACTGAAGGCACAATTAGTAGTTTATCATCTAAGGGGTAAGGCTACCCTTTGGTGGGGAGAAACCAAAACAGTAAGGAAAATTGACAAAGAGCAAGCTACATGGAATGAATTTCAAAAACCTTTCAAAGACAAGTATCTAATTGAACATTATTATGAAAAAAAGAAAAGGAATTTCACGAGTTAAGATTTGGAACCTGTTGATGCCTCGAAAATCGCTGCAACAACATTGGGGATAACCACCCGGTCCGGACCTTAGTACAGCTCCTTTTCCGTTTGGAATAGTGGCTCCGACTGGGGATAATGGGACCAGTTTCCCAAAAGTGGATAAACGGGATGAATGGATAATTTATAAACTAAACTAGCGGTGAGCGAATAACTAAAACTATTAACAAGAATACATAAACTATGATCTATCCCGGGAACTTATTGAGCTTTAAAGTGCAGCGCTTGATGATCCGTGTCTATAAACAGGCATATAGATGACTCCATTTGACAGACATGGACATTATTTCATTCATGATTACTATGCTTAAATAGTTAAGCAAAGCGATTAAAGCGATATTACCACACTTATCATTTATATCATTGACATATACATGATTAAAAAGAAAGGCATATCATAAAACATCCAATAGTGGAATGAATATAGATCTGTTGTTACAGCACATGCATATAATCAATAATACCAAGAATAATCACATAACAATTCATATGAAAGGAATGAATTCAGACATAGATAGAAATACCATATGAGCTGCTTGACACTCCCAATATCAATTGCTACTTGTAATTCTTCCTTCAACGCAGAAACATTCTCAACAAAGACAATAGTGCACAATTGCATAAAAAAAAAACTTCCTTGTTGAATTAAGAACAACTGGTCCAGTTTCATAAAAGAATATTGACTGAAGCACAATAGTGCAAACTTCAGTCTTTAAGTCTGGTACAAAACTTTACGACCCTTTCCAAAACAATGAAAGGGTCTATAAATACTAAATTAATCTAAATATCTACTAAACTGAAATCCTACTAAATCGGTATCAATAAATCTTGATCCTATTTTCCTCAGCGATCTGGCAATCAGCGACATGATTCATCAAGTAGGCTGCTTGCCTTTAAATCTAAGCTGACTTATCACAAGCATTGGCTCTACTTCAAGAGGTTTGTTGAGGCGCGAACTGAGCTGGGCGGCATAGGTGGCATCCTGAATATCGGGAATCATATACCCGATCGCATCTGTTAGGCACTTAAGGGCGGCTCTCTATGTATGCGGCTTTACCAAGAAGAACCAATATGTGTCCCAGGTTAAACTGTTAATCCCAGCGATTAATCTCCCCTTTTCCTCTAAATTAGGATAACATGATTGCTCCAATGTGTTTGTTGTTGTCAACTTTCCTGGTGTGCATTGGGAGATCATGTTTGGTAAATAGAGAGTGTTATTAACCAGTTCAACTAGATTGCTGGAAGTTGATTTACATATTGAAGCTGCCCTCTCTGCTCTCATTAACTGGGACTGCCATTCCGTAAAGAGTATATCTTTATGTGTTTCTAGGATCTTGGGCAAATTCGCCGCTTGTCCTTGATCAGAATCTTGCCAGTCAAGAAATGCAGCTATGGTTTCTTCGGCTTGATCCAATTCAGTTATGGCCTTCTCTACCTGCTTATTTATGGATGCCGTTAATTCACACAGTGGCTCTGCCTGGGCGATTTTTTGACACATAAGCTTAATTTGGGATATTAATGCAGTGTTTATTTGTAATGCTTCTGCTCTAAATTCAGCCACTTGTGGAACACCCTTTATTTTTTTGAGCTGTGATGAAAATTGAGCAATTTGCTCATCTTTTGTTTTCATCATTTGCTCATTCGCTGCCTTTAATTGTGCCAATGCCTCTGATAATTCTTTCTGTTTCTGGATCGCGCTTTGGTCGATCCTTTGCTTTTCTGCCTGCAATTATTGAGTTAGTTGACTGTTCACTTGCTGTTGTGTCAACAATTGCTGCTCTGCCTGCTCTACCTTCTGCTTTGTCTCAGCTAACTCTGCCTGTAATGAGAAAATCTCTTGATCCTTGGTTTTCAGTAGAAGACTTACCTCCGATGCCTTATCAATTGTCGCTGCCGAATAGGCTCCTGCATACTGCGACAGTTTTGTCAGGTCGGAGGGGTCAAATTCCTCCTTCCAAACCACATTGCCCGTAACAGTTTGCTCTGGGAAAAGGGAAGGTTGATCAGTCCTTCTTCTTTTCCTTTGTCGTTTCACCACTGCTTTATGCCTCGGGCTGTAGAAAACATCCAGGGGAGGAATATCTTCTACCTGGAGAATGATTTGGTCGGAGGGGTCCTTTGGTATTATCTCAACGTCTTTAGAAATGGGTGGGCCGCTGGTTCCACTCAGAACCTGTGATGAAGTGATTTCCGGTGTGTCCGTTGTCTTGGAAGTCTCTGTATCTTTTGAACATTCCAACCCACTAATGATGGAATCAAATTGCTTCCATTCCTGGAGCAATTTAGGGTCAATACGAGTATCTATATTGACATCAATGGCGGTTTGTTTTTGTTTTTTGGCTTGGGACTCCTTCCGCACTTTTTCCTGTTCTCTCTTCTGCTGTTCCTCTTGTTCTTTCTTTTGCCTTTCCTCATGCTCTTTCTTTTGCTTTTCCTCTTTCTCTCTTCTCTGTTTTTCCTCCTGCGCTCTCTTCTGCTTTTCTTCTTTTTCTTTTCTCTGCCTTTCTTCTTGTTCTCTCCTCTGCTTTTCCTCTTGTTCTTTCTTATGATCCTTTGTTATAACCGGAGGTTCCTTTGACTGTTGCCGACCAGGCTTGCTTGATGATGTCGCTGGGGTTGTCGCTAGTAAATCTAGAGGCAGAGTTTGCAACCTCTGTTCTCTAAGTTTATTAAATTCAGTCAACCCTTCATCATTATATTTCGCTTTCGCAAATGCTTTAACCTGATTTATTGTCTCAGATGAAGAGAACAGGTCGTCAAACATATCTTCTTTATGGTCAAATCTTGTCAATTTGGCCTGTTCTAGTGCAGTATAGGCAACTTTGTTTGGATCAAACTGCCTATTTGGGAGAGTCGCTAGAGTTAAGGATTGAATCTTTGTAGCTTCCTTTTCTGCATGTTTGAGGTCATGCAAGGTATATACACCGCATCTCAAAGGAAAAGAGGGCCAGCCTTGCTTCTTATTTTTCTTGAGTGTTTGTGTAACACTCTCAACAATGATTTGGTAAGAAATTTCCCTTGCCAGCAGTTTATCCGGTATGTATAAAGGGAGGACATGAGGTTGGCTTGGCTACCGAAAACTCTTATGTAGGTAAATCTTTCCTCTCCAAACCATCTACCTATTACGGTTAAATCAATTCCGGCTTGATAAGAAATCTTGGGAGCAGGTTTATCGAAAATGGAATAATAAATAGGCAACATAAAGCCATTACAGACTTGGTATAGATGATGTTTATAAGAAGATTTCCACAATTTCTGATGATATATATGAATAGGCGTGGGGCCTTGTGCAGCCCACCTCCAGCCGAGTACGGGGAATTCAGAGTTAAAACACAGGGTATCTAGAATATAGGCACTGTAGTAGAATGGGGGAATTACCCTTTCAGAAATACGGGTCTTGCTTCTAAACTCAAGCACAGCTATTGCTAATTTGTATGAGAGGATAGTGGCCCAATCCATAATTACACTGTTGCATGCTACTTCCATTAGGGGAACCATTTCTATGGTAAAATTAGCAGAGTCATGCAATCCCCATAATCTACACATCATTATTCCAGCATAGCAATAAGGAGAAGCCAGAGAATCAACCGAGTACATACCGGAAGATTCATGTTTGTGCTTGGCCGGATTTTGTCTCCAATCCCGGATGGGTTTGGATTCAACTTCGTTCTCTTTTGAAAATTTCTCCAGGAACGCCTTATTATATATATTCTCTGGATCGGGAAAATGATACATTTGCCTTAGATCATCCGCCCTGAATGACCCGAAAATTCTCCCGTCTCTGGTGCTGAAGGTTCTATCCAGGATTGGGATTTCTTCAATCGCCCACTGCACTACATCTATGTATGGGAGAATTTTCTCCCTAGCTGCTATCCGGTGAAGGAAGGAGTCAGCTAAGTCCTTAAGAGTACCCTCAGATTTCCGAGTTAAATCCACAGTAGCTTCTACTGTTGTCACTGCTGGTTCTTCGGCTTCAATCAGGTTATAGGTACCTTGCCAAGTAACTCTGACGAGACCCGTACATGTAGTATCAGATATCAATCCCTTCTTTTTTTCCACGACAGCTTGTCCTGCAGCTGGTGTAGCGAAAGCGCATGTGGTCTTCTTGGATTTCTTCCCCATTTTGCTTGAGCTTTCTCCTTTGGATGAATTCTGCACAGAGGCGAAAATAAACATAACACAGAGATATGCCAATGAAAATCCAATATGGGAAAGATATATTGATCAAAGCGTGCTGAGAGATTAACTCTAAAAATGGCCGCGGATACAATCCATGGGAAGATCTTACAATTACATTAAATGGCCATTTAAGACCTGCCACCCCTTAAATGCCCATTATACCATTATTCGGCCGAATGACCTGTTTAAGCGTGCTATGGATGTTTTGGCGGTTGGACGCAGGTGCATCATTGCTTAGCTGATTTAGCTTTAAATATGATTTGATCATAATATCCCTCCATTTAACGGCTTTTTTGAAATCCACGTTATATCATAATTGGGCGTCGGGAACACTTAAATCCTTATGTTGACAATTTTGAAACCCCGATCGCCGATAGCGATATCGCATCGCATCGGGAGAATTGGTATTATATAAACATATGGATAGCATACCACCGATCGCCGATAGCGAAATCGTATCGCATCAGGGTGAATGGGCATAACAATGTGCATAGATAGTGTATCGCCGATTGCTGATTGCGATATCGCATCGCATCGGGGGTATGACCTGGGCGCCTTATTATTGTGCATAGGATATTGCCGATTGCCGATTGCGATATCCCATCGCATCGAGGTGAAAGGCTTGGGGTGCTTTTAAGACTGCGTTTAGAGTATCACCGATAGCCGATAGCGATATCGCATCGGCGGGAACCCATATGTCACTTATTTGTGTTTTCAATGTCATTGCGATATGCGATCTTGCGATCGCTTTATCGCAATGATAAAAGATTGTTTTATTTGATCAAAAATGGGTTTTTCAAAAGGTTTTATATAATGTCTTCATTTGGTTTGCGGACCTTTTTCAAGTAATGCAATATTGATACCAATTAACTTCTAAAGGGACCCATTTCATATGATAATTTTGTAAATATAAATGATATGAAATGGGGGGTTGTTGTAGGGCACAACAATTGGCGATTTGCTGGAAGAACCAGTTATCTCTGAAAAGCATAGAAATACTTAATCTTTTGCAAAATAGAGTTCTAATCAAAGGGGAAAATTCTAATATAACTAGGTATGTATGCATTCCAAGTAAAATGAATCTATTTTTGCTAAATTCCTCTCTTTTTTAAGAAAATAGATACATTCTAAGTTTTAAATAGGCCTCTATTGGTTTATAATGATAAAATAGAAAACTTTTCCAAATCAGCTTTTATAGTGAACTCTTCTGTCATAGGTAGAGCCTCTGCTGCCAGCAAATGTTTATAGTTTCGACAGGGATACCTTTTAACCATGCTATTGTCCATTGTTCCATCCAATTAAGAGTGTGATTAAAAGAATGAATTCAAAACATGTTTTCATATTTTGTATTTCATTTTCCTTTTTCTGTTATTGATAAGATAAAAAGCCATTGTCCTGGTTTGGTGGCCAGCTATTGACAATGCCATTCACTGGTAGTAATCTAACCGAACAAGCTGGCTCGTGATGAGACCCCTTGTCTTATAATCTTAAGCCATTACCCTATTTTGGTATGCAGTATTGGTAATGTCGGTTAAACTATTTCCCTATGAACATGGTACGCAGGCTTGTAATAAGACCTCTTATCTTTAATATCAGATATTTTAGAATTACACTCTGAGTAATCATAAACTTAGTGAATGGGATGAACAATCTTCTCCTTAAGAGTAAATGGATGACAGGGTAAGAGTTGAAGATGCTGAAATTGGATTAGCTTCTATCTTGATATTGATAAATTTTTGAGACCAATTTGAAAAAATAAAATGATTTACAATACTTTTAAACTTTGAGAGGAGTTCACAAAACTTGAAATGTGGTTTCAGAATACAATGATACCTAATTTCCTAGAAATTATCCCTTTTGGTTAAGAGTTCTATTATTTTAAAAGAAAATATCACACTACTTCTGTAGATCAAATTTTCAAACACGGCAAAGGTCAATAGAAGATGCCTTACAACATTATTTTCCAAACAGAATCCTACAAACTACAAAAATCTATCAAACTAAAAGGAGAAGGGGTTACCTCCTCAATTAAAGAATTTCTTCAAGATAAGGCCATTAACAGGGAGAGAATCTCTCAACCCTGATAAGTCTTGCAATATAAAGGTTGAATGGCCTATCTTTTCACGGATCTGAAATGGTCCAAGCCACATCTTCTGGAACTTGGTGTGTTTTCCCTTGTCCTCCTGGGCTTTGTCCCATTTCAGAACTAAATCACCGACTTGAAATTGTTTTGAACCGGATGAGACTGAATCAAAAGCTGCCTTGATGACTTGCTGATGTTTGGCATGAATAACCCTGGCTTTTTCTGTTTCTTCTTCTAGTTTTAGAATTTGATCATGTCTAAGCTGAATAGAAGAAGAAGGAGTCTCCTCAATGAACTGAACTAGGGCTAAAGAAGGAAGAACAAGATTTGTGGGCAGTACTGCTTCTTTTCCATACACAAGGTTGAATGGGGAAGATCCTATAGAAGCTTTATGTGTTATCCTATCAGCCCATAATGCAAACATTAAGGATTTATGCCAGTTCTTATGATTCTGTTCGATAGTTCGCTTAATGATTTTGATCAGATTTTTATTAGTAGACTCTGCTAAACCATTACCCTGGGGATAGTAATTAGCAGAATACTTTAATTTAAATCCTCTTTTAATAGCGAAATCAAACATAGCATTGCCTGAGAAATAAGATGCATTATCAAAAACAAGAGCATTTGGGACACCAAACCTGGTAATGATGAATTGATCTATGAATTCAATGATTGCTTCAGAATTTGCTGTCTTCAAAGGGATTGCCTCAACCCACTTAGTAAAATAATCGGTAGCAGTAAGGATATACTTATAATGTTTGGAAGAAGGTGGAGTAATCTCCCCAATGATGTCCAATCCCCATTGCTCAAATGGTTGTTCAATGTTGACTGGTTGCAGAGGGAAAGCTGATTTGCGTTGTCTTCCACTAGAAGTTTGACAATTGAGGCATTTCCTTACATACTCGTGGGCATCTTTAAACAAAGTGGGCCAATAATATCCAACATGAATAATTTTGTGAGCTGTTGTGTCAGCTCCAAAATGTCCTCCTGCTGGTCCATCATGTAACTCCTGCAAAACCTTTTGTGCTTCAGGTTTCTCAAGACATCTTAATAAAATAGAATCATAATTCTGCTTAAAAAGCACATCATCAATAATTGTAAAACTCTTTGCTTTTAGCCTAATGGCCCTTTTGTTCTTGTAAGACAGGTTTGGAGGTGCATAACCATTCTTTAAATAAAAGATTAAATCTGCATATTGAGATTCAGAATCAGTAACACTTATCTGATTGATTTCTTCAGTTTGATCTGTATCGCTTGATTCTGGAATGTTGGATGCTCCTACCAATATCCTGCAAAAACCTTGGCCCCTAACAATCTTTGCTGGCCTAATTTCTAAGTCATATTCTTGAAGCGCTGTGACCCAATTTGCCCTTTTTTCACCCAGTTCTTTTTGGATTAATAGTTGCCTAACTGCAGGGAAAGGAACTATAACTTTTGTGTGGGTTTTCAAAAGGAAGGGTCTATAATGTTTGACTGCTTTAAATACAACAAAGGCTTGTTTTTCTACTTCGGAGTAATTCAATTCAGCACCCTGAAGATTTGAGCTAAAAAATGAAATGGGTGCTTCCAGATTGTGATCATTTAGTTGCGTGAGTACTGCAGCATACGACGAGTTGGATGCGATGGTATACAATGTAAAATGATTAGAAAAATTTGGAGTATTTAAGGCTGGGGCATTGATTATTGATTGCTTGATTAGATCAAAAGCTTCTTTTTCTGCTGATCCCCACTTAAAGACTGAATTTTTCTTAATCATTGTTTGAAGTGGCAAAATAATTTGAGAAAAATCTGGAACAAATCTTTTAACAAAATTGATCTGGCCTAAAAATGACTGCATCGATTTTTTATTGTGCGGGAAAGGGATTTCAGAGATTTCTTTGATCCGATCAGGATCAATATAAATGCCATCTTTAGACACAATAAAGCCTAAGAGCTTTCCTTGGTCAAGAGCAAAGAAAGACTTTTTAGGGTTAAGGGAAATACCATATCTTTTGCAACGTTGAAAAATTTGATTTAGATCATGCAAATGATTATTCCTGTCCTTAGAGAATACAGTAATATCGTCTAGATAGACGACTACTGTTCTATTAATCAACCCTCTAAAAGCTATATCCATAGCTCTTTGGAATGTCGCTCCTACGTTTATAAGTCCGAAAGGCATTTTCTGATATGCATATGTTCCCCATTTTGTTCTGAATGTAGTTTTAAGCTGGTCATCAGGATGAACCAGGACTTGGTTATATCGTGAGAAACCATCTAGAAAGGACATCAATTCAGAGCCTGCTACTGATTGAAGTATTTGCTCCATAGTAGGTAATGGGAAATTGTCTTTCAAGCTCACTTTGTTCAAATTTCTGAAATCAATACAGATCCGAATGTCGCCATTTTTCTTTCTGACTGGCACCATATTAGAGAGCTAGTTTGAGTGTCGGACAGGAAAAATAATCTTGGCTTTCAAGAGTTTGTTAAGTTCCGATTTTATCTGGCTCTATAAGTTTGGATGTATTTTTCTTAACTTCTGCTGAATGGGTTTCTGATCGGGAAGTACCGGAATGGTATGCTGGATAATAGATGTATCATATGTCTTCAAATCATCATATTTCCAAGCAAAAACCTGTTTATTTTTCCTTAACAGTTTAATGAATGCCTCTTTCTCTTCAAAGGAAAGTCCTAATCCTAAATTAATATTTTGAGGAGCTTGCTCAGTACCTAGATTTATCAATTCAAACCTTAGGGTAGAGCTTTGGAGCTTTGCATTAGTCACAGGTTTAAACCTGTCTTTAATATCATAAAGATTCTCCAGCTTTACCACAGGCTTAGGAATTGCATTTTCCTGAGGTGTTTCTCTCATTTGGGAGTCATGCTCATCTTCCTCAATGATTTTATTATCATAGGACTTTTCAGAAGTTAAGAATTGTAAAATATCCTCATCATGGTTGAATACTCTCCAATTAGTGACATTGTCAGGAATTGAAGGCCTAAAAAGCAATTCTACGGAAAATCTATCTGGGCTGTAGTCTTCAGAAGGTAGGAGCTTGGAAGCTACATTAGCTAGGAGATCGGCTGCCGAGTTTTGAGACCTAGGGATGGAGGAAATGTTGAATGCGGAGAAGTGCGAGGTAAGTTCTTGTAATAGCGATTGATAATGCTTAAGGTGATTTGAAAGACAATGGATTGCATTCCTCACCTGTTTAACAATAATTTCATAATCGCCGAATACTTTTAGATATTGCACTTTAAGGCCGATTGCTTTATATAATCCCTGGACTAAGGCTTCATATTCGGCTGTATTGTTAGTGCATTCAAATTCTAGCCTACAGGACAACATTGTCTTTTCTCCTTGTGGGCTAACCAAAATACATCCTGCTCCTGAGCCCTCGCTAGACTTGGACCCATCGAAATATAATGACCAAAATAAAGAAGTATTAACAATTGTATTTACAGTTTTCTCAGTATCATTGAAACATCTAGACCTATCTGTTTGTGAAAAATTCTCAATCTGAGATGTAAAATGATTGACTGAGAAAGGGGATGGTTGGGCAACAAAGTTGCCAAAGAATGACTCTGATGAATAATTCCCCAAAATGTTGTTGTTGAACGCTACGGGTTGGTTTTCTTGCTCAAATTCAGTAACTGTATGGGTCATATGTTTCTCTCGATCGATCCTTATTTGATTTGGCTTACGCTTATAGGGAAGCCACATATGTGACCAATCATTGGAAATATACCCATGCAATTTTTCGGACCAATCCCTACTCAAAATTAAACCGTAAAATTCAGATATATCGGCTATTAGGATGTCAATCCTTTGTACTACTCTGGGATCTACAGACAACCTGATAGTTACGGAATTAATCTCTCCCACAACCTGTACTTTGGTCCTGTCCAAATGTATAATATGAATAGCAGACTTCTGGGGTTCAATGTCCAGTTTAGAACAAACTGAAGTTGGCATTATGTTAGATGATGCCCCTGAGTCAATTAAACAGTTGTGCAGGTTTCTGTTATAGATCTCATAGGTTAGAAGGAAGGGTGGAGTATGAGAATTTGATCTATCTCCAATTAGAACTGAATCGGTAGCTTCAACCATACCTGGAGGAGGTTGGCCTAAATCATTAGCAGCTTTTGCACTGGGAAGAGGTGTAGAAGGAACAACATTCAATTCTTTAAGAAGTAATTTCTGCTGATGCTTTAATTTACTAAGTTCAAACATAGTAATGTTTGCTTTAGTTTTCTTCATGTCATCAACAATGTTATACTCCATTGAATCGGATACCACTAATGTTTTAGATGTTGAAGGAGCATTAGATGTTGAAGGCTGGTTTTGAGGAACTGCAACAGGTGGTTTCTTTGCAGGTATTTTTTCTTTGGTTGTAGTGGCACCAGAACTCCTTTTCTTTGATGTTACCTGAATAGGTTCGGAAGTACTTTTACTCCTGGTAGTGACCAGGAACGCTTCCTCTTCATTATCGGTATCAGAGTTGGGGAGTATAAAATCCCACATTCCATGACATTCCACTATTTCTTCTTCATCATCAGTTGGTAAGATTGTTTCTTCTTCCTCTTCTTCTTCTTGCTCTGAATCTGCATTAGATATGACATTTGGTGGCTTTGATTCATTTCTCTTATAAGTCCTAAAGGGTCTTTTGGTTGAGGTTTCGGCTACCTGTTTCTTTATCTCAACCATTTCATTTGATAAAGTTTTTAGGACTTTTTGCAAACCTTCCATGTCATATGGGTCTTTTGGGGTCTTCTTTCTTGAGTCATCTTTAAAAGAAACTTTTTTGGCTTTTCTGTCTTCCAGAGCAGCTTTCTTCTCTAGAGCATTGATGCGTTTTTCCACAGCAAGTGCTTCTCTCATGTTTTCAGCTAAGGTAGGTTTCCCAGCCCTATCTACAAAAATGGCTATATTGGCAGGTAGGGTGGTGATATACCATTCGCTTCGAATTTGTTCACTTGGTTTGGAGGCTGTAGGGATTTTATTCAGGAGTTTATTGAAGCGGGCATTAAATTCCTTAATTGGTTCCCTATGGTCTATTCTCAGATTGGAGAGATCGTTTATTAGGGTAGCCAAAGACCTATCATCTCCATATTTGGTAAGAAACTGCTCTTGGAAAGTGTTCCAACTGGTAATGGAACCAGAGGGTAAAGAGAAATACCAGGATCCTGCTGATCCTTGCAAGGTGTAAGGGAAAAGTCTAACAACAACATCTTGTTCTGTTACTCCTTTCAAGTTAACTGCTAACATGAAATTATTAATGTGTTCCTCAGCCTGGGTCCCATCATCTGGATTAAAATTGTGTAGCCATTTTTCAGGAGCATCTGGTAATGGATGCAATGGTGCAGGCATATTGACTGCACCAGGTCTGGTCCATGGATCTGCCATTATAATAGCAGTAGTGATTGATACTAACGCTGGAACTCCAGATGTCTGGGAAGGAAATAATGTCGAGGAATGAGCAGGTTGGGATGCTGAAGCTTCTAATCCCTGGTGAACCACAATATGTAATGGGGGAGTGGATGGTTGATTTTGCAGATGAGAAGTTGAAATGGAGGATGTGGATGAAAGCTCTTCACTGTCAGATCCTTCAGTATTTTTCTTTGCCTTTTTCCTTTTGGGTAAAGGGAACTCAGTGGGTTCAATACCGAGCTTTTCGCTCTGAAGTTTGGTGAGAGGGTGAGGTAAATTGAACTGCGAAGTCGCACTGCTTTGCGATACCTTAGATTTCTGTGGTGAAATCGAGAAGCTCTGAAGTTTGTGGATAAGAGACTGGACTTCAGGTGATTCAAGACTTAATTGTTTGGGAGTATGATAGGTTTGAGCAGTGGTAGTTGATTCCTCTTCTTCTTGTTTGGATACTGGAGAACCAGCATGCGAATGAGAAGTTCGAGGGGATTCGGAGGGAGAATTACACTTAGAATGGCTTGCAGATTTGGGTTTGTTTGCCATTCACAGTCAGGCCCTCCTTCTAGCGCCAAAAGTGTTGATGCCTCGAAAATCGCTGCAACAACATTGGGGATAACCACCCGGTCCGGACCTTAGTATAGCTCCTTTTCCGTTTGGAATAGTGGCTCCGACTGGGGATAATGGGACCAGTTTCCCAAAAGTGGATAAACGGGATGAATGGATAATTTATGAACTAAACTAGCGGTGAGCGAATAACTAAAACTATTAACAAGAATACATAAACTATGATCTATCCCGGGAACTTATTGAGCTTTAAAGTGCAGCGCTTGATGATCCGTGTCTATAATCAGGCATATAGATGACTCCATTTGACAGACATGGACATTATTTCATTCATGATTACTATGCTTAAATAGTTAAGCAAAGCGATTAAAGCGATATTACCACACTTATCATTTATATCATTGACATATACATGATTAAAAAGAAAGGCACATCATAAAACATCCAATAGTGGAATGAATATAGATCTGCTGTTACAGCACATGCATATAATCAATAATAGCAAGAATAATCACATAACAATTCATATGAAAGGAATGAATTCAGACATAGATAGAAATACCATATGAGCTGCTTGACACTCCCAATATCAGTCGCTACTTGTAATTCTTCCTTCAACGCAGAAACATTCTCAACAAAGACAATAGTGCACAATTGCATAAAAAAAAAACTTCCTTGTTGAATTAAGAACAACTGGTCCAGTTTCATAAAAGAATATTGACTGAAGCACAATAGTGCAAACTTCAGTCTTTAAGTCTGGTACAAAACTTTACGACCCTTTCCAAAACAATGAAAGGGTCTATAAATACTAAATTAATCTAAATATCTACTAAACTGAAATCCTACTAAATCGGTATCAATAAATCTTGATCCTATTTTCCTCAGCGATCTGGCAATCGGCGACATGATTCATCAAGTAGGTTGCTTGCCTTTAAATCTAAGCTGACTTATCGCAAGCATTGGCTCTACTTCAGGAGGTTTGTTGAGGCGCGAACTGAGCTGGACGGCATAGGTGGCATCCTGAATATCGGGAATCATATACCCGATCGCATCTGTTAGGCACTTAAGGGCGGTTCTCTGTGTATGAGGCTTTACCAGGAAGAACCAATTTGTGTCCCAGGTTAAACGGTTAATCCCAGCGATTAATCTCCCCTTTTCCTCTAAATCAGGATAACATGATTGCTCCAATGTGTTCGTTGTTGTCAACTTTCCTGGTGTGCATTGGGAGATCATGTTTGATAAATAGAGAGTGTTATTAACCAGTTCAACTAGATTGCTGGAAGTTGATTTACATCTTGAAGCTGCCCTCTCTGCTCTCATTAACTGGGACTGCCATTCTGTAAAGAGTATATCTTTATGTGTTTCTAGGATCCTGGGCAAATTCGCCGCTTGTCCTTGATCAAAATCTTGCCAGTCAAGAAATGCAGCTATGGTTTCTTCGGCTTGATCCAATTCAGTTCTGGCCTTCTCTACCTGCTTATTTATGGATGCCGTTAATTCACACAGTGGTTCTCCCTGGGCGATTTGTTGACACAGAAGCTTAATTTGGGATATTAATGCAGTGTTTATTTGTAATGCTTCTGCTCTAAATTCAGCCACTTGTGGAACGCCCTTTATTTTTTCGAGCTGTGATGACAATTGAGCAATTTGCTCATCTTTTGTTTTCATCATTTGCTCATTCGCTGCCTTTAATTGTGCCAATGCCTCTGATAATTCTTTCTGTTTCTGGATCGCGCTTTGGTCGATCCTTTGCTTTTCTGCCTGCAATTGTTGAGTTAGTTGACTGTTCACTTGCTGTTGTGTCAACAATTGCTGCTCTGCCTTCTGCTTTGTCTCAGCTAACTCTGCCTGTAATGAGAAAATCTCTTGATCCTTGGATTTCAGTAGAAGACTTACCTCCGATGCCTTATCAATTGTCGCTGCCGAATAGGCTCCCACATACTGCGACAGTTTTGTCAGGTCGTCGGAGGGGTCAAATTCCTCCTTCCAAACCACATTGGCCATAACAGTTTGCTCTGGGAAAAGGGAAGGTTGATCAGTCCTTCTTCTTTTCCTTTGTCGTTTCACCACTGCTTTATGCCTCGGGATGTAGAAAACATCCAGGGGAGGAATATCTTCTACCTGGAAAATGATTTGTTCGGAGGGGTCCTTTGGTATTATCTCAACGTCTTTAGAAATGGGTGGGCCGCTGGTTCCACTCAGAACCTGTGATGAAGTGATTTCCGGTGTGTCCGTTGTCTTGGAAGTGTCTGTATCTTTTGAACATTCCAACCCACTGATGATGGAATCAAATTGCTTCCATTCCTGGAGCAATTTAGGGTCAATACGAGTATCTATATTGACATCAATGGTTGTTTGTTTTCGCTTTTCGGCTTGGGACTCCTTCCGCACTTTTTCCTGTTCTCTCTTCTACTGTTCCTCTTGTTCTTTCTTTTGCCTTTCCTCATGCTCTTTCTTTTGCTTTTCCTCTTTCTCTCTTCTTTGTTTTTCCTCCTGCGCTCTCTTCTGCTTTTCTTCTTTTTCTTTTCTCTGTCTTTCTTCTTGTTCTCTCCTCTGCTTTTCCTCCTGTTCTTTCTTATGATCCTTTGTTATAACCGGAGGTTCCTTTGACTGTTGCCGACCAGGCTCGCTTGATGATGTCGCTGGGGTTGTCGCTAGTAAATCTAGAGGCAGAGTTTGCAACCTCTGTTCTCTAAGTTAATTAAATTCAGTCAACCCTTCATCATTATATTTCACTTTGGCGAATGCTTTAACCTGATTTATTGTCTCAGCTTAAGAGAACAGGTCGTCAAACATATCTTCTTTATGGTCAAATCTTATCAATTTGGCCTGTTCTAGTGCAGTATAGGCAACTTTGTTTGGATCAAACTGCCTATTTGGAAGAGTCGCCAGAGTTAAGGATTGAATCTTTGTAGCTTCCTTTTCTGCATGTTTGAGGTCATGCAAGGTATATACACCGCATCTCAAAGGAAAAGAGGGCCAGCCTTGCTTCTTATTTTTCTTGAGTGTTTGTGTAACACTCTCAGCAATGATTTGGTAAGAAATTTCCCTTGCCAGCAGTTTATCTGGTATGTATAAAGGGAGGAAATGAGGTCTAGCTTGGCTACCGAAAACTCTTATGTAGGTAAATCTCTCCTCTCCAAACCATCTACCTATTGCGGTTAAATCAATTCCGGCTTGATAAGAAATCTTGGGAGCAGGTTTATCGAAAATGGAATAATAAATAGGCAACATAAAGCCATTACAGACTTGGTATAGATGATGTTTATAAGAAGATTTCCACAATTTCTGATGATATATATGAATAGGCGTGGGGTCTTGTGCAGTCCACCTCCAGCCGAGTACGGGGAATTCAGAGTTAAAACACAGGGTATCTAGAATATAGGCACTGTAGTAGAATGGGGGAATTACCCTTTCAGAAATACGGGTCTTGCTTCTAAACTCAAGCACAGCTGTTGCTAATTTGTCTGAGAGGATAGTGGCCCAATCCATAATTACACTGTTGCATGCTGCTTCCATTAGGGGAACCATTTCTATGGTAAAATTAGCAGAGTCATGCAATCCCCATAATCTACACATCATTATTCCAGCATAGCAATAAGGAGAAGCCAGAGAATCAACCGAGTACTTACCGGAAGATTCATGTTTGTGCTTGGCCGGATTTTGTCTGCAATCCCGGATGGGTTCGGATTCAACTTCGTTCTCTTTTGAAAATTTCTCCAGGAACGCCTTATTATATATCTTCTCTGGCTTGGGCAAATGATACATTTGCCTTAGATCATCCGCCCTGAATGACCCGAAAATTCTCCCGTCTCTGGTGCTGAAGGTTCTATCCAGGATTGGGATTTCTTCAATCGCCCACCGCACTACGTCTGTGTATGGGAGAATTTTCTCCCTAGCTGCTATCCAGTGAAGGAAGGAGTCAGCTAAGTCCTTAAGAGTACCCTCAGATTTCCGAGTTAAATCCACAGTAGCTTCTACTGTTTTCACTGCTGGTTCTTCGGCTTCAATCAGGTTATAGGTACCTTGCCAAGTAACTCTGACGAGACCCATACATGTAGTATCAGATATCAATCCCTTCTTTTTGTCCACGACAGCTTGTCCTGCAGCTGGTGTAGCGGAAGCGCCTGTGGTCTTCTTGGATTTCTTCCCCATTTTTCTTGAGCTTTCTCCTTTGGATGAATTCTGCACAGAGGCGAAAATAAACGTAACGCGGAGATATGCCAATGAAAATCCAATATGGGAAAGATATATTGATCAAAGCGTGCTGAGAGATTAACTCTAAAAATGGCCGCGGATACAATCCATGGGAAGATCTTACAATTACATTAAATGGCCGTTTAAGACCTGCCACCCCTTAAATGCCGATTATACCATTATTCGGCCGAATGACCTGTTTAAGCATGCTATGGATGTTTTGGCGGTTGGACGCAGGTGCATCATTGCTTAGCAGATTAAGCTTTAAATATGATTTGATCATAATATCCCTCCATTTAACGATATTTTTGAAATCCGCGCTATATCATAATCAGGCGTCAGGAACACTTAAATCCTTATGTTGAAAATTTTGAAACCCCGATCGCCGATAGCGATATCGCATCGCATCGGGAGAATTGGTTTTATATAAACATATGGATAGCATACCACCGATCGCAGATAGCGAAATCGTATCGCATCGGGGTGAATGGGCATAACAATGTGCATAGATAGTGTATCGCCGATTGTCGATTGCGATATCGCATCGCATCAGGGGTATGACCTGGGCTCCTTATTATTGTGCATAGGATATTGCCGATTGCGATATCCCATCGCATCGGGGTGAAAGGCTTGGGGTGCTTTTAAGACTGCGTTTAGAGTATCACCGATAGCCGATAGCGATATCGCATCGGCGGGAACCCATATGTCACTTATTTGTGTTTTCAATGTCATTGCGATATGCAATCTTGCGATCGCTTTATCGCAATGATAAAAGATTGTTTTATTTGATCAAAAATGGGTTTTTCAAAAGGTTTTATATAATGTCATCATTTGGTTTGCGGACCTTTTTCAAATAATGCAATATTGATACCAATTAACTTCTAAAGGGACCCATTTCATATGATAATTTTGTAAATATAAATGATATGAAATGGGGGGTTGTTGTAGGGCACAACAGAACCTTAACCATGGATGAATATGTGACATGATTCACTTCCTTGTTACGCTATGTGCCTTACATGCAAGAGGAAAAGGCCAGAATTCAACGCTTCATCAGTAGCCTACCCAACTTTATGAAGGAAAAATTGGAGTTTGACTACCCCAAGATAATGGATGATGCAGCGCAGAAAGCCCGCATTTGCTACCGGAAAATGAAAAAGAAGAATGAAGGACCTAAAGGAGGGTCGAACAAGAAAGGTAGAAGCCTGATTCGAAACAAACACCCAAAATTTGCTAGTGGCAGAAATGTACAGCAAAAACCTCTCAGCAAATTTCCAGCCAGGAATCGGCGCAAAGCTGCATATTATGAAAACAGACAGTCAAAAGGAATCACTAGATCTGTTAATGACCAGCAGTCAAAACCGTCGCTGCAATGCTGGGGATGTGGAGAACCCCACTATTACAAAAATTGTCTGCATAAGGCAAGGACAGAACAACTATCAAATATGCAAGAAGCATCCACGGTTGGAGAAGTGGCAAGGAGCATGCCCAGAATTAATGCTGCTTTGGATGATCATCAAGCAGAATATCAACCCACCATGATCGAATGTGAAGGTATGATTGCTAAGAAACCTGTCTTTGTTTTATTTGATCCAAGTGTGAGCTTAAGCTATGTTAGTCCTAAGGTGGTAGAAAAGTGTCAACTGCAGAGGTGCAAGTTTCCAAAAACATGGCTAGTTCAATTAGCCACCTGGACAAAAAGAAGGGTAATTGTAAAAACAGAACGTTGATTTACGTTGACCTTAATATACTTCCTTTGGGTTCTTATGACATTCTAATCAGGATGGATTGGTTGGAAAAATGTTGGTCCCTAATGGATTATAAACAGAAAACTATTAGTTTTATTGTTGAAACGGGCCAAAGGAAGGAACTCCAAGGAATTAAAACCAATAGCAAGTTACATCCTATTATTGCTAATCAGTTAGGAAAATGTATCAGAAAGGGCTGCCAAATATATGTTGTTCAGGTGGGGTTTACAAACACCAAAAATAAAATTACCTCCTTGGAAAACATTCCTGTCATTTAGGAATTTGTTAATGTATTCCCTGAATCCATTCCAAGTTAACCACCAAAGCATGATACTGATTTCACCATCGAACTAATTTTGGGTACAACCCCTATATCTAGGGCCCCTTCTCGCATGAGCATACATGAGTTAACAAAACTCAAAATGCAGCTTTAGGAGCTTGTAGACAAAAAGTATATCCACCCTAGTGTGTCCCCTTAGGGAGCTCCCATATTATTTGTATGGAAAAAGGATGGGACCCTAAGACTTTGCGTCGATTATCATCAATTAAAAAAACTAGCAATCAAGAATAAATATCCTTTAGCAGGTATCGATGATCTATTTGATTAGGTGCAAGCAGCTAAAGTATTCTCGAAAATCGACTTAAGATCTGGCTACCATAAAATAAGTATAAAGGAGGAGGACATTTATAAGACAACATTTCGTACTCATTATGGTCATTATGAGTTCATGGTGTTGTCAGTTGGCCTCACAAATGCCCCAACCACTTTTATGAGTCTGATGCACGGTATTTTCCAACCCTACCTTGATAAATTTGTATTGATTTTCGTTAATGACATTCTAATATACTCTAAGAATTAAGAGGAGCATAAAGCACATCTGAGAATAGTATTTCAAACTCTGCAGAAAAATCACTTATATGCTAAGTTTAGCAAGTGTGACTTTTTCAAAGATCAAATCCATTACTTGGGTCACGTTATTTCAGCGGATTGAATAATGGTGGACCCGGAGAATATCAAAAAAATTATGGAATGGACAGCTCCAAAGAATGTCGTTGATATCAGATCATTCTTGGGTTTTGTTGGGTAATACCATCGGTTCATTGAGGAATTTTCAAAAATCAACTTTCCAATGACCTCCTTACAGAAAAAGGGGCGCATTTTCCAATGGAAAACCGAGTGTCAGCAAAATTTTGAAAGACTAAAACACCTGCTTACAACCGCACCTGTGTTAAAGGTAGCAGATCTGGAAAATTCTTTCGTGGTTTGCACGGATGCAAGTAAAGAGGGTGTTAGCAGAGTGCTGACACAAGAAGGAAAGGTTATTTCTTATGAATCATGGAAGTTGAAGGAGTATGAAGAACAATATTATGCTTATGACCTTGAATTGACAGCAGTAGTGCATGTACTGAAAATGTGGCGACACTACCTATAGGGGAAGAAATTTATGATGTTAACGAGATCATAGCAACCTTACAAATTTCTTCATCCAGTCTAGCTTAAACGCTCGACAGACCAGATGGACAACATTTTTAAGTGAATTCGATTTCGAAATGAAAATCGGGTGGCCGACGCAATGAAAAGAAAAGTACATTGTATTTATGAGGTCCAAATGAGCCAAGTAAGCTCAAATATTCCTTAAATCATAAAAGGAGCATCTATCAAACATCTAGAATATACTTTCCTTTGGAAATGGATGAAGGAAGCCCTATTGAAAAAGGAAAAACAGATTTCGAAATAAATTCCGACAACCTTCTTACTTTTAAGGACAAAATTTATGTTCCTAACCAAAATTCAATTAAACAATTGATATTGGATGAGTTTCATAGGAAACCATGTGCTAGCCACCTAAGTTACTAGAAACTGTTTTTATCCATCAAGAAAGGGTATTTTTGGCCCGAGCTAAGGAAGGATGTTACAGAGTACTTGTCCAAATGTTTGGAGTGTCAGTTGGTGAAGGCAGAACATCACCATCACGCGGGTTTGTTGCAACCATTGCCCATTCCAGAATGGAAATGGGAGACCATATCTCTAGATTTCATCATTGGCTTACTTCGCACCAGGAAGTAACATGACTCAATTATGGTGGTAGTGAAAAAATTAAGTAAAACTTCTCACTTCATACCTATGAAATCCAATTACAAAGCTATGGAGATTGCATAAATATTTATGAAGAAAATTTTTCGTTTACATGGAATACCCAAAGTGGTGATTTCTAATAGGGATGTAATATTTACATCCACATTCTATAAAACTCTCTTTTCAGGATTGGGTACTCAAATCCAATTTTGTACTGCCTACCACTCATGCAATGTTTGTGATGTAGCAGCCACATAAGTGGGAAGACTATCTCCATCTAGTGGAATTTATAATAATGGACATCATGAATCACTGGGAATGAGCCCCTTTGAAGTGTTGTATGGAAGAAAATGCAAGGTGCCCATAGATTGGAATAATCCAGTTAATAAGATAGCATTGGGTCCTAACATGCTAGCAGAAATGGAGGAGACTGTTAAGAAGGTTCAACAAAATCTAAGGGTGGCCCAAGATAGCCAGAAAGTGTATGCAGACAAAAAGAGGACATGTAGATAATTTCAACCGAGGGATCACATATATTTAAAATACCCTGAAAAGTTCCTTACAATGACGGGGTTGTGCTAAGTTAACACCCCCATACTGTGGAGCTTTTCAAGTCTTGCAACGAATTAGGCCAATGGCCTATAAGCTTGCACTACCAAGCCACATTTGGGTCCACAATGTGTTCCACCTGTCTTTGCTAAAAAAATATGTGTATAACCCTCATCATATCATTAAATCAGAAAGTATTCAGGTAATCGGTTAAGTGGGATATATGAATTTTGGATAGATTGTTTTGGAAAAGGGTTGTGATTATGAATTGTTTTTGTGTAGGTCAAACTGGAAGGAGATTTTCTGGCAGAACCTCTTCGTATTCTCAATCAGAGAGAAACCACCTTGGGGAAGCGATCCATTGCCTAGGTTAAAGTGCAGTGGAAGCAATTTGGCCCGGATGAGGCCACCTAGGAAGAAGAGAAATTTATGTGGAAATCTTATTCCGCATTGTTTTCTGAAAGTAGAGAGAACACCAAGGACGGTGTTCCTCATATGGGGGGGGAGATGTAACAGCCCAAAATCCATAAAAATTATTGTGGTTACTAAGCTAATCTTTACCATTTGCTACTTTAGTTTTATTACATTATGATGTTAAATAATAAGCAACTGAGGCTAGAAGGCAAAGAAACATATATTTGGTTACCTATATATTTGGTAATTAGGAGTCCATATACTTTAGCAAAAATAGAAATTGCTTATATTAATTAAAAGAAATAGTTATAGAAGACAGCTACCCATCTTCCCTGAAGGAAGATTTAGATGGGGGAAAAAGGATCCAGGAGATATCCTAGAGCTAGGTTGAATAAACTAGTGGGAGAATTCTCAAGAACAGTCAGAAAAAAATTACAGGACTTGAGGCGGGACAGGAGTCCGAAGGCCCAAGGTACTTGACTGTAGCTAGAAATATTTAACTATGAACCAAAGAAAGTGCTCGGGGGAGGGTCTCGACGTAATTTCCAGACTCATGGCTAGGAGGAGAGACTTTCCAAAAAGGATTGAATATTATAGGTTTCTATTATTGAACAGATAAGTATCATAGAACGTTCCATTAAGAATTAATATTGGACTGTGGAAAAATGATTTAAATGACAAAATAGGACTTCTCATTACGAATTGATGCTAGAAGAATTACCTATGTACAAAATGATTAAATGAAGAAATTATTTAAAAATGCATTAAGACAGAGAATAGAAATTACTAGTTACACAGATAAAATAATAGACAATATATGATGTTAATGCATGAAAGATATACCAAGTATGAAGAATAATCTTATATAGTAATTAAACAAACATATGCTCTTAAAGTGTTAGGTGTATTTCTCCTATAATATACAGTGGGACAATCTGTGTGAAACCCTATATGATTACCGTCAAATTCATTTATGTATTATGCTATAGATTCAAACAAATATTGGTTAATACAACATGAACCATTACAGGAATAACTCAAGATTACTCATTGTAAAAGTCATGTTAACAAGGAAACATTCAGGAGATGTCGAATGAGTGTATGTGTTGCAATAGCAATAAACCATGCGAAACGTTACATGCCTACGGTAGAGATGGAAAGCGTAAAAGACTGCAAGTCATTCTAGAAGTAACCCAGGTGACTCCTAGTATAAAAAAACCCTAAATAAATTATTCTGGAAGGGCCGAGCAAACTATGACAAATTCGCTAAATTTTTAATACTCTGAGTAAGAGAACATAGGCAATCTTGGCCCATCATTAAATCAGAAACGATACAACTAGAATATCATTTAAATACTGAAACGCATAAGTTTAACTGCATATATATATTTTACTCTAGAAATAGCTTACAATTCCAAAATGGCTCAAATGGGTTGATATGACCAAAACCCTGAGAGTCCATTCAAGTATATAACTTAAGACAAAATAAGGCACAATAGAGAAATATCCATAGAAACTCATGGTCAATCAAGAACTGAAAATTCTCCAAAATTACTCGTGCTGTGCACAGAGATTGACTATTCTATTAAACAGTTAATTAATTAAGAACAAGAAATCTAAGTAACTCTTAGTGAAGAGCTCGACTCGATGCACAAGTCCTATGTTATTGAGTAGATAATATTTTCGTAGCTAAATAGTTATGCACAAAATATAAGTTGTGCGAACTTGGAAATGGCCATTGAAACCGTAAGCCCCTAAACTTCTAAGGAACGTTTTCCAAGCTTTCATGAATTGAGCAGATAGGGGAAGGTACCTGGAAGAGCCGCAAACAAGCAGGAAGTTAGTATGAGGTTAACCAACAGTGAAATTTACAAATGCATAATGTCGGAAAGAGGAATAATTCATACCTGAAACTGGAGGGTTTCCGCATCGAGCAGCCCACCTACAAATACATCAAACCTCATTAGTTAATGGATTCAAATTCGAAAGACTATAAATACTCAGGATAAAATCCAGTGGTTTATGAGCTTACCTCCCAAAAAGAATTGTCGAAGCAGAGCCTCTTCCGTAGCTTTGGAAGACCATCGAAATATCTTGGACAAAGGTGGCAACTCTTCAGTCTCGATACCAGATGGAGTTCCAAACAAACTCAGAAAATGCAAACTATCAAAACTGCTTGAAGTCACATTGACAAGGTTACCTACCTTCGCCAGACTGAACATCGTAACCGAGGAAAACTACGGAAGGATTAGTGATCGACTTGAGATCTTCACCAAACCAGATCGTTGCAGAACAACAAGAAACCTCGGGTCAATGACAACAATGAATCCACCAAGTGCCCTATGCGCAAAATTGGTTAGGGGGTTAAATCCTAAACCCTCCCCACCGTTGGATTGCCTGACAGAAATCAACGAAGATAAAGTAATATAGATGTCGCAGGACATTAGAACCAGTTGGCAGATGCATGCAACATCCCTGGTCGTCATCATGTCGTGTGTCCCAGCGAGCGAGGACCAGCTAACCAAAGTTTGGGCAGGGATGGCTAACCCACCGGAGGCCATGTGAGCATTAAACGCTAACCACCGTATAAACCTTATAGACTGTGTAATATAAAATCACACACAAAATATGCATAAGTGATGTCCGGTGCTACGTGTTGTAATCAATAAGTATTAATGACTTGAGTTGTCTTTAGTGCAACTTTTTGGACTTTCTCGTGTTGGAATCCGGCGAAAAAATTTGAGCTGAAATCTTGATTTGTGTTATTTAAACTAGTTTTTTGAGTGTATATATGGATTCAACACCATGAAAAACCCCTAGGGCACTTCAATTGTGGAGAGTTACATATCAAGCTTGTGATTTCAATAAATTCTTGCCGGATTTTATAGAAATTAGATCAAAAAAACCTATCGGAAAAGCTTCCAAAAAGTCGCACTAAAGACAACTCCTTAATGGCGTCCCTAGATTATTACAGGGATAAGTATCCAAGGTCGAATATGGTTCCATGTAAAAACAAAAAAAAATTATATTATATTTATTTCTTAGGTTTTAGTTTTATGACTGTTATAGAGGGGATGTGTAAGTTTGTCTGTCTCAATGTCCCCATCAATGGAGTCAACACATGCCCCTTTAAAAAAAATAAAAAAAAATATGCTCTAAATTGAAAAATAATGCCGGACATACTAAAAAAAAATCAATATGTTGTAAAATAATTAGAAGTAAAAAGAACTGTGTGAGTAAGATGTTTAAATATTATAGTTTCCAAAAACATTTCAATGGGGGACTTAAATAAACTTTTTGAAGTTCTATGTTAACTAATTTATGTCAATATCAACTTTGTATATATTTATATATAAAAATAAATTGCTATGTATATATTATATATCATTTTAATGTATATATCAAAAAAAAAATTTATGATTAAAATGTTTATTTGACCCTATATATACTCTATATTTTGCACTGTAAATAAGTTTGCACGTGGAGAAATTTGATCCCTCTTGGCTCATTCAATATCATTTAAAATAGATTTACATTTATTATGCCAAGAGGCTTTCCACCCAATACATGACATGAGGGAGATATTGTGAGGTAAAAAAAATTGTATATGTGTATGTGGGAGATATTGTATGTTACTTTGAAAATCAATGTCATCCATAAATAAAATACATAAAATTTCACCTTTATTTTACATCACACGTTATATAGTGAGATAAAGTAATTGGAATTAAAAATAAAAATTAATTTTTAGTATGGGGGATATATGTAATTCTAGAAATGTTTAACGTAAGCTAATGTAAACATTTTAATTCAATGAAAATAAAATAAAAATAAAAATAAAAAAATGAAAATAACCATACAAAAATTAAATAATAAAAAAATAAAAATGACCCATGATTTTAAGAATCAATGGTATTGACCATAGTATTCATGTGGAATATAACATGTTTAAGGGGGAAATTAAACTAGCCTAAATCCATCTTAGTTTGATGGTATATTTAGATACTTGACGTTATATTTAGATACATAATTAGTTATAAAAAATGATGGTGTTGAATCCATGTAGCCTGTAAAGGTAAAAAAATTATGGATATGTTCATTGGGTGGGGCAAATATTAGGAAAAATGTAATTATTACATTTTATCTAATATTTCTACCTACCTCCATCCACTTTTTACTAAGTTATATTCAATAAAATATAATATTGCAATATTACATTTTACCCAATATTCCATCTCAACAAGGCCACTTCTTATCGTCATTTTTTTTTTATATTTGAAGTTTAAAAATAAACAAAATCAACTATAAAATTAGCAGGGGTGATGGGAAATATTGAGTAAAATGTAATAATATTACATTTTAATTAGTATTTCGCTGCCGCTTTTTATTTGGTGTGGGTGGTAATAAATATTGAATAACATATAATATCGTAATAGTATATTTTATCCAAAGTTTCCCCTCACCAATTCACTTTTTATTAAAAAAAATATTTATATTTAAAGTTCATAAGTAAACTTAACTCCTATATAAACATTTGATCCCAGTATGATGAAATCAGAAATTAAAATAAATCTAAACTAATATATATTTATATTAGACCATATTTAATACATTATAGAAACAAATTATTTCCAATACAACGGCTTCAACAACGAGTATGAATTGTATTCTGGATATGTGGACATATATATGTATATCACAGCGATTATCATTCCTCCGCTATTTTTAAGTCCTCCACTATCTTCTTGAAGTCTCGCGTCTATTTTTTAAGTATTCCACTATCTTTTTAGAGTCTCGCGTCTATTTTTTAAGTCCTCCACTTTTTAGAGTCTAGCGTCTATTTTTTAACTCCTCCACCATCTTTTTAGAGTCTCGCGTCTATTTTTTAAGTCCTCCATTATCTTTTTGAAGTCTCGTGTTTTTATAATATTATGAAATTTCTTTTTTCAAACACGTTTCCAAAAATTCTATTTTTTTTAAAACTACTCTTACTTGACCGATATCATAATATTATAAACCAACCAATTATAATATTATTATAAACAATACTAAGGTTTCAATAATAGAGTTCAGGTTTCTGTGATCTAATTTGTCCTGACAATGAACTACACTGATTGGTTCAAAACGCTTAACAAATGATTTTCCATGTGATTTTTCTCGAAGAATTTTTCTTAATACTAAAGTTTATCAATCAAGCATTATCTAGATGAGCACGTCGGTACCTTTTAAGCAACAGGTCATGGCTGCACTTTGCCGCTGTTTGAAAATGGAAGTAGTGGGTTCCATGTGATGCGCGCCATGATAGACCTTTGCTGTGCAGAGTTGAGAAGAATATTCGCATGTTGTGCCATTTCTGTGGGGACAATAAAGTTGGAGCAGACCATTGCTGTGCAGAGTTGAGAAGAATATTCGCATTAAAGTTGAGGGGACAATAAAGTTGGAGGAGAGGGTTCCACGGTGGAGGAGACCTCTCGTTCATGGGTAACTCTCCGGTTCGTAAGATTGTGTGAAAGGTGCTGAATTTAAATTTACTTTGACGTGCTTTCGTAGTAATAGCTGGATTAGCTTGTACGAGTTATAATGATGCATCCCAAGCTCAGTCAAGTAAAATCGAGCAGGTCTAATTCTTTTTATTTTTAATTGGAATGGGCCATCGACAACCGCTGTGATAATGATGCATCCCAAGCTCAGTCAAGTAAAATCGAGCAGGGCCAGATTCTTTTTATTTTTAATTGGAATGGGCCATCGGCAACCGCTGTGATAATGATGCATCCCAAGCTCAGTCAAGTAAAATCGAGCGGGGCCAGATTTTTTTTTTTTAAATTGGAAAGGGCCATCGGCAACCGCTGTGACGGTGCGGAGAAATAATATAAAATTGGCATTGGAAGTTGAGAAGTCTTAATTCGATTTTGAAATTGTAATTGGCCATTGAAAAACGCAATGAAAAATGCTATAAAAAGGAGGGAAAAGGGAAAGGTCGTTGGCCACTGAAGTTGAGAAGTCTTTAGCATTGAGAATTACATGGCTTCAGCAGAGGTAGAGAATGTGAGTGGTGTACTCAAGGTGTATGGAGATGGCACACTTTTTCGTTTGGAGGATCCCCGGATGTTCGTCGAGGCTTCTCTGCAAGGAGAAGGTGGGGTTGCCAGCAAAGATGTTGCGTTGAACGAGAAGCTGGGATTGTGGGTTCGACTCTACTTGCCCTCTTCCCACCTCCAGCAACAAACAGAAAATCACCGCCTGCCGGTAACCGTCTATTTCCACGACGGCGGCTTCTGCATCGCCTCTCCTGCCCTGCCAGATTTTCACAACTTTACTCTCAAGTTGGCGGCGTCTGTGGGCGCAATCGTAGTGTCTGTGGCTTACAGATTGGCTCCGGAGCACCATCTCTCCGCCGCCTACGACGACTGCATCACGGCACTCCAGTGGGTGAGCTCCCACGCCGTGGACGGAGGGGACTTCAAACACGATCCGTGGCTCGAATCCCACGCGGACTATTCTCAGGTTTATCTGCTGGGAGACAGCGCGGGTGCCAACATCGCACATCATGTGGTTTCGTGATGTGGCGGTGTTGAAGCGTGGAGTCCAATGAGAGTAAAGGGGGCAATTTTCGTGGAGCCTTACTTTGGCACCAAGAAACGCACACGATCGGAGAGCGAGTGCCCACCCGATGCGTTTCTGACTCAGGAGCTGAGCGACACGTGTTGGCGGGTTTCGCTCCCTGTGGGTAGTAACAGGGATCATCCATTCAGCAACCCTTGGAGCGACGAAGCGCCTAAGCTGGAAGATGTGCCGTTGCCCCCCTTGTTGGTCGCCATCGGTGGCAGAGATATGCTGAGAGACCGCGGCCTTGATTATTGTGAGTCGTTGAAGCACTGCGGTAAGAGCGTGGAGGTTATGGTGTTGGAGGAAGAAGGGCACGGTTTCTACGCTCTCAAACCACACTGTCCCTCTTCTCAACACCTCATGGAACGGATCTCCCGTTTCATGTTGTCCTCTCCTTTACAGTCTGCGATTCATATCAACGACGTTGCCTCGTAGATTGAAAGTATAGAATTCAATAATAAGACTTTTCTACTTGCAGTGTTCGCTTTGTAGTTAAGTAGATTATTGATGCGCTTACATTGTTTCAGTCCGCGCATGCAACTTTAAAGTGGTAAAATGGCTAGATTTGTATCTATAGATAGGAGTGTGAGCTATGGCTTTTTTTAAACTAAATGGTAATATTTGTTAGAGCCAATAAAGCACAGCAGATTAAACATATACTCAACAAATAAAATCAAGCATAGGAGACACAACAATTTAACGTGGTTCACCCAACCAATTTGGGCTACGTCCACACAACATAGGCATCGGAAATCTTTATTAATCAAACAGGAGATTACATAATTAATCAAATCCTCACAAACTCTCACACTCAAAACCATCCGTATGGATACTTGTTTTATAACAAAGAGAATCTAAATGCCTCATAAATACTCTCATATCAAATTTAGGATGCATTAACTCACTCCCAACAACCTGGAGCTAATCTAGCAACAAATTCCTATTGTTGTCATCTAATGAGATTTTTGTCTATTTTATATAAAACAGAAAATCTCAACAATCTCCACCTTGACAACAATTAGCCTGATGCCCTGTTTGTTTATTATTTTATCTTTTCTGCAAGCCAAGAGAAGCCAAACACCACCGTAGCTTCTTTAACAAAACTGGTTTCGTGAACATGTCTGCACAATTCTCCTTTGTATGCACCTTTTCAAGAGAGACTCCCCTTTCAGTGATAACCTGTCTTACAAAATGGTACTTGATCGGTATATGCTTTGATTTACTATGATAGGCCGGATTCTTAGCCAAATGTATTGCACTTTGACTGTCACAAAATAACTTGATGTTGTCCTGCAACCTACCAAATTCACCAAACAAACCTTTCAAACAAATCACTTCTTTGCAAGCATGAAAAGCAACAATGTATTCTGCTTCAGTAGTGGATAAAGCAACAATGTTCTATAGCTTTGACATCCAGCTAATAGCTCCACCTGCAAGAGTAAAGACATACCCTGATGTTGACCTTCTCTTATCCAAATCACCTGCAAAATCGGAATCAACATATTCACAAACAAATTCACTACTCTTATTGTAAGTGATAAAATAACTACTTGTGCCTCTCAAATACCAAAGCACCCATTTCACTGCTGACTAGTGCTCTTTACCCGGATTTGCCATATACCTGCTGACAACTCCAACTGCATGTGAAATATCTGGTCGCGTACACACCATCGCATACATTAAACACCCTACTACATTAGCATATGGAATTCGAGACATATAATCCTTTTCTTCATCTGAATTAGGACATAAACTTGAAGAAAGCTTGAAATGGGAAGCGAGAGGGACTAACACAGGCTTCACGTTACTCATACCAAACCTCAAAAGTATTTTCTCAATATACTTCTGTTGTGATAGCCATAGCTTACCATTGCTCCTGTCTCTGAAAATCTCCATGCCCAAAATCTGTCTTGCTGCTCCTAGATCTTTCATATCAAATGTACTTGCCATCTGAGCCTTCAACCTGTTGATTTCTTCTATGCTTTTGCTTGCTAAAAGCATATCGTCAACATACAATACCAAGATAATGAATATGCCATTTTTTAACTGTTTAAAATAAACACAATGATCATATTCACTTCTAACATATTTCTGACTCAACATGAAAGAATCAAACTTCTTATACCACTGCCGATGCGATTGCTTCAGGCCATATAATGACTTCTTGAGCCTGCAAAAAAATTTCTCATTGCGATGCTGAACAAACCCTTCCAGTTGTTCCATATAAATTTCCTCATCTAAGTCTCCATGTAGAAATGCAGTCTTAACATCTAATTGCTGCAACTCTAAATCAAGCAAAGCCACTAATGCTAACACAATTCTAATTCAAACAATTTTAACCACTGGTGAAAAAATCTCATGAAAGTCAATGCCGGCTTTCTGAGAAAACCCTTTTGCAACCAGCCTTGCTTTGTACCTGTCTTTCGTATCATCCACACCCCGTTTCAGCTTGAAAACCCATTTACACCCCACAGTTTTCCTGTCTTTCGGAAGCTCAACCAGATCCCATGTGCCATTCTTACCCAAGGCCATCATTTCGTCCTTCATGGCTGCTTTTCACTTGTCACTTTTCGAACCTTCTATTGCTTCCTGATAGCACAGAGGTTCATCGTAATTAGCAGTAAATGCAACTGAAGTAACATAATCATCATACCTTCTCGGTGGTCGTCTGATTCTTGTCAACCTCCTTAATCATGTTTCTGGCACTTCCTCGATTGGCTGACTACCATCTGGAGGAACTTCTTGACGATCAGTATCTGAGACCTATTCATGATCTATACCTGAACCCTGTTCATGACTAGTATCTGAACTATGGTCATCATGACTATCATTAGAAATGCTATCAAACTGAATGTGCTGAAAGTCAGATACATCATCCTGTTTCAATCTACTATCTACATCTAACTGTACTAGATAGGATTCATTAAACTTTACATCTCTGTTGATGATGATTTTGCGGGTAGTAGGATCCCACAATCTATATCCCTTTGTTCCAACACCATACCCAACAAAGATATACCTTTTCGACTTTGGATCTAATTTAGTTCACTGATGTTTAGGCAGTAGAGCATATGCATCACAACCAAACACTTTGAGTTTAGAATAGTCACAAGGGTGTCCTTTCCATACCTCTTGCGGAATCTTGCAGCCTATTGTCGTCAATGGAGATCGGTTTATCACATAACAAGCTGTTGCCACCGCTTCCGTCTACAACTCCTTTTGCAACCCAGCGTTACTCAGCATACTCCTTGCTCTCTCTAGAAGAGTCTTGTTCATGCGTTCAACAACTCCATTCTGCTGAGGAGTATAAACCGTGGTCTTATGTCTCTTGATCCCTGCATCCTTACAATAGCTGTCAAACTCCTTGGAGGTAAACTCACCACCATTGTCAGTTCTTAAACATTTTATTGTTCTACTAGTGTTGTTTTCTACCAATGCTCTAAATTGCTTGAAAACTGAAAACACATCAGACTTCCTTTTCAACATGTAGACCCACACTTTCCTAGAAAAGTCATCAATGAATGATACAAAATAAGAAGAACCACCATATGAGGTTGTAGGGGCTGGTCCCCAAACATCTGAATGGATATAATCAAGTATGCCTTTACTAGTATGTTTGTCTGTTTTAAACTTTTGTTTACTTTGTTTCCCAAACAGACAATGCTTACAGAAATCTAACTTTCCAGACTTTAGATTTGGAAGTAACTTGCGATCAGCCAAAATTTTTAACCCTTTTTCACTCATATGCCCCAATCTTTGATGCCATAAGTGAATGGAACTACTGTCATGTTCAGACACCGTAGATACATAATCTGACCCTGTACTTCCTTCTAACTGAAATAGATTTCCTACCTTCTTAGCTTTCATAACTAGTAAAATACCTTTGTAAATTTTCATTACTCCACCTTGAATTACAGTGTTATATCCATTTGAATCAAGTGCTCCTAATGAAATCAAATTTTTTCTTAAATCTGGTACATGCCTCACATCAGTTAACATTTTAGTTGTCCCATCAAACATTTGCAGTTGTATACTCCCAATCCCCACAATATTACATGTTACATCATTACCCATGTACACAACAACATCATCAATTGATTTATATGTCGTAAACCAGTCTTTATGAATACACATGTGGTTTGATGCACTGGAATCTAACAACCAATGTTTACCATGATTTGACACATTAACTGATAATACTTCATCACTCATACCTGAACCAGATGTCGAACCTGTATCTGTCGTATTTGCCTCCTTCTCTGTCAAAGAATCTGCTTTTGAAGTTTGCTGCTGTCGCTTCCAACAGTCCTTCTTTAAATGCCCTGATTTTCCACAAAACCAACACTTTAGCTTACTCTTCTTCCCTTTCGACTTTGAACGTGAATCGCTCGGCTTCCTGGGGCATCTTTCTTTCGAACGACCTCTAACCATCATAGCTTCTGATGTAGAGGTTTCAGAATGCGACCTTCTCCTTGTTTCTTCTTATAATAAGGATGCAACTACATCATCAAACTCAATAGTTTCTGATGAACTAAGACTTATAGAAGTAACAAAATGATCCCATGATTCGGGCAACGAACACAATAAAGTAATAGCTTTATCCTCAGATTGAATTTTTACTTCTATACTTTGTAATTGCACAAGAAGAGTATTAAAAGCATTTAAATGATCAGCAACCGATGTACCTTCCTTCATTCACAAACTGTACAACTGTCGCTTCAGGAGAATCCTATTGGTTAAGGATTTGGTCATGTACAGTTTCTCCAGTTTCGTCCACAAACCAGCAGCTGTTGTCTCCGACATGATATTAAACAGGACATCATCAGCTAGACACAGTCGAATAGCACTTATCGCTCTTTCATCCATCTTGGCCCACTCATTATCTGTGATGTTGTAAGGCTGTTTGGATTTGCCCAATAACACCTTTGCCACACCATGTTGGACAAGCAAATCGTACATTTTCACCTTCCAGATCTCAAAATTATTTTTGCCATTAAACTTCTCAATTTCAAACCGGGCACTCTGAGTTTTCGTCATTTTTGTATCAACCAAAAGACACAATAATCTCCAAAATCCAACTTTTAAAGACCAACAATTTAAAAACTGCCTATGCCTTATATGCCTTTGTTTTAAAAAAAAAAAAAAACCTTTTGTTTGTTTGTTTACTGTGCAAATTGGGCAATAAAAAAAAAAGAAAATTAATCTCAAAAACAAAACTTCTTGTTTTATTTGTGCTGTACAAATGCTGCGCCAACACTCTTGTTTTATTCGCACCAATTTACCATTTCTCAAACCTTTTCATTCCATTTCTATCCAATCGACCCGAACATTGAACCATTAAAGCCAATTTTCAAACCAAAAACATTTCCAAAAAACTGCGCTCCTAGATTATTATTTGGCTGTTTCAATGGTTCCAAATTTTTAACAGCGGTAGTGTAAAAACATTTCAATAGAACCGCATTTCATCGTACCTTTCACCACTCCAAATTTGCGGAAGTGAACAGCGTAGAACCTCCAGCCATTGACAACCTGGGCACGCAGTTCAACCTCCAGTCCACCGCACGTCCAGCAACACCGTTGTCCACGCAGGTCAAGATTCATCGCCGTCCAGCAACAGGTAGTGCTTTGGCACCTTCATTGTTCCAGCGTAAATCCTCCAGCGTAATACGTCCACGCAGGTTTGAATAGCACCCTCCACGCAGGTTATAACAATCTTCACTTAAACGCATCAGCAATATAACACATACAATCCTCCACGCAGTGCTCCACCAGCACCAGGGTTTTCAAGTTCGGGCGGGGTACCTTGTGCCTCTTCTATGCTGTCAATTGTAGCCGGAGCCAGCGTTTCTGTCAGCCCTCGCTACGCTCGGCTCTGGATTGGACTTGAGTTGATCCCGAATAGTCTCCAGCTTATATTCCTCTCGTTGGATAGCCTCTCTCAGCTGAGAAAGAACAGCAGCAGTTGCCTTTTCTTTAGAACGCAGCTGGTTGGCGCATTCCCACAGAACTGTTTCTTCGTGAATGAGTTCATCCGATAACTGTATAGACAGTGCAATGTCCAGGTACCCTCCACGCATCCGGCACTAGCAATCGTACGCACCTCCGGCAACACTTCCTTCAGTCTTCACGCAGGTAATACCAGGTCTTCCGTGCTTCTAACACCTCCACGCAGCAAGGCTTCAACGCTGCATAGACAGCCTTTGCCACCACTTTCTCACACAGCAACAGCGCAGGTCCACGCTTTACCTCCACGCAGGTCCACTCCTTTGCTACGCTGCTCTGATACCACTTGTTAGAGCCAACAAAGCACAACAGATTAAACATATACTCAGCAAATAAAATCAAGCACAGGAGACACAACAATTTAACGTGGTTCACCCAACCAATCTGGGCTACGTCCACACAACATAGGCATCGACAATCTTTATTAATCAAACAAGAGATTACATAATTAATCAAATCCTCACAAACTCTCACACTCAAAACCATCCGTATGGATACCTATTTTATAGCAAGGAGAATCTAACTGCCTCATAAATCCTCTCATATCAAATTTAGGATGCATTAACTCCCAACAACCTGGAGCTAATCTAGCAACAAATTCCTATTGTTGTCATCTAATGAGATTTTTGCCTATTTTATATAAAACGGAAAATCTCAACAATATTCTTGCACAAATTTTTAGAATATTCTAAAATCCAGTAGTGCAAGGATTGTTTTGATGGTTAAGGTAAAGATCAATATATTGTTCTGATGATCAAGAGAAGGGTAAATTATTTCACTCAAACTATGGTATTTATTTATAATTTATTTGTTGTAATAGTTTTCTATCTTATGTTTTAAATGGTTATAAATTTTACTACTATACATTAATTTAGATCAATCTTAACTTTATATCTATTAAGCTTCAAGAGATCAAATTTTTTGAATTGCAAATCTCTTTTTTAGTGAAAATATATTTGAGTTAGATCAAAGTGTAATTATTAATTACGATTATAACTATTTATTTAATTTAATTTAATTTAATTTTGTTGGACACCTAATCCTAAAGGGTTAGTGTGGAAGCCGAAAAGACTAAGTAGTCCAAGAGACCTTGGGATTTGAAACCCAAGAGTCACAACATTGTATTATAAATGTACATCTCCTGTTAATAAAAAATGTACTGAATGATTTATCTTTCACATTGTTTGCTTTCCATGTGTGTTTAACATGGTATTAGAGCCACTTGTTTTTCTGTGGCCTTTTTATGTGCATGTCAGTGCTGCACCTCTACCCATAATCCTGCAATAGTAAAACTGGCCTGGTAGATCTGCAAACTCAAATATATTGTCAGCGCTGCATTCTTTCCAAGATTTGTTTGCCATTTCTTTATTTGGCCAGTCAGCTATAGAAATAAAATTACTCTATGTTTATAATGTTACTCAGTTCAATTCTGTGGCTTTTCTCTACTGTTGGTCATGTCTCCCTGAGCGCTCTACCAGCACTACCTGTCTAGTTGCACTAAACATTATCGCTTCTCTCTCTCACTGAAATCTGGTCTGACACTATTCCTAACGTATCTGCCATTGCCTGCCAGAAATCCGCTGCCTCTCCTGACTGACATCTGTGACCTCTCTGCCATAATCATTGTCTGCGCCATCTTCCTAACAGTTGGCACGGTTTTCCTGTGTAACGTTTCCTAACAGTTGGCACGGTTTTCCTGTGTAACGTTTCCGTCTCTCAGTTTTCTAGAAGAGGAGCGTTGAATCTCCACATCATTGAAACTCCTGGTCGGTTTCTCTGTGCATTAATCTTTGAAGGGCGTTGTGTTTATACCTTTCGTTTTGAGAACTAGTATCATTTGTTGAGGATGGTTCAGCTTTGTTGTGGCATTTGATACCATAAACCAAATGAGTCACAGTGCTGAGAAATAACTCTGCAAAGCATAGACCCAGCGACGCTACCTTCAAAAACCGGAGAAATGTCTTCATGGTGCCTCCATGCTGGACCTACTGCTCATTCTTGGATAGAATAATCGATCTGGAGCTGGTGAAGATTTATTTGGATATTGAAAAATTTCATTTGGATGCTGAGAAATGTAATCGGTTGCCGGATATGCTTTGTATGTTTATATTGACTCGTTTAAGCATATTGTGATTTTCTTGCTTCAAGAAACTGCCCCTAAATTTGAAGAAATCGAGTGACATTTCAGAAAGCCACCCCAAGAAAGGGTTCCACCCATCTTTCTTGTCCCAAATAACTTAGAATCGCGACTTTGTAAAATTGCCCAATACAATATTTATGGGACTGTTCAGAGATTTTCTTGGTTATCTGTGAAATTGCTACCAATTCGCACCAATCGAATGATTGCCATTTTGTTGACCAAGTGCTTTCTTCTCAGGTTCTTGTTGTTTAGATATGCAGACGCTTCTGCTTTCAAATTTCTTTTTTAGATTTAAGAGATGTCCAAAATTTCAGTTGGTCAGTTGATACCAGTCCGGAGACGATTAAGATTCATTTGGAAATTTCACGTTATGATGTTATATTTCCAAAATGTCAACATCAACATGTCAGGTGCTTCCAGTAGGAAGACGTTTCCTCTTCTGAATTTTTCTTTGGGAGATTTCCAATGCAGCTTCTGATTTTTTTTCTATGGGAGATATCCAATGGACTTGGTGTCACTGTTGTATGCTCTGGAGGTCTTGAATTTGTCAGACTCACAAATAACCCTGCACAATAGCTTTTTCAAGGGAATTTAACAAATATCCCTGTGCAGTTGTTTCAACTTTTTGTTGCAGAGTCCAGGTCCGCGCTTTTGCATTTTGATACCCTGTTGTGCTGTGTTTCATTCTGTTGTGATTTCCTAATGTTGAGGATGATCTCTAGTTTGTGCAAGTTCTAGCTTCATATCGAAGTATAAGTTCAGATTCAGGTGGTTCAGCATGAAGCTCAGGCTTGCACTTGGAGACTTTACAGGTGGAAATGTGTATGACATTTTCACGGCCAAGTTCACTGTATGTACTAAACTTAAATTGTAATAAGTTGAGCATCAGCCCTGGTATTTGATGGCGAACACAAGTTCGGCATTATGCATGCTGCGTTGCCTTTAAACGAGTTGAAGCGGATCCCTGTTCCTGAATTGAAGTTTACCAGTTGTGCAATGTTAATAACTATCCATGTATTGGAGTGATGAGCAGAGAACAATGGAGTTAAATCATTGGAATATCCAGCAGTATTGTAAAAGGGTCTGCCCATATATTGTTGCATGCGTACTGTGAAGGGTTAGTGACAGAAAGTACTTTTTGGTGATAATTATTAGTAGACCATCTTTCTTGAAGCATTTGGCTGCCAATTCCATTCCTGTACACTATTTGAAGGGGTTTGAAATTCAAGTCTAGCTGCATAGACCTCTGCTAATGGTTGGGTTGTCATATACTTATTTGGATTTCTGAAGAGATATGTTGTATCCATCTCATCGTGTAACCAAGTTCTCTGCTTCCCAGCTACTTCTTCATTACAGTTTGTTGGCTAAGATGTTTTTTTCTGTGTAATTTTGTGCACAATATGTTCATGGAAAAGATATGTCATATGGTATGAAATTGCATGGTATATGGAAGTATATTGAAAAGATACATACTTGAAGATTTTTTTGAAGACAAAGGGGTACACCAATCAATTTTTTGCAGTGATATTATTGTCAAAATGGATAGAATGGGTGTTGTATTAGAATTACTGAATACTCTAGTACATTCTACCATGGACAATACAATTATGATTGATAAAGCCATTGTCGCAAACATTCAAATCTGTTTAAAAAATGTACAAGAAAATATTGAGTTTTTGCAGCTGGAAACAAAGCTACAGCAGGAAGAATTACAGCAGTGGAGTCATCATTCTGAACCTGTTTCTGTTCAGAAGATTGAAACAGACTCCCATAAACAGCGAATCAATAATGTTACAGTTCATTCAGATAAAGCAGCAAAGTTACATGCAGATGCAGAGGTTCAGTCTGCACTTCCCAAGCCCATCATCAGACCTTGGAAACAACTTGTCCACAATAAGCACAGAACTGGTCTTGGATATGACAAGGACTTGTCCTTTCATATTCTAGACTATCCCAAGCCCATTCAATTTCAGAGTGCCAGATTCATTCATGACAGTTCAGTTCCAGCTGTTCCAGATTCTGCCCCTCTTCCACAGCAACAACAACAACAACATATTGAGAAATGCCAACACTGTGATCGAGTTGGCCATCTGAAAGATCACTGTTTTGATCTTCATCCATGTAAGCACTGTCATAAAACCAGCCATTCTTCACACAGATGCTTCAAAAACAAACGTCCTGCAAGAACAAAGATTCATCTTGGATGGATCGCTTCTTGGCAATGGGCATCAACAGCCAAGAAGATATTCCAAACACATGTCAGAACTTGTTCCAGAGTATTAAACAGTCTTGCAGTTGAGTTTTCTCCATCTTCTCACCTTGTATATGACAGGGGGGAAATGATGGTCATCTACAAGCTTCAAAGTCACATCAAGTGAGCCTGAGCCACAACCTGCCACACCAGTGTCAGAGTTGTAGCAAGAGACAAGATGCCTGAACATGCCTTCAGTTGGCAGTTTGGGACACTTCCTCTAGTAGAAGACTCCAGCTTCTTGCCAGTTTTGGAAGAGTTCCAGGAATTACAGAGTTGTTGGTCATCCTTAAACCATCACAGATTAAGAACACTTCCTCTAGCAGAAGACTCCAGCTTCTTGCCAGTTTTGGAAGAGTTCCAGGAATTGCATTAAGCATTCGAGAGTTTTTGGTTATCCTTAAACCATCACAGGTTGAGACTTCCCTTTTCAGGTTGAAGTTTTACCTTTTATACGGGGTGAGACCTCCCTTTTATGGTTGAAGGTTTCCCTCTTTAAACCAGTAGGATCACTTCCTCTAGCAGAAAACTTCAGTTTCTTGCCAGTTTTGGAAGAGTTCCGGGAACTGCACTAAGCGTTCTAGTGTTGGTGGTCATCCTTAAACCACCGCCCTTGTTTACCAACATTTCATAGAGCACATTCAGCCTAGTGCTGCCATGTATTTTTTTGCACATTTTGTATTACAGCTCTCTTCTTGGACTCATACATAACCCTTCGGATTAAGGGGGGAATGTTGGACACCTAATCCTAAAGGGTTAGTGTGGAAGCCGAAAAGACTAAGCAGTCCAAGAGACCTTGGGATCTGAAACCCAAGAGTCACAACATTGTATTATAAATGTACATCTCCTGTTAATAAAAAATGTACTGAATGATTTATCTTTCACATTGTTTGCTTTCCATGTGTGTTTAACAAATTTATTTTTTATATAATTTGAGTGAGTCAAAAAGTTTTAATTAATTATGACCTATATTTTTTTGTACTTCAGTTTTGGGTCTTTCTATTTCTTTTTTCAAGAGGTAGATTGTACACGCAAGTTCAAAAAAGAACCAAATGATCTCAACCTGTCTAAAGGGAAACCAAGTCTCTTGACCATTTGGTGAAGTCGTATCCTGACCAAAACTTAAAAGTTCTAATCAAATCAAGTAACACTAAAAACGTTGAAATATCATTCTGACCTCTACCACTAGCTTGAAAATGCCCAAAGACTGCTAACTAAAAATGAAAATCACTAATCATCAGATGACTCAACTCAGGCTCAATCCTTTGTTGGGTTGACACGAGAATACATGGGATGTGAGTTTCCCAATCACTTTATTCATGTCAAACTTCGCCTGTTGTATGTCTTAACAGAGCAAGGTCAATTGCCCTTGTGTTTACAAGGGATCTTCAGGTGCCAGTTCCATAAATTTGACCATCAGCGTCTTCAATCTCTAGTATAGAAGCAATGTCTGAGTGTATAGGTTCCTTCTCCCTATCATTTGTCTCGGGTTTCCCTAGTCTCTCTCTAACTTTTTCGTGCTTGGTTCTGGTCCAGAATTGAACATTTCCTCCCACTCTTCTAGTCTAGAGCTAGCTAGGGTTGAGGACGAGGCTTTGCATAATGAAATTGCCTCCACTTTTGTTAACCTCTACGACCTCTCCATCTGCGAGCTCGACTCTAACCGCCACTTCAATATCCATTGTTCGATTCCCTTCCTCGGTTGGGTGTGGTGATATTATGTTGCCTTAGACCCAGGTGAACCATATTCTTCTTTATTCAACAGTTCCCTGTATCCTCCACGTTATGACTTGAGGATTGACCCCCAAAACCTATGCCCCAGCTAGAGTTCTTGGATATATCTTCAGCAAGTGCTAATCCTATAAACATTATGTTAACAGGACAATAAATGGAAAATATTGAGAACATGAAACCTTTTAAGATATGAGATCTCATTAACCAAATATTTTTTCCAAGTTAGTCCACATACAATGTCAGATAAGTGTGCAATTTTTTGTTTGTTGTTGGAGGTGGGAAGAGGCCAAATTCTTCTGCTTTGTGGTAGATCCTAGCTGATTCCCATAATCGAACTCTCGAGCTTGAAAGCAGACCATGACTAAATAATTCTCAAGGCCATGAAACCCCATCCTCCCTATTAAAGGCATCCTAGATTCGACCCATCGGGTATGGAATGAGACCACAATTCCAAATGGGAGTCTTTCTCCAAAATTAATAAACTATCGGTTTTTTTCGTGTGATTGTGATTTGAATAACGGATCCGTTGATTCCTGAGAAGGTTGAAAGGACATTCACGTCAGCGTAAAGCAATATTATTAATTTAAAATCCATAAAATAATAGTTTTGGGCAAACATTAATTGACTTATAAGGATCTCGTGAGTCGTGTGAGTGTGATGTAAAGTTTTGTAAATTTGAGAAAATGAAGATTCACGCCATCACAAAGTTGTGGACCCTGGCCCCTGGACCATGGTCAATTCAATATTTTTATATTCGTAGTTTAGGACGATTCAACATTTTATCCTTTGGCGGCTTCGTTTAAGACAACATAGTTTCACACACTAGTTTCATCAGTCCATTGGTGTTAAGTTAAAGGTAACTTAGTAGCTTGCAGGTAATTTGTTTTGCTCCCTTTTATGGATGTATTATAAGGAGATCTAACAAATTCAGAGAGCTGATCTGGGCAATTTATGTCAGTAGCTTCCAATTACATGATGTTTACAATAATTGTTCATCTGAATAGTAGCTTCCAACTATATGATGTTTACAATATTTGTTCATTATAATACCATTACATTTGCGTAATAAAAATTATGGAAATTGAGTATCTCATCCAATGAACTTAGGGCTATAAGTCATTTACAAATGACTTATATATACACAGTAATTAGAATCTTATGTTTCTTTTTTAAGAAAATATAAATCTAAGAAACAATAGGAAGTAGTACGTGTGAGAACATGTATATTTGTTTTTGGTAGATAAAGAGATGGCTATTTTTTTTTAATGAAACCCAAGGTTATAATCTTATGTTTTAGTTTTGGTTACAAATTTTATAATGTATATTTTCTTTTTCTTTTATTGAAGTGCGATATCTTATTTTTGATATATAAGTGTGATGTTTTAATTTTGATATATGGAATATATAATATGTAAAAATCACGTGTTATTGTGTGAATTGTCTTATATGATAAGGATCAAGTTAAGTGAATTAAGATAGGATGATTCCATATTGTAAATATAAAAAATACATTGTATATTTATTTTTAATGTGGAGTTCAAAGCTAAGGGTCCACTAGTGGATGTATAAGATTTCAAGTGAGGGAGTTATATTTACAAAATGATGGGTATATTTATGATGAGAGGTTCATGGTTATGTAAAAAACATGTAAAAAAGAAAATCTATAATAATATTATATCCAAGTTATAATGATTATTTGAGGAAGCAATAAAGGGGTTATAATACAATAATAATGGGAGAGAAAATGAGGTTGTTGGTTGATTTGGACTTTATCAATGTCTTTTCAAAGTACCACCCTTTCTTTCCCATGCTTTCTTAAAGCTTTCCCGTCATTTTTTGACTTATGAAAAACAACTTATTACAAGTGTTTGTGGTTTCCTCGGGAAGTGAAGGAGATCTCATGCAAGAAAATACCTTCCATTTCCTTTCCCATGCATTTAAGTATATTTTACCATCATGGAAATTAAGTTTCCATGGGAAGGCATGGAATAGAAGCAAATTATCATTTTATATGGATATCTCTCCTTGGTTTTTCATGGATGTTATGATTGGAAAATTTAAGTGTTTCCCATTTATTGTTTAATGGCTAGTAAGAGTCCATAGAGGATGGAGATGGTTTTATTGAAAATGTGGAAGAAAAGAGAATGGTTGGAGAGGAACACCATCCCATGTATCATGAAAAGGTAGACAACAATTGAAGCTCTTTCTGCATACATTAAAGAACCCTAGAGGGGAAGAGTGCTTTAAGGGATTTTTAAGAAGAGCAGGAGTGCATATTCTTTATGTTGTGTTGTGTAGTGTGTGGAAGAATGTCATGGTTGGTCTATTGGTTGGGAAAATGCTTGGAGAGCTATGTAGTGAATAAGGGGCTTCTGATGAGACTAATGGGTTGGATTGAGTGATTTTAAAGCTTTTTAGGAGGTTCCTTCACCTTGGTGGTGTCATGTTCTAGCTTTGGGGTGGAATCCTTTGTTGGCTTTTAAGACTAGATAGAAAATCACTCCTCAACAATCAATTTGGTGGACATTGTTTCATTTGCATATATAATGTTTTTCTATATTTCATATGCATTGATTTTAATGGATAATGAAAGAATTCAAACTATGCAATGCTATATCCTTGTTGTTTAATGTTTGTATATGGATTCTGTTATTATATGACTATTAGAGGTTAATATTGGTCACACAAATTGTTTATTAGGGAAGGAAATTTTGTGCATGGCATTGGATGGCCAAAAGAAGCATCTTGGAAATGTTGTAGAATGTTATAATTTTATTTTTTTTAGTTGCTCTTGAATGCTCTATCACCCCCACAATGGTAAAGGTGGGCTTAGATATGCTACAATAAGAATCCTATAACTAATAATAAATTAAAGAAAAATATAATTGTAAATGAAGGAATAATACATAAAATATAAGTTAAGAATATAAAGGATGAGATAATATAGCAAAGAGGTTAAATGATGAATTGAAATGAGAGATAATTAATATTAAAAAAAGAAGAGTGGTGTTACAAGAAATATTTATTGTAAGTAAAAGAAAATAATGGGTGGATTTGGTTGGAGAAAGAAGATATAGAAAGAAATATGGAGAGATGACGACAATTCAATATTTTTATATTTGTAGGTTATGACAATTTAATATATTTATCATTTGGAAGTTTCTTTTCCAACAAGATCACTCTAGTTTCACACATTAGTTTCATCTGTCCCATGGTGTTAAGTAAAAAGTAATGGAGTTAATCTTAAGTAAAAAGTAATGGGGTTAATCTTGTAGGTAATTTGTTTTGTTCGGTTTCATGGATGGATTATAAGGAGATTTAAGAAATTAAGACAGCTCTTAGTAAGTATGAGGAGTTTGTATTGTTCTATCTTCATGGATGGATTATATGGAGATTTAGAAATTTAGAGAGCTCTTATTAAGTATGAGGAGTCCGTTCAAAACACATCAGCATATTAACATGTTGTTATTTGAGTTTTCAAGAAGTAGATTGTGTAAGAAACTTTGAAACATTTAATGTTTAGTTGGAAAAATGAAGTTGAAAAATAATGTTAAATGGGAAAATGAGGCTGGAGTAATGCTAAGATATTAATATAAAGAATAAATCAAAACATTTGTCTCTCATGAAAAGAAAAAAAAAGGTTAATCGAATAAATGATTAATTAATATACTAGTAGTTGTGAAAATGATCATTAAAAATCATTATAAAATTGAAATTTTGTTTATAAAAATTCTTATAAAATCAAAATAAGGTTTTCTATTAAAATTTATAAGGAGATAGGAAATAAAAGTACAAGAATGGGGTATAGGGAGTTATGAGGAAGTAAATTTTATATAAAATAACAATCCACTAGAGGTCAAGAAGGAACAACAAGATCAAAACCAAGAAAAAATGAGGTGAGGGACTTATTGGAAGAACATAATGAGGTGTAGGGAGTTATTAAGACGACAAATTTATATAAAATAACAATGTGATAGAGGAAAATAAGGAAGAAGAAGACCAAAACCAAATGAAAATATCAATAGGAAAGGTTTAGTGATAGAGGTGATGAATGATAGACTTCTAAGAGTGGATTAGTTTATATAGTTCAAGTAATAGGGAGCCTTGCAAGAAAAGTGTAACATGTTTAGAATTTTGTTTCTCAATTGAAGAAAAATTTCGGTCAATACCCTCCAACTACATGATGTCTACAATATTTATTCATTTGAACAATGTAATAAATGCTTAAAGATGTATGAATATTTGAAATTGGGAATCTCATCCAACCAACACAAGTCTAGAAGAGGCAAATAGTCACCATGTATTTCACTAAATATTATGTTATACAATGTAGTTATAATCTTAGGTTTCATTTTTAAGAAAATATATATACAAGTAACACTTGAGAGTAGTACTTGTGGTAACATGCACACTTCTTTTTTCAAAGATAAAAAGATGGCCATTTTTTTGAAACCTTGTTGGGTCCTTCATTTTTTGGAGAAATATGGAAAACAAGCTTATAGAACAGTGGCGGAGGAAGAATGTATAAAGCCACTGGAAATAGAGCACCGAAAAACTGAATGTGGAAATAAATTAAATGTTGGGACCTGAGCAGATGGCAAAAAAAGGAAAATGCACTTGCAAAAGTAGGAAAGCTGGATTAATTTTGAAACAATCAATAAAAAAGAGGGAAAATGTACCAGGATTTTATCAAAGTGGACCAGAATGAAGATGGGATCAAGGAACCTTCGTGAGGACCATATCAAGTGAGCGAGCCTATAAAAGAATATATAGAGGGATAAATCAAGCATCAATCAATATATATAACCTCTAATCCACATGTTTTCCATCATTGTTGGTAACTGCCTATAGGATTCTGCAATATGCGTAGAAGTTTGATTCATCTAAATGGATTTTAATTTCTAATGTAATATGATTTGATCTAAGAAGATCATGCGAGTCTATCTGTATCCTCAATGTAATGGTTGGTCTATATTAATAATAAGAGGAGTTTTGGGAAAATATTGTGTTACATTGTTCAATGTTTGCATGGCCCCTTTTCAAATTTCTTGTCTCTTTTAAGTATATGATGCCTCTGTCTTTCCTTTTATGAATGTAAGTCTCGAAAATGATTTAGTTGTGTGGGATAATAATATGATTAATGATGCAAATGATAGCATGACAGACTTAGTTTTCGCCATTGATCAAAATCCCTTATTTATTCCACTGGTTCTAGTTCGCCTTGGGTGAGATGCTCCTTTTGCATAAAGGAAGTGAAAATGTTAGCGAAAAGATATACTAAGATGACCTCCTTTGTTGGAAAACTCAGGCCGAATGTTGGGTCTTCACTGCTCTAAATTTTTCGCCAACAAATGGTTTCGTTGTTGGGACCCTAAACTTTTAGAAGGGATCTTGATCATGGTATCTATAATTTTTGGTAGAGGTAGGTTGGTCATTTTGTCCTACAACTGGCTCAACTAAGGCAGAAAAATTTGGATTGGGTTAGAGAGGAAGTTATGTATGGTGAACCTACTTGTGACTAGTACAAAATATTTTGGTGTGAGTTCCCTAACAAGTTACAAAACTGGTTAATGTTGTTGCAAGTTAATGCAGGAGATGGAAATCACCCTGGGCTTAGTAGAGATTGGTCAACCGATGATTTGGATGAACTCCACCAATAAGACACAGACCTAATAAGGGCTATTTATTTTTGAGTAAATGAGACATTAGAAGGCTATATTACTAAGTTTTCAATCGAAGATCATCAATCCTTTTCTAGAGTGGAAGAAGTATTCAAGTTTGGATTGTGCGGAATATTGTTGAAAGAGAAGCCCCTTTAGCTCAAATTCTTGATGGTTGAAGAAAATATGCTACTATTCCAAGAAGATTGAATGGCCTTTTAAAACCCTTAGTGATGGGGGTTAGATCTAGGGTAGGAATGTTGTGCAATTACGAGAAATGAAGGGGTTTTGTCATGGACCAAGAAGAGTTGCGTAAGGCACAAGATTTTAGAGCATTGTGAAGGGAGATAATAAATTACAAGTGGAGAGAAAGGAAGTTGAAAAAAATTAGGCACAGAAGAACAAAGTTACAGAGGATAAAAGAACGGTGATAAGTTTAGCATCGCAGAAGAATAACATGGATAGTCTCGAGTTGTGAGGAAAAGGAGAGAATGAGGGATCTACTTCTGGTGAAATAGGAGACGCCAACGAAAGTATTGCGGGAAGTTTTGTTCAGGTTGGTAGACCCCACTCAGAAACAGGAGGATTTCATATGCCTAAACCATTTGTACAACCGGTTATGATGTAAGTGAGCATACTCCAGTAAATGATGACATGCACTTTGTGATGAGGTGACTGTTCTTTGAATATGAGTTAGTCACCATTCCTGACAACCCACAACATAGTGGTACAACTACTCCTCTCCCTAACCTTCACCTAGTACTGTATCAAAACCCTAATCAATTATTTTCTAAATTAAGTAAGATTACAAAATTCTAGCAAGTACATTCTAGGTATAGTGTTGGTAGTTCTAGTGGAGGAAGTAGTTCCAATAGTTGTTTTCAGTCAAATTCAATTAATTACTCTTAGTCGGGTTCCAAGGGATTTATAATTTCTTAGCGTGGAAAAATAATCATGGCTAGAAATATGACCGAATCGCTTACTCGATATCTAGAATTTTTAGGACGAGGTGGTGAATATGTTGAACATCATTGGTATCTATGTGAGGTTGTTTGGAGGGCTCAAGAGACTCCTAATGCCACCAATCTTATTGAGTTCCACACTAATCTAAGAGATAGGACGCTTCAAATGTTTATTAAGTAGATTGATGCAAATTCCAACGTTACTTTGGATATTGTTAAATGATAATTTCTTCATGAATTTAAGTTAGCTCAGTCTAATCATGAACACTTGGTGAAACTGTTGAATATTAGACAAAGGGAGGGAGAAATTTCTTGGTAGTGTATGTAGAGATTCAAAGATGCTATTAGTAAACTATCATACATCATTGATCCTCATCATCAAAGGGATTTCTTTATTAAGGCTTTGTTACCACTGACTATGATTTTGTTGTCGCAACAAAAGATTGACACACTACATGATGATTTGGAATAGGCCATGTAGATTGAAGCAATGGAGCGATACCCTCAAGATTATAAATTGGGCACTCCTTCCACTGACCCTACTATTATGGGACTTCAGAACCAAATTTCCAACCTCACTGAGAAATTAAAATAATTGAGCCGGGAGGCTTATTCTACAAACTAGTATGAGGGGATGTGTAAGTTTGTCTATCCAGCCATGGAGTTGACAAATGCCCCTTTAAAAAAAAAGTATATGCTCTAAATTGAAAAATAATGTCGGTCATAGTAAAAAAAAACCAATATGTTGTAAAATAATTAGAAGTAAAAAGAAATGTGTGAGTAAGATATTTAAATATTATAGTTTTCAAAAATATTTCAATGGGGGATTTAAATAAACTTTTTGAAGATCTATGTTAACTAATTTATGTTTAAAATAATATATTTTAGTTATTATTCTATTTAATATTATATATATATATATATATATATATATATATATATATATATATATATATTGTAACACCCCTTGTGAAAAGTAAATGCTAGTAACTAGTGAAGTAATTATGAAATAAAGACTTTATTTAAATTACGTGTAACCCTGTTGTTAATGTTATATTAATAAAAGACAGTTGTGTTGGTACCATTTTGAATTGAGTTATGATTAATCATGGTTAGTAACTGAGGAATCAGTTACCCTAACTACCTAGAGGTAGTTGAGTCCCCAGAGGAAAAAGGGGAAAAATGCCAAGTCTGGTGAGGATCAGATGGCAAAGAAAAAAATGAGAAGGAATGCTATGCTGGTTAGGATCAGATAGCTTAAGTGGAAAAAGAAATTTTCCTGTGCACGCTACGTCTGGTTAGGACCAGATAGCGTTGACTGGTGAAGACCAGTGCCATTGCGTCGAGTAGGACCTGCAAGTGCTTGGGGGTGGAAGTTCAGCGAGGACTTCCTACGGACGGGTGGATTGACAAGCATTACCAGTAAGTTGGCAGATAACAGGTATGGTTGCCACTTGTTGCCTCTGTTAGTATGTTATTACACTGTACTGTGCTGAGAAAGTGAAAGGAACTAACAGCTATTTGCATAAATTCGTAAACAGTGTTATGAAAGCAAGTAGCATATATTGTAAGCAATAGAGTATTTGCATAAATTCGTAAACAGTGTTATGAAAAACAGTAGCATAAACTGTAAGCAATAGAGGAACGAACAGATACGAGTATGGCCTGCAACCTAATTATACATTTACTGGTAAAACATTGATAACTGTATGAAAAGCAATATCCGAACTTGAGTGGTCTGGTTACCAAAGATATATGAAATAATAGATAACTGGGTTATATCAGATTTAGTGTCAACATTATAACTCATTTCAAGAAAATGATGTAACAGTAAACCATATGCATGCGAAAAGGAATAAATACTCAGATATCTCAAGAAGCAAAAAGAATAAGTACAGCGCACCCTGCCGTGAAGCAGTAGCCAACCCTGGCACTCTACGTGCGTATTCGGCAGTAAACGAGTTAGCCTCTCGGCCAGTATTAGAAAATGAACAAGCTGTGTGTGATTTAATAATCATAAAGAAATACAGACGAAAATGAAAACGGGTTGGAGCCCATGCGAGTAAACTTGAGTATGCAATCTATCACTTCGCTCGAGTGTGGAAGGAGGGAAACCCTCAACTTCACCGGCGGAATCATGAGTGAACCAGAACTGTATTAAAGACTGGGCAAACCCTTACAGTCGCATAGAATGTCGAATGTTAAATATAAATGCATGCATGTATATGGATAAAGCAAGTTAACAGATAACCAATAAATCTTAAAACCCTCGCAAGAGTTAGAAACCGAATGTCATAAACAAGAGCACATAAGCAATGTAGCCTCAACTCCGTTTTAGGAACAGAGAGTGCTTACAATGAGCCAAACGAGAGGTCATAAAACTGAAACGTGAACACATATATAAATTCGATACTGAAGCAACAGTAATACAAATCATTTCATTAGAAAAGAACCGTGAAAACCTGTATCACAAGTTCGTATATATGTAGCTATGGCCACGAGGGCATTTAACAAAGGAAATAACATCATGCACAGAGTGGGAACCATTAAATCTTACGCGCTCTGTCCCTTGAACTATTTAATTGACAAAGTCAGGGTATCAACCCGCGTAAACAACATTCAAGCTTAAACCCTTAACCTATTCGGATACAAATCAGAATGACTTCCAGAAGTAATATTATACAAATCAATGGTCACGGCTGAGCATATTACTCTTAGACTGAACCTTTTCCTAGACAAGTCTATAATCTAAGACTCGGGTCGAAACCCAAAACTGTTAACAGGGTTCCATGCCGCGGTGATGCCACCGGGTATCCCTGTCAGAGTAATTTAACACTCAGCTGTTGTCCTAAAACAAAACTATGGGAATAAAAAGTAAACGACATAACGGCATAATGGTATTCGAGCATACCTGTAACCCAACAGAAGGAAGAGCGAAAGGGCTCCCATCTCCGACAAGGTGTGGTCACCGGTCACTGTGCGTCTGAGACAGAAGGGAAAAACAACGAGAGTCTGGTTAAACTTTGAAATGGCATTGCAAAACTGGAAACTGACATAAACTGAAAACAATATAATCGTATGATCTTATACCTTTGTCAACTGAGGTGAAGGAGGAAATGAACCAAGGGACTGGAGCTGAACGTAGTAGCCGGAGCAGAGGTAAGTGAAACGCCATGGCTCTGCGACACACCGTCGCAGCGAGAAAGGAGGAATAATAAGCCGAAAATGAAGAACCTCAATAATATATACCACGCCTCACCTGCCAGCTACGTGTTAAACCCTCAACCTTTGATCTGCAGGAAAGGTTTACCATCGTTCGATGGCACATCATGTTCAATGGATTCGGGCGCGAAAGTGTTAAGTCCAAGGTAGCAGATCCGTAAGTGCTTGGAGCACTGGGATCACATGGCCTCACGGCAGCTGGCCGTGGATCTATCCAGATGGACGGTGTTGCTTTCCACCGAGGTCAAGGCCGGACACAACGTCCCTTTTTCAGATATCTCGGGATTAGAACAGAGACACGCCAACAAATTGCCATAACTCGCCTTTAAAGACTATCAACCTTTGATTTATGCGCAATATAACTCGTTGCAGACTTTGGAAAGTCATACATGTATGCTATATATTGTTTGTTTATGGTTCCTTACGAGAACCTTTGTATATGGTATGTCCAACAAATATATATATTGAAACTCAACCCTTAAACTCATTACTTTATTATATAACTGTTGATGTATGATGGATATGGATGAGTCCTTGTGAAAGGTAACATATAAAGACTTACATGCTTATTACCATGAGGTTAATCCTGATAAATATATATATGGTAGTTAATCAATATAAAAAAAAAAAAAAAATTATGTGTACGTGACAATATGGTATCAGAGCCCAAGGTTTACAACTCTGTGACCTTTGGGAAAATTTTTAAAGATTACAGCAACATGAACATAAACAGTATTAAAGTAACACTTCTGCAATACACCAAGATAAATTAAATCTGTTTAATGAGTTGTTCTGAAGCAGGTAGTAGCATAATGAGAAGAGCAAACAGTGCTCCTTATGGGAATCCGGAACCTCCAGATAACGTGGAACAACCTCAAGGGAATTCTGAGTTTTGGGTACAATTAGGAGCAGCAGGTCGCACCACTGACTCAACGCTACTGAGGACATTGCAGGAACTAAAAGATGAAATGGCTCAGCTGCGTGCGGATAACGCAAGATTGAATGTGGAACAGGAGAGGATCCTGAAAAGCTTATCTGATAAACAACATCAGCAGCAGTCACATCCGAGGCCGGAACAAGCACCAATAACAGATGAACAGAGCTATCATACTGAACAGGAGGAAGCAGAAGACAGAGGAGAGACGCGAGGAGAGAAGTCTGTTAACGCTTCTGAATACCAGACTCCAAAAAGACCCCGGATGGAATTACACGGGGAATTCAGGAAGATTAAACCGCCTCATTTTGACGGAGAGTCTGAAGAAGCTGCAGAAGCATGGCTGATCAATATGAATAAGTATTTTCAGGTGTATGAATACGATCAGCATCTTAAGGCAAGGCTGGCTATATTCCAGTTGCAAGCCAAAGCCACGCTATGGTGGGAAGAGGTCAAGATGGTGCGGGGAATAAGTGAACAGGATGTGACATGGAAAAAGTTTCAAAAATATTTTAAAGAGAAGTACCTGACAGAGAGGTTTTATGATGAAAAGGCACGCGAATTTCACGATCTGCGGCTGGGACAGCAAACCATTGATGAGTTTGTAACCAAGTTCACCTCCCTGCTACGCTATGTGCCCTATATTCATGAAGAGAAGGCTAAAGTACAAAGATTTGTTAGTAGCCTACCTTTGACAATGCGAGAAAGGATAGAGTTCGATAATCCGAAAACCATGGACGAAGCAATCCGAAAAGCAAGATTGTGTTATCAGCAGAATAAATCAAAAGGAGAAAATTCTGGAAAGCGTTGGACAGATAAACGAGGCAGTAAAATACCTATGGGTAGTAAAGGAGCACGCAGTAGTTTTCAGAAAGGATTTTCGAAAGGAACTAGTACCAAAAATCCAGCAAAAACTCAGAGCAGATTCAAACCTCCTGCAGATTCCAAATACAGTGAACAGCAAGTTAGATTGGACACTGAAGGCGCTGCTCGACCACCTGTTCAGTGTTGGGGCTGTGGCGGACCCCATTATATCAGAAACTGCCCTCATCGAAAGGACAGCGATCAGTTGTCCCAAATCTACGAAGCTTCAACAGTAGGAGATGTGGCTCGATCCATGCCCAGAATAAATGCAGCACTGGAAGATCGGCAAGCTGATTACCAGCCAACTATGATAGAGTTCGAAGGTAAGATCTTTGACCGAACTGTTTCTGTTTTAGTAGACCCAGGAGCTACTCTAAGCTATATAAGTCCTAAAGTGGTAGAAAACTGTGGTTTGCAAACCACTAAATTCAAAAGCCCGTGGTTAGTACAGCTGGCCACCGGGACCAAAAGAAGAGTACTAACCAAAGTCAGTAATTGTCCATTAAAGTTAGCTGGCCAAATCATAACAACTGAGTTAAATGTACTCCCTCTTGGTTCCTATGACGTGCTGATAGGAATGGACTGGTTGGAACGACGGTGGTCTATAATTAATTGTAAAACAAAAACAGTTTCTTATAGAGATGAGCTGGGTATGGGAAAGGAAATCCAAGGCATCCAGAAACCAGTGCAGATTCGGCCGATCACAGCCTCCCAGCTGGTTAAATGTATCCGGAATAAGTGTCAGATTTATGCAGTGCAAGTGGGGTTTGCAGATTCAGTGGATAAGGTTGCAACTGTTAAAGATATACCTGTAGTGCAAGAATTTGCAGATGTATTCCCTGAAGAGATTCCAGGGCTGCCACCCAGAAGGGATTTGGATTTTACCATTGAGCTGATACCCGGAGCAGCCCCAGTATCCCGGGCACCCTATCGGATGAGTGTGCCAGAGTTAACTGAGTTAAAAATGCAGCTGCAAGAGCTGCTAGAAAAGAAGTACATCCGTCCCAGTGTCTCTCCTTGGGGAGCACCTGTGCTGTTTGTGAGGAAGAAAGATGGGACTCTGCGAATGTGCATAGACTATAGACAGCTGAATAAACTAACAGTCAAAAACAAATATCCACTACCCCGCATTGATGAGCTATTTGATCAGGTGAAGGGGGCGACCATCTTCTCAAAGATCGATTTGAGATCAGGTTACCATCAAATCAGAATTAAAGATGAGGACATAGCCAAGACAACTTTTCGTACTCGTTACGGACATTACGAGTTTGTGGTACTGCCTTTTGGATTAACAAATGCGCCTGCAACATTCATGTGCTTGATGAATAGTGTATTTCATCAATATTTAGACAAATTTGTATTAATCTTCATTGATGATATACTCATTTATTCCCGAAATAAGAAAGAACATGAGGAACATTTAAGGATAGTGTTACAGACCTTACGGGAGCATCAGTTATATGGAAAATTCAGCAAGTGTGATTTCTATAAAGAGCAGATCCAGTATTTGGGTCACATTATTACAAAGGAAGGTATAGCCGTAGACCCCGAAAAGATTAAAACTATAATGGATTGGCCTACACCCAAGGATGTAGCAGACATTCGATCTTTCATGGGGCTGGCTGGATACTACCGGCGGTTTGTAGAGGGTTTTTCTAGAGTTGCTTTTCCCATTACCTCCTTGCAAAAGAAAGGAAAAGCGTTTAAGTGGACAGCAGATTGTCAGCGGAGCTTCGAACAGCTCAAGCATTTACTCACCACAGCACCTGTGCTGTGTGTGGCAGATCCTGAAAAGGAATATGTAGTCTGTACAGATGCCAGTAAGGAGGGCGTGGGTGGAGTGCTAATGCAGGAAGGCAAAGTGATTGCCTATGAGTCCAGGAAGTTGAAGGAGCATGAGCAGAAATATTCTGCCTATGACCTGGAATTAACCGCTGTGATTCATGCTTTGAAGATGTGGCGCCATTACCTGGTAGGGAGAAAATTTCTGCTAATGACAGATCACCACAGTTTGACTAGTTACTTTAGTCAACCTACTTTAAACGCAAGACAAGCAAGATGGGTGGACTTTTTGGGAAATTTTGATTTCGAAATTAAACACCTAAAAGGAAAGGAGAACAGAGTAGCTGATGCACTAAGTCGAAAAGTACATTGCATTTATGAGATTGGTATCAGTCAAGGATGGTCCACTCTTGACCAAGAGATTGAGGAGGCTGCGGCGCAAGATCAGATTTATTTGCAAAAGAAACATTTGGTGCAAAATTCAGATGACCGTTCCATACAGCAAGGTTATACCTTGAATACAGCTGGCATGTTGTGTTTTCAAAAGAAGATCTACATACCTAATCAAAGCAGTATTAAAGAAAAGATTCTGGATGAAAATCATAGAAGTCCCTATGCAGGGCATCCTGGTTACCAGAAACTAATCACCTCACTAAGGAAGGAATATTACTGGCCCGGCATGAAGAAGGATGTTGTAGAATACCTGGCACGCTGTTTGGAGTGTCAGCAAGTGAAAGCTGAACATCAGCATCCTGCAGGACTACTACAGCCTATACCCATACCAGAATGGAAATGGGAGACCATAACCATGGACTTTATTACCGGTTTGCCGAGATCCAAAAAGAATAATGATTCAATAATGGTAGTAGTGGACAAACTTAGCAAGTCAGCCCACTTTATACCGGTTCAATCCACTTATCGTGCAGCTCAAATCGCAAACATTTTCATGCAAAATATATTTAAACTGCATGGGCTGCCGAAAACAATAATATCGGATCGTGATGTTAAGTTTACCTCAGCTTTTTGGAGGACCTTATTTGAAGGTCTAGGGACTCAATTAAACTTCAGCACCGCATATCATCCGCAAACTGACGGACAGACTGAGCGCGTGAATCAAGTACTGGAGGACATGTTGAGATCTTATGTGATGCAGCAACCTACACGATGGGAAGAGTATCTACACCTAGTGGAATTCGCCTATAACAATGGTTATCACTCATCCTTGAAGAGGAGTCCTTTCGAAGTACTCTACGGCCGGAAGTGTCGCACACCCTCCAGTTGGGGTGGACCAGAGGACAAATTTTTGCTGGGTCCTGAGATGTTGGAAGAAATGGAAGTGATGGTGAAAAAAGTTCGAGCTAATCTAAAGATGGCTCAGGACAGGCAGAAAAATTTCGCAGATCGGAAAAGAACATTTAAAGAGTACCAAGTGGGTGAACATGTGTACATCAGAATTCGTGCTAGGAAAAGTACCCTTCAATGGAATACCTGTGCCAAATTGGCACCGCGTTTCTGTGGACCATTTCAAATTCTGGCACGAGTTGGGCCGGTAGCTTACCAGCTCGCTCTACCCAGCCATATTCGGGTCCACAATGTCTTTCATGTATCAGTTTTGAAGAGATATGTGTATGACCCTAGACATATTATAAGTTGGCAGGATATTCAGGTAAGAAGGCCTGTTAGATGATGTAAACTTAAAAAAATATACTAGTAAGCAGCTGACTTAATTGTTTTGTGTTTCAGGTGGAACCGGAAGGAGAGTTCCTGGTCGAACCAGTGAACATATTAGATCAGAGAAGAGTCGAGCTGCGGAAAAAGGTCATCAGCCAGGTTAAAGTGCAGTGGCAGCACTTTGGGCCTGAAGAGGCCACCTGGGAAGATGAACAAATGATGAGGGATATTTATCCCAGACTATTTTTGGATAAGCAGCAACATCGGGACGATGTAGACTTTCAGGAGGGGGAGATGTAACACCCCTTGTGAAAAGTAAATGCTAGTAACTAGTGAAGTAATTATGAAATAAAGACTTTATTTAAATTACGTGTAATCCTGTTGTTAATGTTATATTAATAAAAGACAGTTGTGTTGGTACCATTTTGAATTGAGTTATGATTAATCATGGTTAGTAACTGAGGAATCAGTTACCCTAACTACCTGGAGGTAGTTGAGTCCCCAGAGGAAAAAGGGGAAAAATGCCAAGTCTGGTTAGGATCAGATGGCAGAGAAAAAAATGAGAAGGAATGCTATGCTGGTTAGGATCAGATAGCTTAAGTGGAAAAAGAAATTTTCCTGTGCACGCTACGTCTGGTTAGGACCAGATAGCGTTGACTGGCGAAGACCAGTGCCATTGCGGTCGAGTAGGACCTGCAAGTGCTTGGGGGTGGAAGTTCAGCGAGGACTTCCTACGGACGGGTGGATTGACAAGCATTACCAGTAAGTTGGCAGATAACAGGTATGGTTGCTACTTGTTGCCTCTGTTAGTATGTTATTACACTGTACTGTGCTGAGAAAGTGAAAGGAACTAACATCTATTTGCATAAATTCGTAAACAGTGTTATGAAAGCAAGTAGCATATATTGTAAGCAATAGAGTATTTGCATAAATTCGTAAACAGTGTTATGAAAAACAATAGCATAAACTGTAAGCAATAGAGGAACGAACAGATACGAGTATGGCCTGCAACCTAATTATACATTTACTGGTAAAACATTGATAACTGTATGAAAAGCAATATCCGAACTTGAGTGGTCTGGTTACCAAAGATATATGAAATAATAGATAACTGGGTTATATCAGATTTAGTGTCAACATTATAACTCATTTCAAGAAAATGATGTAACAGTAAACCATATGCATGCGAAAAGGAATAAATACTTAGATATCTCAAGAAGCAAAAAGAATAAGTACAACGCACCCTGCCGTGAAGCAGTAGCCAACCCTGGCACTCTACGTGCGTATTTGACAGTAAACGAGTTAGCCTCTCGGCCAGTATTAGAAAATGAACAAGCTATGTGTGATTTAATAATCATAAAGAAATACAGACGAAAATGAAAATGGGTTGGAGCCCATGCGAGTAAACTTGAGTATGCAATCTATCACTTCGCTCGAGTGTGGAAGGAGGGAAACCCTCAACTTCACCGGCGGAATCATGAGTGAACCAGAACTGTATTAAAGACTGGGCAAACCCTTACAGTCGTATAGAATGTCGAATGTTAAATATAAATGCATGCATGTATATGGATAAAGCAAGTTAACAGATAACCAATAAATCTTAAAACCCTCGCAAGAGTTAGAAACCGAATGTCATAAACAAGAGCACATAAGCAATGTAGCCTCAACTCCGTTTTAGGAACAGAGAGTGCTTACAATGAGCCAAACGAGAGGTCATAAAACTGAAACGTGAACACATATATAAATTCGATACTGAAGCAACAGTAATACAAATCATTTCATTAGAAAAGAACCGTGAAAACCTGTATCACATGTTCGTATATATGTAGCTATGGCCACGAGGGCATTTAACAAAGGAAATAACATCATGCACAGAGTGGGAACCATTAAATCTTAGGCGCTCTGTCCCTTGAACTATTTAATTGACAAAGTCAGGGTATCAACCCGCGTAAACAACATTCAAGCTTAAACCCTTAACCTGTTTGGATACAAAGCAGAATGACTTCCAGAAGTAATATTATACAAATCAATGGTCACGGCTGAGCATATTACTCTTAGACTGAACCTTTTCCTAGACAAGTCTATAATCTAAGACTCGGGTCGAAACCCAAAACTGTTAACAGGGTTCCATGCTGCGGTGATGCCACCGGGTATCCCTGTCAGAGTAATTTAACACTCAGCTGTTGTCCTAAAACAAAACTATGGGAATAAAAAGTAAACGGCATAACGACATAATGGTATTCGAGCATACCTGTAACCCAAAAGAAGGAAGAGCGAAAGGGCTCCCATCTCCGACAAGGTGTGGTCACTGGTCACTGTGCGTCTGAGACAGAAGGGAAAAACAACGAGAGTCTGGTTAAACTTTGAAATGGCATTGCAAAACTGGAAACTGACATAAACTGAAAACAATATAATCGTATGATCTTATACCTGTGTCAACTGAGGCGAGGGAGGAAATGAACCAAGGGACTGGAGCTGAACGTAGTAGCCGGAGCAGAGGTAAGTGAAACGCCATGGCTCTGCGACACACCGTCGCAGTGAGAAAGGAGGAATAATAAGCCGAAAATGAAGAACCTCAATAATATATACCACGCCTCACCTGCCAGCTACGTGTTAAACCCTCAACCTTTGATCTGCAGGAAAGGTTTACCATCGTTCGATGGCACATCATGTTCAATGGATTCGGGCGCGAAAGTGTTAAGTCCAAGGTAGCAGATCCGTAAGTGCTTGGAGCACTGGGATCACATGGCCTCACGGCAGCTGGCCGTGGATCTATCCAGTTGGACGGTGTTGCTTTCCACCGAGGTCAAGGCCGGACACAACGTCCCTTTTTCAGATATCTCGGGATTAGAACAGAGACACGCCAACAAATTGCCATAACTCGCCTTTAAAGACTGTCAGACCTTTGATTTATGCGCAATATAACTCGTTGCAGACTTTGGAAAGTCATACATGTATGCTATATATTGTTTGTTTATGGTTCCTTACGAGAACCTTTGTATATGGTATGTCCAACGAATATATATATTGAAACTCAACCCTTAAACTCATTACTTTATTATATAATTGTTGATGTATGATGGATATGGATGAGTCCTTGTGAAAGGTAAAATATAAAGACTTACATGCTTATTACCATGAGGTTAATCCTGATAAATATATATATGGTAGTTAATCAATATAAAAAAAAAAAAAAAAATTATGTGTACGTGACATATATATATATATATATATATATATATATATAACTATTAATTTATTAATCATTTATTTTAATTTAATATTTATATATAGGTATACATATTTATAATAAAAATTAAATTAATCATAAAATAATTAAAACCTTTATGTAAATTCATACGTGCGGTGCCTTTCACTTGCAGTATAACTAACTATTATTTTGATTGACTTATTTTAATTTTTGAATTTAATATAGCTACACCCCAGGTCCTGTCTAACTAGCCATTTCCGGTCAAAGTTAGCTGTTAGTCAATATAGTCGTTGCTTGGTCAATGATTTTAGTCGGATGTTCTGCTCTGAGTGTTTAACATGCATACTGGATCTGACTCTGATGATGAACCACATTGGTTGGTTCGAAACACATGGAAAAATGAAATATCATGTGATTTACGCCGAAAAATCTCTCATAAACTTCATATATATTTATATAAAAAAAAAATTGTTAAAAAAAAATATTTTAATTTTAATTATGTATATATAATATATCATTTTAATGTATATATCATAAAAAAGTTCTTATGGTTAAAACGTTTATTTGGCCCTATATATACTTTATATTTTTCACTATAAAGAAATTTGCACGTGAAGAAATTTGATCCTAGATCTATACTTAAGATTGATCTTTGCTGGTAACTATTTCATTCAATATCATTTAAATTAGATTTAAATTTATTATGCCAAAAGGCGTTCCACCTAGTACATGACATGAGGGAGATATTGGCAGGTAACCTTATTAAAAAATTGTATATGTGTATGTGGGAGGTGTTATTCATTACTTTAAAAATCAATGTCATCCATATAAAAATACTTTTATTTTCACTTTTATTTTACATCACACTTTATATAGTGAGATAAAGTAATTGGGATTAAAAATAAAAATAAAAATTACCTTTTCGTATGGGGGATATATGTAATTCTAGAAATGTTTAATGTAACCTAATGTAAACATTTTAATTCAATGAAAATAAAATGAAAATAAGAAAATGAAATTAACCATACAAAAATTAAATAAAAATAAAAATGACCCATGGATTTAAAAATCAATGGTATTGACCCATAGTATTCATGTGGAATATAGCATATTTAAGGGGGAAATTAAACTAGCCTAAATCCATCTTAGTTTGATGATATATTTAGATACTTGATGTTATATCTAGATACATAATTAGTTATAAAAGAGATGGTGCTGAATCCATGTAGCCTGTAAAGGTAAAAAAATTATGGATATGTTCATTGGGTGGGACAAATATTAGGAAAAATGTCATTATCACTGTTTATCTAATATTTCTACCTACCTCCATCCACTTTTTACTAAGTTATATGCAGTAAAATATAATACTGCAATATTACATTTTACCCAATATTTCGTCTCAAAAGGGCCACTTTTTATTGTCATTTTTCTATATATTTGAAGTTTAAAAATAAACAAAATCAACTATAAAATTAGTAGAGGTGATGGGAAATATTGAGTAAAATGTAATAATATTACACTTTAATTAGTATTTCAGGGCCACTTTTTATTGGGCGTGGGTGATAATAAATATTGAGTAACATATAATATCGTAATAGTATATTTTATCCAAAGTTTCCCCTCACGGGTTCACTTTTTATTAAAAAAAAAACCTTTATATTTGAGGTTCATAAGTAAACTTAACTCCTATGTAAACATTTGATCCTAGTATGGTAGAGATGTTGTAATCTTTAACATTTTAACTAGATAAAAATAAAATAAGTAAATAAAATAAAAAACATGAAATTAATAATTATAATTATAAATAACAATTAAACCAACCTTAACTATGGATCTACCAAGCGCGGATCAAATTTCTTGAGATTCAAAACTCTTTTAAAGTGAAAAAAGATTTGATCCCTCTCCCCTTTTGATAAATCCGAAGTTAAAATAGATCTAAACGAATATAAATGTATATTGGACTATATTTAATACATTATAAAATCAACAAATTATTTATCTTTAAAAAATGAGTTTATATTTAATTTTTAAAATTTTGTTTTACTTATATTTAATTATAATTAAATAGTAAGTAAAGATATATTATAATTAAATATTAGGTTTAATAAAATATTTTTTACATTTAATTTTTAATAATTATTTACATAATCTAAAAATAAAAATTAATTATTAAATTAATAAAAAAATATTTAAATAATAATACATTATAATTTCTATATAATTAAATCAATTTCAATAATTAATATAAAATTTAAACTCAACTTTAAAATAAAAATTTAAGATTCAAGCTAACTTATATAAATGTATATGGGATCATATTTAATACACAGAGTCAACAAGGTATCAATGTTTAGAAAATAGGTTTTTATTTATTTATTTATTTTAAAGTTTTGTATCTATAATTAAATGATAAATAAAAAAATATTATTAAATAATATATTTAAAAAATTATTTTTATATCCCTCGATCGGGGTGAAAGAATTGGAGAGGACGTGTGATAAGATGGTGAAGGGAAGGGGGTGGCAAAGCTGGCCACCATACATCCTCATAATTCCACAAGGACGCAGGGGCAGCATGCAGGTGAGGTAGAATCTCGAGGCGTAGAGGTGACAGGGAAGTGGGGGAAGAAGCAAGAGGAAACGACGACAAAAGGATGATGAGATGCAGGGTAGGTGGGAGGAGGTTAATAAAGGTGGCGAAGAACAGAACCAAGGTTATTATGCAGCAAAGGAAGGAGACAGTGGGAGCTCGGTGCGAACTGGTGTTCTCTGCAACTTGGCATAGGACTGGGTACGTATTCTTAAATCCAATCTCTGCATTTCTTTCAATATTTAGTAATATTAAGGAAGAGGGGGGAGAGCTAGACGCAGCAGAGGGAAAGAAAAGCGAGAGGGATTGGAATTATTTCCTGCTACAAGCAGTCAGAAGGCAGAGGGTGGCAGGATGAGAAATGCTAGGGAAGAATTTAGTAAGGTTGGGAGCCATGCAGGCCAGGGTAAATGCATGTAGGGATTCTGTACAGATAATGATCAGGGGCAGTTCGAGGAGGTAAAACAGGGGGTCTGGGACGCAGAGAAGACTCCCGAGAACATTCACCAACCTCATCTAAGGGGAGGAAAGATGTGGAACAACCCAACCATTGGAAAAATGAGGAAGGGGGAGGGTAATAATTGGGAGCGGGAAGCAAAGGAGACCGGAATAGAAGCAATTACGGAGAATATAACATTTGTTGTTGGCCAGGCTAGTCAGGCGGTAGTTAAGAACAAAATGGCACGCCCAGGACGAGGAAGAGGGCATGGGGGTAGAGGCAGACATAACCAAATAGGCAGACATGAAACGAAGCCATCCTCTCTAGCATGTCAGAGATGCAGCCAAAAAACCATGAGACATACTGTGCAAGAGGCATAAAAAGCATACAAAGAAGGAACTGATGAGGACATTCGTAAGCTTATTCAAGAATTGGAGGCAAATATAATGGAAGAAGATTCGGAACCTGAAATGAAAGAATGGGGTAACCTCATTCCTGACCCGGGCAACACTAGGGGACACATGGCCTTATATAAGCAGGCCTTACATGTTTATTAGGTGTTGAAGCGGTTACTTGCCAAGGCGATGGAGCAGGTAGCAGGAGAAATGGATGAGTTGGCTCAGGGCATGCCCAATATGAAGAGAGAAATGAAGAATCTCCAAATCACTATGCTCATGCAGGACAACAAGCTGGATGAAATCTAGCAACAGTTGAAGAATATTGCTCCAGCAACGAGGGACGCAGAAGCACCTCCTGAGATTGTGGAAGATTAATCCTTTAGTTAGAGTCAATGGCTTACCATGTTTGTTCCTTGAGAATAGTATCTCTTTTTCTTGTTAGTAGTTTTTAATGATTGTCTGGAACCAGATTAGTAGCTGCTGTTGTGAAGTTTATCTAGCATGGATTAGTAGACTTATTCTTTTTTGTTATTGGACGACTTATAAAAACTTAAGGTGGCCAACAGATCCAGTTTCCCATTTGGGCGGGTTGAGGCCACCAAACACTGTATCTGGTTCAACTTGTTTTTTATATAAATAGAGAAAGAAGGGTCCTACCGTAGCTTAAAAAAAAAAAAAATTATTTTTATATTTAATTTTTTTAATAATCATTAATTTAATTTAATAATAAAATTAACTATTAAATTAATAAAAATTACCTCAAAACATAATATTTTGATGATGATGATGGTGCTGGTTAACGTCCATTGAGACCAAACTTTGGTCTATCAGACCTAAAGAAACGAATTATTTAGTTTGATTTAAGATTTTATTCCTATGCTCAAAAAGCTTGGAGAGAAGCCTCTCGAGCTCACTATAATTTTGACAACGTAAAAGGCTAGGAAGGTCAGTATTGCAACAAATATTTTGAAATTGAGATCTAATGTGGTTGTACGTGGGGCACTCTAAGAGGAAGTGATTTTCATCCTCGATGTTCGTATTCTCATAGAGATGGCAGAACCTTTCCATCCAAGGTGTTTTAGGAACTACCCAATGACCCGTTTCACTATGGAGCTCGTGAGAGTTCGTTCTAATCTTGGCTATATTAATTTTCTTTTTTGAGCTAGTTAAAATAGAGAAATACTTTTGATCTTTTAGGGTGGGGTTGATGACATCCTTAAAATATCTTAATTTTCTTTTAGCTACTAAATCTTTCTCACACCACATTTTTTCTTTGAACTTAGAAGTAACAATATTTTTAATGTTATTAATGTTTTGCAACGCAACATTCTCCTCGATCTCCCAATGGTTTAACTAGGCCCTGGTGTCTTTATACCAACCTCGTTTGAGCTTTAGGTGGCTTTGGCTGAAATTTAAAGCTAGCTTAGGAAGTCTATGGTCTCCTATGCTATTGAGTTTGTGCTTGTACAACAGAAGCCTAGTCATAACTAGGCTCTCAATAGGGGAAAGACCCACTTATATAAGGAGAATAGGATAGGGTGTGTTGCTTTTAATTTTGAGGTTATACGTTATAAAACGCTTCTGGATTTGCTCAATCTTTCTCTAGGATTCTCTAGAGATGCTACAACCCCAAACCTCACATCCATATAAGATAACTGGAGTGACTAAAGTTTCAAAGAGGAACTTCTTTCTATCCCACATTACGAGGTTTGTCGTTTAACAATTATTTTCAAGACCAAAATAAGCTTTCCATCCCCCATTAATCCTTTTCTCAATGCTATAGTTCCAGTTGAGCTTGTGATGAATATCAATTCCTAGGTACTTGTAGGAAGACAATTCCTCCAAGTTACTATTGCCATACATAAAATTAGCATAAGTGTCTTTCTTGGATTTGATAATCATAACTTTTTTTTTGTCAGTGTTAACAATCATACCCATGGTAGAGTAGAAATCCTTAAGAAGTATAAGTTGTTTATCAAGATCAGATGGGCACCTTGCGAGAAGAACAATATCGTCAACGTAGAGAAGAAGGATGATGACTATCCTAGCTAAGATCGTGCCAGCACATCTTGCTTCCTATAAACAACCTTCTAGCTTGTCGATGTAAATGCCAAATAGGGTAGGGGAGATGGGGCAACCTTGTTTAACTCTGATATTACACTTAATATCTTTTGACCACCCCTCATTGCTCTTTAACTTGGCAATTACATTCTCATATAACTTTATAGCGGCAACTCTCAACTCAAAAGGAACCTTTGGCTCTTCTAATCTATTCTAAAAGTTGTTTCTAAGAACCATATCGAAAGCCTTTCTAAAGTCCACAAAGCAAATAAAGAGATTGGATTTATCATTGCGGCATTCCTCCACAATGATCCTAAGCGTAACAAGGTGGTCTATTGTTGAGTGCTGCTTTCTAAAACTCGCTTGGCCTTTAGCTCACTTACTTTCACTTTCAAGCCATATGCTCAACTTCCTTTCCAAAATAATACCATATAACTTGGCTAGGAGAGGGCTGATCATAATTGTCCGATAATTAGAGGGGTTATTTGTATCCCCACTTTTAAAAATAGGGACAATGAGGCTTTGAGTCCATGGTTTAGGGAACCCTTGCTTGACCGCTTGACTGAAAAGTTTGTGAACGTGGGGGATGAGGACAGGGCCTCCAATTTTTAAGATTTCTACCTAGTAACCTTCAATGTCCTTAGCTTTCCCATTAGCCAAGCGATTAACCCCAAAATCAATGTCTTCCAATGAGAAAACGTCTTTCGTTGTGAGCAGGGTTTCAAAGTTATCCATGACATTTGGAGATTCATAAAGCTTTTTAAGATAGGAATTCTAGTCGTGTAAAGAAATTTTATTATTATCTTTAGTTTTCCTAGTTAGAATCTGCCTCCAGAATTTCTTAGGAGCTATCTTAGAGAGGTGTAAGAGATTCTCTTATCTTTTACAAATATACTGCCTTTTTTTCCTTTTAGTTAGGGCTTTGTGTATTTTTATCTTGCCAATTTTAAGAGATTCATCAACAACTTCCTTAATTGCTCTCCTCGCACTTTTACAATCTTTGTCATACCATGGGTTGGTTTTGCTATTTCTTTTATTACTTGAAACTTCAATTGAGAACTTGTTAATAGAATATGAGAGGGTTGTAGTAAAATTATGATAGAGATCTTCTATGTTATCTATACGAGATAAAGGAAGCAAATTAGTTTTTAATTCATTTAGAAAGAGATATTTTTTACTTCTATCAAATATTAACTTCTTTTGGCTATAAGGATTATCTTCTATGGGACCTCTATGCACGACAAAATTGAGAGTTATAAGTAAAGGCCTATGATCAGAGTTAGGCTCGTGGTCGTTTAAGATGTCAAAATTTGTTATTTCGTTGTATAGAGGGAGATCGGAGATAACATAGTCTCCAACGCTATTACCAAGCCCATGGATGCAGGTCATCTGACTAGAATTGGGCCACTTCTTTAGACCGTTGCAAATTATGAGATCATGAGCACTACAGAGCTTGACTAGCTCCGACCCAAACAAATTCTCCATGAGCTCTTCAAAGCTCCTTTTGTACCGGCTAGCTAGAGGAAGGTCTTTGTCTAACCAAAGAGGATTAGGGTTGGAATGATTACTTAGAAGAATAGCTTGGTTGCTTGAAGTTCGAGCATTAAAGTCACCCATTAAAAGGATATTTCCTTCATTCCTTAGGCTAGAAAGATCATTCTCTAAACCATTGTAAGGAATATTTTTATCTAGATTCTTTTTCTTACAGAAGTTAGAATTGATGGGGGGAATAACAGATTGCTATGTAGGTATTTTATCATAAATGTCAGTAATTTCTATCCAAAGATATTAGTTGCAAGGGTCGTTTTTATAAATCCTAGCATGGGGAGAGATCTTCTTCTTAATGTAACAAGCTATACCCCCAATGCCTCTACGAGAGGATCGCTTATTCCAGGTAGACCATAATGTAAAGCCATCTATGTTAGGGACCTTAGATTCTTCATGCTCCCAAGTTTCAACAATAAAAATAATATCAACATAATTTGAGATCCAACTTAGCTTGGGGCCTTTGTTCCATGGAAAGTCCCGACATTTCCAAGAAAGGATCCGGAGCATGTCGAATTGCTATTTATTATTTTTTTTTGGTTTCTATCTCGAATAACGGCTTTGCTATTTCTGATTATTGCCTATTTTCCTTCCTTCCTAGCTTCATTTACCTTTTGAACCTCCTTTCTCAATTCTGCTTGATCTTCTGGAATGAGATCTTCATTTATAAATATTCCTGTTCCTTTTAGACTTGAGGTTTTACTAAGTATGTCATACTTATGGTCAATAGAGCTCACCTTTATTCGGATTAGCCTTCCTTTATTCTCAGTTAGTTTCCCCAACCTTGTTGCTTCTATGAGACACGTTGTTTCAATTTGTAATCCATTGTGTAATTATGTCTGGGCTATGGATAAAGTATCATCGTCTACCTCCTCTTTCAAATCAAAGATTTTAAGGTTCAAGGCCCTTTTGTTACGCTCATGGTCTAATTATATCAATTTTTTTATTTCATCCTTAATTGGGTTGATATCTAATTTACCTGCCACACTATTTAGGGTGAGGCAGCTATCAACTTTTTCTTCTAGCTCTTTAATCATATCCTCCATTTTAAGACTCTCTAAAGTATCAACATGTACTTGCTGGGATGTTTGGTTCATATCTTGGTTTTGTTTTTCTATAACCTGCAACCTAGTCTCCATTGCCTCCATCTTGTTCTCCAATAGTTTTATTTTATTTTCTATTTGTTTTTGGATCTTGTCTTCAAGATATGTGAATTTATTTTCCAGCATGGCTGCTAAGTCTGTTTGTAACTTGACTTCTCTTTCTTCTCTACATTTCTCTAAAAACTCTATATACTCACAGAGGCTCTGTAGAGTAACTGTGCAAGGTCCACCTTTGGTAATCTTTGGTAATTGTGGTGAAATATTCATACTTGAAAATATATGAGCAGATATGTATTAGAAAAATATAAGGAATGTGTGCACCTGATATCACCAAGCTGGACTGCAGACGCATGTGCCCCAGATTGTTTTTCCATTACTGCAGAGAGATTGTGAATTATTACCGCAGGGAGATCGTAAATTATGACCGCAGAGATCGTAAATTATTACTCCAGAGAAATAGTAAATTATTACTGCAGAGAGATCGTAAATACATCACCCTAAATTAATACCACAGAGAGATGGTAAATACATCACCCTAAATTACTAGGGCAGAGAGAAATGGAAGTTCAGCAAAAGAATTTTTTGGCCAAGGCGTTTCCAATCAACAAATGTGGAATAATTTATATACAGTCAAATCAATTTCCATAATTAATATAAAATTTAAATTCACCTTTAAATTTGAGCCCAACGAACTTAGAAATAATTTTCTTGTCATTAACACTTCAATTACCCTTCATGGTCCATGCCAATATTTTGAAATTTGTTACTTCAACTACCCTTCATGCTCCATGTCAATATTATGAAATTTCTTTTTTCAAACACGTTTCCCAAAAATTCTATTTCTTTTAAAACTAGTCTTACCTGACCGATATCATAATATTATAAACAAACCAATTATAATATTATTATAAACAATACTAAGGTTTATCAATCAAGCGTTATCTAGATGGGCTGCCTTGTCATGTATATGGCACGTCGGTACCTTTTAAGCAACAGGTCATGGTTGCACTTTGTTGCTGTTTGAAAATGGAAGTAGTGGGTTCCATGTGATGCGCGTCATGATGGACCTTTAATGTGTAGAGTTTAGAAGAATATTCAGAAGTAGTGGGTTCCATGTGATGCGCGCGATGATGGACCTTTCCTGTGCAGAGTTTAGAAGAATATTCGCATGTTGTGCCATTTCTGTGGGGACAAAGTTGAGGAGTTGTCTAATAGGTGGAAGAATTATGTGACGGTCAAAAGTGGTTGGAATTTGGGCAAAGAAATTTCAAAATTTTTGTAGAGGCAGTGTTTGAATCGTGTTTTTGATGGTGGAAACGGATTCAACACCATCAAAAACGTCTAGGACACCTAAAATTGTGAAGTTTAACAACTCTAACTTGAATTTACAAAAATCCTTTGCCGAATTTTCTCTAAATATGACCGGAATTTTCATAACTTTCCGGGCAACTCCTCCACATCGTTAGACTACGTGTAAAGTTTGAAGAGAAGGTTGCACATCTCGTTCATGGGTAACTCTCTGGTTCGTAAGATTCTAAAAGCTGGTGAATTTAAATTTACTTTGACGTTCTTTCGTAGTAGTACGTGGATAGCTTGTACGAGTTATAATCATAGATCCCAAGCTCAGTAAAGTAAAATCAAGCAGGGCCAATTTTTTTTTTTTTTAATTGGAATGGGCCATCGGCAACCGTTGTGATGGTACGGAGAAATAATATAAAATTGGCCACGGAATTTGAGCAGTCTTAATCTGAATTTTTAATTGCAATTGGCCATTGAAAATCACAATGAAACAGATAAAAAATACCATAAAAGTGAGGGAAAGAGGAAAGTTTGTTTGCAACTAAAGTTGAGAAGTCTTTAGCATTGAGAATTCCATGGCTTTAGCAGAGGTAGAGAATGTGAGTGGTGTACTCAAGGTGTATGGAGATTGTACAATTTTTCGTTTGGAGGATCCCCGGATGTTCGTCGAGGCTTCTCTGCAAGGATAACGTGGGGTGGCCAGCAAAGATGTTGCGTTGAACAAGAAGTTGGGATTGTGGGTTCGACTCTACTTTCCCTCTTCCCACCTCCAGAAACAAATAGAAAATCGCCACCTACTGGTAATCGTCTATTTCCACGGCGGTAGCTTCTGCCTCGCCTCTCCTGCCTCACCAGATTTTCACAACTTTACTCTCAAGTTGGCGGTGTCTGTGGGCAGCGGCTAACCAGCCTGCCATAGGGCATTAAATGCTCGGGGAGATGCAGGTTGGATAGCCCGCTAACACACAAAATACAAAACTGGGCACTAAATAAGAATTCTGATTTTGCGTCTTAGCGGGCTATCCAGCCTACATCTCCCCGGGCATTTAATGCCCTATGGCAGGCTGGTTAGCCGCTGCCCTGTGGGTCTGTGGGCCTCGCCTATCCTGCCCCGACGGATTTTCATATTATAATGAACCACCTCCTCACCACCTACGACGACTGCATCACAACACTGCAGTGGGTGAGCTACCACGTGGTGGACGGAGGGGACTTCGAACACGATCCATGACTTGAATCCCACGCAGAATTTTCTTAGGTTTATCTGCTGGGAGATAGCGCGCGTTCCAACATCGCATATCATGTGGTTTCACGATGTGGTGGTATTGAAACGTGGAGTCCAATGAGAGTAAGGGGGTCAATTTTCATGGAGCCTTACTTTGGCGCCGAGAAACACACACGATTGGAGAGCGAGTGCCGACCTGATGCATTTCTGACTCAGGATCCAAGTGACGCCATTTGTAACGCCCTGGCAGTTTGGGCAGGGCGCACATGACATTCACCCGGTGGTTAGACGTGGGCACGACCCGGGCGGGTGCCCTTACACGGTGGACGGGCGGTCCGACGAGTTGATGTGCGACGGTTGAGGCACGACACGACGAGGTTCAACACGAGCTGCGGAAGGCGAGTTGGTGCGGTGCGTAGGATTGGTGGGCGACCCGATGGGCGGACGACCCATGGGCGACCCACGCCCGATGGGCGAACAGCCCGAACGATGAATGCGGTGGACAGCATGACGGAATGAGGGCGCGGTTCGACGAGGCGGGCACAAGGCAACAGTTGTGGACGCGGTTCTGCAGGCGAGCGCGGGTACAGCCACCCGATGAGCGGGCACGGCCACCCGATAGTGCGACGAAGCTGCAGGGCGGTGCGACGAACAGAGTTGCAGGGCGACGAAGATATATGGTGACACTTAGGTCGGATGTGGCCAAGTGTCAAGCGTATATATTGGAGCGCATAAAATGGAGCTTATACACATGTATGGAATAGCATGTAAATATAAGCGAACGACATATGATATATGTGACCTTATATGGATTATGGATAGCCATTAAAACATAAGAAGGGCGCATATTATATGGTGTTGAACGCATATACTATTATGTGTGGATTATTAAAATATAATATGTGGGGCTTACGTGTATGATAATGGGGCAAACGTAAGTGGAAAACCCCTTTATATGGGAGCGAAGCATATTATATGAGTGGAGGACACATATACGAATATATGTGGAATTAATAAGATTAAAATAATATAAATTAAAGCAAATACGTGGGCTTATGATGTAATAAGGGTGGTCGGCCACAAGGAGAAGCAACCCCCTTTGTAAACATGGAAAGATACGTATAAATGGAGAGAGATGGAGCTCATTCTCTCCATGGACTTTCGCTCAAGAGCTCTCCTTCGCATAAAGACAAGAAGTGCGAGGTGTCTTGGAGTTTATGCGCATTCCTCATGCGCATGGAATAAGGAAAGGTCTTCGCATATTTGGAGCTTGGTTATGTGGAAGAGGTCTCGGTCGAGGACTGTTTTATACTCTCGGTGGAGGACTGTTTTATGGTCACGGTGGAGGACTGTTTTATGGTCACGGTTGAGGGTTGGATGTACGCAGATTGGTGCAGATTTGTGTGAACGTCTTGGTGACCCGTGTGGGGGCCCGTTCACAAACAAAAGGTGCAGATTTGTGTATGGTTAAGGCTTCTTATGCCTTGTTGTATATATTGGAAAGAATTCTAAGTGTTGGCCGTGGATTTGCCCGGCACACTTGTTCATTGTATTATTGAAGAAAGTTCATAATATATATATTTGGGCAGACTTTCGGGAGTTGCCCCTCCCATTCTTCTCGGTTGTTTTGCAATTGTATTTGGTTAAATTGCATATGATAATGTTAAGAATGGTTTGTGAAGTTTGAAGGAGATTTATGCTTATGGTAATAAGTGAAGATATATTTATATCGGTTTAAAGTTGTTGATATTGGTTAAGGCGTAGTCCATAAACGTGCACTTGGTTAAAAGTGAGCGTTCGGTGGTGCCGCACCCGCCCAATAAAAGAAAAAAAGATTGGGGGCGTGACAGGTGGTATCAGAGCTCGGTCGGAGCTGGCAGTTGACAGGTGAAGATAAGGTTATGGAGAACAGTTTGGGCTACATAGACTTGATGGTTTATGGTAAAACCGTTCAAGCCTTGATAGACATGAATGTCGCACATAGCTTTATGACTACATGGTTAGCGAAAGAGACGGGGCTGACATCTATTATGGAGGCAGTTGACTCTAGCGCTAAGGTGGTCGGTTTGGTACACGATGTACCTATACAGATAGAAGAATGGAGAGGCCGATTAGACTTCATAGTGATGAAGTTGGAGCGCTTCGACATGATACTTGGACGAGACTTCTTGGAGGACAACAAGATTATTGTTGACTCCCTTCGTGATGAAGATGTTGCAAGCTTGACTACGATGGAGGCAGAACTTGAAGGTGATCAAGTCGAACCAGGATCGTGCAGCTTATCAACATGGATGGGTGAGGTCACTCATAAGGAGGAGCCTCATATTGATAAAGTAAGTATTGGTACTTGTGTTTCATTTGGACATTTGGTAGATGGATCATGTGTAGGAGAGGGCAAGATCAGCTTGCCGAAGCATGGAGACATTTTATGGATGACTATGATGGAGCCTTGTATGGAGAAGCAAGGATCGTTGGTTGATGCAGGACTTGTTGGGGCTACTTGTGACCTTATGGTTGAAGGTGCAAGGGCTCGTGACAAGGGTGGAACTTGATGATCGTTGTGGATGATTGGGTCATGCTTTAGTCACATGACTAAGTGCCCGGCATGACTCATGGACTGATTGAAGGGCACACCCTTGGGTGGACTTCTCATGGCCGAACCTTTGGTGGAGGAGCTATGGAGAAGGGACTCGTGATGACATGGTGATATGGTTGGTGACCGAGTTCACTAAACCGAAGATCGATTACTTGGATGATGCTTAGATGGACTTCTCATGGCCGAGACCAAGAGATAGTCCTGGTGGGCCTTTGGTGGAGGAGCTCATGATGACATGAGATCGTTGTGACTTTTGGGACATCATATATGGTGACTTAGAGGTATGATGCATTGAGGAGCTGAGGTCAGGTGACTTTGATGCAGTATGGGATGCATACTTCCAAAGTACATGTATGGGCATGGCTTGGAAGAGTGACTTGGTGTGGAGGATCGATGAGACACTTTGAGGTGATGGGGTCACGATGATGATGATGATGTGTTGAGCCGAGACTCAACTACTTTTCACACATGATGATGTTGGGATAAATATGGCAGACTTAGCACATTGACACCAACACTTCGTGGACAGCATGTTGCAGATGAGATGGATGGAGTTTTCATGGACCTGAGCATGGATTATGGGAGCTGATTCTTGATGAGTCGGGGATGTGGCAGGATGCTTTGAGGAACAACTGATGATGGCATGAGGATGTGCATTCTCATGGTTGGGACGTGACGGTTGGATTAGATACCCAACTAGTTCAGACATGGAGGCCGGCATGTACAGAAATGTGTTATCATTTGTTGGAGTATCATGACAGCAGTTCACATGAGGACGACATATGGTGATCGAGATGACTTCCCGTTGATGTTGATCTTGGTGGAGAGCTTCCGATATGAGATGTTGTCGAGGACGACAACGTCTTCGGGTGGAGGAGAATGTAACGCCCTGGCAGTTTGGACAGGGCGCGCACGACATTCACCCGGCGGTTAGACGGGGGCACGACCCGGGCGGGCGCCCTTACACGGTGGACGGGTGGCCCGACGAGTTGATGTGCGACGGTTGAGGCACGACACGACAAGGTTCAACACGAGCTTCGGAAGGCGAGTTGGTGCGGTGCGTAGGATTGGTGGGCGACCCGATGGGCGGACGACCCATGGGCGACCCACACCCGATGGGCGAACAGCCCGAACGATGAATGCGGTGGACAGCATGACGAAATGAGGGCGCGGTTCGACGAGGTGGGCACAAGGCAATAGTTGTGGACGCGGTTATGCAGGCGAGCGCGGGTACAGCCACCCGACGAGCGGGCACGGCCACCCGATAGTGCGACGAAGCTGCAGGGCGGTGCGACGAACAGAGTTGCAGAGCGACGAAGATATATGGTGACACTTAGGCCGGATGTGGCCAAGTGTCAAGCGTATATATTGGAGCGCATAAAAATGGAGCTTATACACATGTATGGAATAGCATGTAAATATAAGCGAACGACATATGATATACGTGACCTTATATGGATTATGGACGGCCATTAAAACATAAGAAGGGCGCATATTATATGGTGTTGAACGCATATATCATTATGTGTGGATTATTAAAATATAATATGTGGGGCTTACGTGTATGATAATGGGGCAAACGTAAGTGGAGAACCCCTTTATATGGGAGCGAAGCATATTATATGAGTGGAGGACACATATACGAATATATGTGGAATTAATAAGATTAAAATAATATAAATTAAAGCAAATACGTGGGCTTATGATGTAATAAGGGTGGTCGGCCACAAGGAGAAGCAACCCCCTTTGTAAACATGGAAAGATACGTATAAATGGAGAGAGATGGAGCTCATTCTCTCCATGGACTTTCGCTCAAGAGCTCTCCTTCGCATAAAGACAAGAAGTGCGAGGTGTCTTGGAGTTTATGCGCATTCCTCATGCACATGGAATAAGGAAAGGTCTTCGCATATTTGGAGCTTGGTTATGTGGAAGAGGTCTCGGTTGAGGACTGTTTTATACTCTCGGTGGAGGACTGTTTTATGGTCACGGTGGAGGACTGTTTTATGGTCACTGTTGAGGGTTGGATGTACGCAGATTGGTGCAGATTTGTGTGAACGTCTTGGTGACCCGTGTGGGGGCCCGTTCACAAACAAAAGGTGCAGATTTGTGTATGGTTAAGGCTTCTTATGCCTTGTTGTATATATTGGAAAGAATTCTAAGTGTTGGCCGTGGATTTGCCCAGCACACTTGTTCATTGTATTATTGAAGAAAGTTCATAATATATATATTTGGGCAGACTTTCCGGGAGTTGCCCCTCCCATTCTTCTCGGTTGTTTTGCAATTGTATTTGGTTAAATTGCATATGATAATGTTAAGAATGGTTTGTGAAGTTTGAAGAAGATTTATGCTTATGGTAATAAGTGAAGATATATTTATATCGGTTTAAAGTTGTTGATATTGGTTAAGCCGTAGTCCATAAACGTGCACTTGGTTAAAAGTGAGCGTTCGATGGTGCCGCACCCGCCCAATAAAATAAAAAAAGATTGGGGGCGTGACACCATTGGCTAGTTTCGCTCCCTATGGGTAGTAATAGGGATCATCCATTCAGCAACCCTTGGAGCGATGAAGCGCCTAAGCTGGAAGATGTGTCGTTGCCCCCGCTTTTGGTCGCCATCGGTGGCAGAGATATGCTGAGAGACTGTGGCCTTGATTATTGTGAGTCGTTGAAGCAGTGTGGTAAGAGCGTGGAGGTTATGGTGTTGGAGGAAGAAGGGCACAGTTTCTACACTCTCAAACTACACTGTCTCTCTTCTCAACGCCTCATGGAACAGATCTCCCGTTTCATGTCGTCCTCTCCTTTAGAGTCCGTGATTCATATCAACGACGTTGCCTCATAGATTGAGAGTACAAAATTCAATAATAAGACTTTTCTACTTGCAGTGTTCGCTTTGTAGTTAAGTAGATTATTGATGCACTCACAGTGCTTCAGTCTGTGCATGCAACTTTCAAGTGGTTAAATGGCTAGATTTGTATGTATAGATAGGAGTGTGAGCAATGTTTTTTTAACTAAATGGTAATATTCTTACACAGATTTTCAGAATATTCTAAAATCCGGTAGTGAAAGGATTTTTTGATGGTTAAGGTAAAGATCAATATATTGTAGATCTGATGATCAAGAGAGGGGTCAATTATTTCACTCTTTTTATATGAAATTGTCATATTTATTTATAGTTTATTTGTTGCAATGGTTTTCTATCTTATGTTTATGGTTATAAACTTCACTACTAATTCACTAACTTAGATTCATCTTAACTCTATATCTATCAAGCTCCAGGAGATCAACCCTTGAATTGCATATTTCTTTTTTAGTGAAAATATATGTGAGTTAGATCAAAGTGTAATTATTATTTACAATTATAATTATTTATTTTATTTTATTTTATTTATTTTTTATATAATTTGAGTGAGTCAAAAAAGTTTTAATTAATTATTATATATATTTTTTTGTACTTCGGTTTTGGGTCTTTCTCTTTCTTTTTTCATCAAGTAGATTGTACATGCAAGTTCAAAAAAGAACCAAATGATCTCATGCTGCCTAAAGGGAAACCAAGTCTCTTGACCATTTGGTGAAGTCATATCCTAACGAAAATTTAAAAGTTCTAATCAAATCTAGTAACGCTAAAAACGTTGAAATATCATGCTGACCTCTACCACTAGCTTGACAATGACCATTGAAGTCTGAACTCTGATAACCTGGACCCGAACCATTATAGAGAAGAGTGGAAAGGTTATCGGGTCCACGATTGTTATCACATTGCCAGATCAGAATGGAAGGAGCCTACCATTGGAGTGTTGGAATCGCCTATAGTGATTTCCGATAGTCCACGTACTATCGCATCAGGGTTATTGGATCACTATGTTATTGCTCCGTTCCATGTGAAATTGCCGACAACAATTGTCGATAATTAAATTGGAATAATTAAATGGTGGGGATTATTCTGGCAGTGAGTGTGCTTCAATTGTTCTAATTATTATGATGCTTTTGATTTTGATAAAAACTAAACAAGTTGAGCTTGGATTGAAAACAATAGCATGAATTGTTCAAGCGTTAGATTTTACAACTTAGCTAAAGATCTTATAATTCATATATGTATTATTACTTTCGACAAGCACATCATATCTTCTAGACACAATTATTTTTCCAGGAGTCCTAGTTGCGAAAAATTGAGAAGAATTTCAAATTAATCTAATGGAGTAAAGATTGTATTATCTAAACTGTGATTGAGTACAAATGTTATAACTTGAAAAGAGTTAGATTTCACATTTATCAAAATAATATTGAAATTGTATAATCCAAATTATAATGTACGAAAATTATAACTCAAATCTTTTGAAATTTTTTCTATGATACATTGGTTTGGTAAAAGGTTGAATTGTATTTGGAATCATTAGAAAAGCTTATTTATTTTATTTTTAATTGATTTGATAAAACCATCACATAGTAATGAGAATCAGTGGAAAATATTTTTATTCCCTTTCCAAGTGATTTGATTAGTAAAATAAGAGTCCTGATTCCATCGTAATGGAATCTTTTTGGAAGGCTTTTCATTTTCTTTTCAATTAATTTAATTAGTAGAATGATAAAACTTTAGAAAACTCTCGATTTGGAATCTTTGCTTTTCACTATGAGGTTTGAAAATCTAGCCACATGAATGTTAAAAAGTCTTTATTAATTTCATTTATTATATGTTATATTAACGTTTGTTTCTATTTTGTATTTACCTTAATGTAAGGAGGATCATGAAAAATGGAATGGCCGAGATAGTGATTATATTTTTTGCATTTCTTATGTTTCTTATGATAACTGTTATATTATTTATTGATTTCATTTTTGTTTCCATTTCTTATTTTCTCCTTTTCGAATGATCAAACAGTAAAGTTTAAGTTTATACATTATGGGTGTAGCTAAAAGATAATGAATAAAGTTTACTGGCAGCAAATAAGAAATAAAATGGAGAGAAAGAAGTTTAATAATTTATGTTCATGCATAAAAAAAATGTTTATAAGAGAATACAATATATTTTATATGTTTAAATTGGTATAATAATGAATTTGGAGAGATGTGGACATGCATTAAAGAAAAAATTGCACCATAACATTCCGAGAAATTCCTCCAGCTAGCTAGACGATGACATAAACTTGTAAAACCCAGGAATGTTTAAAATGTTATATACCCATTTATCAGAGTTTGTATCTAAACTAAATCATCATCCACTGTAACAACTCTTTGCTAGGGCAGCTCCTGTCATCAGCGTTAATCAAACCATAATTCACATGAACAGAATCACATCCTGCGTTGGAGAAGAAACCAAAAAAACAATCAGAAATGGTAACCCATTAGGTCAGAACAATAATGAAAAAGGCAGCTAAAACTAAACCCTAGTTATTTACCTGTAGTTCTACAACAATTCGTTCATGGCGTCGAGCTATGTAGGTTGAGTAAATGCCGACGATCCATCCCTGCAACTTGGCAAAGCATTCGGAGAATGGCGGGGAGGAGGGTGCCGGTCGAGGTATGGTTCTCAACACCATGGTTCACCACAGAACATATCAAGGCCAAGAGCACGACATATATGAAACAACCATATCAAAAATCCATGGTTTCCTAGCGAGGAAGGTAGGAATGAATAATGGCAATGGTACACTCTAGTAAGGAGAATAAAGATTTATAGCCATAGGATGCCTACTATATTCAGTTAGAACTTTAACCGTGTAAGCTTTATGAACGGGCAACAGTTTCTCTTGAGAATGTCAACAGGCAATAGTTTAGATTTTATCTGGACATGAGTTGGAAACTTTACAAAGGATGTGAACTGGAAATAGTTTAAGGTTTACCCGGACACGAGTTGGAAGCATTACAAAGGTTTACGTGCAGGATTTGGAAATGCTTAATTATAAGCTACAATTGACATGTGGTCGGAGTATACATTTCAGAATATGAAGAGGCATAAGTGTTGTTCCTCTTTGATCCACGTCTCTTAGGTTAATATTTTATAAGTTTTCTAAATACATTTCTCGCTAATCAACATACGTGGTTATCAACAAGAGGCACATTAAATTTTTAAGCATGCTTTGTAAAAAATTAATTTAAGTATGGTTTAAACATGTGTTCTAGACATGCAAGAAAGTTATTGTTGCGAATTTCATTCATTGATTTAGTGACGACTGCAAGAATATACCGACATCTTTCAATTTAGGCCATCCGATCAAAAAGATTAATTAAGAAAATGATTAACTTGCCGATTCTGATAGGGGGACACCTATCGGCGTAATTAATAATACAATGTATCAATTTTAGGTTGATAAAAAAAATATGCTGCAAAGTTATATATTAACAAGTTATATAATAGTGAGTACTTGCTGTCTAGTTTTAATATAATTAAAATAAAGTAAAAAAATATAAATATTTGACAAAATGAAAGCTCATCTAAGTGCATGAAACATGAAACCAAAATTAGAAAGAAAGAGTTAAAATTAGAAAACAAGAAATTAGAAAAAAAGAAAGCTATATTAAATTATACAGAGTCTAAATCTACAATAATATCCTATATTTTTTTAATATTAGAAATAAATATTTAGGAATATTATTTTATAGCTTTAAAAAACACCATTTAGAAGTCATGGTCAATAAAGAAATTGTCATTTGATGACCAAATTAAGTCATGAAAGACAATTTCACTATCAAATTCTACCCTTCATGGAGATCTTAATTTCACTTATGGCAATTTCATTATCAAATTCTACCCTTCATGGGGAAATTAATTTGACTTATGGAAGGGACAATATCTATCCACCATTTAGAGTTTTTACTCATAAATTTAAATAATTTTACATTCAATTTGAACTCTTTTTGAATGAATGGTTCTGGAACAAGTTATGCAATTTGTAAATTTTAAAGATTTTGATAACAAATTGTAAATTATTTTCCCTTTATACAAATTTTGGTTAAATGGTTGGTTCAAAGTTGGGCTATACTAAAGTGTTTTGTTTATTATTATCTTAAGGTTTTATATTGCTATCATCCTACATAGATGAAGTATTTCACATAGATGAAGTAGTTCATAAATAAATTTTAATGTTATTGTCAATTTCTATCTATGTTATGCTTTACACATGGTTTACCTAGAACATTTATTTTAATATCAATTTATTTTTTCTAGTTTTGGGATTGTGATTATTGTCCAACATACTTATCATTTTTCATATATATTTGTTTATTTTAACAACTTTATGATTTGAAAAGTTTAATATATTAATAAAAAATATTATTTCTTTTGTAATTCTTCAATTGCTTAAATTGCCTATAACTTTTACCTACGCTCACAAAATTTTACTAGACTAATTCTCTACTCACATACACATTATTAATGTTTAATTAATAAATTTAAATAATATTTAAAAATAATAATTTTCATTTCATAATGTTAAACTTTGGATAGATTTTAAGTTTTTGAGCAGAGAAGAATCTTGATTCTACACTCCATTCTACACTCCAATATGAGGGAGATGTGTAATTTGGTCTGTGATCAACATGGAATTGACACATGTCACTCTTAAAATAAAAATAACTTATTTTCTAAATAGAAAAGAAATGTTAAAATAAAAAATAACCTATTTTTTAAATCGAAAAGCAATGTTAACTAATTCATGTGGATATCAACTTCATATATGTCTATATAAAAAAAAATTGTTAAAAGAAAATATTTTTAAAGTTGTATATAATAAAATATTCAGCGTGGCTTATACTTAAAATTATATTAATAACAAAAATAGGGATACACATCTTAGACAATATTTTAATGTCAACTACGTATATATTATATATTTAAAAAAATATATTTATATATCATATAAAGCTATTGAAAAAAATTAAGTTTTCATGGTTAAAACGTTTGAAATGGTCAGAGTATTTTATAATTCAAACATTTTTTAGGTATATGTTTTTTTATAGAAATCCAACAAAGATTTTTTGGACTTACAAGTTTAAGTTGTACTCTATATAGCATTCAAAAATACAATTTAAACACTGAAAAATTACACATTGTATTTTGCACTCTATTTTTGGACTTACATGATTAAGTTGTACTCTATATACCACTCAAAAATACAATTTTAACACTGAAAAATTACACATTGTATTTTGCACTCTAAAAGACGTTCGCACTTGAAAAAATTTGATCCTTGTGAGCTTATGTTAGATCCAACGTTAGATGAATCTCGGTTGGTTTTAGTTAAAAGAAAATAATAACATACTAAATAACAAAACAATATGAAGTTGAAAACTAATATAAATCAAGAAACAAACTTATTACTATACTTCGTAAAAAAGAATAATAATAATAATTTGTATATCAAACTAAATATTTAACACTCTTTACATTAAAATATGCACTCTAAATTCTACTTTAAAACTTTGTATCTTAAATTACATACAAAATATTACATTACATTACATGTAATATTATTATTTAATTTAATGTTCTTTATATTCCAATGTACATGTAATATTATTATTTAATTTAATGTTCTTTATATTCCAATGTACCCTCCAACTTATGATGTACTCAAATATCTGTTAATAAACAATATATCTAAAAAGATTAAATATTTTTTTTTAATAATCTAAATTAAATTTTAATTACATCATTATTCAATTTTTCAAGATTTTAAATATCAAATTAGATGTATAATAATGTTACTCTTTGAATAAGTGTTTTTAAAAAAATATATTCATTCTATACAAAGTTAATATATTTCATAAATTTAAAAATATTAAAATAATCTAAATCTAATTTAAAATGGAGTCATCTAACCAGGTGAAGGAATTGCCCGGACATCCAAAAGTGGATTGAATTGCCTTGACAACCAAAAGTGGTCAGAATTAAGGCAAAAAAAATTCAAAAAATCTTGTAGAGGCAATGTTTGAATCATGTTTTTGATGGTGGAAATTGATTCAACACCATCAAAAACGTCTAAGACACCTAAAATTTTGAAGTTTAACAACTATAACTTGGATTTACAAAAACCCTAGCCAGAGTTTCACTTTTGGGCAAATCCTCTGCCTGGTTAGACTACGCGATTTAAAACTATGAAGATGTTATGCTATGTTTAGTATAAGCCAAGGACAATGAACAAATTTCGGGTTTACACGTACAAAATTGGTTGGTTTACACGTACAAAAATCACAGCAAGGAAACTGCCACTTCTGGGCTTACATGTACAAAATTGGTTGGTTTACATGTACAAAAATCGCAGCAAGGACACTGCCAATCTGGGCTGTACAAAACTTGTTGGTTTACATGTACAAAAACCGCAGCAAGGACACTGCCAAAAGTGCCAGAATGAACTAATTCTTCTGAGCATTACTTCATTTTTTTGGTTTAGCATTGAGGGACAGAGGCAGGGGTTAAATTTGACGGGTGTTATACCCGTCAATGAATTTTTTTTATGACGCTTTTACTTTTAAACTGTTCATCATATGATTTTTAATATTTATTTGTATAAGTTTGATCTAATTTCAAATTGTACTTATAATTGTTGCAAATTTTCCATTCTTTGTTGTACCAGTACTAGTCCAGTCCATTCAAGTCTCATTGCTACACTTTCTTTTGAGACCTGTTGATCAAACTTTTCTGCAAATTTTCCAGGCTATTGAAATGTTTTGCGTTTTTTTTGAAAGATGGAAATAGTCATAAAATAGATGGAAAATATGGATAGAAACAACAAAAATTAATATTATAAAGTGAAAAAAATATATAATCATAATTACTCACATGAAGATAATGAATGTAAATATTGTTGTGACAAATTTGACAAAAATAATTCACTTAACAGAAATTGCAACACACATACCATGTTTTCTATTTAAGTCACTACAATGTTAATCTCATTAAAAGATCAATAGTTGTGAAATAAGTTTCAAACCAAAAACATAATGTGCATGAACTATGTAAAAAAAAGTGGTATTTTTCAAAACACCACCATTACAAACATAAAAATAAAAGCAAAAACTTTAAATATTTAAGATTCTTTTTTCTTTAGCATCTTTCCAGATGTCATATACCCTATCCCATTCCACCATCGATGAATCAAGCTCGGTTAGAGACACTCGCATTAAGGCATCCAATGAAACTAATGATAGCTTTGTTCTTCAGACATCCTTTATTATGTTTTGTCTTAAGAATCCTCTCTCACAAGCAACTGTACTTGTAGGAGTAACAAGTATTTCCTACCATAATTTTGACATGTTAGGAAAATTTGTATGCAATCCTATAACATAAAAAATCCTCCATGCATCTTTCATGGATGATCCCTCGCAATTAACACGAAGAGTGTTAACGAATGGATGCAACTCTTTCAAACAAGCCTCAAAATCAAATGTAGTTTTGTTTTCTTCACTTTGATAATAAGGATGTTGTAAGTGTTGAAAAATCTTTTCGAGCCAACGCTTTGAATTTTGTTCTCTAAAATGAACATCCTCTAAATAATGGCAAGGGATAAACAACATTCCTGAGTTGAAAAATGCAAGATCAAGGAATCTTCCGTTCAAATTCTCTACGAGACCTTGAACATAATCTTTTGCAAGTTGTTTGCAACTTTCTATTGAACCTTCAATACACGGTTTCCATGATTATTTTTGTATATCAATACAATCAACATATGCATGTATAATTGCTACAAATCATAATTCATGCTTGTGAACAAGCCCCTCCTTATCACAAATTTCTAGAAATCCAAATTTAGAGGCATCTATAAATTTAGATAAATAACACGTGCCAACTGCAAATGTGTCGCTTCTTAAAAAACACCTTTTCAAAGTGTTCACCATGACATCTATGGCTACCCCTAAAGAGCTGACATCAATGTACTCTTCTTGAAATTGCTTGTTCAACTTGTTTAATTCACACGTTATATATGCAAGCATATGTAAAAAAAATTATACTGAAAAGATTCTTGCCTTATCATACCATGAGTCTTTTCTTTCAATTTTCCACAATGCTAATATGGGAGGCATAAGTACAACAAGTCTTTCAATGACTTGTTCCCTTGAAAGCCATCTAATTCCATGGATTTGAAGAACTTGAAGAGTTTCAAGTTACATAAGTTTCTGTAGAGCAATAAGATGACTATTTATTTTCGTAGAAGTTTTCACCCGAGAATATACCTTATTTGCTAATTTCTCAACAAATAATAATTGAGGTATTTTTTTTGAAGCATTTGATGTGGTTAAAGCTTGACTATGAGCAATGCAATGAACACCTACAAGATTATGGACATCTTTCTTCAAGAAAGTAATAAAACCATTTTCATTACCAACCATTGAAGAAACACCATCTGTGGAAACTCCTATCAATCTTTCTTTTGAAAGGCCCCTTGATTCCATTAAATGTTTGATTGTATCATAAGTTGTTTTTCCTCTTCCATCACAAACATTTATGAGTTTTAAAAACTATGAAATTGGAATACCCAATCCTTTTGAGTTTAAAAATGTGGCATAAACCACAAGATGTTTTTCTAAACTATGGTCTATACTTTCATCTAACATCAATGAAAAAATGGCTATCTAGCATTTTGGAAATTTGTAGCTCTTCAAGATATTTAGATGTAGCAAAAATAAATTCTTTTGCAGCCGTGTGATTTGTATATGATGTATAATATTTGTTCTTTGGCATATTTGGCATGTGTAAAGACACTGTAAACAAACAAAGTGATTCATATTTTGAGAGTGGTAGATCCTCTTGCACCATCCAATATACTAATTTCATAGTAGTGATGACTCTTTCTTTGTTCATATCATCAATTCATGCAATGTGTTCTGTAATAGAATTCATCTTCTTCTCATTTCCACATATCCACTTTGCTTGTAAGAGTTTATGAATTCTTGAACTAGGGTGAACAACTATAGAATCATGCTGCAATGTAGAGCAACCAGCCTCAATTCCCCATGGCCCCATTACCTTAGGTATTTCACAATATATGCATTCCATAACTGTTTTTCCTTCATGCTTTTCCTCTCTCAACCACTTATACTTAGTTTTCCACTAATCATGAAACTCTCTTTTTACATTCATTTTTCTTTTCTTTTGGGTGCTAGGTTCTCCCTCATGAAATTATTCATCACTTTCTTCATTATTCTCCAAGATATCATATTCTTCATTATGCCCCAAGACATCTAAATCTTCATTTAGATCAAAATCATGATCTTCTTTATCGAGCAATGAAGCTTGAGATGTAGTAGACCATTCATGAATTTTTTGATAGAAAGTTGATTCTGATGCAGGAGCATCCAGCTCCGAGGAGACAGAAGGTGGTTAACTGTCTCATGGAGAGGACAAGAACAAGCAAAGAACACATGCATAGCTGGACAGGTTATCAAACTTGTCATTTGTTTTACTTTTCTTTATTATTTGTTTTATTTCCCAGAAGGTCGTTAGAGACCATAGAAATTGCAAAACTGTGAATTTTTTTAGTTTAGGAATTAATTAACAGTAAATTAGCATTTTAGTGAAAAAAAATTGGTTGACAGTTGTAATAATTCTGGTTAGACAGTTCAACTAGAAGTGGAAGCAGTTATGCTTCCCGGATGTTAAAAACAGAGGGAAAAAAAAAAAAACCCCTCGTGAGAAAGAAACACAGATACATTCCTCTGAAATAAAATTGTTTTTTTTAAGAACCACTGCTAAATTAATTCATCCGATTGATATTATCTATGATTAACATCCATTGAAATAAGAGTACCGTAAGCATACAATTACAGTGAGCATATAATTGAAGATAGTAAGCTATAACGAATAGAGCACGCACTGCTACAGGAGGCTATTTCCACACAGAAAGGAGGACCGACAACTGACATCAACAAAAGTGACCAAGTAACGAATATACAAGTTTTCATACCCTTTTTTACAAAACATATAATTGCTGGAAACGAAAGTACAGTGATTTCATTTAACTGAATTATTACAAATAAAGCGCATAACAGAGGTTTTCTGAGCTTAAAATGCTCACCAAAACGAGTTTCATTTACAAACGAAACCGCTCCAAGCAAATAGATGCCACCAACAGGCTAACAGAACCGTAAATGACAGAGGACAATACAGTTCATTTGCAAACCCAAGTAACAGTGAATATTTACAGACAAGCATTAAATGACAGAGCAGAATATTGTTCGTCCATAACCTAGGTGACTGTAACTATTTACAGACGAGAACTTCAAATTCTTTACAAACTAACAAGCGAAACAACGCCGGAAGGACCCTACCCGATATATAAGGCTTGAGGGTTTCGGGTTATCTCCAGCAAACGTAGGGAGTATAAACCCTCGGCGGCCAGACACCTGAAACAACCTGCAAGAACAAAAGTGGACGCGGATTAGCACAAACTGAAGCGAGAAAAACAAATAAGAAGAAAGCCAGCAAATGAACGAGCCATAACCTATGGCTCTCACCTGAAGTTGTAAAGGCAGCGTTGAAAAACCAACCGATACCCATAACCTGAAGAACAAGGGACGAATTTGTCAGAGCCTGAAACAGAAGTGAAGACAGATTCTGGCATCGAACCAGAGCTTACCTCCGAGACAAGGTTGAAATGAAGTGGTTTACTGAAGCGTGGAGCCGAAGGGAGCCTGTCACAGAACCAGTCACAAGTTAAGAGTTTGTGGAATGAACCCATTTGACAGAAAACAATTAAAGAAACAGTAAATAAAACGCATGACGGTGTAAGGAACCAACGGCATGTCGCCCTCACAGGAATCCCAACGCGTAGAATAGCGAGAGGCCGGAGGCACCAGAGTAACTCGACGCCAGAACGAAGAAGCTGTAAGCGCAAAAACCCTCCGCAGAGTAGAGCGGGGTTTAACACAGTAAACAATGAAATGACCAACAAAACCGAGGATTGGTTTGACAAAAGGCGGGAGTGACTTGACGGACAGAACCCACAGGTGGAGTTTCACAACCGGTACTGCCGGTTAAAACCCTCCAAAAAATCTAGAGGCCTGTACATTCGCATTTACACCAACGTCAATCGCATTAACTATTGCACAGTGAAACAGCTACGCCACGTTGGAGGGCTGGGCCATCAAAAGTGGTATCAGAGCTGGTTGACGAATAGGAGAAAATGGAGGGTGGTAGAGGAGGAAGAGGAAGAGGAAGAGCAATCCGGAGGATAGCAGAAGAGGGACTCTGCGAGGAGATTCACGTTTTGCGAGAAAGATTAGCAGTGGTAGAAGCTGGGGGAAGGAGGAACCCAGCAGATGATAGTGATGAGGATGTGGCAGAACCAGAAGATGAGGTTGAAGGGGTGACACCGGAACTCCGGTTATTAAAGTCAGTTTTGCTGTCCAGTCATAAGCCAAAGCATGAGCTACCCACTTATGACGGAAGTCTGTCTGCAGATGTGTTATTGGATTGGTTGAGTGAAGTGAATAAATATTTTGAGTTTGAGGAAACCAGTGAGGATAAGCAGGTGAAGTTCGCCGCCACAAAGCTGAAAGGACATGCGTCCTTGTGGTGGGACAGCGTTCAGGCGGAAAGGAAGAGGCAACACAAACAGCCTATAAAGAAGTGGGCCAGGATGGAGGCAAAACTGAAGGAGAAGTTTCTGCCGAAAGACTATCAGATCATGTTGTATAGACAGGTGCAGAATTTAAAACAAAGAGGGATGACTGTTAAGGAATTTACAGAAGAATTTTATAAGTTGAACCTGCGAGCAGGGTACGTAAAAGATAACCCAGAAAAGACAACCCGGTTTGTAAATGGGTTGAGGGGGGAAATCCTGGATGAAATCGGTATCCTCTCGCCCAGAACTTTGGACGAAGCTTATCAGTTTGCACTAAAAGCAGAGGAGAAAATTAACAGAAAACAGAATGCCAGGAGAGGAGGCAGAACTGGCAGAGGGAAAGGTAAGGTTTTTGGCAGAGGTAGAAGTGCAGGTTCCAGTGAAGAAGGCAGCAGTTCTAAGTCTGCTAGCACAACAGAGAGGGACAATAGCACTAGAGGAGGACGACCAGCTTAGCAAGGGCGAGGAAGTGGTCGGGGCAGGGGAACTATCCAGTGCTATCGTTGCCACAAGTTAGGACACAAGTCGTATGACTGTCCTGAAGGTGAACCGGTAGGTGGAAGAGGAGCTTATGTTGCTCAGCCAGAGGATGCTGAGGCAACACCTCAGGAGGTGGAGAACACACCAGAGACGGGTGAAGCTTTGGTGTTGAATAAAGTGTTGTTAAAACCAGCAAAGGAAAATGCAGAACCTGACCAGCGAAAAGCTCTGTTCCGAACTGTTTGCAAGTCACAGGGTAAGTGCTGCAAGCTGATCATCGATAGTGGAAGTATCGACAATTTGGTGGCAGTAGAGATGGTGGAGAAACTGGGATTGAGAAAGTTGAAACACCCCACTCCATATAAAGTGTCATGGCTGCAGAAAGGACACCAACTGTTAGTTGATGAACAGTGTGAGGTGGAGTTTCAGATAGGTAGGTATAAGGACAAAATTATCTGCGATGTTATGCCGATGGATGTCTGTCATATATTGCTAGGACGACCCTGGCAGTTTGACAGAAGTGCAGTCCATGACGGGAAAACAAATTGTTACAAATTTGTCAAAGACGGGATCAAGCACACGCTTGTACCCATCAAAGAGGAAAGTGCAGTTGAAACCAGTGGGGTAAAAGCATTGTTGATGGCAGGAAAAGAATTTATAAAACAGATTGAGGGCAGTGATGTAAATTTCGTTGTCATAAGAAGACCAAAAGCAGTGATATTGCATACACAGATTTGAGATTTGCCCGAGGAAATCCAAAAGATGTTGCAGGAGTTTGGAGACATTGTGGTGGATGACCTTCCGGATGAACTTCCACCCAGGAGAGGTATTAGTCACTGCATTGACTTTATACCAGGGCAAGCCTGCCAAATAAAGCAGCTTATCGTATGAGCCCTAAGGACCATGAAGAAATCAAGAAACAGGTCCAGGAGTTGTTAGACAAAGGATTGATTAGAGAGAGCATGAGCCCCTGTGCAGTACCAACCGTTTTGGCTCCAAAGAAAGGAGGAGAGTGGCGAATGTGCACGGACTCTAGAGCCATTAACAAAATTACGGTTAGGTACAGGTTTCCCTTACCGAGAATGGACGATATGATGGACTGTTTGAGTGGGGCGGCTTATTTCTCGAAAATTGACTTGAAAAGTGGATATCACCAGATCCGAATTCGGGAAGGAGATGAGTGGAAGGAAGCTTTCAAGACGAATGAAGGCTTATATGAATGGCTGGTGATGCCATTTGGGTTGAGCAATGCCCCCAGTACGTTCATGCGCTTGATGAATGAGGTACTGAAGGAATTCATTGGGAAATTCGTAATAGTTTACTTGGATGACATTTTGATTTTTAGTAAAAATAAGGAAGAACATTTCAGGCATGTTCGCAGTGTGTTGAGGAAGCTGCAGCAAAACAAATTGCTGATCAATCTGAAAAAGTGTACTTTTTTTCAGCGGGAGTTAGTGTATCTGGGTTTTGTAATTGCAGAAAATGAATTAAAGATGGACCCAGAAAAGGTGGCAGCTATAGTTAGCTGGCCTTCTCCGGGAAGTTTATTTGAAGTCCGCAGTTTCCACGGACTAGCAAGTTTTTACAGGAAATTCATCAGGAATTTCAGTGAGATTTGTGCACCTATGTTGGATACGATTAAGAAAACAAATCAGCCTTTTCACTGGACTGAAGCAGTGGAAAGAGGTTTTCAGATTTTGAAAAGGAAGATTACCGAAAGGCCGATATTGAGGCTGCCTGACTTCAACAAACCCTTTCAGGTTCGTTGTGATGCCAGTAGTACGGCCATTGGGGCAGTACTAAGTCAGGAGGATAGACCAGTCCCATATTTCAGTGAAAAGCTGAATGAGAGTAGACAGAAATACTCAACCTATGACAAAGAGTTCTACGCAATTATACAAGCGTTAAAGCATTGGAGACATTATCTGTTAGGTAATGAGTTTGTTTTATTTACGGATAACTCTGCATTACAGTACATTATGCAGCAACATAAATTGAACCATAAGCATGCAGCATGGGTTGAGTACTTACAGAATTTCACGTTTGTAATAAAACATATTAGTGGGCAAGCAAACAAGGTGGCAGATGCGCTGAGTAGAAGGACTCTACTCTTACAGGAAGGTACGATGCAGGTTTTAGGCTTTGAGCACCTGAAAGAGCTGTATCAAATAGATGCTGATTTTAAGGAGGCCTATGAGGCTTGTCAAAACCCTCTGTTGAGAAACAACAGTCTGTGGTTGGACTATAATTTACAGGAGGGATTGCTGTTTAAGGGAGGACAGCTGTGTATTCCCAACTGCTCTATGCGAGAAAACATTATTCAGGAAAAACATAGTGGAGGTTTGGCTGGACACTTCGGTATAGACAAGACAGTAGCACAGGTACGACATTTCTATTTTTGGCCAAAATTACAGCGGGATGTGCAAAGGTACGTGAGTAGGTGCAAGGTTTGCCAACTGGCAAAGGGCCACAGTCAGAATACAGGTCTGTACTTACCATTACCCGTTCTGAGCCGACCATGGGACTCCGTCAGTTTAGATTTTGTTCTGGGCTTGCCTAAGACACAGCGGGGTTTCGATTCAGTAATGGTTGTGGTAGATCGATTTTCAAAGATGGCGCACTTTGTACCTTGCAAGAAGACCAGTGATGCTACTTATATAGCACATTTGTTTTTCACTGAGATTGTTCGACTACATGGGCTTCCAAGGTCCATCATTTCCGACAGGGACGTAAAGTTCACCGGTCATTTTTGGCGAACACTGTGGAAAAAGTTGAACACCCAATTACAGTTTAGCTCCGCTTATCACCCACAGACAGATGTCCAAACCGAAGTGGTAAACAGAATCTTAGGAAATTTGCTTCGGAGCTTAATAGGCGAGAATGCACGGACGTGGGACCGTGTACTAGCTCAGGCGGAATTCGCATATAACGATTCACCTAATCGCAGCACCGGTTATAGTCCTTTCCAGATTATGTACGGCATGCATCCACACAGAGTGCATGAATTACGAGATTTGGGAAAGCTCGAAAAACGAAGTGCTGATGGGGAAGATTTCGCCCAAGCAATGAGTAACTTACATGAGCAGGTAAAGCTGAAATTACAGGACAGCAGTCAAAAGTACAAACAGTGGGCTGATTCAAAGCGTCGGGAAGTTCAGTTTAACGTTGGGGATGACGTCCTTGTGTATTTACGGAAGGATTGATTTCCGAAACGGGAATACAACAAATTGAAGTATAAAAATATCGGTCCCTGCAAAATCATTCGCAAATTTTCTGCAAATGCCTATGAGCTGCAGTTGCCACCAGGGATCGGTATTTCTCCCATTTTTAACGTGGCAGATCTGTTTCCATATGTCGCTGATCCGAGAGACGATACAGCAGCAAAGCCACCGCAGGACACCAGTTGTGAGGAAAGTTCATGGATGAGGCAGATGCCAGTGGCACAACCCCTGGAGATCGAGAAGATCCTTGACACACAGGTAGCTAGGCGCACACGCAGGAAGGAATATCTGCGGTATTTGGTCAAGTGGAAGAACTGTCCGGTAGAGGACAGTTCGTGGCTTAACGCAATGCAGATACAGAAAGCAGGCTATTCTGTCGACGATCTCATGGAACGGAGCCATGACTTTTTGCCACCCCGGAAGCCTGATGCAAGAGCATCCAGCTCCGAGGAGACAGAAGGTGGTTGACTGTCTCATGGAGAGGACAAGAACAAGCAAAGAACACATGCATAGCTGGACAGGTTATCAAACTTGTCATTTGTTTTACTTTTCTTTATTATTTGTTTTATTTCCCAGAAGGTCGTTAGAGACCATAGAAATTGCAAAACTGTGAATTGTTTTAGTTTAGGAATTAATTAACAGTAAATTAGCATTTTACTGAAAAAAAACTGGTTGACAGTTGTAATAATTCTGGTTAGACAGTTCAACTAGAAGTGGAAGCAGTTATGCTTCCCGGATGTTAAAAACAGAGGGAAAAAAAAAAACCCCTCGCGAGAAAGAAACACGGATACATTCCTCTGAAATAAAATTGTTTTTTTAAGAACCACTGCTAAATTAATTCATCCGGTTGATATTATCTATGATTAACATCCATTGAAATAAGAGTATCGTAAGCATACAATTACAGTGAGCATGTAATTGAAGATAGTAAGCTGTAATGAATAGAGCACGCGCTGCTACAGGAGGCTATTTCCACACAGAAAGGAGGACCGACAACTGACATCGACAAAAGTGACCAGGTAATGAATATACAAGTTTTCATACCCTTTTTTACAAAACATATAATTGCTGGAAACGAAAGTATAGTGATTTCATTTAACTGAATTATTACAAATAAAGCGCATAACAGAGTTTTTCTGAGCTTAAAACGCTCACCAAAATGAGTTTCATTTACAAACGAAACCGCTCCAAGCAAATAGATGCCACCAACAGGCTAACAGAACCGTAAACGACAGAGGACAATACAGTTCATTTTCAAACCCAAGTAACAGTGAATATTTACAGACAAGCATTAAATGACAGAGCAGAATATTGTTCGTCCATAACCCAGGTAACTGTAACTATTTACAGACGAGAACTTCAATTTCTTTACAAACTAACAAGCGAAACAACGCCGGAAGGACCCTACCCGATATATAAGGCTTGAGGGTTTCGGGTTATCTCCAGCAAACGTAGGGAGTATAAACCCTCGGCAGCCAGACACCTGAAACAACCTGCAAGAACAAAAGTGGACGCGGATTAGCTCAAACCGAAGCGAGAAAAACAAATAAGAAGAAAGCCAGAAAATGAACGAGCCATAACCTATGGCTCTCACCTGAAGTTGTAAAGGCAGCGTTGAAAAACCAACCGATACCCATAACCTGAAGAACAAGGGACGAATTTGTCGGAGCCTGAAACAGAAGTGAAGACAGATTCTGGCATCGAACCAGAGCTTACCTCCGAGACAAGGTTGAAACGAAGTGGTTTACTGAAGCGTGGAGCCGAAGGGAGCCTGTCACAGAACCAGTCACAAGTTAAGAGTTTGTGGAATGAACCCATTTGACAGAAAACAATTAAAGAAACAGTAAATAAAACGCATGACGGTGTAAGGAACCAATGGCATGTCGCCCTCACAGGAATCCCAACGCGCAGAATAGCGAGAGGCCGGAGGCACCAGAGTAACTCAACGTGAGAACGAAGAAGCTGTAAGCGCAAAAACCCTCCGCAAAGCAGAGCCGGGGTTTAACACAGTAAACAATGAAATGACCAACAAAACCGAGTATTGGTTTGACAAAAGGAGGGAGTGACTTGACGGACAGAACCCACAGGTGGAGTTTCACAACCGGTACCGCCAGTTAAAACCCTCCGAAAAATCTAGAGGCCTGTACATTCGCATTTACACCAACGTCAATCGCATTAACTATTGCACAGTGAAACAGCTACGCCACGTTGGAGGGCTGGGCCATCAGATTCCCTTTTTTTGAAGACATTTTTGATATATAATACCTATATAAGAAAAATAAATTATTTAGCATATATGAATTTCATTTCATCAACTAAAACCATATTAAAAAAATAATCTTGCAGTGATTTCAAGAAAGGATATTAACGAGGGAATATACCTATTTATTCTTTATAATATTTAATAATTTCTCAAGTCAAACTTTTTTCAATATTTACAATAAATTGTCTATTTTTTCTATCTATTTCAGTCATTTATGAAGGTAGAAAAGTCGAAAGTTTTTGCACAAATACAACTTCTGTTTGCATTTAATAATGATGATTTCAATAACACTATTTCTTGGAGTTCAAAGTGGACAAATTCAAATTTTTATTTGAGTTGTTATTTCTCTATTCACTTTTTGAAAGAAAAAAAGAACACTAATTTTTTATTTGGTTTAAATTGTATTAAAGTCATATATAAATACAATTTTTTCTCACATAATTATATATATATATATATATATATATATATATATATATATATATATATATATATATATATATATACGATTTTTTCTCACATTAAAGTATATATGAATTTTCTTACTCCTTCTTAAACACTTTTTGCAATTTTCCCACAAAGTAGGTTGCTCTTGCTGCTGCTGGACTAAAAAATTTGCAGAATTGTGGTAGTTGTCATGTTGTGGCCAAAATCAAAACAACAAATTTAACTATTTTTGAATTGTTTTGAAATGCCAACAAAAAGTATGAGGACAACCTATAAATCTTCATTGTAAATTTCTACTAAATATTGAAGATAAATAAACATGGAACATTTCTTTTAAGATAATCAATTTATATCTTCAAAAATATAAGTTTTTAACATAATTAATTTATATATTAAAAAATACACTTTAAATAATGAAAATTTCTATTTCTATTTAAAAAAATATAACCAAAAAATAGTAAAACTAACACCTAAATAAACAAATTCAAATAACTAAGGAGCAACAGACTATATAAACATAAAACAGTAAAATTATAAACATAAATTACTGGAACTTTGAATTACCCAAACAGGGGCAAAATATTCTGGGCTAAAATATAGCTGAGCATGTGTACAGAAGAAGATGAAGACAAATTGATACGAAGAATAATAATAATAATAATAATAATAATAATAATTATTGTTCCTTCTAGGGTAATCTGAGTTATTCGTTAATGAATTATTGATTTCATCTTAAAAAAATAAAAATTAATACACTCTTATTTTATTCTTAGCTAATTTGATTAAAAAAAGAAAATGGATGTGTTTGTTCTTACTTGGTGTGGAAAACAGTTTGGCTTAAAAAGTTCAATGAAAAAGGTAAATCCTCAAACTGATATTGGGTTGGTGTTTTCTAAATGTGTCAAGGTCTTGACATAGACTTGTCACTTGAAAATTCAACACAGACATTTCCAAAAAAGTGCCTCCCCCTCTTGATTATTGTACATCAAAATTTAAAGATGAATAGAATATAATTGAAAAATCAAAAAAATATTATGATATCACATAGCTTTACGAGTATCCACCTATCTCTAGTTAGAATAATTACACGAGAAATATGAGTTCATTCGTTCAAAATGTTGTAAAATATAACTAGTGGATAATCATCACATGGGTAAATTCCTTTCCTAACTTCCAAAAAAGTGCCTCCCCCTCTTGATTACTAGACATCAAAATTTAAAGATGAATAGAATATAATTTGAAATAAAAAATATATTATGATATCACATAGTGTTACCACTGTCCACCTATCTCTAATTAGAATAATTGCACGAGAAATATGAGTTCATTCATTCAAAATGTTGTAAAATATAACTAGTGGCTAATCATCACATGGGTAAATTCCTTTCCCAACTTCCAACAATTCTTTGAAATACCATTACTCTATCTAATCTTTCTATCGACTCCAATAAGGTATTGTGGCTATTGAGGAGGAATTATGCTCCTCTCTCGTTGCAGGTAAAGGTCCTCTTCTTATTGGTTTTCTTTTATCCTAGTCACAAAATTTTACAAGTGTGGTTTCTTTTCTCGAAGCTGTAGAAACCCTAACAATTTATTTTTTCTTTTTTTTGGGTCACTATATGCCAAGCCCGTTGTCAGTATAATGCTCCTTCTCCAAATTACAACCAGCAACTCCTTGTGATTTCTTCCTTCTTCACCTCAACTTTTAGGTTTCCTTAACATTGCTCGGGTTCTATTCGCAAAATTGAATTAGGATTTCTTTTCATTTCCCTTAGAGAGGGTTTCAGAATTATCAGTGTTTAATATTGAATGTATGGCTATGGCGTATAGGTCAGAAATGAGAACTATAGTTGTAATAATTTTATTATAATTTTTAAATATTCCTTGGCCTTCCCTCTAAAGTGTAGCACACATTCCACTCCAGCTTAAATATATAAACTTTTATAAAGTATTCCTTTATATAATTATGTTTACTTTGATTTAATTTCTAGTTTCTATTCTATTATGAACAATATATCCAATATACCAAAAAATCCATGAAAATAGAAAAAACAAATTTCTTCTTCTAATTATATTTATTTTCATTTAATTCCTTTTCCCATAGTATATTATGAGCCATATACCCAATCTATCAAAAATCTATGAAATTTGAAAAGATACCAAAAATATTTAGAAAAATTCCCTATATTTATTTTCATTTATCTTCAATTTATGTTTTCCATTATGAACAATGTATACCAAAATGCTTCAATGGTTAAAAGAGGCTAAAAAGATTTTGAAATGTGAGCAGAGATGCATTGTGAATATATTCAATCCCTGCAAAAAGGCATGGGAGGAATGAAAAGATGTAAAACAGGGGCTTTGAAAAGTGATCTGAGATGTATTGTGAATATATTAAATCTATGAAGAAAGCAAGGGAAGACTGAAAACAAGTACAACCTATGACTGCGTGAACAACTGTTCTGTTTTATTGCTTCTTAGTCTGTACCAAACATTTTCAATGACATGATGCTGAGCTACTACATGTCCATAACCTTTGTTTTATTGCATCTTAGTTGATACCAAACATTTTCAATGATATTATGTCGAGCTACTACCACGTCCATAACATCCAAATTTATATGGTCCACTTTCAACATCATTTCCACTAGGCAGGCAGTTGCTTGAATAAATTGCGCCGGTTCTGTGAATCTTGGCCTAGCTTGAACACTCCTTCATAACCTGAATCTGCAACAGCTACATCATAATCCAAATTACTCCTGGAATGCCCACCTGTGGATCGAAGATCATCTTTCACAACTGAATATGGCATCAAGATAGGTTGGCATCCCATTCTTGCGATGACTAGTGCTATTCTCAGGGTATGAAACCCTGTGTGACGTTATGCTCTCAGAATATCCAGCCCCATGATATCCATGATCACCCTCGTATGATGATCGACTAGTAACTGTTTCAACAGGTTTAGTTGAAGGTAGAGCTCGCCTATCAAGATAAGGTTTATGTTCTCTATAGTGTTTCCTATTGCTTCATATATAAGAAGAACTAGGTGGTTGGCTATCACGATAAGCATTATGTTCTCTGTAATTCTTCCTATCACTTTGTATATAAGAAGAAGAAGAACCAGGTGGTTGCCTATGAGATGCCCTTCCAAAATGTTGATGTCTTTCCTCTAAGCGCCTTCCTTCATTAACCCCAAATTGAGTATCATGTGCTCCCATCCTCCTAGCCTTTGTATCACCAATATGGCGAGCCCGTGGCACCATAGCTGCCCAACTACCAATACAACGAGCCCATGGCACGACAACGGAATGAACCCCATCCTTAATTGACCATCAATCTTAATAAGGATTCTGAAGAGTAGCTTTCAGAGTAACCTTACTTCCTCGTCTGTTTCAATCATGGCCCATATACCCGCTTTCATCAATCTGAGCCACAAGTCCTTAAAAATAGGTGTGAGGGTAAAGAATCATTGCACATATATACCCGCTTTCATCAATTTGAGCCGCAAGTCCTTAAAGCTAGGCACGAGGGTAAAGAATTATGGCCCGTATATACCCGCTTTCATCAATCTGAGCCGCAAGTCTTTAAAGCTAGGCATGAGGGTAAAGATGATAGCAAGAAATTGTTATCGAGGCGTTCATATATTTTTTAGATGGCTAGGCTCTAGGGTTTCTTTCTCTATCAATGTTGCGACAAACATAACACACCCATAACAAAATAATAAAACCACAATCAAAATACACAAAGCCAAGCAAGATAGAGAAAAATCCAATTTATTAAAAAAAACAAAACAAAAACACTACCACCTCAGAGAGATATTAGTAAGCATGCAGAGAGCATAGAAAAACGAATAGAGGAGTAGAGCATCCCTCTCAAATATAAGTAGTGTGAAATATTGTCTATGGCTATCACTTACTGGTTACTTGGTTGGCTGAGTTCTAGGTTTTGTAGCATTTGGAGTTCCAGATTTTTCAGAGTTTTGCCTATGCCCCTGCTCCTCACAAGAATTCACATTCAACAATAACTTATAGCTTATTGGAATTTGGCACTTGAGTTGGAAGTTTCAACTTGCAAGTGAATCACCGTAAGTTCGTAACATAACTCGGCAGTGGGTAGCTAGGAAGTCACTAACAGGATTAATTACCATGCCATTTACCTCTTGAAAACTGGAAGTTGACATTTATGACTTAGTCCTGATAGTTGTAACTTGCGAAATTGCGATACAGATCCAAGGATCATTAAATAAGATATTAATGATATTAATGAATCATGATTCACGATGATTCACTCTCCAAGTCTTGACTTCAAGTTTCACTGTTCACGTTTAAATTTTAACCACGGTATCTCGATTCTTCAGCTCAGGGTTATATATATATATATATATATATATATATATATATATATATATATAAAATTATAAATTTTCATTTTTTAATATGCCCGTCATATTGACATTTTTAAAAATTATTGGCAAGTTACAAATGACGTGGAGATTTTGAAATAGAGGGTATTTTACGTGTAAAAATGCCAAATACGGGTATACGGGCGTCAAATTTAACCCCTAGATGGAGGGGTAAATTTTGAGTAATATTTTATATAATATTATTTTATAAATTATTTGTGTTTATGGTATATTGTAATTATATATAATGTTATTTTTTAATTTTTTTATATTTATTGTACATTGTAATTAGTAATTAACGATATAATAAACAAAAGTCAATTCTTGCCATTATTACATAATAAGAAGGGCGACATTTCAACTAATCATATTTGAGATAAATGAAAATAAATTTAATTTCATAATATTAAATTTTAAATTTGTTTAGTCAAAGAAAAACTAATAACAAATCAATAAAAAAACTGAATACATTATATCTTACTCACAACGCCTATAATAATACAACATATCCATTATCCATTTTAGTCTGATAAAAAATATGCTTTTACGCCTTAACAATTTTATAATTTTATATAGATAGCATAATATAAAATATGCTTTTACGCCTTAACAATTTTATAATTTTAAATAGATAGCATAATATAGAGATATATGGATTTGTCATGAAATTTAATTGTGTGAAGACCATTGGGATGCTTTTTCGTTAATCCTGATTTTGGTCGTTTGCTTCTTATAAAATATATATGATTGCTATTGCTACAGGAGATTTGAAAGTCATTCAATGTATATATATATATATATATATATATATATATATATATCTCGTAAAATGTAATAAATAATTGAGTGTAGAATATTTTTGAGATGATTTTTTGCTATTCTATGATAAATTACAGTAAGGTTAAGTGTTATTGGAATTTTTTTCTTATTCTAAAATAGTTTTTTTCAGAGAAAAAAAACCAACATAATTTTATATTAAGAGTATATAAAAATCATCAATACATATTCGAGATTTAAATGAAGCATAGAAATACCTAGTCTCCCTTACAGAAAAAGCACACTGGGATTAGGCTTATTCTAAAATGGCTTTGTAGATTGGTGTGTCAAATTTGTTGGGAAATCACTATAATTTAATAATTCTTAAAAAAAAAAAAAATTACTGAGCTTTCCAAAATTAATAAACTATTGGCTTTTTTTTCGTGTGATTGTGATTTGAATAATGATCCGTTGATTCCTGAGAAGGTTGAAAGGACATTCACGTCAGCGTAAAGCAATATTATTAATTTAAAATCCATAAAATAATTGAGTTATAAGGATCTCGTGAGTCGTGTGAGTGATGTAAAGTTTTGTAAATTTGAGAAAATGAAGACTCATGCTATCACAAAGTTGTGGACCTTGGCCCCTCATAGAAAAGTCCATGGCAATTCAATATTTTTATCTTAGTAGTTTATGACGATTCAATACTTTTATCCTTTGGCTGCTTCGTTTGGCTTCGTTTAGGACAACAAGATACGGTACTCTGGTTTCATACACATTGGTTTTATAAGTTAAGTTAAGATAAGAAGAAAGAAAGATTAATTATTTTAATGTTCAAGAGGTTAAAGATAATTTATGGAATAGATTGGTTCTTCATCTGCGTGATATATTTGCCATTTTTCTGTGAAGTTTCATAATAAATGTTCCCAACTTCTCAACAAATTTTTAGAGAAATAGATTACCCAAGAGCTCGCTGCTAGCATATCCACATAACTTTCTCTGCTATCTTTGAAGACCTCACATTCTGAAATAAAATGTTTTTCTGTTTCCACCTTTCCGGAAGAACAAAAAATGCATACTCTTTCCTCCCACACTTCTTTTGGCCTTTGCCAGCGCCTTGTTTCACAATGGAGTTGATGAGAAATAATCCTTAACTTAGCAATAAGAATTTTAGCCCTCCAAGAGATATTCGTCTCTATGTATGCTTTTGGTTGATGACTACCAGTGGGATTAAACACTTTAGTATAGTACTTTTTATTTCTTCCTAACCTCTTATCTCAAGTACGCTTGTGGAACTTATCCATAACAAAAGATTTTATCTCTTTGCTGTTTATGGGACACACATTCAAGCAAATACCCCATTTACTAAACCATTTGTTATCTTGCTACATCCAATCATTTTTTTTTTCCCGTTGCACAATCTAACATTAAAGACAACCTTAGACCATCTACCCAAAGTAACATTGTAGCTTGTAGGTAATATGGATGTATTATAAGAAGATCTAAAAAATTCAGAGAGCTCTAAGCAAACCAGGCAAAAGAAGACAAGAAAAGTATCCAACTAAAATTATACCTTGGGAAACATGGTAAAGTCTCAGCTCAACAAAGTCTAACATATTAGACTTTAAGCAAAATTTATGTCAGTAGCTTCCAATTACATGATGTTCACAATAATTATTCATTCTAATAGTAGCTTCCAACTATATGATGTTTACAATAATTGTTCAGTAAAACACCCTTACATGTGCTTAAAAATATATGCTTACTAGAAATTGGGAATCTCATCCAACGAACTTAGGGCTATAAGTCATTTACAAAAAGTTTTATATACAAAGAAATTAGAATCTTATGTTTCTTTTTTAAGAAAATATACATTTAAGAAACACGAGGAAGTAGTACTTCTAAGAACATGTATATTTGTTTTTGGTAGATAAAGAGATGGCTATTTTTTTTAATGAAATCCAAGGTTAGTGGTTTTCATAAAAAAAAAATTAGTATTGGGTACAAATTTTATAATGCATATTTTTATTTTTTATTTAAGTGTAATATTTTAATTTTGATATATGGAATATATAATATGTAAAAATCATGTGTTATAGTGTGAATTGTTTTATATGATAAGGATCAAGTTAAGTGTATCAAGATAGGATGATTCCATATTGTAAATATTCTTAATGTGGAGCTTAAGGCCAAGGCTTAACTAGTGGATGTATAAGAGTTCAAGTGAGGACTTAGATTTACAATATGGTGGGTATATTTATAATGAGAGGTTCATGGTTATGTAAAAAACATGTAAAAAGGAAAATGCATAATAATATTATATCCAAGTTACAATGATTACTTGATGCAGGAGCATATGACTTGGAGGAAAAATCTTCAAACTTATTCAAAAAATCCAAAAAGAATCTACAGGCAAGGGAGTGGGGTCATTTAGCCAGCAGTTTCCATGCTTTTCGAGTTTAAGATAGGGATAGAATTAAGAATAAAAGCATTTTGTAATAATCGCTCATAGATAAGCAATAATAAGTTTTATGCATGATTGCTTTAAAGCACTCTATGTAAAAGGCATGCTTTTGTATGGATAAGGACCGAGATGGCTTATCTATTGTTTTAAATAAGAAATAACGGGACTCTCAGAGTTAGTAAGTCCGGAGACATAGTCATCTTCAAAAACCTCCCTCTGTGTATCTGATTTGATGGTTCCTTGTTAATTGGTATTTTTATGCATGTATCAGTTCCAGTTCTTTGTTTCTGCGTTTATTAATGGTGATTCAATCTTTGTTTTCCAATTAATACCTAAGCGTAGGCCTGTTGGATTTTTTTTTCTTCATATCGGCAAGCGCAGGCTCCTTTAAGTGCTTTATAGAATTCCGCGTCCAAAACTTTGTTTACACAAGAAATCATGAATTTACTTAGTCAGAATAGAGTTCCGGATTTGAAATTTTATTGATTCTGGTTCATACCCGTATCGAGTTCGAACCTTATCGCATCAGAGAATCGCAAGTGGAGTGGGGAGGTCCTTTGGTACAGCCGAAGTCTGAAACCCCAACAGTGCGGAACCGAAATAATATAGAGCAGGTGGATAAGTTATCGGGTTCGTAAGTGTATCGCATTGCAAGCTTGGAGCAGGAAGAGACAAGCCTTGGAATAGTGGGATCACCGATTGCGACCTCTGATAACACTACGTGTTATCGCATTGGAGGAAGGAGCATTGGAAGGGTCGATTAACCCTCAATAGTGTATTTTGTTCCTTTGAAACAAAATCCCCACCGATTGTGTATTTTGCGTTGAAAACACAATCTCTTCATTTTTAAAGCTGATAGTGTTTTTGTGTAATTCTTTTGGAATCAGTCCTGATAGAGTATAAGGGTTCTATGTAATAAATTGTGGCAATAACAAGGATTGGGGTTCTAGAGGAAAACCCATGAGGCTGTCAGTTTAACAGTAAATGATTGATACGCCAATTCAAGCAAAGGGAGAAATTTGGCCAAATATTGAAGAAATTGTAGACATATTTTGGAGGTTGTCTATATTATCTACACCCAAGTCACCATTAGTGGTATCAAAGCAACTAGTTAACACTGAATTGAATCTCAGAAGAAGGAGAAGGAAAGTTACTATGGCTTTCATATTTGGAAGAGGATGAGGACGTGGTGGAAGAGGATGGCCTGTTGCAAATGCTGAAGTAATGGAAGTTGTGCAATAGATGCAATCTAGATTGGATGCATTAACAACAGGCAAAAACATAGATGATGGAGATGTTAGTGAACCTGAGGTTGAAGCTGCAGAGGAGGAAGTTGTAGCTGTTACTCCTAAAATGAGGTTCTTTCAGTCAGTATTGAGATACACAGGTAGGCCAAAGACTGAGGTGTCGATATTTGAAGGAGGGCTGAATCCAAAATAATTGATAGACTGGATTAATGGCATGGAGAAATTCTTCGACTATGAAGAAACAAAAGATGAGAAGAAAGTAAAGTTGGTTGTCACCAAGTTAAAAGGTCATGCAGCACTTTGGTGGGATGGTGTGCAGGCAAAAAGAAGGTGACTTGGCAAGCAACCTATCAATAATTGGAGCAAGATGGTAGCAAAGCTAAGAGGTAAGTTTCTACCAAGTAATTATCAGCAAACCTTGTTTAGGCAGATGCAGAATCTTAGACAGAGGTCTTTGACAGTGAAAGAATACATAAACGAATTCTACAAGGTGAGCATAAGAGCTAGAGAAGCCCATGATATAGATGAGAAGGTCGCTAGATATATGAATGGCCTTAGGATGGACATTCAAGATGAAATAAGTATACTGTCTCCAAAAACATTAGAGGAAGCTTATTAGATAGCATTGAAAGCTGAAGAAAAACTCATGAGGAAGCAGTCTGCCATAGGGAGAGGAAGTTAATTGTGGTGGAATCATCAAGGCATATGCAGTTAATGGTAGAGGCCTAAATATTGAAGAATGTTGGACAAGCAAGCTATAATTATTTTTGGAACTAATTGTACATCTGAAGCATTGAACAGTGCATAATCTTGTGAAGATATTCAAGTAAGTTAATTACTCATTTTTATTAAGAATACTGAAGGGTTGGTGTCCTAGGGGTTGGAGCCTCTAAAAATCAAGGTTGGAGCCTTGAGAAGGATAGGGTTGAAGCACTAGAGGTTGGAGCCTCACAAAGGTCCAAGTTGGTGCTTGGAAATAGGTTGGAGCCTGGAATGTTGAAGGGTTAGTGCCCTCAAATATCATTGTACTCAAATTTTTGTAAAAGAGGATTGGTGTCCTCACTTGTTTATAATAAACTCATTATTGTTTATTTTTTCTAATTATCTTTGTGAATAATCTTAATTAGTAATTTTAACAATTGAAAAGAAATATTGATTCACCCCTCTCTTAGTATTTCCAACAAAGATAACTCTCAGTCAAAGCATGAATACCTATATCAGTGTGAGACAAGTTGTGGTGAAGAACTAAGGCTCCAAAATTGAAGAATAGGAAAAAATTTGGAGAGTGGTTGTAGTCACTACAACACCAGGCAGGGCCCCCTGGTCTATAATGCACATAAATGGATGTTGTATATACATGGTGTGATTCCCTATGATTTCTTTTTAGTTATAATTTTAATGTTATGAATGGTTATTTCATGTTCTTTTGTTACGGTAAATTGATATTATCAATTTCTTTATGAGTATTGCATCTTGAATTTGTTGAACTGGTATTGTGTGTGAAGGGCTCGTCTTGCAGGTGTTGAGAAGCTAATTACCCATGGATCTACAGGTTGGTTGAGAGATAGCCTTAGGACTCAGACTTGTAGTTCTCTTCAACTGCATGGTTTATTTTCATTTTAGCATGAGTGTGAATTGATTGAGAATTTTTTACTGTTGCTAGATGTGTTGAATATTGATGAATATAAATTTTGTTGAATATTTGTTAATTGAGAGAAGCATAAAATCATGTCTAGTATTTTTTAATCAAATGTTGTAACACGTGATAAAGTCTTCAGTTCATAACTAATCATGCATATATGGTGTATGTGCTTCATCAAATTACGTGCTATAGTCCATAATTTAATGAACTCACAATTTAGGCAATTGAATTTCCCATGAACTTGATAACAGGTTAATAAATGGAGTGGTTCTTAATACACTACTTGTGGAAATTATTGAAATAATTTATTAAGAAATCTATCTAAATCTATTCATGCATCTTATTTACCATGCTTTATTCTATATTATGTTCCTTAATGTATTTTTATCTGTATGTTGTTATTCTAAACTAATTCCCTTTAACGTTTCCCCGATAAGGATACCAAAGTCCGTAATATTATGAAGCATAAGCAAAATATGTGTGGGAATTAGTTTACTATATAAAATTAAAGGACATTCTAATGTAGCATATAATATTCTCCTATGACGTAAATCCACTTCACAATCTGTTAACAATTTTAATCGAAGCAAGTGAAATGGTGTGGGCTTTGTAACTATGTACACTCAATTACAATTTTAATTCAAACAAGTAAAATGTTGATTAAATGAACAACAATCATGTCACATATCTTATCCATTGTAGACAATTAAGAAAACATTTCATAAATAAATAAATTCTTCAAATGAAACACTCTTCACATAAACAAATCACACTTCATAAATTAAACAAATTGCATAAATAAAATTGTAAGATATGAACTAAATTGTAAGAACATTAAATTAATTTAGAATTTAAATAAAGAAATCAAAACTTAAAGTAAAATGAATGGAAATGAAATTCCCTATGCAGTGGATCCTTGTTGCAAGGTTCCTGGTTGTCTATGAAGATCTCAATACTGCACTCAAACCAACTATTCTATTCTTCATAGGAAATCATAAATACAAACTATGTGAGAAGAAATTTAAGAAGTTTTATTTATTTTATCATAATATGGACATATGCTCGAAGAGTCCTCCTCTTTGAAATGGAGAATGCACTCTTATTTATACAAAAAAAAGATAACCAATAATAAATTAAGATCCACAAATCTCTCCTAGATCTGCATATTTATCATGTGGTTATAACGAATTTCTAATAAGTAGCAAGTGATGTCTCGAAATATCTTTCCACCAATCGCTTTGAAATAATTGACAAAAAATATTCCATGATTCTTCTCCACCCAAGATATTTGAGTGATCTTCCCAAATCTTCATGAAATCCTCATGGATCGAAGATGAAATTTGAATTTGGACCTTTGTGGTCAAAATTTGCATTGTTGAAATATCAGATATGCCTACCATTGTCACAAAACTCACTCAACTTTCAAATATTAGTGACAACATGTTATGTTTCTAATATTTAATCATAAGTTCACTTAAAAATACTAAAATAAATACATTGGAAAATATTGATCCTACTCCCACATATTAGCATCAAATTACAATAAAAAAATGCTATAGAAGAGTGGAATATCTCTAAAAATCAAGAAAAAGGTTGGTAAAAGGATGGCACTTTGGTGGCCCAACAATCAACATAAAGGAGAAGAGTTGTTCCTATAGTAGTAAGCATGGTGCCAACACAATTTGGCGCTCTTCTAACTTATCAATGCATATGCCAAAAATGGTAGGGGATAAGGGACACCCTTGCTTGAATCTGATATTGCGTTTAGTTTCTTTTGACCAACCTTTAGTGGTCATAAACTTGAAAATAACATTCTCATACAACTTTGTCACGAAAACCCTAAACTTAAGAGGAACCATTATGTTTTCCATCTTCTTCCACAATTTTGTCCTAGGAACAATGTCAAAAGCTTTTAAAGTTAACAAAACAATAGAAGAGATTTGTTATGGCGACAATCCTCTGTAATGATCATGAGAGTAATAAGGTGTTCCACAATTAAATGATTGGATTTTTAGCCATAGGTTAATCCATTTTTCCAAAAAAAAAAATTTACAACTTGGCTAAATATTAGCTAATCATAATGGTCCTAGAACTAGAAAGAATTATCCTCACTTTTAAAAATAGGGAAAATGAGACTTTGTGTCCAAAGCTTAGGGAATCCTTGCTTCACTAACGAATTAAAGAGCTTGTGTATGTGAGGGAAGAGGATAGGCCCTCCAGTTTAATTTTTTAGCTTAGTAGTCTTTAATCTCCTTATCATTCCCATTAATAAGTAGCTTAAACCTAAACTCAATGTATTCCAAAGAAAAAATATTAAGTTTTTACTTCATTTCTCTATTAAATTAAAAGTAAATAAGATTTAATGTGATTAAACCAACATAGATCCATCTTAACTCTAGAGAGATCTAAATGAAGATAAATATATGTTTGTTTTTATTAATATTTTTTATATTTATATACATTTCACCTCTTTATATATATATATATATATATATATATATATATATATATATGTGTGGGGATGGGGTAGGGGTTTTATATATTTATTGCTTAAATTTAAATATGAATTTTTGGAATATCATGGTTATAATTTTGATTTATATGGTAAAATGAATTTTAATTTATAATTGTTATTTATATTTTATATTTTTATATTGAATTTTTTTTAATTATATATTCATTAATTGAATTTATTAATATTTTAAATATTTATTAATTATATGTTTCAAAATATTCCAAAAATGAATCACTGTTATTCACTCACTTCGACCCCGAAGGGAATCTAGCTCCGCAACCCACTAGCAGGGCCTGACCCCAAGGGCTTCGGGGAGATTGGACCCTGTGACCTCTTGATGGCGAGGCATTGGTTTTTGACCAACTGAGCTAACCCTTGGGGCTCTCTCACACACACATATATAATAGTTATGTGTGTGTGTGTGTGTCTAAAATAATGGATTTATTATTTTTATTACTTTTTAAATTGCTTCAATATTATGTTTTATTATTAGTATTATTTGATTTTAATACTACAAACTCAACTGATTTGGAGAGAAATTAAACTTATGACCTTTTGAAACTAAACCAATTGGTTTAATATAAATTACCTTTCATTATAATAATGAATAACATTGTTGATATAGCATAGACAAAATTATGTTTAAATAAGTTATATGTATTCATATAATTAAATGATAAATAAAAATATTATTATTATTAAATAATAAAAAAACTAATAAATATATTATTAATTACACCTAAGGTGTTCTCTTTTTGAAAATGGTCGAGCTAGACATTGTCTACCTTTTTCATCTCCATTTGACATGAGTCAACTTTAACTTAAGAGAAAAAGAAGTTGCACATCTTATTGTAAAATGGACCATTTTGTTAAACAAAATTTTATTGTATAGAAATGATGTTATAAATAATAATGAGGAACCTATCATGGAGAAACTTATTAGAATTGGAATAATCTCAAATCCCTAGGAAATTGGTGGGTGGGGAGCCATGCGACACAAATCTAATTTTTTAAATTTATTAAAAGTAACGGACCATTTTGTTAAATAAAATTTTCTTATATATAAATAGATGCTATAAATAATTATGAGGAACTTATCATGGAGGAACTTATTAGAATTAGAATAATCTCAAATCTTAGGAAATTGGTGGGTGGGACCGAAGTGGCATGATTGTAAAATGGACCATTTTTCTAAATAATTTTTTCTTGTCTATAAATGAATGTTATAAATAATAATGAGGAACTTATTAGAATTGGAATAATCTCAAATCCTTAGGAAATTAGTGGGTGGGGATCCACATGGCACAAATATAATTTTTTAAATTTATTATAAGTAATGGACAATTTTGCTAAATAAAATTTGCTTATATATAAATGAATGTTTTAAATAATAACGAGGAACTTATCATGGAAGAACTTATTAGAATTGGAATAATCTCAAATCCCCAGAAAATTGGTGGGTGGGGAGTCAAGTGGCATAAAAAATAACACATAATATGAACACCAATCAACATACAAAGATACACACACCCACCTAAAAGTGAAGCAAAAAAAAAAAACATAAGAATAAATCAACCCCAAATTCATAAACGCAATAGTTGGATATTTCTTGGTTTTAATATTGTGTTGACCGAGATCAAGGCACCCATGTTCTCACAGTGGGTAGCTTGGAGGTCCACATTAACCAGTTATGAATTCTTATCAACAACTATTAGGTAGAGCCATGTGGCACAAATATATTTTTTTAAGCTTATTAAAAGTAATGGACCATTTTGTTAAATAAAATTTGTTTATATATAAATAGATATTATAAATAATTATGAGGACCTTATCATGAGAAACTTATTAGAATTAGAAAAATCTCAAATCCTAGGAAAGAGGTGGGCAGGAGACAAGTGGCATGATTGTAAAATGGACCATTTTGCTAAATAAACTTTTCTTGTCTGTAAATGAATGTAATAAATAATAATGAGGAAATTATCATGGAGGAACTTATTTAAATTGGAATAATCTCAAATCCCTAGGAAATTAGTGGATGGGGAGCTGAGTGGCGCAAATCTAATTTTTTAAAATTTATTAAAAGTAGTGGACCATTTTGCTAAATAAAATTTTCTTATATATAAATGAATGTTGTGAATAATAACTAGGAACTTATAGTGGAAGAACTTATTAGAATTGGAATAATCTCAAATCCCTAGAAAATTGGTGGGTGGGGAGTCAAGTGGCACAAAAAATAACACATAATATGAACACCAATCAACATACAAAGATACACATGGCCACCTAAAATTGAAACAAAAACAAAAAAAACATAAGAATAAATCAACCCCAAATTCATAAATGAAATAGTTGGATATTTCTTAGTTTTAATATTGTGCTGACAAAGATCAAGGCACCCATGTTCTCACAGTGGGTAGCTTGGAGGTCCACATTAACCAATTATGAATTCTTATCAATAACTATTAGGTAGATGGAAAGAATTCAACCTCCATGAAATATATATTAACAAAATTATTAACAATGTTAACATTCAAGTGATGGAAAAATTATCATAAAAAGTTTCCATTTAATCAAACTCACTTTTAATTAGCATTATTTTAAAAAAAATCGCATTGAAAACTTTATATTAATAAAAACTTGATAACCTTACTTTTTACCATTAGATTATATATTTAAATTACTCAAAAATAAGAAATAAATGTGCCTCACAATAATATGACATTGAAAGTAAACATAAACAAGGCTTATGCAACATACCAACACACAGTGATTTTAGTCATTTCTTGTGTGAAATTACATTTTTGGTGCCCCATTTCCCACAAGGACTTATGGTGATCTTTGTCCTCATTACCTTGCATGTTATTGCTTGGATATAATATGCATATAGGATTTTGAGATAGTGGTATGATTGGAAAAAAAGTGATTTAGTGAGGTGGTTCAATCACTATTTCAAGTCTAAACACATTTCCTGCCCTCCATCCTCCACACTTTAGGTTGTTATATTTAACATCATATGCATGTTCAATTCCTTCGGTGTATCTTTACACCTTTAGGGAAATTGCTAGTAATATTCATTTTTTCATGGATGTATATTAGTTTATATGATGTGCTTATTGTAGAATTATAAGAAAATATTTTAATATGATATCAATATAATTTATAGTTATATGGTTTGTATGCTTAGATTGTAAGGGAGTATTCATTATGGATAGTAAAGTTTGGATGTGATTTCAGTAACATTTAAGTTTTAATATATATTTAGATGACATATAAAATGTATAAAATGGTAAGTAGATGATTTAATGTAATTTAATCATTTTTTATATTTAAAAAGAATTATATTAACTCATATGATTCTTTGTTAAAGATATATTTAATTATTAAAATAATTGAGCCAGGAGGCTTATTCTACAACCTAGTGTGAGGGTGTAACACCCCAAAATGCATAAAAATTATTGTGGTTACTAAGTTGATCCTTACCATTTGTTACTTTAATTTTATTACATTATGATGTTAAATAATAAGTGACTGAGGCTTGAAGGCCAAGAAACATATATTTGGTTACCTAAATGATTGGTAATTAGGAGTATAGATACTTTAACAAAAATGGAAATTGTTTACATTAATTTAAAGAAATAGTTATAGAAGACAGTTACCCATCCGCCCTGAAGGGAGATTTAGATGGGGGGGAAAGGATCCAGGAGATATCCTAGAGCTTGGTGGAATAAACCAGTGGGAGAATTCTCAAGAACAATCAGAAAAAAGGTACAGGACTTGAGGCGGGACAGGATTTCGGAGGCCCAAGGTACTTGACTGTAGTTGGAAATATTTAACTGTGAACCAAAGAAAGTGCTCGAGGGAGGGTCTATATGTAATTTCCAGACTCGCAGCTAGGAGGAGATACTTTCCAGAAACGATTGAATATTACAGGTTGCTATTATTGAAGAGATAAATATCATAGAAAGTTCCATTAAGAATTAATGATGTACTATGAAAAAATGATTTAAATGACAAAATAGGACTTCTCATTACGAATTGACGCTAGAAGAATTACCTATGTACAGAATGATTAAATGAATAAATTCTTTGAAAGTGCATTAAGACATAGAATAGAAATCACCAGTTACGCAGATAAAATAATAGATAGTATATGATGTTAATGCATGAAAGATATAGCAAGTAATTCTAGTACAGTATGGATAATAACCTTATACAACAATTAAACAAACATGCGCTCTTAAAGTGTTAAGTGTATTTCTCGTATAATAAATAATGGGACAATCTGTGTGAAACCCTGTATGATTACTATCAAATTTATTTACGTATTATGCTATAGGGTCAAACAAATATTGGTTAATACACCATAAACCATTACAGGAATAACTCAAGGTTACTCATTGTAAAAGTCATGTTAACAAGGAAATGTTCGGGAGATGTCGAATGAGTATAATTTCTACAATAACAATAAACCATGTGAAAAGTTACAGGCCTACGTCAGAGATGGAAAGCGTAAAATACTGTAATTCATTCCAGAAACCAAGTGACTCCTGGTATAAACAAACTCTAAACAAATTATTCTGGAAGGGCCGAGCAAACTATGACAAATTCTCTAAATTTTTAATACTCTCAGTAAGAGAACAAAGGCAATCTCGACCCATTACTAGATGAGAAACGATACTACTAGAATATCATTTAAATATTGAAACGCATAAGTTTAACTGCATATATATATATATATATATATATAGATATATATAGATATATTTTACTATAGAAATAGCTTACAATTCCAAAACAGCTCAAATGGGTCAATATGACCAAAACCCTCAAAGTCCATTCAAGTAGATAACTTAACACAAAAATAAGGCACAATAGAGAAATATCCATAGAAAATCATGGCCGATCAAGAACTGATAATTCTCCAAATTACTTGTGCCATGCACAAAGTTTGACTATTATATTAAACAGTTAATTAATTAAGAACCAAAAATCTAAGTAACTCTCAGCGAAGAGCTTGGCTTGATGCACAGGTCCTATGTTATTGAGTAGATAATATTTTCATAGCTAAATAGTTATACACCATAGATAAGTTGTGCCAACCTGGAAATGACCATTGAATTTGTAAGCCCATAAACTTTTAAGGAACGTTTTCCAAGCTTTCATGAACTAAGCAGATAGGGGAAGGTACCTGCAATATCCGCAAACAAGCAGGAAGTTAGTATAAGGTTAACCGACAGTGAAATTTACAAATGCATTATGCTCGAAAGAGGAATAATTCATACCTGAAACTAGAGGGTTTCTGCATCGAGCAACCCACCTGCAAATACATCAAACCTCATTAGTTAATGGATTCAAATTCGAAAGACTATAAATAATCAGGAGAAAATCTAGTGGTTTAGGAGCTTACCTCCCAAAAAGGATTGTTGGAGCAGAGCCTCTTCTGTAGCTTTGGAAGACCATCTAAATACCCTAGACAGAGGCAACAACCCTTCAGTATCGATACCATATGGAGTTCTAAACAAACTCAGAAAATGCAAACTATCAACACTGCTTGAAGTCACATTGTTAGGGTTACTTGTCTTCACTAGACTGAACATTGTAACCAAGGCAAACTACAAAAGGATTAGTTGTCGGCCTGAGACCTTCACCAAACAAGACCATGACATAATAGAAAAAACCTAGGGTTGATGAAAACAATGAATCCACCAAGTGTTGGGCACGAGAAAGTAGTTAGGGGGTTAAACCCTAAACCCTCCCCACTGTCGGATCACCTAGAAGAAACCAGTGGAGATAAAGCAAGACAGATGTCGGAGGAGATTACAACCAGTTGGTAGATGCTTGAAGCATCCTTGGTTGTCATCATGTCGTGTATACCAGCATGCTAGGATCAGCTAACCAAAGTCTGGGAAGGAATGGCTAACCCACTGGAGGCCATGTGAGCATTAAACACTGACCACCGTATAAACCTTGTGGACTATGTAATATAAAATCACACACGAAATATGCATGTGTTTTCTGGTGCTACAGGTTTTAATCAATAAGTATTAATGACTTCCATAGATTGTTACAGGAATCAATAATCAAGGTTGAATATGGTTCCGTGTAAAAACAATTCTTTTTATTATATTTATTTCTTAGGTTTTAGTTTTATGACTGTTACAAATGGTATCAGAGCTCAGGTTCGTACACTAAGACTCTCTCGGATATATATATATATATATATATATATATATATATAGACTTGAAATGAATGCGTTTTTTTTATATATAACAAAAAAATATTTAACTAAATAAATGTATTTGTGAACACGGAGAGACTTCATCAATAAAAGACAAAGGTCAAAATGTAGAGGAGCCCAGGACCACATGACCCACCAGAAACAATGTATGTGAATGTTAATCTAGATATTTTGATACAACTGGGCAAGGAGTCCCGTCAATGTAATGCGATGTTACTCGAAATTTTTTAGTAGCTGCGTACTGAAATGACAAATTTAAGAACAGACAATGAACGACTACGTTTAGAACAGGAGAAAATTCTCAAAAGTTTGTCCAATCAACAGAATCAACGACATCCAGACCCCAGTGCTAAAGACTGGGAGAAGACCCTAATAGTTCAGCATGGAGAAGAAAATGTTGAGTCATCTAAAAGACATGGGGAAGACGAAGGACGCTCAGACAATGTCTCCAACCAGTGCAAAACAAAAACACAGAAATTTGAATTATAAGGAGAATTTAAAAAGATTAAACCATCACTCTTTAAAGGGGAATCTGAAGAGGAAATAGAAGCATGGTTAATTGATATGGGCAAGTATTTTTCATATTTATGAGTACACTAATAAATTGAAGGCACGATTGGTAGTTTATCAGCTAAGGAGTAAGTACCCTTTGGTAGGAAGAAATAAAAATAGTAAGGAAATTTGACGAAGAGTGGGTTACATGGAATGAATTTCAAAAACATTTCAAATACAAGTATCTAACTGAACGTTATTATGAAGAAAAAGCAACGTAATTTCACGAGTTAAGATTGGGAACCTTAACCATGAACAATTTAAACTTTGAAACGGGAACTATAAACTCAAAAGGGGAACTCTGGCCAAAAAACCCCGAAAAAACATCAAAAACAGTGCTAAAAATGAAAAATATGTATACTGGAACGATGGGTTTTTTTTAAAGGTCAATTTTGAACATGTTTTAAAAATGGTAGTGAAAAAGAAATTTTCGTGCAAAATACAGCTTGAAAACGAAAAAATGATGATACTGGAATGATGATTTTTTTTAGGGTCAATCTTGAAAATTTTTAAAAAATGCCGGTAAAACCAAATTTTTATGTGCCAAAACAAAGTTGTTTATGAGGAAAAAAACACACTAATGTTTTTGGTAGAATATCATTTTTCTTTCCTAAGTATAAATTCAACATGTTCTCAAGCATAACATGCTAGATACAAAAGAAATTGAAATTTTTTCAACCATAAAATTAAAAAACCATGACATTATGAACAAATTACATCACTAAATGAATTCAAAAGTCATTATTTGTATATTGAATGAAACGTACATTATATCTCTAATTTAATGTTGCATTTTAGATATTTTAAACAATAAAAATGATCATAATTAAGAAATAATCCAACAACATAAAAATGCCTCATAACTTCTCATTAAACACCATATGGAAATCAAAAATTTCATTTCAAGATATGATGCATACATCAGTTATATAAACTGTCTTAAACAATTATTCAAAATCACTCATATTTTCTTGCACACCATCAAAATTCACATCTTCATATGAGTGACTGGATGCTAACAAAGATGTTCCATATTCTTCTCTTTCATCAACTAGTGCCCCATCTGAGTCCACATGCATGCCCACCATTTCAGGTTTCAAAATTCTTCTAGATCTATGACTAGTTTCAGCAGACTCCCATCTCAACATTGTTCCTTCTGGTAACAACCTTTTCAGAATCTTTATCATCTTGAAGCAAAGAGTTCCTCTCTTTGTTAAATTGAATTCATAAACAAGTATGTCAACATCCTCCAATTTTAATATGTCTGTGCGGCAGCGATTTATATTTGTACCCTTTCTTTTCCTATTTCCTCCATTTTTTTTGTCAACTACCATCTCCGACTTATACACACCATTGAATGGGTGTGTATTTGTGGCATACCAATGTACTTCAACACTTGTAACATCCTCATTTTCTATAAAGACCTTTATAAATTTCGCAACCTAGAATGGATAGTCATTGGGATCTCCATACGCTAGCACTGCAATCATGCAACCCTCCTTAATATCCTGTACTGAACCCCTGTAAAGGTCTTCCATGGCTTCACGTTGTGCATGAGATCTTTTGGAACCAATATACATCTCTCTTTCCTATACCTGTGAAGAATTAATAATACCTTGAGATTGTTATTGTTCAACAATGTTTATTTCCTTATGTTCATTCGACACATTTTGTGGCCAAATAAATGGATATTTTAAAGGTATATCTTCATTTGTTGTTGTTGAAATGATATCACTTTGATTATTGAAAAATGACTCCCACCAAACTGAATCAACAATGTCAAAGTACTCATCTGTATATCTAATACATTTTTTAATTTCTTCTAGGCAATCAAAATAATTTATATCTCTATTTTGTCTACGTGCATTATGAACTTCACCAACTGACTGTAATAAAAATATTTTTTATGCAAATATTGGATGATCTGGAATGAACTTCAAAAATTGCAAACCTGATGACGGTGCCCATTTTGCAGTAGTTGAATATTTCTTGCCCCATATTAGTGTTTTCCCATCAATTTTTTTGATACGAAATTGATGTTGGAAGCTAATGTCATTAAGTTGTTCAATGCATTTCCCCTCACCATATGCTCCCAGAATAAACCTTCGTATGTCAACAGTTTCTTCCAACACATCAAAAGTAGGCTCTGGCATGTATGATTTCTTAATACATTCAATTAATGATGGCAAGCTCCCAACTTCCTCCTCCTCAAAGTGACTGAAAAAAGACTGAACATCTGATTAATATAGTCATGAGTGTGACCAACAAGAAGGAAACCAACCTTTACCTTTTGAAAAATTCTCAATTCAACAAGCATGTTTAGATGTGCCCAACAAGAAGGAAACCAACCTTTACCTTTTGAAAAATTCTCAATTCAACAAGCATGTTTAGATATCCAAAAGCAACCTGATTTTTGTTTTCACGGCAAGTGTTGTCCAATTGTAGATACAAAACTTCAGGAAGATTACCAGACCAATGAGAAAGCACATCATGAATTATGGTTATGGTCAAATTTGCATCATTATGAATATTTGGAGCTGTGAAGTACACCCTTGGCAACATTTTCATTGAAGACCATACAACTGACCAAGTGATACTGAATAAAATTTTCCTCCTGTAAATTTTTGGGTGTGCGAAAAAAATGTGGTAAATGTATTTTATTTTGGTCCATACCATCAATTATCAAACTCAAATATTTATTCGGATTATCATAACAATTCTTTTGATGCTTGTAGAAATTTTTCCTTTCGTTTGTTTGTTTTTTGCGATGCTCCTGAAGTTCTTTGACAATTGAATCTACACAACATAAAAGAAAGCCATTAAGAAATATGTTTTCATAGTTGATAACTATACAATTTTAAAATTTAAAGTTATGAATGCTTACCTCTTTCTAACCCTTCACATTTGTCCCTTTTTTTATTTAAGAGAAGCACATGTACAGCAAATCCCCATCCTTGTCTTCTTAGGAATACAAACATTGTTGAATTCTTTCTCCCATACCTTCACAAAATATTGATATGTAATAAACCGGCCATGTCCCTCAACACCTTTTGCATATTCTTTGTATAAGTTGTAGATTTCTCGTCTTGAAAAATTATCTGGAATATATATTATCTCTCTATTTGGCATACACTCTCCATGCTTTGAAAAGAAATCTTTCATCCATGAAATTGCAGTATTTGATAATGGCCCAAACTGTCTTTTATGATGTACTTCTGAATAAAATGTGGGATCATTTTCCAAATTTTCTTGAATTCTTGAGAGACGAAAATTCCCAATCGAATGAAACATTTTGAAAGTTTTTCTATAGATAAATAAAGTCCTAATATGATAATCATAACCTGAAAATGTAGATTGCATGCACCCAACTAAATATGAATTTTGCATGCTTTTATTCATTGACAAATATCTCTTCCTACTCTCTAATGAAAATTTGAAATCCATATGTTTCAAGCAATCTTTTTGGCAACATTCACTTGAAATGAGAGCGCTGATAGAACTTCTTCTCATCAGATATTCTGCTATACCCCTTGTATAACTAGAACATCTTGCATTGATACGAAAAGGTCTGCTCCTACTCCTCGATACAATATTTCTTGGCAACATCTCCATCATTGGATCATCATTTGTATAAGGATTTTCATCATCATTAAGAGGAATGTTATTCAAACTATGATCAGCTATGCTTTTCAAATACTGACTTGGAGGATATTCTTCATCTTCCCCTTCTTCAGTGCTACTGTCATAGTCCTTAGAATTCGAACTGAATGGAAAATTTGAGTCGATGTTTAATGGATATTCTTGCTCATGTGCATTGTCAGTGCTTCTCTCATAGTCCATAGAATTAGGACTACGTTGAAAATGCGACTATTTACTTACTAAAGATGCTACATCCTGTCCTTTGTCACTACTACCTTTATACTCATTAGAATTAGGACTAAATGCATCATCATGTCCTTCATCATTGCTGCTTTCATAGTCCTTAGAATTAGTACTAAGAGGACATTGTGACACTCCATTCTTTTGCAATTCATCATCACGTTTTTTATCACTGTTGCTCTCATAGTCCTTAGAATTAGGACTAAGTGGAGACTGTGACACTCCAATCTTTTGAAATTCATCATGCCGCTCTTCATCACCGCTGCTCCCATAGTCCTTAGAATTAGGACTAACTGGACATCGTGACACTCCATACTTTTGAAATTCATCATCATGCTCTTCATCACTACTGCTCTCATCGTCCTTAGAATTAGGACTAAGTGGACACTTTGACACTCCATTCTTTTGAAATTCGTTATCACGCTCTTCATCACTGTTGCTCTCATAGTTCTTAGAATTTGGACTAAGTGGACGCCGTGACACTCCATTCTTTTGAAATTCGTCATCATGCTCTTCAACATTGCTGCTATCATAGTCCTTAGAATTAGGACTTAGTGGACACTGTGATGCTCCATTCTTTTGAACTTCACTATCATGCTCTTCATCGTCGTTCCTCTCATAGTCCTTAGAATTACGACTAAGTGGACACCATGACACTCCATTCTTTTGAAATTTGTCATCAAGCTCATAATCACTTCTTCTTTCATAGTCCTTAGAATTAGGACTAAGTGGAATCTGTGACTATTTATTTAAAATTCTCCATCCCCTCCTTCATCAGTGCTGCTCTCATAGTCCTTAGGATCAAGACTAAGTGGAAGAATTGACTTTCTATTCATAGTGGAAGAATTCCCGCTATATTCATCAATATGAATAGAGTTGTTATGCGATGAAGATGTTGATGTTGTATAAATCGAAAATTCACTATCAGGACAATCCATCCCTTTCAAATAGAAGATGTTGAATGATACAAATGGAGAGTCTCATAAAGATATTATATAGCTTAGAGAATGAAATTTTCCCTCCAAAAAGTTTCACGAAAATATTTCCCTCCAAAAAATTTGTTAGATTTATTTCCCTTCATTATTTTATTCTAAAATTTATTGAAAAATGTAAACTAATTTCTTTTATGAAATAAATCATTATAGTTAAAATTATAAACTACAACTTCTACATTAATTATTTTAATAGTTAATGTATATAATATTTACTAAACAATTGAATGTTTTTTTTAATTTTTATAATTCATTCTAAAACAAATTAATCTCACATTCACCCCGCTGTAAAACAATTCCAAAATATTCGCTTTATCATATTTTCCTTCATTGCCATAAAAAAATTAACATGTTAAATTTTTTTAAAACAAATTAATCCAACATTAACCATATGGTAAAACATCTCCGTAATTTCACCTATATACTAAATTCCATTATCACTATTACTCACATCACATCAAGGTTTTTTGAGGTTCGTTGAAATACTTGGAACGAATTTGTGGAGCAGTTACATTGCTATCAACAACATATTCAACGAAGAATTCTTGCAATTGAAAGGTTAGTTAAATTTCTTTCCTTGAAAATTTTCATATTAAATTAGTTTAATGAAGTAGATTTTTTTTTTAATTAATACTTTTTGTGAGCCAAATTAACCAATACGTCCGTCGTGAGCATGGTGGGCCTGGTAAAGCTCACGACGGTAGCCCACTTTGCACCACCCTGATAGCCCACTCGCCCGCCCAGTGGGCTGTTCATCGATTTCGGGAATCGCCCAATAGCTACCCCGGGCGGGCGAGTCGACCATCGGGGTGGTGTGGGGTGGGGCTGTGGCACACCACCCCGCGCCACCTCGGCGGCCCGCCCGCTCGCTAAGGGGCTGTCGGGCGATTCCCAAAATCGCCCACTAGCCCCCAGGCGAGCGGGCTGGCCGCTGGGGTGGCGCAAGGTGGGCTGCGACACCCCCACCCCGCGCCACCCCGGCAGCTCGCCTGCCCACTCGGGGTGGTTGTTGGGCAATTCCGGGAATCTCCTAACAGCCACCCCACGTGGGCGAGCAGGCCGCCAGACTGGCGCGGGGCAAGGCTGGAATCACCCAACCCCGCCGATGGGCGGGCGAGTTACCGGGGTGGCGTGGGGTGGGGTTGCCATGGCCCAACCCGCGCCACCCTAGTGGCTTGCCTGCCTGCCTGTGGGGGTGGGGCGATTATGAGATTCGCTTAACCCCTGCAGGAGGGCGGGCAGGCCACTAGGGTGGCACGCGTTGGGCTGCGGCAACCCCACCCCGCGCCACCCCGGCAGCCCACCCGTTGACCCCCGGGGTTGGTCGATTTTCGGAATCCCCAAACCCTATGGGCGGGTGGGCAGGCGGCCGGGCCGCCAGGGTGGCGTGGGGTGGGGTCCGCGGCCCACCCCGCGCCACTCCGGGGACCTGCCCGCCTGCCTGCTTGCAGGGGTTGGGCAATTCCAGAAATCACCCAACCCCCGTAGGTGGGCAGGCGGGCTGCCACGGTGGTGCGAGAATCGCCCAACCCCCGCCGGGTGGCACTGTGTAAGGCTACCGCAACCCCACCCTGTGCCACCATGGCGGCCCGCTCGTCTGCCCACAGGGGTTGGGTGATTCTCGGAATCGCCCGCCACCCTGTGGATGAGTGGGTCGACGTGGTGGTTTCGGGGGGCTTCTACCATTTCTCCTAATATTTATCTCCTTCTCTATTTTCAATCTACCCCTCAAGGGGGACGCTAAGGGGTAGATTGAAGATGGAGAAGGAGATCAATATCAGGAAAAATGCAAGAAGTTGTTGTCGCAGCGCCCCTCATGCCACCCCACCCGGCAGGCCACCGGGGTGGTGTAGGGGAAAGGCTGTGGCAACCCCCCGTACCACCCTAGCAGCCACCCCGCAGGTGGGCAGGTCGCCGCAGTGACGAGGGGGGAGGCTGCGGTAACAACTCCTACCATTTCTCGCCCCATTGATCTCCTTCTCCGTCTTCAATCTACTCCTCAGCCTCCCCCTTGAGGGGTAGATTGAAGATGGAGAAGGTGATCAATGTGGGGAAAATGGTAGAAGTTGTTGCCACAACCTCTCCCTGCGCCACTCCGGCGGCCCGCCTACCCGCGGGGTTGCAGACGATTTTCTTAGTGTTAATATTTTTTTAATTTCAATTATCTAATTATACAAATTAAAATTTATGATATATTTTCATTGTTAATTTAAGTTAATATGTTTTTGTTATTTACTTATTTATGTGTTTCTATCTTTCAGGAAAATTGCATTAAAGAAGATTTCTGTGAATCTTTCTGGACCAAAGACTCTTAAAGGTGCATCTTCAAAAGACACTGGTGAACGAACTCCACCTAAGCTCATGGCTACAAATCTTTCAAGTGCCTCAAATGATAAGAAGATGATTTCATATTGGAAGAATTCAAAAGAAGTGAAATTTCCATTAAAAATCTGGTATGCGAAAGAAAGAGAAAGCCAAAATGTGAATATATATCTATATATTGATATACCGAATGATAATGGAATTTATGAGGTGATGGGAAGAATCATAGATATGTGTTCGGTATCAGACACTGAATTTGTTTACATACTTACGAAAGCTCCCAAGTCACATGAAAGGATTAAATACTAACTATCATATTCATTATATGACACGAGAGAGGTATCTACAAAGTTGTGTAAAGAAATCGTAAATGAGATGAAACAAAACAACGTAAGTATTGTTATTTATATTTGTATTTTGCATTCTTGAAAGTGTCTCGCTATATTTTTTTAACTTTGTTTTATTGACATATGATATTTTGTTTGGCAGAATTTTGTTGAAAGTTGTTCAATTAAGTTAGGAGGCATTCATTTTATAGAGCATGATATTATGAAAGTTGTCAGCAATTTTTACTCAATGTGAGAAGAAGATATGGAAAACAAGCAAAATGTAGTAATTGATGATGCTACAAAACTACATCCAAAGGATCAGCAAAAAAAAGCCTCTAGTGAATAAATATAGCAAGGGTAGACAAGTTACTTTTGAGGACCATGAAGTTGAAACTGACAATGAAGTTGAAACTGACAATGAAGCATATGTTGTCGTTACTGAAGATGACATTGGAACTGAGAAGAGCCTTAAAAGACCAAAAGTAACAATGCCCAAGAATAAATCTATTGAGAATGTTATGAAGGAGAAAAGTAAAGTTGAAGATTTTGAAGTAGTCATTACCAATAGTCAAGAACCTAGTGAAACTTCAAAAGAAAGCAGAGAAATCATTACACTAGGAGCTGATTTAGAGGATGGCATTATCAAAACAAAAGAAAATGTCATTCGACAGAATTTGACAAAGAGAAACTTAATTGATGGTGGTCATACATTTTAGCTTAATGTCAGACATACCTATAAGGCAAGTGAAGGATAATGTCAATATCAAATCCGAAAGCCACATCATCTGCATGTTCACAACTTAAAGACATTGATGAGGTACAATCCATATGCTTATGTGGTTAGTTATGTGCTTCTTGTTGATCCAGTTCAAGTTCCCAACAAAGAAGCATTTGATAAGTCAAAATGTTTTGAATACAATTATTATGTGCTTGGGGGGAACCATTTTGTAGAAGCTCAAAGACAATTGATGGAGGAATATCCTAATAACCCACGTTTTGAAACAATGAAATGTATCATTTATGCTAGTTTATCATATACAAAAGCAAAGTTAGTGGCATGGGATCATAATTCAGAGAATGAATATAGGATGTCTATGACTTTCATCCAAAGGGTTAGATTTATTCATAGTGAATTTCAAAAAAAATGTGGTGGGGATAAGATAAATGTTACTGTAGATTTCCGAAAGGAATGTTGTATGGAAATAGGCTATCAAATTGAAGAGAAAATCAATTCAAAAGGTGGAAAAGGCGGCAACATTAGTGATTTATTCAGAGGTGTTGATAACATTTTCCAGTTGGCATTTAGAACTGGAGATGTATGGGAGTTGATTAATGATATTTTTAGCATGTGGGAAAACATTGGCATTAAAAATGATAAGGTCAAAAAGTCTAAGCCATTGATATGTAGCAGTAGTAAATCAGGTCTTGAAATGAAGCAGCTTCCAGAAGATATGACCATCACACCTTGGAGAGAAATGCAAGGAGTGAAAGATGAAAAAATTGTCAAAACAATATTATCTCGTGTGAGGTCAGGGGAATTATCATTGGAGGAAATGTCTGAGGAATTTCAAAAGAAAGTTTGTTGAATTATTTTTATTTACTTCTAGATTATAATTTTATTTTAAATAAAACATGTTGTTCTTGGTAGTATTTGTTATACATATCATTATATTAACTTTTTGTTACTTTATCTATGCAGTCACAAATTTTACATGAAAATTCAAGAAAAAATGGTTAAATTGTTGAATGAAGATAGTTGGGCTGATGTTGTACGCAACTATCTAGATTCAAGTTCTACATCAACATTAAAAGCTTTTTATCTTACATTTAAAAAGGTATCTTGATTTATACATCAATTTTTATTCACCTGTGTACTATTTTTAATTTATAACTTACACATATATTTGTTTATTTTATAAAAGATGAAGAAGGATGATAATGGAGCACCAGATAGTTTCAGAACCTTTATTGAAAAAATAAAGATCGAAAGACTGAGGAAGCAACGTATTAAGAATGTTGAACTTGATCCAACTCTTACTCATTTCATCTGGAATGGGCTAGAAACTATTCAATATCAAGTAATACAAGGCGACTGTGAAGACATTGCTAAACTCATATCTAAAACGGATTATGCCTTAGTTATTGCAGATATTCCCCATGGTTTCAATATTCCAAACATTGACTATGACAGTGACCCTTATACTTATCAAGTTCTTAGTAAAGTGGTTGTGGGATATGTAGAAGTCACGTCATTACCATTATGGAGATTTGTGACATTTCATTCAGACACACAATTGGCAATGATATTGTCAAGCTTCAAGGGGAAAAAAAATTCAAAGATGCAGCTTACATGGTAAGACGTTTAAAATGTATATTTGATTAATGTTGAAAAATTCATTTATGTACAAGTTAATTGAACTTTTATTATTTCATGTTACAGACAAAAGTCAAATCTTCTTAACTGTGAAGATCAAGAATTTATAAATGATTGTGAGTTCATTCATATTGATAGCTGGGCAAAATATGATAGCTATATGTCTATGATTTTTAATCGAGTAGATGGAAAGAGTCATAGTCAAACACTGAATTATGATGTTGTTGTGAAAAAACTAACATATGAAGACAAGGAAGCAAAAGGAGAGATAATTAACATTTATCAAAAACCACAATTATTGATTAACTATCTTATAGACATATGTTCAAATGGAAGAGATTGGGTTCTGGATTTATTTTCTGGCTCAGGTAAGTTTTATTATATGGAATTGAATTTCAATATGTTATTTTTTAATTAATATGTCATTGTACAAATTTACTTCATTATTTCTTTTGTGTTTGATAATTAGGTACAACACTAGCATGTTGCCTTCAAAAACGATGAAATTGCATTGCAATTGAAAAAGATCCAATATAGTGAAATTTCATTCAGCAAAGAATTAATGCTCTTCAATTTCTTCCAGATGCAATGCAATAAATTGGGTTGAAGAAAGGGGACTTTAGTGAATCACATGTGGCAAAAAAGGCAAAGGAACCCCAACCACCATTACATGGAATGTTTGGAAAGACATACATTAGGAGATTCGCAGACATCAAAGATCCATTAGAAGTGGAAAATGAGCAAAAGGAAGCAGAAAATATTGTGGAAGAAGACAATGATGAAACTCTAGAGGATGTAGAGTTTGGATTACGTAACATTGTTGATTAAATTTAAGTTATGCTTGGAAATCATGCTCATTTTTTGTAACTATCAAGTAGCTATACTTGTATTGTTTTGACTTTGACATTTTATGAGAAGAATAAACACTCAATTAAGGTTGTTATGCGTTCAATATTTGTAATATGTGATTTTCATATTAATTTTTAAGTTAATCATTAATTTTTGAAAAAATAAATGATTATTATTATTTTTTGACATGAAATACATAAAAAAAAAAGAAAAAAAAAAAAAAAACTATTATTTAACCATTTTTAGTTAAAATTTTCATATAAAAATAGTGATTTTGACATATCAATTCTAGCAAAAAATTATCAGAACGTGTAGTTTTCTAGTTATATTTATGTTAAAAATGATTATTTTTATGTCCATTGTTAAAAAATATTGTTTTTTAGAGAGAAAAAAATAAAATAAAATAAAAATTTGTGATTTTGACATATCAATTCTAGCAAAAAATTATCAGAACGTGTATTTTTTTAGTTATATTTATGTTAAAAATGGTTATTTTTATGTCCATTGTTAAAAAATATTGTTTTTTAGAAACAATTATTTCATGTGGATTGAAAAATTAATTAACGATGTATAAATATGTAGAATATCAAAAATCCAAAATGTCGACCTTCTTCTTTAAATATCCAAAACAATAAAAACCTCACTACAAAAAAATTAAAATTAAAATAAAAACAAGGAAATATGAAGAAAACAACCACTTCAAAAATTATTAAATTTACAAAATAATTATTTACATTTCAAACATTAGAAAATAAAATAAAAATTTAAAAAAAAAAAGCCTTTTAAAAAAAGGGCCTAGTGTAGAATTACCACTTTTTTAAATCAGCATAAAAAACACTACCATTCTAAAACAGAATGTACATAAAAAAATTTATAGTGCCAAAAACTATGCTCTAAAAACACATGTGTTCTGCATCGCCACTTTTCAAAATCGGGTCACTTTTTTGCTATCTCTACAAAACGGGTAATAGTATGAGTTCCCGTTTCAAAGTTTACATTGTTCATGGATGAATATGTGACACGATTCACTTCCTTTTTGTGCTATGTGCCTTACATGCAAGAGGAAAAGGATAAAGTTCAGTGCTTCATCAGTAGCCTACCCAACTTTATGAAGGAAAAACTAGAGTTTGACTACCCCAAGACAATGGATGATGCAGTGTGGAAAGCCTGCATTTTCTACCAGCAAATGAAACAGAATAATGAAGGACCTAAAGGAGGGTCGAATAGGAAAAGTAGAAGCCTGATTCCAAACAAACACCTAAAATTTTCTAGTGGGAGAAATGTACAACAAAATCCTCTCAACAAATTTCTAGCCAGGAATCAGCCCAAAGCTGCATATTCTGAAAACAAACAGTCAGAAGAGTCACTAGATTTGTTAATGACCATTAGTCAAAACCATCGTTGCAATTTTGGGGATGCAGAGAACCCCACTATTACAAAAATTGTCTGCATAAGGCAAGGACAAAACAACTATCAAATATGCAAGAAGCATCCATGATTGGAGAAGTGGAAAGGAGCATGCCCAGAATTAATGTTGCTTTGGATGATCATCAAGCAAAAGATAAACCCACCATGATCGAATGTGAAGGTATGATTGCTAAGGAACATGTCTCTATTTTATTTGATCCATGTGCTAGTTTAAGCTATGTTAGTCCTAAAGTGGTAGAAAAGTGTTAACTGTAGAGCAGTAAGTTTCCAAAACCATGGCTAGTTCAATTAGCCACCGAGACAAAAAGAAGGGTAATTGCAAAAACAGAGCATTGTCCCATAACAATTTCAGGGCAACCCATTTACATTGACCTTAATATACTTCCTTTGGGTTCTTATGAAATTCTAATCAGGATGGACTGGTTGGAAAAATGTTGGTCCCTAATGGATTGCAAACAGAAAATTGTCAGTTTTATTGTTGAAATAGGCCAAAGGAAGGAACTCCAAGGAATTAAAACCAATACCAAGTTACGTCCTATTGATGCTAATCAGTTAAGAAAATGTATAAGAAAGGGCTGCCAAATATTGTTGTTCAAGTATGGTTTACAAACACCAAAAATAAAATGACCTCCTTGGAAAACATTCTTGTCATTCAGGAATTTGTTGATCTATTTCATGAATCCATTCCAGGTTTACCACCAAAGCGTGATATTGATTTCACCATCGAACTAATTTTGGGCGCAATCCCTATATCCAAGGCCCCTTATCGCATGAGCATACCTAAGTTAAAAGAACTCAAAATGCAGCTTCAGGAGCTTCTAGACAAAAAGTATATCCGCCCAGTGTGTTCCTTTGGGGAGCTCCCGTATTATTTGTACAGAAAAAGGACGGGACTCAAAGACTTTGCATGGATTATCGTCAATTAAATAAACTAACCATCAAGAATAAATATCCTTTAGCACGTATTAATGATCTATTTGATCAGGTGCAAGGAGCTAAAGTATTATCGAAAATTGACTTAAGATCCGACTACCATAAATAAGAATAAAGGAGGAGGACATTTACAAGACAGCATTTTGTACTCGTTATGGTCATTATGAGTTCGTGGTGTTTCCATTTTGCCTCACCCAGCCACCTTTATGAGTCTGATGCATGGTATTTACCAACCTTACCTTGATAATTTCGCACTGATTTTCATTGATGACATTTTAATATACTCTAAGAATTAGGAGGAGCATAAAGAACATCTGAGAATAGTATTGCAAACTCTGTAGGAAAATCAGTTATATGCTAAATTCAGCAAGTGTGACTTTTTCAAATATGAGATCTAGTACTTGGGTCATGTGATATCAACATATGGAATAGTGGTGGACCCGGAGAAGATCAAAACAATTATGGAATGGAAAACTCCAAAGAATGTCATTGATATCAAATCATTCTTGGGTTTGGCTGGGTACTACCATTAGTTCATTAAGGGATTTTCAAAAATAGCCTTTCCAATGACCTCCTTACAGAAAAGAGGCGAGCTTTCCAATGGACATCCGAGTGTTAGCAATGTTTTGAAAGACTAAAACACCTACTTACCATCGCACCTGTGTTAAAGGTAGCAGATCTGGAAAAGTCTTTCTTGGTTTGCATAGATGCAAGTAAAGATGGTGTTTGCGAAGTGATGACACAAGAAGGAAAGGTTATTTCTTATGAATCACAGAAGTTAAAGGACTATGAACAATGATATTCTTCTTATGACATTGAATTGGCGACAGTAGTGCATGCTTTGAAAATGTGGTGACACTACCTATTGGGGAAGAAATTTTTGTTGTTAAGGGGTCATAGCAGCCTTACAAATTTCTTCAACTAGTCTAGCTTCTCTCCATAGGCCAGATGAACAACATTTTTAAGTGAATTCGATTTCGAAATGAAACATCTTAAAGAGAAGGAAAATCAGGTGGCCGATGCATTGAGCAGAAAAGTACATTGTATTTATGTGGTCCGAATGAGCCAATTAAGCTCAAATATTCCTAAAATTATAAAGGGAGTAGCTATCAAAGATCCAGAGTATACTTTCCTTTGGCAATAGATAAAGGAAGCCCTATTGAGAAAGGAAAAAAAAAAGTTCAAAATAAATCCGACAAACTTCTTACTTTTAAGGATAGAATTTATGTTCCTAACGAAAATTCGATTAAACAATTGATATTGGATGAGTTTCATAAGAAACCATGTGTTGGCCACCTAGGTTACCAGAAAACGTTTCCAGGCATCAAGAAAGGGTATTTTTGGCCCAAGGAAGGATGTTACAGAGTACTTGTCCAAATGTTTGGAGTGTCAGTTGGTGAAGGCAGAGCATCAACATCCCACAGGTATGTTGCAACCATTGTCCATTCTGGAATGGAAATGGGAGACCATATCTCTAGAATTCATCATAGGCTTGCCTCGCACCAGGAAGTTGAGGTTTTAACCCTATACATAAATTACCTGCATACGAATTCTAAAATAGAGAAAAGAAACAAAGCGAGAGCATAACACATAAAACACATATGCGTATAGATTTCCCCTAGATCCAAAAACTGGGACTACCAGCTTGATTTTTCATTATGTTCCTTTCAATGTTATAATACATATTTATACATGCTGAAGCATCCAATACCATGGACCGAAAACCATCGATTCCAAAACCATGGACCGAAAACCATCGCATCCAAAAACATGTGCAAAAATCATGCACAAAACCATAGGTGGGTCTGCTCGACCTAACATAGGGTCCAAAACCAAAATTTTCTAGGTCGCTGTCGTGGACCCCATAGAGTGGGGTTACCTGCACCCCTCAAACCCCCTGTGACCTACCCACTACACAATCGGTGCAATGAAGGGGGGGCTTCACCCCCCTCCTAATCCCCCGGTTAACTGTGTGGGCTAGTCGTGGAAAGAATATAACACAACCCATGGTTACTAGAAAATGTTTTCAGGAATCAAGAAAGGGTATTTTTGGCCCAAGGAAGGATGTTACAGAGTACTGTTGTGCTCTACAACAACCCCCCCATTTCCTACAACTTTCATTTTTTAAAAATATAATATGAAATGGGTCCCTTTTCATTTAAATTGGTATCAACTTATCATTATTCAAAAGGTCTGAAACAAAATAAAACGTTTTAAACCTTTTTGATAAATCACTTAATCGGTCTTATAATAAAGAATGAATAATCTTTTATTATTGCGATAAAGCGATCGCAAGATCGCATATCGCAATAACAAAGGATGCATTACTTAAAGGCCCATTGATTTTCCTCGATGCCACAATACACAAATGGCTATCAGATATCGGGAAGGCAAGCGATCATAAAAAAGGGCCCCTCTTCGCTCCGATGCGATATCGCTATCGACGATCGGGGATTCCGAAAGGACACCAATATAACAACGTAAGCTTTCCCCCGATCGTCGATTGCGATAAAGCTAAGCACATATTTCAAAAAAGATTGATAAGGCCGGGATATATTATGGTTATTTAGTATTAAAGGCCTTTCTCTTCCCGATAGCGATTCACTTACGCTCAACCACCAAAACATCAAAGCCACGCTTAAATGAATCATTCGGCCAATAAACGATATGATGAGCATTTAAAGGATTGGCAGGTTTAAATGGCCATTTAATGAAACAGTAAGGCTAAAATCTCTTCAGATATTGTATCTGCAGCTACCTTAAGTTAAATCTTCCATTATTCATTGATTAATATATCTCGTTCATATTTGGTTTGCGCCACCAATTCTCCGCATTACGTTCATTTTCTCTCATGTGCAGAGCTCTTCCGAAGCAACAAATTCAAGCCAAATGCAGAAGAAATCTAAGAGAACTGGAACAGCTTCCGCTTCGGCAGTTATAGGACAACATATTGCCGATTCAGGACCACCCAAAAAGGGACTGATATCAGACACCACATGTCTAGGACTCGGTAAAACTACTTGGCTGAGCATCTATAATCTGATTGAGGCCGAAGAGCCTTAGGTAACAACAGTGCAAGCCACAGCAGACCCGACTCGGAAGTCTAATGCTACTCTAAAGGATATAGTCGACTCTTACCTTCATTGGATAGCAGCCCAAGAACAAATTCTCCCATATACAGATGTGGTGAGATGGGAAATTGAAGAAATCCGAATCACAAACAAGACATTTTGCAGCATGGACGGGAGAGTGTTCGGCTCGTTTCAACCTGATGATTTGAGGCAAATGTACAATTTCCCTGCACCAGAGAAGAAGTACAACAAAGCATTCGTGGAGAAATTCAGAAATGAAAACGACATTGAATCAGAACCCATACGAGATTGGAGGCAAAACCCAACAAAACACAAGCATGAGTCTTCAGGTAAGTACTCTGTCGATTCCTTGTGTTCTCCTTATTGTTATGCTGGAGTAATGATGTGTAGGTTGTGGGGGTTACATGATTCCGCAAACTTCACTATAGAGATGGTGCCTTTAATGGAGGCAACATGCAATAGTGAAATAATGGATTGGGGAAATATACTGTCTGAGAAGTTAGCAACCACGGTTCTTGAATTCAGAAACAAATCCCACATTACTGAAAGGTTCATTCCCTCATTTTACTATAGTGCCTACATCTTGGACACCCTATGTTTTAATTCCGAATTTCCTGTGCTTGGGTGGAGATGGACTCCACAAGACCCCATGCCCATTCATATATACCACCATAAGTTATGGAAATCCCACTATAAACACCATTTATATCAAGTTTGCAATGGTTTTATGTTACCCATTCACTATGCCATTTTCGACAAACCTGCTCCGAAGATTTCCTCACAAGCGGGGATTGACTTGACAGCAACATGGAGATGGTTCGGAAAAGAAAAATTCACCTATGTAAGAGTTTTCGGCAGCCCGGCCAAGCCTCATGTCCTCCCTTTGTATATAACCGACAAACTGTTAGCCCGAGAGGTAGCATATCAGATTACATCTGAAGGAGCTACACAGACTCTAAGGAATAAAAAGAAGCAGTTTTGGCCTCCCTTTCCTCTAAGATGTGGTGTTTACGCTCTGCATGCCTTTAAACATACAGAGAAAGAAGCAGATAAGATTAAGGCACTGAATCTCGCCACTCTTCCTAATAGGCGATTTGATCCAAACAAAGTCGCCTAAAATGCACTTGAACAGGCAAAACTAACTAAATTTGACCATAAAGATGATGATTTTGATGACCTGTTCTCCTCAGCCGAGTCGCTATTCCAGGTTCAATCACTAGCCAGAATGAAATATCATGATGACGGGTTAGTTGAATTTAACAGACTTAGAGAACAGAGGTTGCAAACTCTACCTCTAGATCTGTTAGCAACAACCCCGATGACACAATCAAGTGAGCCTGAGCAGCGACTCACTAATGAAGCTCCTACTACATCAGAAATTGCTGGATAAATCCAAACAAAAGAGCAGGAGGAAGTGCAGAGAAAAGGGCAGGAGGAAGTGCAGAGAAAAGAGCAGGAGGAAGTGCAAAGAAAAGAGCAAGAGGAAATGCAGAGGAAAGAGCAGGAGAAGAGTAGCACGGATGTGAATGTAGATGCCCAGATTGACCCGAAATTGCTCCAGGAATGGCAACAATTCGACTCAATCATAAGAAATCTTGAGAGCTCAAAGGAAGCCGATACATCAAAAGCGGCTGACACACATGATACAACATCTAAAGAGGTTCCAAGTGGAACCAGTGGCCTACCCCTTTCTACAGGAATAGAGATAATTCTCGAGGATCCTTCGGATCAGATCGTTTCGCAAGTGGAGGAGATACCTCCATTATATGTCTTTTACAACCCAAAGCACAGGGATGTAGTAAAACGACAGCGGAAAAGGAGAAGGACTGATCAACCTTCCCTATTCCCTGAACAAACAGTGACAGCCAATGTGGTCTGGAAAGAGGAGTTTGATCCTTCTGATGACCTTACAAAATTGTCCCAATATGTTGGAGCCTATTTGGCGGCCACCATATACAAGGCATCGGAATTGACTAATCTATTAAGAGAAAAGGACCAAGCAATCGCCTCGTTACAAGTACAGTTATCGGAGGCACAGCAAAAAGCAGAGCAACTTGAACAGCAGTTGTCTACACATCAACAAATAAACAATCAATTGAATAAACAATTGCAGGAAGAGAAACAAAGAATTGATTCAAGTGCCATTCAAAAGCAGAAAGATTTGTCGGAAGAGCTGGCAAAATTAAAAGCAGTGCATGAACAGATGGGGAAATCTAAATATGAGCAAATTGCTCAATTATCAGCGCAAATAGAAAAGTCCAAGAACCTTCCACAGCCTGCTGAGTTCAGAGCCGAAGAATTAAAGATTAACAAAGCATTGGTAACACAAATAAGGCTGTTATGTCAACAAATCGCTCAAGCAAAACCCTTATGTGACATAATAGCATCAATAATTGACAAATCGGTTGATGCTAGAACAGACTTGGAGCAGGCCGATGAGACCTTGACCAATTTTCTTGAGTGGCAAGACACTGATGAGGGACAGGCAGCTAATTTGCCAAAAATCTTAGAATCCCATAAAGAGATCCTATTTATGGAATGGAAGTCCCAGTTAATGAAGGCAGAGAGAGCAGTTTCCAGATGCAAGTTAACCACCAGTAATTTGGTTGAATTGATTAATGATACTCTCTACTTATCTAACATGATCTCTCAATGTACCCCAGGTAAATTACTATCGGCTAAAACATTGGAGCAATCATGTTATCAAGAGCTGGAGAAGAATGGGAGATTGATCGCAGGTATTAACAGTTTGACTTGGGACACCTATTGGTTGTTCCTAGTCAAACCATACAGCTAGAGAGCCACCCTCAAGTGCCTGACAGATGTAATCGGGTGTATCATTCCCGATATACAAGATGCCACCTATGTTGCCCAACTCAATTCTCGTCTCAACCGACCTCCAGAAGTGGAACCAATGCTTGAAATATGCCAACTCAGGTCGAAAGGCAAACAGCCAAAGTGATGAATCATGCTGTCGACTACCAGATTGCTATGAGGAAGATACTCCAAATCAAGTTGTACCAATTAAGTAGGATTTTAATTTCATAGTTAGTTAGTTTTAATCAAGTATTTATAGACCCTTTCAATGCATTGGAAAGGGTCGTAAGTTTTTGTATATGACTTAAACCTAAAGTTACACTACTGTACTTCAGGCATATTTTTTTTATAAAGAATGGGCCAATTATTCCAATTTTGATAACGAAGCTTTTATGTGGATGTGCACTACTGCCTTTGTTTAAAAGTATTTCTGAGTCGGAAGAAGGAATTCAAATAGCGATTGATGTTGGGAATGATTTACAGCTCGTATGGTACTACTATCTATGTCTGAGTTCATTCTGTTTATGTGAATTGTCGTTTGATCGCTCTTGCTATTATCGGATATATGCGTGTGTTTTTAACAACATTCTTTACAATTTCCACTATTGGATGTTTACAGCATGCTTTTCTTTTATCATACATGTATCGGTAATATAAAAGGATAAGTGTAACAATGTTTTGTTAATCACTTTGTTCAACTATTTGAACAAAGAAATCATTAAGTGAATGAATGTCTATGTTTATTGTGTAGAGTCATCTATATGCCTATCAATGAACAAAGATCATCAAGCGTTGATCTTAAAAGAATAGAAGCCTCCCAGGATAGAATAGTCATTTATGTTTTTGCAGTTAGATTAAGTCATCCATTCATTATCATTTATTAGAAACCAATCACTCATCCATCCCCTTTTATTCATTATTGGGAAATTGGTCCCATTATATCCAGTCGGAGCCACCATCCCAAACGGAAGAGGAGCTGTATTAAGGTCCGGACCGGGTGGTTATCCCCAATGTTGATACAACGATTTTCGGGGCATCAACATTTTTGGCGCTAGAAGGATGGCTTAACTATGAATGGCGAGCAAATCCAAATCCACAGACCATTCTGAGAGTAAATCTCCCTCCACATCACCTCGTACTTCCCAATTGCATGCTGGTTCTCCAGTATCCAAGCAAGAAGAAGAGGAATCAACTACCACTGCTCAAATCCATAACACTCCAGAACGATTAAGTCCTGAGTCCCCTGAAGTTCAGTTACTCATCCATAAACTTCAAGGCTTCTCGATATCACCACAGAAATCTGAAGTATCTCAAAGCAGTGAGACTTCGCAATTCAATCTACCTCATCCTCTCACTAGACTTCAGAGCGGAAAGCTCGGTATTGAACCCACTGAGCTGCCCTTACCTAAAAGGGAAAGGGAAAAGATGAACACTGAAGGATCTGATAGTGAAGCATTTTCATCCACATCCTCCATCTCATCTTCCCCTGTGCGAAGTCAACCATCCACTCCCTCATTACACATTGTCGTTCATCAGGGATTAGGAACTTCAACATCCCAACCTGCTCAATCCTCAACATCAAGTCCTTCCCAAACATCTGCAATTTCATCAGCCATCTCATCCCCTACTGGTGTTTCAATGGCAAAGCCATGGAATAAACATGGTGCGGTCAATATGCCTGCACCATTACATGCATTACCTGATGCTCCTGAAAAATGGCTACCCAAGTTTAACCCAGATGATGGAATACAAGCTGAGGAACATATTAATAACTTCATGTTATCAGTTAATTTGAAAGGAGTAACAGAGGAAGATGTTGTCGTTAGGCTTTTCCCTTATACTTTGCAAGGATCAGCAGGATCCTGGTATTTTTCCTTGCCTTTTGGATCCATTACCAGTTGGACCACTTGCCAAGAGCAGTTTCTCACTAAGTATGGTGATGATAGATCTTTAGCCACATTAATAAATGATCTCTCCAATATTAGGATAGAGCATAGGGAACCGATTAAAGAATTCAATGCGCGATTCAATAAACTCTTGAATAAAATCCCGACGGCCTCCAAACCAAGTCAGCAAATCAGAAGTGAATGGTATATAACTTCCCTACCTGCCAATATAGCTATTTTCATAGACAGGGCCGGAAAACCAACTTTAAATGAAAAAATGAAAGAAGCACTTGCTGTGGAGAAACGTATTAATGCTCTAGAAAAGAAAGCTGCTCTTGAAGATAGAAAATCCAAAAAAGTCTCTTTTAAAGACGATTCAAAGAAGAAAACCCCTAAAGATCCATATGATATGGAAGGTCTGCAAAAAGTCCTTAAGACTTTGTCAAATGAAATGGTTGAAATAAAAAAACAAGTAGCAAAAACTTCAACTAAAAGGCCCTTTAGAAATTTCAAGAAAATCGAATCAAAACCACCAAATGTTATATCTAATGCAGATTAAGATCATGAAGAAGATGAAGAAGAGGAAGTTGTTGAATGCCATGGAATGTGGGATTTCATACTGCCTAACTCTGATACAGAAAATGATCAAGAAGCCTTTCCTGTCACTACTAGGAGTAAAGGTGCCCCTGAACCCATCCAGGCAACTTCAAAGAAAAGAAGTGCTGGTGTTACTACTACAAAGGAAAAAGTATCCACAAAGAAGCCAGCTGCAACGGTTCCCCAAAACCAACCTTCAACCTCAAATATACCTTCAACATCTAAAACTTTGGTAGTATCTGATTCAATGGATTACAATATTGTTAATGATATGAAGAAAACTAAGGAAAACATTACTATGTTTGAACTTAGTAAGCTAAAACATCAGCAAAAATTGCTTCTCAAAGAATTGAATGTTGTTCCTTCTTCACCTCTTCCCAGTGCTAAAGCTTCAAATGATTTAGGTCAACCACCTTCTAGTAGGATTGAAGCTACCGATATGATTCTGATTGGAGACAGATCCAATTCCCATACTCCTCCTTTCCTCTTAACCTATGGGATTTATAATCGAAATCTGCACAATTGTTTGATTGACTCAGGGGCATCCTCAAATATAATGCCAGCTTCGGTTTGTTCCAAACTAAAAATTGAGCCCCAAAAGTCCGCAATCCACATTGTGCAGTTAGATAGAACCAAGATCCAGGTTTTAGGAGAAATTAACTCTGTGACTATCAGGTTATCAGCCGATCCACAAGTAGTTCAAAGAATTGATATCTTAATCGCCGATATACCTGAATTTTATGGATTAATCTTGAGTAGGGATTGGTCTGAGAAGCTCCATGGGTATATTTCTACCGATTGGTCCCACATGTGGCTACCCTACAAGGGAAAGCCAAATCAAATAAAAATCAATCGGGAAAAACACATGACCCACGCTGTTACAGAATTTGAACAGGAAAATCAACCAATAGCATTTAATAACAATATCTTGGGAAATTATTCATCTGAATCATTTTTTGGCAATTTCACAGCCCAACCATCTCCGTTCTCAGTAAACAATTTTACATCTCAGATCGAAAATTATTCACAAACAGATAGGTCAAGATGTTTTAACAATACTAGGGAAACTGTAAATAAAATTGTTGATAATTCTTTATTTTGGTCACTATATTTTGATGGCTCTAAATCTAGCGAAGGCTCGGGAGCAGGATGTATCTTGGTTAGCCCTCAGGGATAAAAAACAATGCTGTCCTGTAGGTTGGATTTTGAATGCACAAACAATACAGCTGAGTACGAAGCCCTAGTCCAAGGACTATACAAAGCGATTGGCCTCAAGGTTCAATATTTGAAAGTGTTTGGCGATTAAGAAATTATTATTAAACAGGTCAGAAATACGATTCATTGTCTGTCTAGCCACCTCAAACATTATCAGTCGTTGGTACAAGAACTCACATCTCAGTTTTCAGCATTCAATATTTCTTCCATCCCTAGGTCTCAAAATTCAGCAGCCGACTTGCTAGCCAATGTTGCTTCCAAACTCCTACCTTCCGAAGATTATAGCCCAAGTATATTTTCAGTAGAGTTGCTTTTTAGACCATTAGTTCCTGACAATGTCACTAATTGGAGAGTATTCAATCACGATGAAGACATCTTACAATTTTTGACTTCTGAAAAAGTCCTACGATGATCAGATCATAGAGGAAAGCGAGCATGATATTTAGATGAGAGAAAAGCACGAGGAAAACTCCATACCGAAGCCTGTGGTGAAGCTTGAGGATATTTACGATATTAAAGATAGGTTTAAACCTGTGACCAATACAAAGCTCCAAAGTTCCACCTTAAGGTTTGAATTGATAAATCTTGGCACTGAGCAAAATCCCCAAAACATTAATTTAGGATTAGGACTTTCTGTGGAAGAAAAGAAAACATTCATTAGACTGTTAAGGAAAAATAAACATGTCTTCGCTTGGAAATATGATGATTTAAAGACATATGATGCATCTATCATCCAGCATACCATTCCAATGCTTGCCGAAAAAAAACCAATTCAACAAAAGCTCAGGAAAATACATCCAAATTTACAGAGTCAAATAAAATCAGAACTCAATAAACTCTTGAAAGCTAAGATTATTTTTCCCGTTCGGCACTCAAACTGGGTCTCCAATATGGTGCCTGTTAGGAAGAAAAATGGCAATACCAGGATTTGTATAGATTTCATAAATCTGAATAAGGCAAGCCTAAAAGATAATTTCCCATTACCTACTATGGAGCAGATACTCCATTCAGTAGCAGGCTCTGAGTTGATGTCCTTTTTAGATGGTTTTTCAGGATATAACCAAGTTTTGGTCCATCCTGATGACAGACTGAAAACTACCTTCAGAACAAAATGGGGAACTTATGCTTATCAGAAAATTCCCTTCAGACTTATTAATGCAGGAGCCACATTCCAAAGAGCGATGGATATAGCTTTCAAAGGTTTGATCAACAAAACAGTAGTTGTCTACTTAGATGATATTACTGTATTTTCTAAAAAGAGATCCAATCATTTGCATGATTCAAATCAAATCTTTGAACGCTGCACAAGATACGGTATTTCACTCAATCCCAAAAAATCCTTCTTCGCTCTTAATCAAAGAAAGCTCTTGGGCTTTATTGTTTCCAAAGATGTTATTTATATTGATCCTGATAGGATTAAAGAAATCTCTGAAATCCTTTTTCCTCATAATAAAAATCCATGCAGTCATTTTTAGGCCAAATCAATTTTGTCAAAAGATTTGTTCCAGACTTTTCTCATATCATTTTACCACTACAAACTATAATTAAGAAAATTCAATGTTTAGATGGGGATCATTAGAAAAGGAAGCATTTGATTCCATTAAACAATCAATAATCAATGCCCCTGCTTTAAACACTCCTAATTTTTCTAATCATTTCACATTGTATACTATCGCATTTGATTCATCTTATGCAGCAATACTTACTCAGATTAATGATCACAACTTGGAAGCACCAATTTCATTTTATAGTTCAAACCTACAGGGTGTTGAACTGAATTATTCCGAAGTAGAAAAACAATCCTTTGCTGTGTATAAAGCTGTCAAACAATACAGACCCTTCCTTTTAAAAGCCCATAAAAAAGTTATAGTTCCTTTTCCTGCAGTAAGGCAACTACTAATCCAAAGGGAATTAGGTGAAAAAAGGGCAAACTAGGTTACAACACTTCAAGAATATGACTTGGAAATCAAGCCAGCAAAGATTGTTAGAGGCCAGGGTTTTTGCAGGTTATTGGCAGGAGCATCCAACATTCAACAACCAGGTGATACAGAACATATCGAAGAAATCAACCGGATAAGTATTACTGATTATGAATCACAATATGCAGACTTGATCTTTTATTTGAAAAATGGATATGCACCTCCTAACCTATCTTATAAAAACAAAAGGGCCATTAGATTAAAAGCAAGAAACTTCACAATCATTGATGATGTACGTTTTAGGCAAAATTATGATTCAATTTTATTAAGATGCCTAGAAAAACCTGAAGCACAAAAAATTTTGCAGGAATTACATGATGGACCAGCAAGAGGACATTTTGGAGCTGACACAACAACCCACAAAATCATTCATGCTGGATACTATTGGCCCACCCTGTTCAAAGATGCTCATGAATATGTAAGGAAATGCCGAAGTTGTCAAACTTCTAGTGGAAGACAAAGAAAGCCAGCTTTCCCTTTGCAACCAGTCAACATTGAACAACCATTTGAGCAATAGGGATTGGATATTATTGGAGAAATCACTCCAAATTCTTCCAAACAGCATAAGTATATCCTTACTGCCACTGAGTATTTTACTAAGTGGGTTGAAGCAATTCCTTTAAAGACAACAAATTCTGAGGAAATTATGGAATTCATAGATCAATTCATCATCACCAGGTTTGGTGTCCCAAATTCTCTTGTTTTTGATAATGCATCTTATTTCTCTGGAAATGCTATGTTTGATTTCTCTATTAAAAGAGGGTTTAAATTGAAATATTATGCCAATTACTATCCCCAGGGTAACAGTTTAACAAAATCTACCAATAAAAATCTAGTTAAAATTATTAAGCGAACTATCGAATAGAATCATAAAAACTGGCACAAATCTTTAATATTCCATTATGGGCTGATAGGATAACACAGAAGGCTTCCATAGGCTCTTCTCCATTCAATCTTGTATATGGGAAAGAAGCAGCGCTACCAACAAATCTTGTCCTTCCTTCTCTAGCCCTAGTTCAGCTTATTGAAGAAAGCCCTTCTTCTTCTATTCAACTTAGACATGATCAAATCTTAAAATTAGAAGAGGAAAGAGAAAGAGCCAAAATTACTCATGCAAAACATCAGCAAATTATCAAGTCATCCTTTGATCCAACTTCATCCAGTTCAAAACAGTTGCAAGTCGGTGATCTAGTTTTGAAATGGGACAAAGCCCATGAGGATAAAGGAAAACACACCAAGTTCCATAAAATGTGGCTTGGACCATTTCAAATCTGCGAGAAGATAGGCCATTCGACATTCATATTACAAGATTTATCAGGCAAGAGAGATTCTCTTCCTGTTAATGGCCTCATCTTAAAGAAATTCTTCAATTGAGGAGGTAACCCCTTCTCCCTTTTTTTAGTTTAGTAGAATTTATAGTTTGTAGGACCATTAGGAAATAAAGTTGTAAGGTATCTTCCATTGACCTTTGCTGTATTTAAAACTTGCTCAAAGAAGTAGCGTTGATATTTACTTTTAAATAATAGAAGCCTTAAACAAAAGGGACAATTTCTAGGAAACTAGGTATGTTCGCATTCTGAAACCACATTTCAATTTTTGTGAACTCTTCTCAAGGTTTAGAAGTATTGTAAATCATTTTATTTTTTCAAATTGGTCATAAAAAAGGTTATCAATATCAAAACAAAAACTAATCCAACTTCAACATCTTCAACTCTTACCCTGTTATCCATTCGCTCTTAAGGAGAAAATTGCCCATCCCATTCATCAAAGTTTGTGATTACTCAGAGTGTAATTCTAAAATATTTGATATAAAAGATAAGGGGTCTTATTACAAGCCTGCTTACCATGATCATTCGGAAATAGTTTAACCAACATTACCAATACTGCATACCAAAATAGGGTAATGGCTTAGAATCATAAGACAAGGGGTCTCATCACGAGCCAGCTTGTTCGGTTAGATTACTACCAGTGAATGGCATTGTCACTCAGCTGGCCACCAAACTAGGACAATGGCTTTTTATCTTACAAAATAACAGAAAAGTAAAAAGAGATACAAAATATGAAAGCATGTTTTGAATTCATTCTTTTAATCATACTCTGAAATGGATGGGATAATGGACAATAACATGGTTAAAAGGTATCCCTGTCGAAACTATGAACGTTTGCTGGCAACAGAGGCTCTACCTATGACAAAGGAGTCAATTAAAAAGCTGATTTGGAAAGGTTTTCTGTTTTATCATTATCAACCAATAGAGGCCAATTTAAAACTTAGAATGTATCTAATTTTAACAAGAGAAGAAATTAGCAAAGATAATTTTTATTTTATTCGAAATGCATATATACTTAGTTATATTAGAATTTTCCTCTTTGATAAGATTCCTATGGAATGAAAGTGTAAGTATTTTAGTACTTCTCAGAGATAACTGTTTCTCCCAGCGAATCGCCAATTGTTGTGCTCTACAACAACCCCCCCATTTCCTACAATTTTCATTTTTTAAAACTATAATATGAAATGGGTCCCTTTTCATTTAAATTGGTATCAACTTATCATTATTCAAAAGGTCCGAAACGAAATAAAACATTATAAACCTTTTTGATAAATCACTTAGTTGGTCTTATAATAAAGAATGAATAATCTTTTATTATTGCGATAAAGCGATCGTAAGATCGCATATCGCAATAACAAAGGATGCATTACTTAAAGGCCCATTGATTTTCCCCAATGCGACAATACACAAATGGCTATCGGATATCGGGAAGGCAAGCGATCATAACAAAAGGCACCTCTTCGTTCCAATGCGATATAGCTATCGGTGATTGGGAATGTACCATGCATGCATCTAAAGCCCTTGTTCAAAACTCCCGATGCGAATTGGCAGTATCGCTATCGGCGATCGGGGATTCCGAAAGGACACCAATATAACAACTTAAGCTTTCCCCCGATCGCCGATTGCGATAAAGCTAAGCGCATATTTCAAAAAAGATTGATAAGGCCGGGATATATTATGGTTATTTAGTATTAAAGGCCTTTCTCTTCCCGATAGCGATTCACTTACGCTCAATCGCCAAAACATAAAAGCCACGCTTAAATGAATCATTCGGCCAATAAATGATATGATGAGCATTTAAAGGATTGACAGGTTTAAACGGCCATTTAATGAAACAGTAAGGCTAAAATCTCTTCAGAGATTGTATCCGCGGCCACCTTAAGTTAAATCCTCCATTATTCATTGATTAATATATCTCGTTCGTCTTTGGTTTGCGCCACCAATTCTCCACATTATGTTCATTTTCTCTCCTGTGCAGAGCTCTTCCGAAGCAGCAAATTCAAGCCAAATGGGGAAGAAATCTAAGAGAACTGGAATAGCTTCCGCTTCGGCAGTTACAGGACAACATATTTCCAATTCAGGACCACCCAAAAAGGGACTGATATCGGACACCACATGTCTAGGACTCAGTAAAACTACTTGGCTGAGCATCTACAATCTGATTGAGGTCGAAGAGCCTGAGGTAACAAAAGTGCAAGCCACAGCAGACCCGACTCAGAAGTCTGATGCTACTCTAAAGGATTTAGCCGATTCTTACCTTCATCAGATAGCAGCCCGAGAACAAATTCTCCCATATACAGATGTGGTGAGATGGGCAATTGAAGAAATCCCAATCATAAACAGGACATTTTGCACCATGGATGGGAGAGTGTTCGGCTCGTTTCAACCTGATGATTTGAGGCAAATGTACCATTTGCCTGCACCGGAGAAGAAGTACAACAAAGCATTCCTGGAGAAATTCAGAAATGAAAACGACATTGAATCAAAACCCATACGGGATTGGAGGAAAAACCCAGCAAAACACAAGCATGAGTCTTCGGGTAAGTACTCTGTCGATTCCTTGTGTTCTCCTTATTGTTATGCTGGAGTAATGATGTGTAGGTTGTGGGGGTTACATGATTCCGCAAACTTCACTATAGAGATGGTGCCTTTAATGGAGGCAACATGCAATAGTGAAATAATGGATTGGGGAAATATACTGTCTGATAAGTTAGCAACCGCGGTTCTTGAATTCAGAAACAAATCCCGCATTACTGAAAGGTTCATTCCCCCATTTTACTATAGTGCCTACATCTTGGACACCCTGTGTTTTAATTCCGAATTTCCTGTGCTTGGGTGGAGATGGACTCCACAAGACCCCATGCCCATTCATATATACCACCAAAAGTTATGGAAAGCCCACTATAAACACCATTTATATCAAGTTTGCAATGGTTTTATGTTACCCATTCACTATGCCATTTTTGACAAACGAAGATTTCCTCACAAGCGGGGATTGACTTGACAGCCATAGGGAGATGGTTCAGAGAAGAAAAATTCACCTATGTAAGAGTTTTCGGCAGCCAGGCCAAGCCTCATGTGCTCCCTTTGTATATACCTGACAAACTGTTAGCCCGAGAGGTAGCATATCAGATTACATCCGAAGGAGTTACATAGACTCTAAGGAATAAAAAGAAGCAGGTTTGGCCTCCCTTTCCTCTAAGATGTGGTGTTTACGCTCTGCATGACTTTAAACATGCAGAGAAAGAAGCAGATAAGATTAAGGCACTGAATCTCGCCACTCTTCCTAATAGGCGATTTGATCCAAACAAAGTCACCTACAATGCACTTGAACAGGCAAAACTAACTAAATTTGACCATAAAGATGATGATTTTGATGACCTGTTCTCCTCAGCCGAGTCACTATTCTAGGTTCAATCACTAGCCAGAATGAAATATCATGATGACGAGTTAGTTGAATTTAACAGACTTAGAGAACAGAGGTTGCAAACTCTGCCTCTAGATCTGTTAGCAACAACCCCGATGACACAATCAAGCGAGCCTGAGCAGCGACTCACTAATGAACCTCCTGCTACATCAGAAATTGCTAGAGAAATCCAAACAAAAGAGCAGGAAGAAGTGCAGAGAAAAGAGCAGGAGGAAGTGCAGAGAAAAGAGCAGGAGGAAGTGCAGAGAAAAGATCAAGAGGAAATGCAGAGGAAAGAGCAGGAGCAGAGTAGCACGGACGTGAATGTAGATGCCCAGATTGACCCGAAATTGCTCCAGGAATGGCAGCAATTTGACTCACTCATAAGCAATCTTGAGAGCTCAAAGGAAGTCGATACATCAAAAGCAGCTGACACACAGGATACAACATCTAAAGAGGTTCCAAGTGGAACCAGCGGCCTACCCCTTTCTACAGGAATAGAGATAATTCCGAAGGATCCTTCGGATCAGATCATTTTGCAAGTGGAGGAGATAACTCCATTGGATGTCTTTTATAGCCCAAAGCACAGGGCTATAGTAAAACAATAGCGGAAAAGGAGAAGGACTGATCAACCTTACCTATTCCCTGAACAAACAGTGACAGCCAATGTGGTCTGGAAAGAGGAGTTTGATCCTTCTGATGACCTTACAAAATTGTCCCAATATGAGGGAGCCTATTCGGCGGCCACCATGGCCAAGGCATCAGAATTGACTAATCTGTTAAGTGAAAAGGACCAAGCAATCACCTCGCTACAAGTACAGTTATCGGAGGCACAGCAGAAAGCAGAGCAACTTGAACAACAGTTGTCTACACGGCAACAAATAAACAATGAATTGAATAAACAATTGCAGGAATAGAAGCAGAGAATTGATTCAAGTGCCATTCAAAAGCAGAAAGATTTGTCGGAAGCGCTGACAAAATTAAAAGAAATGCATGAACAGATGGGGAAATCTAAAGATGAAAAATTGCTCAATTATCAGCCCAAATAGAAAAGTCCAAGAATCTTCCACAGCCTACTGAGTTCAGAGCCGAAGAATTATAGATTAACAAAGCATTGGTAACACAAATAAGGTTGTTATGTCAACAAATCACTCAAGCAGAAGCCTTATGTGACATAACAACATCAATAATTGATAAATCGGTTGATGCTAGAACAGACTTGGAGCAGGCCAATGAGACCTTGACAAATTTTCTTGAGTGGTAAGACACTGATGAGGGACAGACAGCTAATTTTCTGAAAATCTTAGAATCCCATAAAGAGATCATATTTATGGAATGGCAGTCCCAGTTAATGAAGGCAGAGAGTGCAGTTTCCAGATGCAAGTTAACCACCAGTAATTTGGTTGAATTGATTAATGATACTCTCTACTTATCTAACATGATCTCTCAATGTACCCTAGGTAAATTACTATCGGCTAAAACATTGGAGCAGTCATGTTATCAAGCGCTGGAGAAGAATGGAAGATTGATCGCAGGTATTAACAGTTTGACTTGGGACACCTATTGGTTGTTCCTAGTTAAACCATACAGCTAGAGAGCCGCCGTCAAGTGCCTGACAGGTGCAATCGGGTGTATCATTCCCGATATACAAGATGCCACCTATGCTGCCCAACTCAATTCTCGTCTCAACCGACCTCCAGAAATGGAACCAATGCTTGCAATATGCCAACTCAGGTCGAAAGGCAAACAACCAAAGTGATGAATCATGCTGCCAACTGCTAGATTGCTATGAGGAAGATACTCCAAATCAAGTTGTACCAATTAAGTAGGATTTTAATTTCATAGTTAGTTAGTTTTAATCAAGTATTTATAGACCCTTTCAATGCATTGGAAAGGGTCGTAAGTTTTTTTATATGACTTAAACCTGAAGTTTCACTACTGTACTTCAGGCATATTTTTTTTATAAAGACTGGGCCAATTATTCCAATTTTGATAACGAAGCTTTTATGTGGATGTGCACTACTGCCTTTGTTTAAAAGTATTTCAGAGTCGGAAGAAGGAATTCAAATAGCGAGTATGTTGGGAATGATTTACAGCTCATATGGTACAACTATCTATGTCTGAGTTCATTCTGTTTATGTGAATTGTCGTTTGATCCCTCTTGCTATTATCGGATATATGCGTGTGTTTTTAACAGCATTCTTTACAATTTCCACTATTGGATGTTTACAGCATGCTTTTCTTTTATATACATGTATTGGTAATATAAAAGGATAAGTGTAACAATGTTTTGTTAATCACTTTGTTCAACTATTTGAACAAAGCAATCATTAAGTGAATGAATGTCTATGTTTATTGTGTAGAGTCATCTATATGCCTATCAATGAACAAATATCATCAAGCGTTGCACTTAAAAGAATAGAAGCCTCCCGGGATAGAATAGTCATTTATGTTTTCACTGTTAGATTAAGTCATCCATTCATTATCATTTATTAGAAACCAATCACTCATCCATCCCCTTTTATTCATTATTGGTAAACTGGTCCCATTATATCCAGTAAAAGCCACCATCCCAAACGGAAAAGGAGCTGTATCAAGATCTGGACCGGGTGGTTATCCCCCAATGTTGATAAAACGATTTTTGGGGCATCAACAAGTACTTGTCCAAATGTTTGGAGTGCCAGTTGGTGAAGGCAAAACATCAACATCCCACGGGTTTGTTGCAACCATTGCCCATTCTAGAATGGAAATGGGAGACCATATCTTTAGACTTCATCATCAGCTTACCTTGCACCAGGAAGCAACATGACTCAATTATGGTGGTAGTAGACAAATTGAGTAAAACTACTCACTTCATACCTGTGAAATCCACTTAAAAAACTGTGGAGATCGCAGACATATTTATGAAGGAAATTTTTCGTCTACATGGAATACCCAAAGTGGTGATTTCCGATAGGGATGTAAAATTTACATCCACATTCTGGAAAACTCTCTTTTTAGGATTAGGTACTCAGATCCAATTTAGTACTACATACCACCCTAAAACAGACGGACAGACCAAATGGGTAAATCAATTGTCGGATGACATGCTACGCATTTTTGTGATGCAACTGCCACATAACTAGGAAGACTATCTCCATCTGATGGAATTTGCGTATAATAATGGACAGCATGAATCAGTGGGCATGAACCCCTTTGAAGTGTTGTATGGAAGAAAGTGCAGGGTTCCCATAGATTGGAATAATAGAGCTAATAAGCTAGCATTGGGTCCTGACATGCTAGCAGAAATGGAGGAGATTGTTAGAAAGGTTCAACAAAATCTAAGGGTGGCCCAAGATAGACAGAAAGTGTATGTAGAAAAAAGAGGACATACAGGGAATTTCAACTGGGGGATCACGTATATTTAAGATTAAATCTACGGAAAGGTTCCTTACAGTGGCGGGGTTGTGCTAAGTTAGCACCCCGATACTGTGGACCTTTTCAAGTCTTGGAATGAACTGGTCCAGTGGCCTATAAGCTTGTGCTACCAAGCCACATTCAGGTCTAGAATGTGTTCCACGTGTCTTTGCTAAAAGAATATGTGTATAACCCTCAGCATATCATTAACTCAGAAAATATTCAAGTAATCGATTAAGTGGGATATATGACTTTTGGATAGACTGCTTTGGAAAAGGGTTGTGACTATGAATTGTTTTTGTATAGGTCAAACCAGAAGGAGAGTTTCTGGTAGAATCTTTTCATATTCTCGATCAAAGAGAAACCACCTTGTGGAAGCAAGCCATCACCCAAGTTAAAGTGCAGTGGAAGCAATTTTGCTTGGATGAGGCCACCTGGGAAGAAGAGGAATTTATGTGGAAAGTTTATTCAGCCCTGTTTTCTGAAAGTAGAGAGAACACCAAGGATGTTGTTCCTCATATGGGGGGTGAGATGTAACACCCCAAAATGCATAAAAATTATTGTGGTTACTAAGCTGATCTTTACCATTTGTTACTTTAGTTTTATTACATTATGATGTTAAATAATAAGTGTCTGAGGCTGGAAGGCCAAGAAACATATATTTGGTTACCTAAATTATTGGTAATTACGAGTCCAAATACTTTAACAAAAATATACATTGTTTACATTAAGTAAAAGAAACAATTACAGAAGACAGTTACCCATCTGCCCCGAAGGGATATTTAGATGGGGGAAAAAGGATCTAGGAGATATTCTAGAGCTGGGTGGAATACACCAGTGGGAGAATTGTCAAGAACAATTAGAAGAAAAAAAAAGTGCAGGACTTGAGGCGAGACAAGAGTCCGGAGGCCTAAGGTACTTGACTGTAGCTAGAAATATTTAACTATGAACCAAAGAAAGTGCTCGGGGGAGGGTCTGGCCGTAATTTCCAGATTCGTTGCTGGAAGGAGAGACTTTCTAGAAAGGATTGAATATTACAAATTGTTATTATTGAACATACAAGTATCATAGAAAGTTCCGTGAAGAATTAATGCTGGACTGTGGAAAAATGATTTAAATGACAAAATAGGACTTCTCATTACAAATTGACGCTAGAAGAATTATCTATGTACAGAATGATTAAATGAAGAAATTCTTTAAATGTGCATTAAGACAAGGAATAGAAATTACTAGTTACACAGATAAAATAATAGACAGTATATAATGTTAGTACATGAAAGATATATTAAGTAATTCTAGTACAATATGGAGAATAACCTTATACAGTAATTGAACAAACATACTCTCTTAATGTGTTAAGTGTATTTATCGTATAACAAATAGTGGGACAATCTATGTGAAACCCTATATGATTACTGTCAAATTCATTTATGTATTATGCTATAGAGTCAAACAAATATTGGTTAATACACCATAAACCATTACAGGAATAAATCAAGGTTACTCATTGTAAAAGTCATGTTAAAAGGAAACATTCGGGAGATGATGAATGAGTATATATGCTGCAATAGCAATAAAACTGCTCACTTCATACCTGCAAAATCCACTTACAAAACTGTGGAGATCGCAGACATATTTATGAAGGAAATTTTTTGTCTACACTCAATTCCCAAAGTGGTGATTTTCGATAGGGATGTAAAATTTACATCCACATTCTAGAAAAAAAATTCAGGATTGAGTATTCAGATCCAATTTAGTACTTCCTACCACCCTCAAACAAACAGATAGACCAAACGGGTAAATCAAGTGTTGGAGGACATGCTACGCATGTTTGTGATGCAGCAGCCACATAAGTGGGAAGACTATCTCCATCTAGTTGAATTTGCGTATAATAATGGACATCATGAATCACTGGGCATGAGCTCCTTTGAAGTGTTGTATGGAAAAAAGTGCAGGGTGCCCATAGATTGGAATAATCCAGTTAATAAGGTAGCATTGGGTGCTGATATGCTAGTAGAAATGGAGGAGATTGTTAAGAAGGTTCGACAAAATCTAAGGGCGACCCAAGATAGACAAAAAATGTATGCAGACAAAAAGAGGACATACAAAGGATTTCAACTAGGGGACACGTATATTTAAGAGTAAATCCCCGTAAAATTTCCTTACAGTGGTGGGGACGTGCTAAGTTAGCACCCCAATACTGTGGACCTTTTCAAGTCTTGGAACGAATTAGGCCAGTGGACTATAAGCTTGCACTACCAAGCCACATTCGGGTCCACAATGTGTTCCACATGTCTTCGCTAAAAAAATATGTATAACCCTCAGCATATCATTAACTGGTAAAATATTCAAGTAATCGGTTAAGTGGGATATATGACTTTTGGATAGACTGTTTTGGAAAAGGGTTGTGACTATGAATTGTTTTTGTGCAGGTCAAATTGGAAGGAGAGTTTTTGGAATAACCTCTTCGTATTCTCGATCAGAGAGAAACCACCATGGGAAAGCGAGCCATCACCCAAGTTAAACTGCAGTGGAAAAATTTTGGCTTGGATGATGCCACCTTGGAAGAAGAGTAATTTATGCAAAAGCTTATTTGGCGTTGTTTTCTGAAAGTAGAGAGAACACCAAGGTTGGTGTTCCTCATATGGGGGTCGAGATATAACACCCCAAAAAGCATAAAAATTATTATGGTTACTAACTTGATCTTTACCATTTGTTACTTTAGTTTTATGACATTATGATGTTAAATAATAAGTGACTGAGGCTGGAAGGCCAAGAAACATAGATTTGGTTACCTAAATTATTGGTAATTAGGAGTCCAGATACTTTAACAAAAATAGAAATTTTTTAAAGTAATTAAAAGAAATAGTTATAGAAGACAGTTACCCATCTTCCCTGAAGGGAGATTTAGATGGGGGGGAAAGGATCCAGGAGATATCTTAGAGCTGGGTGGAATAAACCAGTGGTAGAATTCTCAAGAATAGTATAAAAAAAAAGTACAGGACTTGAAGCGAGATAGGAGTCCTGAGGCCTAAGGTACCTGACTGTAGTTGAAAATATTTAATTGTGAACCAAATAAAGTGCTCGGGGGAGGGTTTGGACGTAATTGCCAGACTAGTGGCTAGAAGGAGAGACTTTCCAGAAGGGATTGAATATTACAAGTTGTTATTATTGAACATATAAGTATCATAGAAAGTTCGATTAAGAATTAATGTTGGACTCTATAAAAATTATTTAAATGAAAAAACAGGACTTCTCATTACGAATTGACGCTAGAAGAATTGCCTATGTACAGAATGATTAAATGAAGAAATTATTTGAAAGTGCATTAAGAATGAGAATAAAAAATACTAGTTACGCAGATAAAATAATAGACAGTATATGATGTTAATGCATGAAAGATATAGCAAGTAAGTCTAGTACAGTATGGAGAATAACCTTATACAGTAATTAAACAAGCATACACTCTTAAAGTGTTAAGTGTATTTCTCGTCTAATAAATAGTGGGACAATCTATGTGAAACCCTATATGATTACTTTCAAATTCATTTACATATTATGCTATAGAGTCAAAAAAATACTGGTTAATACACTATAAACCATTACAGGAATAACTCAAGGTTACTCATTGTAAAAGTCATGCTAACAAGGAAGTGTTCAAGAGATGCTGAACGAGTATATGTGCTGCAATAGCAATAAGCCATGCGAAAATTTACAGGCCTACGTTAGAGATGGAAAGTGTAAAATACTGAAAGTCATTTTAGAAGTAACCTAGGTGACTCCTGGTATAAACAAACTCTAAACAAATTATTCTGGAAGGGTCGAGAAAACTAAGACAAATTCACTAAATTTTTAATACTCTGAGTAAGAGAACAGAGGCAATCTCGCCCCATCAATAAATCAAAAACGATACAACTAGAATATCATTTAAATACTGAAACGCATAAGTTTAACTGCATATATATTTTTTATTGTAGAAATAGTTTACAATTCCAAAAAGGCTCAAATGGGTCGATATGACCAAAACCCTCAGAGTCCATTCAAGTATATAACTTAACACAAAAATAAGGCACAATAGAGAAATATCAATAGAAACTCATGGTCGATCAATAACTGATAAATTCTCCAAATTACTTGTGTTGTGCAAAGAGTTTGACTGTTCTATTAAATAGTTAATTAATTAAGAACCAAAAATCTAAGTAACTCTCAGAGAAGAGCTTGGCTCGATGCACAGGTCCTATGTTATTGAGTAGATAATCTTTTCGTAGCTAAATAGTTATGAACCAAAGATAATTTGTGCCAACCTGGAAATGACCATTGAAATCGTAAGCCCCTAAACTTCTAAGGAACGTTTTCCAAGCTTTCATCAACTGAGCAAAAAGGGGAAGTTACCCGCAAAAGCCAAAAACAAGAAGGAAGTTAGTATGAGCTTAATCGATAGGGAAATTTACAAATGCATAATACCGGAAAGAGGAATAATTCATACCTGAAACTGGAGAGTTTCTACATCGATCAACCCACCTGCAAATACATCAAACCTCATTAGTTAACGGATACTATAAATACTGAGGAGAAAATCCAGTGTTTTATGAGATTACCTCCTAGAAAGGATTGTCGAAGCAGAGCCTTTTCCGTAGCTTTCATAGACCATCAAAAAGAGTTCCAAACAAACTCAGAAAATGCAAACTATCAAAATTGCTTGAAGTCACATTGTAAGGGTTACCTACCTTCGTCGGACTGAACATCGTAACCAAGGCAATCCACAAAAGGATTAGTTTTTGGCTTGAGACCTTCACAAAACTAGACTGTCGCAGAAAAACAAGAAACATCGGGTTGATGACAACAATGAATCCACCTAGTGTCGGGCGCGAGAAAGTGGTTAGGGGTTAAACCCTAAACCCTCCCCACCGTCGGATCGCCTGATAGAAATCATGAAGATAAAGAAAGATAGATGTCACAAGAGATTAGAACTAGTTGATAGATGCATGCAACATCCCTGGTTGTCATCATCCCGCGTGTCCCAACGTACGAGGACTAGCTAACCAAAGTCTAGGAAGGAATGGCTAACCCAACGGAGGCCATGTGAACATTAAACACTGACCATCGTATAAGCCTTGTGGACTGTGTAATATAAAATCACACACAATATGCATAAGTGTTGTCCAGTGCTACGGGTTGTAATCAATAAGTATTAATGACTTCCATAGATTATTACAAGGATCAGTATCCAAGGTCGAATATGGTTCTGTGTAGAACAATTTTTTTATATTATATTTATTTCTTAGGTTTTAGTTTTATGACTATTACAAATGATATCAGAGCTCAGGTTTCTACACTAAGACTCTCTGGGATATATATATATATATATATATATATATATATATATATATATATATATATATATATATATATATATATATATATATATATATATATATATATATATATATATATAGCTAGATATATATAGATATATATATAAATATATATAGATATATATATAAATATATATAGATATATCTATATATATATATATATATATATATATATATATATAGATATATATATATATATATATATATATTATATATATATATATATATATATATATATATATATATATATATAGCTAGATATATATATATATATATATATATATATATATATATATATATATATATATATATATATATATATATATATATATATATATATATATATATATATATATATATATATATATACTTGAAACGAATGTGTTTTTTTTATATAACAAAAAAATATTTAACTAAATAAATGTATGTGTGAACACAAGGAGACCACATCAATAAAAGAAGAAGGTCAGAATGCAGAGGAGCCCAAGACCACCTAACCCGCCCAAAACAACATATGTGAATGTTAATCTGAATATTTTTATACAGCTAAGTGAGGAATACCATAAAACTAATGTGGTGTTACTCGAAATTGTTCAGTAGTTGTGTGCTGAAATGAAAAATTTAAGAACAGACAATGAACGACTACATTTAGAACAAGAGAAAACTCTTAGAAGTCTATCCAATCGACATAATAAACGACATCTAGACCCCAGTGCTGAAGACTTGAAGAAGACCCCAACGGCTCATAATGGAGAAGAAAATGTTGAGTCAACTAAAAAACATGGCGAAGACGAAGAAGGACGCTTGGAAAATGTCTTCGACTAGCACAAAACAAAAAGACAGAAATCTGAATTACAAGGAGAATTTAAAAAGATTAAACCATCACTCTTTGAAGGGGAATCTAAAGAAGCAGCGAAAGCATGGTTAACTGATATGGGCAAGTATTTTCATATTTATGACTACAATGATAAACTGAAGGCATGATTAGCAGTTTATCAGCTAAGTGGTAAGGCTACCCTTTGGTGGGGAGAAATCAAAACAATAAGGAAAATTGACGAAGAGCAGGTTAGATGGAATGAATTTCAAAAACATTTCAAAAACAAGTATCTAAATGAACGTTATTATGATGAAAAAGCAAAGGAATTTCATGAGTTAAGATTTGGAACCTTAACCATGAATGAATATGTGACATGATTCACTTCCTTGTTGTGCTATGTGCCTTACATGTAAGAGGAAAGGTGATGCAGGAGCATCTGACCCTTTTCTAATTTAAAGAGGAATCTAAGAGGAGCGACGAAGACGCGGACAGTCAAGCTAGAAAACAGGAGGAAAATTTGCTCTAAAACAGATTTAAAGAGGATTTGATGGATTGTTATCTGCCTGCATGTATTTGAGAGATTTTTGTGGATTGCAACATATTCACGCCTTTGTAAATGCTTTATAAGCATGTTTGTGTGCATGAGATGGGGGGCGCGCTAGTGAGGATACAATGTAGCCTGTGTGGATTTATTGGCTAAGGCTGCAACGCCTTAGATTAGTAGTCTTTTGTATATAATCAAAACTATGGATTATTTCAATTTTCTGTTTATTGCGTTATGAGTTTTACAGTTTAAGTTTACGATTAAAATCCATGTGAGGGCTTATTTCTGTTGAATGAATGTGTAGTTTGAAGTGTTAAATTGAACACTGTTAAGGTTAATTTATGATGGCTCGAGTGTAAATTGTTGGCATAATTTACATAGGACAGTATTAAAATCGAACTAGGAATTAATGAATGCGTTAACCCTGAACTGATCTCGTTGCTGGGATGTTAATTAACGCAGAATTCATCTGCTTACCGAAAGGATGGTTGTCACTTCAGGATTGTTTTTCTGACTATCCAGCGTTATTAATTCCTAGATTGCGTTTATATGTGTTCAAATGTTTCATAGTTGCAGGGGAGAATAGATTGGATAGCACCAGAATGAAGTCGACTGAATGTTTTAATAAAGAGTGTCGGCACCAAAGCATTGTTGTGGCGTGGTAATACTGCAGGCGAGTATTATGAGTACCATCGTATGGAGTGGCAGAGATTGTTGAACAGCGTTAAGAAGTGCGTTGCGCAACAGTTAGTCAAAGGCGGAGGAGCTGTGGCAGGTGGATCGGAACTGTGGCGAATGTAATCGAATCAGAAACTGTTGGAAAGTGCATGCAATCGCCAACGTATACAGAGGCGCCCATATATGTTTTAAATCCATTTATTGTTATGTATTACCATGTGGCCGTAAGATCTTGATACTCATTATGCAGGTATGGATGGCACAAATTTAAGGAAGATCCACGTCGATAAGTTAAAAGGTTTTAAGTTTAAAACGCTTCCGTTTAGGCTTGTGGGCCCATAACCCACAGGCCCAGGTTCGCGATTTTTAATGAAAATGGATGTTGGCAAATACACAAGATCTCTTTTCATCAAAAGGCCAAAATTCAGTGCTTCATCAGTAGCCTACCCAACTTTATGAAGGAAAAATTGGATTTTGACTACCCCAAGACAATAGATAATGCAGCGTAGAAAGCCCGCATTTGCTACCAACAAATGAAATAGAAGAATGAAGAACCTAAAGGAGGGTCAAACAAGAAAGGTAGAAGCCTAATTCCAAACAGACACCAAAAATTTTCTAGTGGCAAAAATGTACAGCAAAAACTTCTCAGCAATTTTCCGGCCAAGAATTGGCGCAAAGCTGCATATTATGAAAATAGGCAGTGAGAAGGAGCCACTAGATATGTTAATGACTAGCAGTCAAAACCGTTGCTACAATGCTGGGGATGTGGAGAACCCCACTATTACAAAAATTGTCTGCATAAGGCAAGGACAAAACAACTATCAAATATGCAAGAAGCATCCACGGTTGGAGAAGTGGCAAGGAGCATGCCCAAAATTAATGCTGCTCTGGATGATCATCAATCAGAATATCATCCCACCATGATCGAATGTGAAGGTATGATTGCTAAGAAACCTGTCTCTGTTTTATTTGATCCTGGTGCTAGCTTAAGCTATGTTAGTCCTAAGGTGGTAGAAAAGTGTCAACTGCAGAGGTGTAAGTTTCCAAAACCATGGAAAATTCAATTAGCCACCTGGACAAAAAGAAGGGTAATTGCAAAAACAAAACGTTGTCCCATGACAATTTCAGGGTAACACATTTAGATTGACATTAGTATACTTCCTTTGGGTTCTTATGACATTCTAATCAGGATGGACTGGTTAGAAAAATGTTGGTCCCTAATAGATTACAAACAGAAAACTTTCAGTTTTAGTGCTGAAACGAGCCAAAGGAAGGAACTCCAAGGAATTAAAACCAATACAAAGTTACATCCTATTACTACTAATCAGTTAGGAAAATGTATTAGAAAGGGCTGCCAAATATATGTTGTTCAAGTGGGGTTTACAAACACCAAAAATAAAATGACCTCCTTGGAAAACATTCCTGTCATTCAGTAATTTGTTAATGTATTCCTTGAATCCATTCCAGGTTTACCACCAAAGCGTGATATTGATTTCACCATCGAACTAATTTTGGGTACAACCCCTATATCTAGGACCCCTTCTCACATGATCATACCTGACTTAACAGAACTCAAAATGCACCTTCAAGAGCTTGTAGACAAAAATTATATCTACCCCAGTGTGTCCCCTTGGGGAGCTCCCATATTATTTGTACGGAAAAAAGGATGGGACCCTGAGACTTTGCATCAATTATCGTCAATTAAACAAACTAACAATCAAGAATAAATATCCTTTACCACGTATCGATGATCTATTTGATCAGGTGCAAGCAACTAAAGTATTCTTGAAAATCGACTTAAGATTTGGCTACCCTAAAATAAGTATAGAGGAGGGGGACATTTATAAGACAACATTTCGTACTCATTATGGTCATTATGATTTCGTGGTGTTGTCAGTTGGCCTCACAAATGCCCCAACCACTTTTATAATTCTGATGCACGGTATTTTCCAGCTCTACCTTGATAAATTTGTATTGATTTTCATTGATGACATTTTAATATACTCTAAGAATTAGGAGGAGCATAAAGAACATCTGAGAATAGTATTTCAAACTCTGCAGGAAAATCAGTTATATGCTAAATTCAACAAGTGTGACTTTTTCAAAGATCAGATCCAGTACCTGGGTCACATTATTTCAGTGGATTGAATAGTGGTGGACCCGGAAAAGATCAAAACAATTATGGAATGGACAGCTCCAAAGAATGTCATTGATATCATATCATTCTTGGGTTTGGCTGGGTACTACCATTGGTTCATTTAGGGATTTTCAAAAATCTCCTTTCTAATGACCTCCTTATAGAAAAAGGGGCACATTTTCCAATGGACAGCTGAGTTTCAGCAAAGTTTTGAGAGACTAAAACACATGCTTACAACAGCACCTGTGTTAAAGGTAGCAGATCCGGAAAAAAATTTCGTGGTTTGCATAGATGCAAGTAAAGAGGGTGTTAGCAGAGTGTTGACACAAGAAGGAAAGGTTATTACTAATGAATCATGGAAGTTGAAGGAATATGAAAAACAATATTATGCTTATGACCTTGAACTGACAACAGTAGTGCATGTCCTGAAAATGTGGCGACACTACCTGTAGGTGAAGAAATTTATGATGTTAACGGATCATAGCAGCCTTACAAATTTCTTCAACCAATCTAGCTTAAATTCTCGACAGGCCAGATGGACAACATTTTTAAGTGAATTTGATTTTGAAATGAAACATCTTAAAGAGAATTAAAATCGAGTGGCTGACGCATTGAACAAAAAAGTGCATTGTATTTATGAGGTCCAAATGAGCCAAGTAAGCTCAAATATTCCTAGAATCATAAAAGGAGCATCTATCAAAGATCTAGAGTATACTTTCCTTTGGAAATAGAAAAAGGAAGCCCTGTTGAAAAATTAAAAACAAAGTTCGAAATATATTCCGAAAACCTTCTTACTTTTAAGGACAGAATTTATGTTCCTAGCCAAAATTTGATTAAACAATTGATATTGGATGCGTTTCATAGGAAACCATGTGCTGGCCACCTAGGTTACCAGAAACTGTTTTCAGCTATCAAGAAAGGGTATTTTTGGCCCGAGTTAAGGAAGGATGTTACAGAGTACTTGTCCAAATGTTTGAAGTGTCAGCTGGTGAAGGCAGAACATTAGCATCCCGTGGGTTTGTTGCAACCATTGCCCAATCCAAAATGGAAGACCATATCTCTAGATTTCATCATGGGAGACCATATCTCTAGATTTTATCATCGAATTACCTTGCACCAAGAAGTAACAAGACTCAATTATGGTGGTAGTGGACAAATTAAGTAAAATTTCTCACTTCATACCTGTGAAATCCAATTACAAAACTGTGGAGATCGCAGAAATATTTATGAAGAAAATTTATCGTCTACATGGAATACCAAAAGTGGTGATTTTCGATAGGGATGTAAAATTTACATCCACATTTTGGAAAACTCTCTTTTCAGGATTGCGTACTCAAATCCAATTTAGTATTGCCTATCACCCTCAAATGGACGGACAGACCGAACGGGTAAATCAAGTGTTGGAGGACATGCTCTGCATGTTTGTGATGTAGCAGCCACATAAGTGGGAAGACTCTCTCCATCTAGTGGAATTTTCGTATAATAATGGACATCATGAATCACTGGGAATGAGCCCCTTTTAAGGGTTGTATGCAAGAAAGTGAAGGGTGCCCATAGATTGGAATAATCCAGTTAATAAGCTATCATTGGGTCCTGACATGCTAACATAAATGGAGGAGATTGTTAAGAAGGTTCGACAAAATCTAAGGGCGGCCCAAGATAGACAAAATATGTATGCAGACAAAAAGAGGACATATAGATAATTTCAACCGAGGGATCATGTATATTTAAGAGTAAAGCCTCGGAAACGTTCCTTACAATGACGGGGTTGTGCTAAGTTAGTACCCCGATACTGTGGACCCTTTCAAGTCTTGGAACAAATTAGGCGAGTGGCATATAAGCTTGCACTACCAAGACACATTCGGGTCCACAATGTGTTCCACGTGTCTTTGCTAAAAAAATATGTGTATAACCCTCAGCATATCATTAACTGAGAAAATATTCAGGTAATCGGTTAAGTGGGATATATGACTTTTGGATAGACTGTTTTGGAAAAGGGTTGTGACTATGAATTGTTTTTGTGCAGGTCGAACTGGAAGGAGAGTTTCTGGCAGAACCTCTTCGTATTCTCGATCAGAGAGAAACCACCTTGCGGAAGTGAGCCATCATCCAGGTTAAAGTGCAGTGGAAGCACTTTGGCCTAGATGAGGCCACCTGGGAAGAAGAGGAATTTATGCAGAAAGCTTATTCCGTGTTGTTTTTTGAAAGTAGAGAGAACACGAGGGACGGTGTTCCTCATATTGTGGGGGGGGGGAGATGTAACACCCCAAAATGCATAAAAATTATTGTGGTTACTAAGCTAATCTTTGCCATTTGTTACTTTAGTTTAATTACATTATGATGTTGAATAATAAGTGACTGAGGCTGGAAGGCCAAGAAACATATAATTTGTTATCTAAATTTTTGGTAACTAGGAGTCCATATACTTTAACAAAAATAGAAACCGCTTACATTAATTAAAAGAAATAGTTACAGAAGATAGTTACCCATCTGCCCTGAAGGAAGATTTAGATGGGGGAAAAAGGATCCAGGAGATATCCTAGAGCTGGGTGGAATAAACAAATGGGAGAAGTCTCAAGAATAGTTAAAAAGAAAAATAAATAAATAAAATAAAATAAACAAATAAATAAATAATTAAAATTATAGGACTTGAGGCGGGACAGGAGTCCGAAGGCCCAAGGTACTTGACTTTAGCTAGAAATATTTAACTGTGAACCAAAGAAAGTGCTCGGGGGAGGGTCTGGACGTAATTGCTAGACTCATGGCTGGGAGGAGAGACTTTCCAGAAAGGATTGAATATTACAAGTTGCTATTATTGAACGGATAAGTATCATATAAAGTTCCATTAAAAATTAATGTTGGACTATGGAAAATTTATTTAAATGACAAAATAGGACTTCTCATTACGAATTGATGCTAGAAGAATTACCTATGTACAAAATGATTAAATGAAGAAATTATTTGAAGGTGCATTAAGACAGAGAATAGAAATTACTAGTTATGTAGATAAAATACTAGACAGTATAGGATGTTAATGCATGAAAGATATAACAAGTATGGAGAATAATCTTATATAGTAATTAAACAAACATATGCTCTTAAAGTGTTAAGTGTATTTCTCCTATAATAAACAGTGGGACAATCTGTGTGAAACCCTATATGATTACTGTCAAATTCATTTACGTATTATGTTATAGAGTCAAACAAATACTGGTTAATACACCATAAACCATTACAGGAATAACTCAAGATTACTCATTGTAAAAGTCATGTGAACAAGGAAACGTTCGGGAGATGTCGAATGAGTATATGTGCTGCAATAACAATAAACCATGCGAAAAGTTATAGGCCTACGGTAGATATGGAGAGCATAAAAGACTGCAAGTCATTCTAGATGTAACCCAAGTGACTCCTGGTATAAAAAAACTCCAAACGAATTATTCTGGAAGGGCTGAGCAAACTATGACAAATTCGCTAAATTTTTAATACTCTGAGTAAGAGAACATAGGCAATCTCGGCCCATCATTAAATGAGAAATGATACAACTAGAATATCATTTAAATATTGAAATGCATAAGTTTAACTGCATATATATATTTTATTGTAGAAATAGCTTACAATTCCAAAACAGCTCAAATGGGCCGATGTGACCAAAACCCTTAGAGTCCATTCAAGTAGATAACTTAACACAAAAATAAGGCACAATAGAGAAATATCAATAGAAACTCATGGTCGATCAAGAACTGATAATTCTCCAAAACTACTCGTGCCGTGCACAGAGTTTGACTATTCTATTAAACAATTAATTAATTAAGAACCAAAAATCTAAGTAACTCTCAGTGAAGAGCTCGACTCGATGCACAGGTCCTACATTATTGAGTAGATAATATTTTCGTAGCTAAATAGTTATGCACTAGAGATAATTTGTGCCAACTTGGAAATGACCATTGAAACCGTAAGCCCCTAAACTTCTAAGGAACGTTTTCCAAGCTTTCATGAACTGAGCAGACAGGGGAAGGTACCTGGAAAAGCCGCAAACAAGCAGGAAGTTAGAATGAGGTTAACCGACAGCGAAATTTACAAATACATAATGTCAGAAAGAGGAATAATTCATACCTAAAACTGGAGGGTTTCCGCATCGAGCATCCCACCTACAAATACATCAAACCTCATTAGTAAATGGATTCAAATTCGAATCACTATAAATAGTCAGGATAAAATCCAATGGTTGATGAGCTTACCTCCCAAAAGGAATTGTCAGAGCAGAGCCTCTTCCATAGCTTTGGAAGACCATCGAAATACCCTGGACAAAGGTGGCAACCCTTCAGTCTCGATACCAGACGAAGTTCCAAACAAACTCAGAAAATGCAAACTATCAAAATTGCTTGAATTCACATTGCCAGGGTTACCTACCTTCGTTGGACTGAACATCGTAACCAAGGAAAACCATAGAAGGATTAGTTGTTGGCTTGAGACCTTCACCAAACCAGACTGTTGTTGAACAACAAGAAACCTCGGGTCAATGACAACAATGAACCCACCAAGTGCCCCGCGCGAGAAATTGGTTAGGGGTTAAACCTTAAACCCTCCCCACATTCAAATCGCCTAACAGAAATCAACGAAGATAAAGTAAGATAGATGTCGCAAGACACTAGAACCAGTTGGTAGATGCATGCAACATCCCTGGTCATCATCATGTCGCGTGTCCCAGTGAGCAAGGACCAGCTAACTAAAGTTTGGGCAGGAATGGCTAACCCACCGGAAGCCATGTGAGCATTAAACACTGACCACCGTATAAACCTTGTAGACTGTGTAATATAAAATCACACATGAAATATGCATAAGTGATGTATGATGCTTTGTGTTGTAATCAATAAGTATTAATTACTTCCGTAGATTATTATAGGGATAAGTATCCAAGGTTGAATATGGTTCCATGTAAAAACAAAAAAAAATATAATATATTTATTTCTTAGGTTTTAGTTTTATGACTATTACAGAGGGGATGTGTAAGTTTGTCTGTCGGATGTCCCCATCAATGGAGTTGACACATGCCCCTTTAAAAAAAATTAAAAAAATATGCTCTAAATTGAAAAATAATGTCCGACATAGTAAAAACAATCAATATGTTGTAAAATAATTAGAAGTAAAAAGATCTATGTGAGTAAGATGTTTAAATATTATAGTTTTCAAAAATATTTCAATGGGGGATTTAAATAAACTTTTTGAAGTTCTATGTTAACTAATTTATGTTGATATCAACTTAGTATATATTTATATATAAAAAAATTAATAAAATAAAATATTTTAATGTTAATTATGTATATATTATATATCATTTTAATGTATATATCATTAAAAAAAAAACTTATGATTAAAATGTTTATTTGGCCCTATATATACTCTATATTTGGCACTGTAAAGAAGTTTGCAAGTGGAGAAATTTGATTCCTCTTGCTTCATTCAATATCATTTAAAATAGATTTAAATTTATTATGCCAAGAGGCTTTCCACCCAGTACATGACACGAGGGAGATGTTGTCAGTAACGTTATTAAAAAAATTGTATATGTGTATGTGGGAGATGTTGTATGTTACTTTAAAAATCAATGTTATCCATAAATAAAATACATAAATTTTCATCTTTATTTTACAACACACTTTATATAGTGAGATAAAGTAATTGGAATTAAAAATAAAAACAAAAATTACTTTTTAGTATGGGTGATATATGTAATTCTAGAAATGTTTAATGTAACCTAATGTAAACATTTTAATTCAGTGAAAATAAAATAAAAATAACAAAATGAAAATAACCATATAAAAATTAAATAATAAAAAAAATAAAAATGATCCATGGTTTTAAGAATCAATGGTAAATTAAACTAGCCTAAATCCATCTTAGTTTGCTGGTATCTTTAGATACTTGATGTTATATCTAAATACATAATTAGTTATAAAAAATGATGGGTGTTGAGTCCATGTAGCCTGTAAAGGTAAAAGAATTATGGATATGTTCATTAGGTGGCGCAAATATTAGGAAAAATGTAATTATTACATTTTATCTAATATTTCTAGCTACCTCCATCCACTTTTTACTAAGTTATATTCAGTAAAATATAATACTGCAATATTACATTTTATCCAATATTTCGTCTCAATAAGGCCACTTCTTATTGTCACTTTTATTTATATTTGAAGTTTAAAAATAAACAAAATCAGCTATAAACTTTGCAGCGGTGATGGGAAATATTGAGTAAAATGTAATAATATTACATTTTAATTAGTATTTCATGGCCACTTTTTATTGGGAGTGGGTGGTAATAAATATTGTGTAACATATAATATTGTAATAGTATATTTTATCCAAAGTTTCCCCAGAGTATGGTAGAAATGTTGTAATCGTTAACATTTTAACTAGATGAAAATAAAATAAATAAAATAAAATAAAAAAACATGAAATTAATAATTATATTAATAGTTATAATTATAATTAATTATAAATAACAATTAAACTAACCTTAACTATGAATCTACCAAGGGCAGATCAAATTTCTTGAGATGCAAAACTCTTTTAAAGTGAAAAAAGATTTGATCCCTCTCCTCGTTTGATAAATTCGTAGTTAAAATAGATCTAAAGTAGTATAAATATATATTGGACCATATTTAATACATTATAAAATCAACAAATTATTTGTCTTTAGAAAATAAATTTAATTTTTAAAATTTTGTTTTACTTATATTTAATTATATGATGATGATGATGGTGGTGGTTAATGTCCACTAAGACCAAACTTTGGTGTATCGAACTTAAAGAAACAAATTATTTAGTTTGATTTAAGATTTTATTCCTATGCTCAAAAAGCTTGGAGAGAAGCCTCCCGAGCTCACTATAATTTTGACTTCGTAAAATGCTAGGAAGGTCAATATTGCGACAAAGATTATGAAACTGAGATCTAATGTGGTTGTACGTGGGGCACTCTAAGAGGAAGTGGTTTTAATCTTGGATGTTCTTATTCTCACAGAGATGGCATATCCTTTCCATCCATGGTGTTTTAGGAATTACCCAATGACCTCTTTCACTATGGAGCTCATGAGAGTAAGTTCTAATCTTGGCTATATTAATTTTCTTCTTTGAGCTAGTTAAAACAGAGAGATACGTTGATCTTCTAGGGTGGGGTTGATGACCTTCTTATAATAACTTAAATTTCTTTTAGCTGCTAAATCTTTCTCACACCACATTTTTTCTTTGAACTTAGAAGTAACAATATTTTTAATGTTATTAATGTTTTGCAAAGCATCATTCTCGTTGATCTCCCAAAGGTTTAACCAAGCCTTCGTTTCTTTATACCAACCCCGCTTTAGCGTTAGGTGGTTTTCGCTGGAATTTAAAGCTAGCTTAGGAAGTCTATAATCTCCTATGTTATTGAGTTTGTGCTTGTACAACAGAAGCCTAGTCATAGCTAGGCTCTCGATAGGGAAAGACCTATTTCTATAAGAAGAATAGGATAGGGTGTATTGCTTTTATAGATAGGCTCTCGATAGGGGAAAGACCTATTTCTATGAGAAGAATAGGATAGGGTGTATTGCTTTTAATTTTCAAGTTATACTTTATAAAATGCTTCTGGATTTGTTCAATCTTTCTCCAGGATTCTCTAGTGATGCTGCAACCCGAGGCCTCGCATCCAATTAAAAGATAAGTAAAGATATATTATAATTAAATATTAGATTTATTAAAATATTTTTTATATTTAATTTTTAATAATTATTTACATAATCTAAAAATAAAAATTAATTATTAAATTAATAAGAAATATTTAAATAATAATACATTATAATTTATATATAATTAAATCACTTTCAATAATTAATATAAAATTTAAACTCAACTTTAAAATTAAAATTTAAGAGTCAAAGTTAACTTATATAAATGTATATGGGATCATATTTAATACAGATAGATTCAACAAGGTATCAATTAGAAAATAGGTTTATATTTAATTTCTTAATAATATATTTAAAAATAATACTTTTATGATGATGATGATGATTAATGTCCGTTGAGACCAAACATTGGTCTATCAGATCTAAAGAAACAAATTATTTATTTTGATTTAAGATTTTGTTCCTATGCTCAAAAAGCTTGGAGAGAAGCTTCCCGAGCTCACTATAATTTTGACATTGTAAAAGGCTAGAAAGGTCAGTATTGTAACAAAAATTATGAAACTGAAATCTAATGTAGTTGTATGCGGGACGCTCTAAGAGAAAGTAATTTCTATTCTCACATAGATAACAGATTATATTTAATAATCATTTATGTAATTTAATAATAAAATTAACTATTAAATTAATAAGTCCGCATGGGGTAGCTCAAGTGGCAATGGCCATGGAAATGAAGTCTCACCGAACCGGAGATCTTGGGTTCGATTCTTGTGCTACCCTCCCTGGAAATGGGGTGAATAACGGACATGTAAAAACTTGAAAATGAGAAGGTCCCACCTAAGCTTACAAAAAAAAAACTATTAAATTAATAAAAAATTATTTCAAAACATAAGATATTATAATATATGTAATCAAATCAATTTCCATAATTAATACAAAATTTAAATTTAAGAGTCAAACGAACTTAGAAATAATTTTCTTTGTGATTAACACTTCAACTACCCTCCATGGTCCATGCCAATATTATGAAATTTCGTTTTTTCAAACACGTTTCCCAAAAATTCTATTTCTTTTAAGACTACTCTTACCTGACCGATATCATAATATCATAATATTATAAACCATAATAATGTTTATCAATCAATTTTAACAAGCATTATCTAGATGGGGCATATGGCATCTCGGCACCTTTTAAGCAACAAGTCATGGCTGCACTTTGCTGCTGTTTGAAAATGTACGTAGTGGGTCCCATGTGATGCGCACCATGATGAACCATTGCGCAGAGTTTAGAAGAATATTCGCATGTTGTGCCATTTCTGTGGGGACAAAGTTGGGGAGTTGTTCATGGGTAACTCTCCGGTTCGTAAGATTCTGTGAAAGGTAGTGAATTTAAATTTACTTTGACGTTCTTTCGCAGTAGTAGTTGGATTAGCTTGTACGAGTTATAGTGATGGATCCCAAGCTCGGTCAAGTAAAATCGAGCAGGGCCAGATTTTTTATTTTTTTTTAATTGGAATGGGCCATCGGACACCGCTGTGACGGTGCGGATAAATAATATAAAATTGGCATTGGAAGTTGAGAAGTCTTAATCCGATTTTTAAATTGTAATTGGCCATTGAAAAACGCAATGAAAAGTATGCTATAAAAAGGAGGGAAAAGGGAAAGGTCGTTGGCCACTGAAGTTGAGAAGTCTTTAGCATTGAGAATTCCATGGCTTCAGCAGAGGTAGAGAATGTGAGTGGTGTTCTCAAGGTGTATGGAGATGGCACAATTTTTCGTTTGGAGGATCCCCGGATGTTCGTCGAGGCTTCTCTGCAAGGAGAAGGTGGTGTTGCCAGCAAAGATGTTGCGTTGAACGAGAAGCTGGGATTGTGGGTTCGACTCTACTTGCCCTCTTCCCACCTCCAGCAACAAACAGAAAATCGCCGCCTACCGGTAATCGTCTATTTCCACGGCGGCGGCTTCTGCCTCGCCTCTCCTGCCCTGCCAGATTTTCACAACTTTACTCTCAAGTTGGCGGCGTCTGTGGGCGCAATCGTGGTGTCTGTGGCTTATAGATTGGCTCCGGAGCACCGTCTCCCCGCCGCCTACGACGACTGCATCACGGCACTCCAGTGGGTGAGCTCCCACGCGGTGGACGGAGGGGACTTCGAACACGATCCGTGGCTCGAATCCCACGCGGACTTTTCTCAGGTTTATCTGCTGGGAGACAGCGCGGGTGCCAACATCGCACATCATGTGGTTTCGCGATGTGGCGGTGTTGAAGCGTGGAGTCCAATGAGAGTAAGGGGGGCAATTTTCGTGGAGCCTTACTTTGGCGCCGAGAAACGCACACGATCGGAGAGCGAGTGCCCACCCGATGCGTTTCTGACTCAGGAGCTGAGCGACGCGTGCTGGCGGGTTTCGCTCCCTGTTGGTAGTAACAGGGATCATCCATTCAGCAACCCTTGGAGCGACGAAGCGCCTAAGCTGGAAGATGTGCCATTGCCCCCCTTGTTGGTTGCCATCGGTGGCAGAGATATGCTGAGAGACCGCGGCCTTGATTATTGTGAGTCGTTGAAGCAGTGCGGTAAGAGCGTGGAGGTTATGGTGTTGGAGGAAGAAGGGCACGGTTTCTACGCTCTCAAACCGCACTGTCCCGCTTCTCAACGCCTCATGGAACGGATCTCCCGTTTCATGTCGTCCTCTCCTTTAGAGTCCGCTATTCATATCAACGACGTTGCCTCATAGATCGAGAGTACAAAATTCAATAATAAGACTTTTTTACTTTCAGTGTTCGCCTTGTAGTTAAGTAGATTATTGATCCGCTCAGAGTGTTTCAGTCGGCTAGATTTGTATCTATAGATAGGAGTGTGAGCTATGCTTTTTTTAAAACTAAATGGTAATATTCTTGCACGGATTTTCAGAATATTCTAAAATCCGGTAGTGGAAGGATTGTTTTGATGGTTAAGGTAAAGATCAATATATTGTAGATCTGATGATCAAGAGAAGGGTAAATTATTTCACTCAAACTGTGGTATTTATTTATAATTTATTTGTTGTAATAGTTTTCTATCTTAGGTTTATGGTTATAAATTTTATTATTATACATTGATTTAGATTAATGTTAACTTTATATTTATTAAGTTTTAAGAGATCAAATCTCTTGAATTGCAAATCTCTTTTTTAGTGAAAATATATTTGATAGATCAAAGTGTAATTATTAATTACGATTATAATTATTTATTTAATTTAATTTATTTTTTATATAATTTGAGTGAGTCAAAAAGTTTTAATTAATTATTACATATATTTTTTTGTACTTCATTTTTGAGTCTTTCTATTTCTTTTTTCAAGAGGTAGATTGTACATGCAAGTTCAAAAAAGAACCAAATGATCTCAACCTGTCTAAAGGGAAACCAAGTCTCTTGACCATTTGGTGAAGTCGTACCCTGAACAAAATTTAAAAGTTCTAATCAAATCAAGTAATGCTAAAAACGTTGAAATATCATGTTGACCTCTACCACTAGCTTGACAATGCCCAAAGACTGCTAACTAAAGATAAAAAGCACTAATCATCACATGACTCAACTCAGGCTCAATCCTTTGTTGGGTTGACAGGGGAAAACATGGGATGTGAGTTTCAATTCTTGCGAGTTTCCCAATCACTTTATTCATGTCAAACTTCACCTGTTGTATGTCTTGAGAGAGCAAGGTCAACTGCCCTTGTGTTTACAAGAGATCTTCAGGTGCCAGTTCCATAAATTTGACCATCAGCGTCTTCAATCTCTAGTATAGAAGCAATGTCTGAGTGTGTAGGTTCCTTCTCCTTATCGTTTGTCTCGGGTTTCCCTAGTCTCTCTCTAACTTTGTCGTGCTTGGTTCTGGTCCAAAATTGAACATTTCCTCCCACTCTTCTAGTCTAGAGCTAGCTAGGGTCGAGGACAAGGCTTTGCATAATGAAATTGCCTCCACTTTTGTTAACCTCTACGACATCTCCCTCTGCGAGCTCGACTCTAACCGCCACTTGAATATCCATTGTTCGATTCCCTTCCTCGGTTGGGTGTGGTGATATTATGTTGCCTTAGACCCAGGTGAACCATATTCTTCTTTATTCAACAGTTCCCTGTATCCTCCAAGTTATGACTTGAGGATTGACCCCCAAACCCTATGCCCCAGCTAGAGTTCTTGGAATTATCTTCAGCAAGTGCTAATCCTATAAACATTATGTTAGCACGACAATAAATGGAAAATATTGAGAACATGAAACCTTCTCAGATATGAGATCTCATTAACCAAATATTTTCTCCAAGTTAGTCCACATACAGTGTCAGGTAAGCGTGCAATTTTTTGTTTGTTGTTGGAGGTGGGAAGAGGCCAAATCCTTCTGCCTTGTGGTAGATCCTAGCCATTGCGTGGTTCCCATAATCCAACTCTCCAGCTTGAAAGCAGACCATGACTAAATAATTCTCCCGGCCATGAAACCCCATCCTCCCTATTAAAAGCATCCTAGATTCGACCCATCGAGCATGGAATGAGACCACAATTCCAAATGGGAGTCTTTCTCCAAAATTAATAAACTATTGGCTTTTTTTGATTCCTGAGAAGGTTGAAAGGACATTCACGTCAGCGTAAAGCAATATTATTAATTTAAAATCCATAAAATAATAGTTTTGGGCAGACATTAATTGACTCGTGTGAGTGTGATAGTAAAGTTTTGTAAATTTGAGAAAATGAAGATTCATGCCATCACAAAGTTGTGGACCCTGGCCCCTCATAGAAAAGACCATGGCAATTCAATATTTTTATATTCGTAGTTTAGGACGATTCAACATTTTTATCCTTTGGCGGCTTCGTTTAGGACAACATAGTTTCACACACAAGTTTCATCAGTCCATTGGTGTTAAGTTAAAGGTAACTTAGTAGCTTGCAGGTAATTTGTTTTGCTCCCATTTATGGATGTATTATAAGGAGATCTAACAAATTCAGAGAGCTGATCTGGGCAATTTATGTCACTAGCTTCCAATTACATGATGTTTACAATAATTGTTCATCTGAATAGTAGCTTCCAACTATATGACGTTTACAATATTTGTTCATTATAATACCATTACATTTTCTTAATAAAAATTATGGAAATTGAGTATCTCATCCAACGAACTTAGCGCTATAAGTCATTTACAAATGACTTATATATACACAGTAATTAGAATCTTATCTTTCTTTTTTAAGAAAATATAAATCTAAGAAACATATCTTTCTTTTTTAAGAAAATATAAATCTAAGAAACAATAGGAAGTAGTACTTGTTATATTTGTTTTTGGTAGATAGAGAGATGGTTATTTTTTTTAATGAAACACAAGGTTATAATCTTATGTTTTAGTTTTGGTTACAAATTTCATAATGTATATTTCTCTTTTTCTTTTATTTAAGTGAGATATCTTATTTTTGATATATAAGTGTGATGTTTTAATTTTGATATATGGAATATATAATAGGTAAAAATCACTTGTTATTGTGTGAATTGTCTTATATGATAAGGATCAAGTTAAGTGCATTAAGATAGGATGATTCGATATTGTAAATATAAAAAATACTTTGTATATTTATTTTTAATGTGGAGTTCAAAACTGAGGGTTGACTAGTGGATGTATAAGATTTCAAGTGAGGGAGTTATATTTACAAAATGATGGGTATATTTATGATGAGAGGTCCATGGCTATGTAAAAAACATGTAAAAATGAAAATCTATAATAATATTATATCCAAGTTATAATGATTATTTGAGGAAGCAATAAAGGGGTTATAATACAATAATAATGGGAGAGAAAATGAGGTTGTTGCTTGATTTGGAATTTGTCAATGTCTTTTCAAAGTACCACCCTTTCTTTCCCATGCTTTCTTAAAGCTTTCCCGTCATTTTTTGACTTATGAAAAAGAGCTTATTACAAGTGTTTGTGGTTTCCTTGGGAAGTGAAGGAGATCTCATGCAAGAAAATACCTTCCATTTCCTTTCCCATGCATTTAAGTATATTTTACCATCATGGAAATTAAGTTTCCATGGGAAGGCATGGAATAGAAGCAACTTATCATTTTATATGGATATATCTCCTTGGTTTTTCATGGATGTTATGATTGGAAAAGTTAAGTGTTTCCCATTTATTGTTTAATGGCTAGTAAGAGTCCATAGAGGATGGGGATGTTTTTATTGAAAATGTGGAAGAAAAGAGAATGGTTGGAGAGGAACACCATCCCATGTTATCATGAAAAGGTAGACAACAATTGAAGCTCTTTCTGCATACATTAAAGAACCCTAGAGGGGAAGAGTGCTTTAAGGGATTTTTAAGTAGAGAAGGAGTGCATATTCTTTATGTTGTGCTCTGTAGTGTGTGGAAGAATGTCATGGTTGGTCTATTGGTTGGAAAAATGCTTGGATATCTATGTAGTGAATAAGGGGCTTGTGATGAGACTAATGGGTTGGATTGAGTGATTTTAAAGCTTTTTAGGAGGTTCCTTCACCTTGGTGGTGTCATGTTCTAGCTTTGGGGTGGAATCCTTTGTTGGCTTTTAAGACTAGATGGAAAATCACCCCTCAACAATCAATTTGGTGGACATTGTTTCATTTGCATATAAATATGCATGTTATTTTTTCTTGTATAATTTTTTCTATATTTCATATGCATTGATTTTAATGGATAATGAAAGAATTCAAACTATGTGGTGGGCTCCAGTATTGTAGCAAGAATGCTACAACTCCTGGAGCTTCCTTCTCTAATTTTATCAACCCGGTAGTTCGTAACAAACTTGGAAGCGACGGTGCTGTATGCACAAGTACTAGCTCTTATCGCAGCTGTCACCTGGTCAGCTGGCACAAGTCCGCTAGGGCTCAAGCCAACTTCTATATGTTCTCAGAAGAAGCTTTTTAAGTGATGAACAAAATCTATCTCAAAGGAAATTAACCTACTTTGCAAGAATGAACTGAAAGCCAACAAAGCATGGAAACCCTAGTAAACCCTAATCTGACTAGCTTAATCCTTTTGATGCAATGGTGGGAATGCAACTTCTAGAAATGATGTCATTACTTCTAGTGAGAGGAGATGCATGAGTTTAAACTACTGTCATCTGAAGAGAACATGTTTTTGTATTTTTTCTCAAATGGTTGGAGTTATTATGATTGTGCTTCTTACTGGGTCTTGACTGTGTAGGGGTAGTTCAAAGGGGAGGAAGGCTTGGGAAAGGTCAGGAGGACTCTGAGAGGTTCCAGGGGATCCCTAACATCATTCCACAGAAGTTCACAATGTTCAGGTGCTTGGCAACCATGTTTGTAGGCTTCTACAAGATGTCTGCAGGGGATCCTACAGGAAGCTCGGGATTTCTACAGGAAGTCTACTAACTTCTATAGGATGTTCTGCAGTCGGAGTTTTGGGTGATGGAGGAGTGAATGAGCTGTATGGGTGGATAGGTAGGATGAAAGAGGAGCTTGTGATGGCCTATGGACAAAGAAATGATATGGAGAAGGGGTGTGTCAAGCTGGTTGGTCGATAGAAGGGTAGAGGCAAATGGAAGGCCGAAAAGATGAGGCAACGTGGATAATAGAAGAGTTGGTGGCCAAATGATCTAACTGCGAGGTAAGGGGATGGCTTAGGGATGACTGAGGAGGATAAGGAAGTGTTGAAGTGGTGTTGCGCAGTGTAAATGAAACAAATCACCTCTGTCTTGCACAAAACCGAGAATTCTTCATCCTATTCTATCTGTTTTATTAAAAATCAAAGAACAACGATGTAAGTTAAGAGAGAAATCGTGCATGGAGCTGAAACAAGGGGTTATTGCTCAAGATCTAACTGCATGGATACTTCTACCAATGGAAATATGACTTTAAAGCTTGCATGAACATATAAGACTGTGTTTTTTGGTGGTTGGCACGGTCTACACCCCCAATCTCTAAACAGAGGTGGCAGTGAGTGCACGATCAACCTTTTCTTGGAGCTCTGATGAATTCTAATCCTCCTACTCTAATCTAAGCTGCTGAAAGCACTTTATCCAGAAACTAATCCTACTTAATCACATCAAGAAAATTGAATCAGCAGACTGTGTTTTCCAAATGCATGTCAAGGCAAAGAAATGAAATGCTGAAAGGAAAGACAAGTAACAATACAAAGAAAAGGAGGTCTATTACTCTCAGGTTGGGCCCTAACCTAAGAGCTATAGCTCCTCTAAGAACTCAGAATTGAATCCAAATCTGCCTGCCTTTTATTAAAAGATCATAATCATGAGTCTAACAACATGCCAAAATTGGCTTACAAAGAGAAAAAACAGAGCTACAGCTCGTGATTCAAAATCTACAACAAAGGTTCAAGAGTCCTTATCGAAGGCTACAGCCTCAATATTTATACATGATGAGGGCCAAGCTGGCCTCCTCAATTAGTGGGGCTTGGCTGTCCAACTAAAAGTAAACTGTTGTTCCTGTAGAATCCGTTGGTTGCCTTCTAGCTCGGTGGTGATAGCTGTTGGAGCTCGGAGTTGGGGTGGAGATCACGAGGAAGGTCATTCAAGGCTGTGGACAACCTCCCTATAAACCCGCAATGCCACCTTGGTTGTCTCCTTGTCTCCATCTGCGTGGTCTTTGCTCCATTTAATGTCAAAAAACCTGAAATCATCATGTATTAGCCACATAGGCATAATGACTGCCCTTCTTCCTACAAATAACACGAATATACTAAGAAATGATGCATAAGTGATAAAAAATGAAGGGTTGAGCAAGGTAAGTAGGCCAAATGAGCCCAAATTATTACCAAAAATTGGGGCTCATCATCACCCCCCAGCTAAAATATTTGCTCATCCTTGAGCAACTAGTCCAACTCTTCATCCTTCATTGCCTTTACTGCTACCCTTACATACCAAGCCTCTGTAGTAGTGTCCTCCTTGCTGATATGAAATCCAGCCCTTCTGTTTACCTCTTCCCACTGTTCATTATCATCTTTCTTAGTGCTGCCTTCCATCAATCCTAGCAGCAGTGGTGGGCTGAGTTTAAGGCCAATCCAACTGGCCTGGAGGTTTTGCATGGATTTCTTATAGAGGGCTACCCGTACCAGAGCTTCCCTCATCCGAGTTGGGGTATGGTACTCTCGGATTTTCAGACTGTGTGCCAATGTATTCCATCTGCGTGTGCATGTTTGGACAGCGTTGTCTCCTAACAGTCTCTCCATGTCCTCAAAATGAGCTATGGCTTGGGCCTGTTGATCCATATATCTTAATGAAGCTTGAGGGTCAGTGGACAAATGTTGGTGTGCCGAGATTAGTGCAACTGGATCCCCTGGTCCAGGTCTGATGAGCAATGGCTCGTTCAGCTCTCGGTTCATGATTGCTTTGGCTTCTGCTGCTCTTTTGTCCTCATGGTTCAGCCATGAGGCAAATGCCATTAATTGCATATCTCCCAAGGCCGTATTGGGATCCCATGAAACTACATTAGGCAGGGCCAGATTATGGAGGTAGAACTCCGCTAATTTGGCCCTATCCTCTGATGAGCTAGTACTGCAAACTTCAGTGAATTGCTGCGGGTCTTGGAGCTGAGAGATACCTCTTTGCGCTAAGGTATTGATTTGGAATTGCAGCCATTGGTCTTTCAAGTACAAGCCATAGGATTTGGTCGGCTGCCTGCATTGGATAACATCCATGGCCCAGCTGGCCATGCAGGCCAATTGTGCTTCTTTCTGTTGCAGTTGTTCTCTGAGAGCTTGCACCTCAATTTGTGCTTGCTGTTCTGCTTCCTGTAGAAGTGTGGTTGGCTCCCCAAGACCGGTGTTCAGTTCCTTTTTGCCTTGCTGTTCCTCTGTGGTGTCCTTGGAGGATGTACCTGTCCCTGCCCTCAGCTCCTATAGCTGCAATCTCAGCTTCTGGTTTTCTTCCTGTAGGAACACGCGTTGGCAATTTGCCACGTGTTTAGCCATGGAAAATTCACTTCTGGCCTCCTTGAGCTGCTCCTGTAAGGGACCTATGTCTGCCACACCCTTTGACTTGGCTATTTTCATCCACGTGTGTGTACGGACTCTTTCTTCCTCTAATGCAAAAAACAGTGGCACAGTAAATTTCTGAGGTATAATTTTGCCAGCCTCTAAAAAGTTGTAATATGAACTCAGACTTGGCTGAGGGCTGGGCTCTGGTATATGCTCTTTCTCCACTTCCTTTGGTGGCTCTACTTCACCCTCCCTTGGTGGTGATAAGGGTGCTTCTCCTTCCATTCTCTCAGTTTCTTTAAGCCTGGCTAAGGTTTCCTGTAGAGCATCTTCAGCATCCTGTAGCCGAGATTTTTCAGTCAATTGGTCTAACTTTCCTTGCCACGTAGTTTTCTTCAAGCTCCCCCTCTCATAGGTGATTGATATCCTCGAGGGGGACCTTTCCTTGGGCGAAGTAGGGGCATCTTCAATGATGATCGGGCTGCTGGACGGAGGCTGTGGCTTGCCCGTCTTTATTCTCACACTTCTTCGAGCTTTAAAATATAGAGGGGTCTCCCTCTTTCTCTTCTCCTTTGGCTTAGGAGGTGTGCTGAGGGCGGCCAGCACAGCTGCTGCCTCCCTTTCACGAATGTCAGCTTTCTTCTCCTTGGGTTTCACTTTTTCGGGGCTTCCTGTAGAAGACCCTGTTTTAGTCAATTTCGGGCTTCTTGTAGAAGACCCTTGTTCAGTTAATTTCGGGCTTCCTGTAGAAGCCGGTTTCGGCTTTCCTATAGAAACAGGTGTCACCGCCTTGGTTTGCTTTGCTGCATGAGTTTTTCTTTTTGACTTGGTTGCGGTCGTTGTCGAGGCACTTTTGCTGATGTGGACCTTCTCAGCCTTGTCCACTCTGCCTTGCAACCTTTTCTCTCTTGCTGTCAATATGGGTGTGTCATCTTTCTCTTTGGCACCCTTTGTCTCTCATTTCTTCTCTTGCTTTTTCTTCTGCTCCGTGGTCGTGGTCTTCTAGCCTGTTTCTTTCTTTCCTGCGGGCACTGACTCTTTCTCCTCACTGTTAGATGAACCGAGCTCTTCGGTCAGGATCTTTATATCCCCATCCTTTGTCAAATTTCTGAAGGCTTCCCATGAGAGAGGAACCTTGTATGTGTGGAGCGCATCCTCCACGAGGAGTTTGATCAGTCCATGGTGGGCTACCTGGTCTGGTGTGCCTTCTTTCAACTTGGTGGCACACTCAATCAGAGACTGTAATAGAAAGTAGGGGAGACTGAGCTTGTTTTCTACAGGTAGATCCATCTGGTGCCTTAATTCAGTGAGTAACCGAAAGTGGTACCCGTATACAATGCTAAAACGGCCTTCGCAGGTGATGTACTTCATAATTTGCAGGCTAACTTCATTCCACGGTGGCAGTAAACTGGTTCTACGAACCCCATTTTTGTCTTCTGAGAATTCCTCCTCTGGTGGAAAGAATTCTTTCTTAGCCTGTTGGCCCAATTTCCTTTCTTCTTTATCCCATGGTAATCCCATTGGGAGCTCCGTAACTCGGCTGATGAATTGTGGGGTGAGTTTGAGGCTTAAACCCCTGAAGTTAACGATGGCTAATGTTTTAGATTTCGGCCTCAGAGCTTGCAAAAACTCTTCTGCCACTTCGTCGTCATAGCCCTGCAATTTGTCACAGAAGGATATCCATTGCGCTCGTGTGAAGAGCTCCACCACCTCAGGATTTTCTCTTAACTTCGTTGAATCAGTGGGTTCCCTTCTGATGAACCCACCCGGCATGGTGAAAAACTACTGCGTTAGCTGGAGGTGGCGAATGCGGAAGAAATTTGGCCTACTGGGACAGAGCGTAGAATTACGCTTCTGTCATGCATATAATCCACGAAGATTATCTCCTGAGGACCTTAACACAGCTTAATTACACTGACATCCTGTAGGACGACAGTTCATGCACGGCAGACAACATTTGCAACAATTTTCTATGACCAGACTGTAGACGACGATTCTGCCACCCTCAAAAACCAATTGCATGGAGAGTTCAAGCTTACCTTTTTAATCCACCACCTTTTGACGTGAGGAACCCGACTTCCTGTAGAAACAGCTTCCCTGTAGGAGCAGCGTGCGATTTCTGGGGGATACTGCAGTGGGTCTGCACTCTTGGTGTTGCTTCACAGGCGTTCTGATGGCCAAAGACTCGGAGTATCGAGCTGCAGAGGGATCCGGATGATCACTCGAGTCTCAAACGGTGAATGATAAATGCATGGGGTGGCAATCTAGCCAATTAGATTTGAATCGGCGGAATCCGTGGCGCGGGGGTGAGCTGTCCTTGCCGGACCGTTGGACGACGTCATCCCATCATTTGCCTGCGAGTTCCCTTACTGCCGCATCATTCCCCGCAGATCCGCCGCCGTCTCTTCTGTTAAACTCGTTTTTTTCGACGGGATTGCTCTCACGTGTGTACTGCCCGTTTCTTTTGCCACGACCGCCACCCAAACATCCGACTAGACCATTAACTGATCGACGTGGCCAGTCGAATGGCCATACAACCACTCAACCCATTCACTTCACACTTGCAAACATTTTCAAAGTAAAATTCATGCAATTCGACGGAAGAAAGGGTCGAGACACTTACCTGTGCGGCCGCAATGCGATTTTTCGGTTCTTGGACGATGATGAGTGGATTTATTTGCTGCTGGTGGATTTGCACAGGCCCGGAGGTTCATATTCACAGGCCGCTGACGATGGATTTGATGCTTCGGCTGCATGCGCCCGCGTTTTCATTGTATATGGCAAGCGCTGTGAATGGTGTGCACTCTAGCGGGCTTAACTGTTACGGGACTCCTGCAGGATGTCCTGTAACAGTTTTTCCTCCTCGGGTGCATGCTGCACGATGAAGGCAATGGCCCCACGATCACACTCACAGAGCTCATGGATGGCTGGGATGGATATGGTATGACATCTCAGTGTTTTTCCATCTCAAAAAATTGCTTTTCTCTTGATAACTCAATGATCTGCTTTGATGGTGCAGGTAACTTCATTGCATGTCGACAGGGATGGTAGAAAGAGGTGACAACAGTGTATAAGGGTGACAACAGTAGCTTGCATGCGTCCAAACCGATCCTTGGTCGTTAGATCTCCTCATAAAATGAATTCTGGGCCGTCCCGAACTTCTACAGGAAGTTTCCTGTAGAAATACAGAACTTCCTGTAGAAAGTTTGCGTTTCCTGTAGAAAGTCTGCACCTTCCTGTAGAAAGTCTGCATCTTCCTATAGAAGACTCAAGCCGTGATGAAATTGTGCACATACCTTGGAGAAAATGAGTATTCTTGGAGGAGGTGTTGGTGAGGTCTCCTGGCAGCATGATAAGGATCTTTGGCTTTGCGTTAAAAGACCTCCTCTCCTTCATAGAACACCTGCAACCTGCATGCATTTTCACATTATAAACTTGCCGTCCTCGCCTTTTTTGCTTATTGTTTTTTTTCTTTTTTTTTTCTCTTTTTGTTTTTTTGAAAGATAACAAGGGCGCCTCAATGAGGTTTTCACCCTTGCCATCTGCCTTAAGCGCCTCAGAGAGGTTTTCACTCAAGGATCTTTTTTAAATCTCTTTTTTTTTTTTTTTTTTTGAAAGACAATAGGGGCGCCTCAATGAGGTTTTCACCCCTACCACCTACCTTGGGAGCCTCAGAAAGGTTTTCACCCAAGGATCTTTATTATTATTTATTTATTTATTTATTTATTTTGATCTTTCAGGGTATGCCCAAAGCAGAGGCAGAACCCTTCTCTATGACCAACACTGACTTCTCCATAGTTTTGATGAACTCTTGCCTGGAGAGAGGTTTCCTGTAGATCTTCAATCGATGCCCATTGACAAGCATGGGGATGGCTTCCTCATCAATGGTCCGAATAAGAACAGATCCATTGTCATGACATTTTTCCACTGCATATGGTCCCAGCCATCTGGTTCTCAGCTTCCCCTTGAAATCTTTGTACCTGGAGTCATACAACAATGCCCAATCTCCTGGCTGGAATTGCTTGTCATTGAGGTGTTGGTCATGCCACACCTTTCTCTGAAGTTGAACCACTTCCGAGTGAAGGAGGGCCTGCATTCGGTGCTCGTCCAGTCCATTCAGCTGCAATAACCTTTCTTGTTGTGCATGGCTGAGATCTAGGTCCAGCTGAGCTGCCATCCTCAAAGTGTTGTATTCAAATTCAATGGACAGCAAAGCTTTCTTCCCATAGACCAGCTCATAAGGTGTGAAGCCGGTGGTGGTCTTCCAGGTGGTGTTGTAAGCCCATGTGGCCTCAATCAGGCGATCCGCCCAATCTTTCCTACTGCTGCTCACCACCTTAGTCAAAATCCCTTCCAATGCTCTGTTGGTGACTTCCACTTGCCCATTTTCCTATGGATGATAGGGGGTGGAAGTCCTATGCTTGATTTTGTGATGAGCTAGTAGGTCTTCAATTAGGTTGGATGTGAACTGGCTCCCTTGATCGGTGACCAACTCTCTTGGGTAGCCAAACTTGTAGAAGATGTTTTCTCTTAAGAACTCGGCCACCTTCTCTTCTATTGCTGCTTTGATTGCTTTAGTCTCTGCCCACTTTGTCAGGTAGTTAGTGCACACAATGATGTAAGACCTTTGCCTCGAAGGAGGGTTGATTGGACCCACAAAATCCATACCCCACTTCTCAAATGGCTCAAGAGTCACTTGAGGTTGGAGAGGCATCTCATCCCTTTGAGTCGGTTTCCCCATTCTTTGGCATTGGTCACATCGACCGATATATATTCTGACATCATAGTAGCCCGCCTGCAGAATTTTGAAGGCAGTCCTCTTTGCTGCAAAATGTCCTCCACAAGGCCCATCATGATAGGTGAGGAGGATATCAAAGACTTCTTCCTCCCTTACACAACGCCTTAAGATCTGATCAGGGCGAAGCTTGAACAGATTGCCCCCGATCCAAGTAAATGAGGCACTTTTTCTGATGATTCTGCTCTTCTCTCTTGAAGATAGGTGCGGAGGGAACTGTGCTGAAACAACGTAGTTTGCTGTATCAGCAAACCATGGAGAGAGTACTGAGATAGCAAACAGATGTTCATTGGGCATCTGGTCATCCACTGTTCCATCCTCATCTGCAGACAAATCCAATCTAGATAAAAAGTCAGCAACAACATTTTCTTTACCTGGTTTGTCAACAATGGTCAAATCAAACTGCTGCAACAAAAGTAACCATCTAATAATACGAGCATTCACATCTGGTTTATTCATTAAATATCTAATTACAGCATGATCTGTATGTACAAAGGTTTGATAGCCAGTAATATAATGTCGGAACTTGTTCAGTGCATGGACCACAGCCAAGAATTCTTTCTCGGTTACAGTGTAATTCAGTTCGGCTTTGGACAAGTTTTTGCTAACAAAGTAAATGGCATATGGAAGTTTTTGTTCAACTTGTCCTAAAGCTGCCCCTATGGCTTTGTTCGAGGCATCAGTGTGGATGTGGAAAGGTAGGACCCAGTTTGGACCTCTCAAGATTGGGGCTAACACCAACTTGTCCTTTAATTCATTCAACGCCCTCTGACAATCGTCAGTCCATTTAAACTCCACATCTTTTGCCAACAGGCCAAACAATGGTGAGGCTAGCTTGCTGAAGTCTTTAATGAATCTCCTGTAATACCTTGCTAATCCTAAGAAACTCCGAACATCCCTTACCTTTTGGGGAGGTGAAACCTTCTTGATGAGAGCAATTTTGTTAGGATCCACTTGTAACCCTTGGCAAGAAATGGTATGGCCTAGCACGGTCCCTTCAGTCATCAGGAATTCACATTTTTTAGGACTAAGGGACAGGTTCATCTCAATGCATTTGGTTAGGACCTTTCCCAGATTGGACAATGCTTCCTGGAAGTTGGACCCATAAGGAGTGAAGTAATCCATATAGATTTCCACCGCATCATGGACCAGCTCCGAGAAGATGCTCAAGACAGCTCTCTGGAAGGTAGCAGGAGCATTGCATAGCCCAAAGGGAAGAACTCGGTAGGCAAAGGTACCCCAAGGACAAGTGAAGGTGGTCTTGTCTTGGTCTTCCGGGCTGATTTGGATTTGGTTGTACCCGCTAAACCCGTCCAGGAAAGAGAAGAACTTCTTTCCTGCCAGTCCATCCAACACTTGATCTATGAAAGGTAGAGGGAAATGGTCTTTCTTGGTAGCTTTGTTCAGTTCTCGGTAGTCCACACAGATTCTCCATTTCCCATTTTTCTTGGGAACCAACACCAGAGGGGACACCCATTCACTATCTGAGATGGGGTAAATGAATCCAGCATCCAGCAGTTTTTGCAATTCTTCCTTGACAATGTCCTTAAGGGCTGGATTCATTCTCCTCTGAGGTTGCCTAACCGGCTTACAATCCTCTTTGATGTATATGTGATGGGTACAGACCGAGGGATGGACTCCTTTCATCTTCTTATAGCTCCAAGCAAAAGCATCTAGATGGCTGGCCAACAGGCTACACAGCTCCTTTTCCTGGGAAGGAGATAGGGAGGAGCTGATCTTTAACGTTCTCTCAGGGCTGAACTCCACATTCTTGACTCTAGGAGTGACAGGGTTGGTGGCACAAAGGTCCACTAAGGTGCTGGCTTGGGCGTCCTCCACCAATTTCTCTAAGGATAGTGCACTGGAAGGTGGATTCTGGATCAAAGTCTCAATCAAGTCATCCTTGGTTGGGGGGTCTCTTCTAGTGGTATCTAGGGTGCACAAAGGTGCTGAGTACACCTCATCCTCTTCTCCTTCCTCCAACCACAGTGGTAAGTCATGCTCTAAGGAGGGTTGGGCAGGAGGGTATAGGACTAGCTGCTTGGACATAGGACCGTTTTTGATGGTCATGTTTCCTGCACGGCAACTTATGTAAGCAGCTGCAGTGGCTAACCAAGGCCTTCCCAAAATAAGAGGATATCCAGTAAGCTTTGCCTTGGGTTGCAGAACCAAGAAATCTGCAGGGTATTCCAAGAGTCGACAGAGACCAAGACATCCTCCACAATCCCTTCGAGAGTCACAGTGGAGCGATCTGCTAGTTGCAGGACTGTCGAGGTCTTCCTCAAGGAACCCTGAAGATTGAGTTTGAGCATGGTATCCCTGGTCATCACATTAATGGCAGCCCCCAAATCAATCAAGGTGTGAGGCATGATGGTGCCATTGATGTGGACTTCTACTACAGGACTCCCAGGATCTAGATACTTTGGGTAGATGACTTGTCCTAACATAAGGTCAGACAGTTGTCCTAAGACATTGATGGTTGAAGCATCTCTCTTTCGCCTGCCTGGGTGTTTGAAACACCTTTCCTTAACCAGTTTGTTGTATATTGGCACATCCTTGATGGCTTGAAGAAGTGGTATTTTCACACACAACTGCTTGAGCTCTCCCAGAAGCTCATCCTCCTCTGGGTTGGGTTGTGTGGTGGCTGTTAGTCTTTCAGGAAAGGGTGGAATAGCCTTTGGTTCACTTTCCTGTTTGTCCTCCTCGTCCTCTGGGGGAGGAGGTTGGCGATCCGGAAGAGTCTTTCCAGATCGAAGATTGATCTCCTGGATCTCCACAGCATAGGTAGGGCATGATGTTTCCCCAATGTATACTTGTTGGGCCTGTCTATTGTTGGGGTTCGGGTTCGGTTGAGCAGGCATTTGAGGTTGCCTTGGAGGAGCAGGAAGTAATGGTTGAGGTTGAACTGGTGGTGGAGGCAAAATGGCGGGAGGAGTGTTGTACTGGGGCCTCCACCCCAACTGAGGTGCATTCCACTGAGGCTGTGGCTGGGCATGTGAATGATATGAATGCGTAGTGGGTTGAGTAGGGTACTGAGGTGGATAAGACCATGGAGGAGGCATAGACCAGGAAGGATGAGCAGGGGGACCCCAGGAAGGCATATGAGTCGATTGGTTGGGGCTGTAATAAGCTTGAGGTGCCCCTTGCATCCCCTGCTGGTAAGGTCTAGGTCCTTGTCGCCTCCTTTGGTTGAGGAAATAGAGAGGTTCAGTGGGAGCTTCTGTCCCTTGGTACATAGCTTTAAGCCCAGGTAAGGTTGGACATTGATTTGTGGGATGGTCCTCCTCACAAACGAAGCACACTTCAACCGAATGCAATGGGCATTCATTCTTAGGGTGTCTCCTTGTACATCTAGGGCAGAAGATAGCCAAGGCCCTCTCAGCTTCTTCCTTCTTCTGCTGGATCTTGAATGTGTCCAGTTGCATGGCGATGGTCTATCTCACCTCACTCTTAAGATCTTCTAATTGATTTGCAAACTCATGCTTGGAGAAAGGGATACCAGCTGAGAGGAGGTTTCCTCTACCTCGTTTCCGAGCTGCCCTAGAGTGGTTTCTGAACACAGTCTTGATGTCCTCATAAGGCATTTGGTAAATATCTCCCCCAGCTAACATGTGAAGGGTATCTAAAAGGTCTTCAGGGACTCCTCGGAGCAGGACCAACTTGAGGGATTCAGGGTCAAGTGTGCACCTGGCCCGCTTATAGCTAAGTTGGAACCTCTCCTCATAATCCTCTAAGGACTCATCATTTCCCATGGTCATCCGAAAGATTTCTCCCTTGGTTTCCTTGGACCTATAGTAGTCCCGGTACTTGGTATTGAAATCTTGCTGCATCTGAGCCCAAGTGGTGATACTATTCCCAGGTAAGCCCATGAACCAGCGTAATGCTGCATCCTTAAGAGTTGAAGGGAAGAGTTTCAGCTTCTGCTCATCTTCAGTATAGTCATAGGTTCTACAAAGGACAAAAAACTCAAACAGGAAGGTATCAGGATCTTCAGTAGTCAGTCCATGGAAGTGAGGTAGAGCGGAGGGACTAATGTTTTTCATTTTCATGTCTCCATTGGTTTCTCGGATGGGGAAGGCACCTTCTATTCTCTCATCTTCTCCTCTATTGTCAGCCATAGCTTCAGATGGGATGGTCTCTAATTCTTCTTCTGTTATAGGATCTTCGTATATCTCAGGAGGTTCACCTATAGGTTCTTCTGGATCACTATCACCGAAGAAGAGAGAAGGGTGACTCAGTGATGTGGTGGGGGTGTTGGGTAGGAATTTGCCTATTTTATCTCGATTCCTACGAGGCATGAAATGGAAAGACGTTTTTTGATTGCTTTTGTTTTTCTTTGGTACCTGCAAAACTGAAACAGATTGATCTACAACTAACTATCTTGCTGAAATAAAATGCAGAATTGAAATGAAAGCAGGAAAGAACTAATCTACTTTGCTCAAATGGAATTGCAGGAATGGAAATGCTAGTCTACGCTTGCAGAATTGAAAGGCTAATCTATGCTTGCAAAATTGAAATTGCGGAATTGAAATGCTAGTCTATGAAAGCAGGAAATGTCTATGCTACTTTTGCAGAATGGAAATGAAATAAACTACTTGGCAGAAGGCGAGAGTAAGAAAACTGAAGAAAAGAAACAATTACTAATACTCTGACGCTTCCCCGGCAACGGCGCCAAAAAGATGGTGGGCTCCAGTATTGTAGCAAGAATGCTACAACTCCTGGAGCTTCCTTCTCTAATTTTATCAACCCGGTAGTTCGTAACAAACTTGGAAGCGACGGTGCTGTATGCACAAGTACTAGCTCTTCTCGCAGCTGTCACTTGGTCAGCTGGCACAAGTCCGCTAGGGCTCAAGCCAACTTCTATATGTTCTCAGAAGAAGCTTTTTAAGTGATGAACAAAAGCTATCTCAAAGGAAATTAACCTACTTTGCAAGAATGAACTGAAAGCCAACAAAGCATGGAAACCCTAGTAAACCCTAATCTGACTAGCTTAATCCTTATGATGCAATGGTGGGAATGCAACTTCTAGAAATGATGCCATTACTTCTAGTGAGAGGAGATGCATGAGTTTAAACTACTGTCATCTGAAGAGAACATGTTTTTGTATGTTTTCTCAAATGGTTGGAGTTATTATGATTGTGCTTCTTACTGGGTCTTGACTGTGCAGGGGTAGTTCAAAGGGGAGGAAGGCTTGGGAAAGGTCAGGAGGACTCTAAGAGGTTCCAGGGGATCCCTAAAATCATTCCACAGAAGTTCACAACGTTCAGGTGCTTGGCAACCATGTTTGCAGGCTTCTACAGGATGTCTGCAGGGGATCCTACAGGAAGCTCGGGATTTCTACAGGAAGTCTGCTAACTTCTACAGGATGTTCTGCAGTCGGAGTTTTGGGTGATGGAGGAGTGAATGAGCTGTATGGGTGGATAGGTAGGATGAAAGAGGAGCTTGTGATGGCCTATGGACAGAGAAATGATATGGAGAAGGGGTGTGTCAAGCTGGTTGGTCGATAGAAGGGTAGAGGCAACTGGAAGGCCGAAAAGATGAGGCAACGTGGATAATAGAAGAGTTGGTGGCCAAATGATCTAACTGCGAGGTAAGGGGATGGCTTAGGGATGACTGAGGAGGATAAGGAAGTGTTGAAGTGGTGTTGCGCAGTGTAAATGAAACAAATCACCTCTGTCTTGCACAAAACCGAGAATTCATCATCCTATTCTATTTGTTTTATTAAAAATCAAAGAACAACGATGTAAGTTAAGAGAGAAATCGTGCATGGAGCTAAAACAAGGGGTTATTGCTCAAGATCTAACTGCATGGATACTTCTACCAATGGAAATATGACTTTAAAGCTTGCATGAACATATAAGACTGCGTTTTTTGGTGGTTGGCACAGTCTACACCCCCAATCTCTAAACAGAGGTGGCAGTGAGTGCACGATCAACCTTTTCTTGGAGCTCTGATGAATTCTAATCCTCATACTCTAATCTAAGCTGCTGAAAGCACTTTATCCAGAAACTAATCCTACTTAATCACATCAAGAAAATTGAATCAACAGACTGTGTTTTACAAATGCATGTCAAGGCAAAGAAATGAAATGCTGAAAGGAAAGACAAGTAACAATACAAAGAAAAGGAGGTTTATTGCTCTCAGGTTGGGGCCTAACCTGAGAGCTATAGCTCCTCTAAGAACTCAGAATTGAATCCAAATCTGCCTGCCTTTTATTAAAAGATCATAATCATGAGTCTAACAACATGCCAAAATTGGCTTACAAAGAGCAAAAACAGAGCTACAGCTCGTGATTCAAAATCTACAACAAAGGTTCAAGAGTCCTTATCGAAGGCTACAGCCTCAATATTTATACATGATGAGGGCCAAGCTGGCCTCCTCAATTAGTGGGGCTTGGCTGTCCAACTAAAAGTAAACTGCTCTTCCTATAGAATTCGTTGGATGCCTTCTAGCTCGGTGGTGATAGCTGTTGGAGCTCGGAGTTGGGGTGGAGATCACGAGGAAGGTCATTCAAGGCTGTGGACAACCTCCCTATAAACCCGCAATGCCACCTTGGCTGTCTCCTTGTCTCCATCTGCGTGGTCTTTGCTCCATTTAATGTCAAAAAACCTGAAATCATCATGTATTAGCCACATAGGCATAATGACTGCCCTTCTTCCTACAAATAACACGAATATACTAAGAAATGATGCATAAGTGATAAAAAATGAAGGGTTGAGCAAGGTAAGTAGGCCAAATGAGCCCAAATTGTTACCAAAAATTGGGGCTCATCACTATGCAATGCTATATCCTTGTTGTTTAATGTTTGTATATGGATTTTGTTATTATATGACTATTAGAGGTTAATATTGGTCACACAAATTGTTTATTAGGGAAGGAAATTTTGTGCATGGCATTGGATGGCCAAAAGAAGCATCTTGGAAATGTTGTAGAATGATATAATTTATTTTTTTTTAGTTGCTCTAGAATGCTCTATCACCCCCACAATGGTAAAGGTGGGCTTAGATATGCTACAATAAGAATCCTATAACTAATAATAAATTAAAGAAAAATATAATTGTAAATGAAGGAATAATACATAAAATCTAAGTTAAGAATATGAAGGATGAGATAATATAGCAAAGAGGTTAAATGATGAATTGAAATGAGAGATAATTAGTATTAGAAAAAAAAGAGTGGTGTTACAAGAAATATTATTGTAAGTAAAAGAAAATAATGGGTGGATTTGGTTCGAGAAAGAAGATATAGAAAGAAATATGGAGAGATGACAACAATTCAATATTTTTATATTTGTAGGTTATGACAATTTAATATTTTTATCATTTGGAAGTTTCTTTTCCAACAACATCACTCTAGTTTCACACATTAGTTTCATATGTCCCATGGTGTTAAGTAAAAAGTAATGGAGTTAATCTTGTAGGAAATTTGTTTTATTCGGTTTCATGGATGGATTATAAGGAGATTTAAGAAATTAAGATAGCTCTTAGTAAGTATGAGGAGTTTGTATTTTTCTATCTTCATGGATGGATTATATGGAGATTTAGAAATTTAGAGAGCTCTTATTAAGTATGAGGGGTCCATTCAAAACACATCAGCATATTAACATGTCGTTATTTGAGTTTTCAAGAAGTATATTGTGTAAGAAACTTTGAAACATTTAATGTTTAGTTGGAAAAATGAAGTTGAAAAATAACGTTAAATGGGAAAATGAGGCTGGAGTAATGCTAAGATATTAATATAAAGAACAAATCAAAACATTTGTCTCTCATGAAAAGAAAATAAAAGGTTAATTGAATAAATGATTAATTAATATACTAGTAGTTGTGAAAATGAACATTAAAAATCATTATAAAATTGAAATTTTGTTTATAAAAATGCTTATAAAATCAAAATAAGGTTTTATATTAAAATTTATAAGGAGATAGGAAATAAAAGTACAAGAATAGTGTATAGGGAGTTATGGGGAAGTAAATTTATATAAAATAACAATCCACTAGAGGTCGAGAAGGAACAACAAGATCAAAACCAAGAAAAAATGAGGTGAGGGACTTATTGGAAGAACATGATGAGGTGTAGGGAGTTATTAGGACGACAAATTTATATAAAATAACAATGTAATAGAGGAAAATAAGGAAGAAGAAGACCAAAACCAAATGAAAATATCAATAGGAAAGGTTTAGTGATAGAGGTGATGAATGATAGACTTCTAAGAGTGGATTAGTTTATATAGTTCAAGTAATAGGGTATATTGCAAGAAAAGTGTAACATGTTTAGAATTTTGTTTCTCAATTCAAGAAAAGTTTCGGTCAATACCCTCCAACTACATGATGTCTACAATCTTTATTCATTTGAACAATGTAATAAATGCTTAAAGATGTATGAATATTGGAAATTGGGAATCATATCCAACCAACACAAGGCTAGAAGAGGCAAATAGTCACCATGTATTTCACTAAATATTATGTTATAAAATGTAATTATAATCTTAGGTTTCATTTTTAAGAAAATATATATCCAAGGAACACTTGAGAGTAGTACTTGTGGTAACATGCACACTTCTTTTTTCAAAGATAAAAAGATGGCCATTTTTTGAAACCTTGTTGGGTCCTTTGTTTTTTGGAGAAATATGGAAAACAGGCTTATAAAACAATGGCGAAGGAAGAATTATAAGGACTTGATTCCAATTATTAGAGCCTCAATTTTGTTATACACTAAGAGATCTATTTTCCTGCTAATTTAAAAGTAATAAAAGGAGCTTTCTGACCTTCTCACATAGCTTTAAACATTTAACATCTTATCATTTTATCATAAGCAACATAAATTAAGGTGAGCATTCCATTGATATCAACTTAACAAGAGTAGTCCATGGAAAAATACCTGTTCCGGCGGTTGATGATGATACCTTTGTCTTATAGCTCCAGCTGAACGCTCCTTCTGACCGACCCAACCGGATTTACCTCCCAGCCAACTAGGAAACAAATTCCTAGCCCAGGAAACCTCCACAGGTTCCCTAGCCCTCCGTGCCCAAGTCCAACCAGATATAGTGTGTTCTCAAGAAGAATGTGCAAAACCAGATAATGATACTTTCCTCCTCTCAAACCCAAGAAACCTCCATAGGTTTCCAAGGTCTCCCAAAATCATGACAAGGCCAAACAACCATAACCAACCCCCACAATCCTAAGCAAGACTCCAACCCCCCCCCCTCCCCTTTCTTCCTTCCCCCTTCCCTTTTTATACCCTCTTTCCTTTCTCCATCTCAACCACCTCTCATTAATGTCATTAACTTCTCATCCATCCTTAGTTGACTTCTCTTCTCCCAAGTAAGCTAGGAGTACATTTGGAATTGTGACATGAATATAAAATTGAGAATTTAATGGGAAAGGATCATGTCTTCTCCCAAGTAAATCTGAAAAGTACATTTGGGAATGTGAAGTGTAATTACATGGAGAGGACCATGTCTTCTCCTTAGTAAATGTGAGGGTACATTGGGGAATGTGAAATGAATAAATATATATTGATGATAAGATGGAGAGGACTATGTCTTCTCCCAAGTAAATGTGAGGGTACATTGGGGAATGTGAAATGTACTTACATGGAGAGGACCATGTCTTCTCCTTAGTAAATGTGAGGGTACATTGGGGAATGTGAAATGTACTTACATGGAGAGGACCATGTCTTCTCCTTAGTAAATGTGAGGGTACATTGGGGAATGTGAAATGAATACATATATTTTGAAATAATGGAAGGAGACCATATCCTACATAATATTCAATTTGAGAAAGTAAGTGGGGAATTTGAATAATGGAAATCATAAATTTATATTAGACCAATATTTCTCAATGTTTTCAGATAATGTAAATATTAACAAATGATTTGTAGGATAAGATTTAAGTGGGGCATTACATACACCCCTCCTTCAGAAAACTTCGTCCCGAAGTTAAAATGAAAAGATGCAAGGAGTTTGAAAGCATAGCAACCAGAGATAGTTATAGCAATAAATCGGATAAGTTCGACAATGACATTTCTTCCCATCAAGAGTCTCCCACTGATCTATATGCTTCTATCCACCCTGGCTTACTTCCGTTCCCGCCCTATCCGTCCTCTGCTGCCTTATTAGTGGCAAAGGCCATACTGGCCACTGATAAAACCGACATGGTGGGAGCGTCGAATGCCTCGACCGAACTTTCCCCAGCAGGCATCTGACAATTGTCATCACACGTCTAGGGGGAGCGTTCAGCTGTCCTCCCCACGATTCCAGGTTTCGGAGGATACACGGTGGGAAACACCTCCACCCCTCCTTCAGAGCACGGACCACACTACAGAGCTGGTTGGACTTGTCATCGAATAATCCAGTCAGGTCATCTTGCCACCTATCATTTGCATTTTACTCACGTCATAAGAGTGCATATTAAGTAGATACCAAATGTAATATAACAATGTACATCGTACCTTTCCTCATTGGTCGTCTCGACCTTCCCCAATGGAATAGTAGATCTTTGTTATCATACGGTTCTTTCCAACCTGTAGTTTAGTTCTCATCCATGCATATATACAACCACAATATAGATATAGATACATGATCTTAAACATCATGTTTATTAAGCCCAGTGTCCACGTGTCAATTTTTGTTGTTCATACTGGAAATAAATCTTCCATCAGATAAATCATAATTTCACTAAGTCCTTGATTAGATAAATCATATCTATATAAGCCTATACGATGCAACAATAACTATGACAAGTCATGCACTAGATAAATTGTAACCAAGTAAGTCACACATCTGGTCATACATCCAACATTTCCATCATCAATACCAAATCCATCAATTGATTTTCACGTGTCCAACCAAATGTGTATAATTTTCATAAATAACAACATGGAACTGCAAAATAGAACCTTAACATAGGTGGCTATCTACGTTAAAAGGGGCATCATAAATGCTCATGTGACATCCTTGTGGAACCCTTCAATAACAATTAGAGTTGAAATAGATTCAACTATCCGTCATGGAAAATAGCATTTGTACCCGGATATCCTATAAGGTGGTACCAAACCAAAATAATGGCAAGCAACGGATTAGTGCACTATCAATTTCACTAGAAGGTGTTAGTGTAAGTTTTATGCATATAATTTCTTTAAAACCTTAGTGAATATAAAAGTCCCACTCTTCCAATTTGATGGTTTTTCATCTTCCAAACCCATTTAGTTAATCTTGGAAATAAACGACTCAAAACTTCAGAAACTATTTCCAACATGATTTTCATACTTTATTTTTTTTTTTAAATTGAGAGAAATGTCCTCTAAATGCCAAAAGGTTCAAATTTATTATATATTTAATCATTGTTTACTAGTACTAAAACAATTTCATGATATATAATGCAGCTCACAATATGACCAGACAAATGAGAAATAATTAAATGAATGGAATAATTGCCTTCGCCCTGCTGCTATTAGTACTTCCCTTCCAAATGGCACTGCATCTCTAAAGGTGCCTACTCCTTTCACAAGTGGCCAGTGACCACAAAAGTTGTGAAGAAAGTTGAGAGTCCTTTTATCCAAAACTAGAGACACATTATTTTTCACGGCTTCTTTTATTTATTTATTTATTTAGGGTAAGAGTGTGTTCTAATATTTTCACTAGTCTTTTATTGACTAAATAAGCTTCTATTTTAAAATCCCAAATCTTTAGACGGTTCCTCAAATCAGCATTTGTTTCCAACTATCATAAAACTGTGATTTCCCAACAATATGGCACAATTGGATGGGTCTTTGAAAGAGTTTTAATCATTTGCAAGCTGAGGAAAGCTTGCTTTGCATGCACCAATACGTTTTCTCTTCTGTCATATCACTGTGAGGGGCATAAACTATGAGGCATAAGCATTGCTTTCCTTTAAAGAAGGACCATTGTCCTCCCCCTCACAAATAGTAGCATAATGAAGCAGTCTTTGGCATTCTTGGTTTAGTGTTTTATCTTTTCATGGCCAACAATGGTGTCTTATCCACATGAGCAATCCTTTCAAACATTGACAACAAAAGAATACAATGCAAGAGAGAAATAAGAATTAACATAAAATATTCCTTGAAAGAGTTTGATTCAGTTATTTCCCTATCTCTACAACCAAAATCAAACAACTATTGATAAAAATATTTAGCATTTATCAACTCAACCATACATCAATCAGGTTATGAATCTCTGTCAGGTTGAGATTTAGGACGGGTCTTCTTAAGCTTAGTCCTGCGCTCAACAGAGTGATATCTTCCAGGATTGTCTCCACCAACTCTCATGTTGCGCCATTAATTTTTGCCTGGAAAACACTTTCTTTAACACCTGAGCTTCAATTTCCACATGTCTAATACAAGGCATGTTCATAATTTCTGATATTTGAAAGACCATCGCTGATTCGTTTTCTTGTTCCTAGGCATTTTCCTTCCATCCATTGTTATTCTATTCAGGTAAGATCACTCAGTGGATATTACAAATCTCCATGACCACCTTAATGTACCAATTTTCTAGGTCTCACATGATTTTTCTACCTAGGTCTTGATTCTCATTGAGTTGCTTTGTATACAGGTGATTTCCTTGCTCTCGGATCACATCTCTCAAGTCAGCACTGTGTATCTTATTGTCCCAACCTAGGGTTTTGATTTGGTGTACTCTACTTTTGAGTCGGTATGTCTGTACTACTCATTATCAATACTATCATGGATTTTTATTCTCAAGTGATATATACATATCTGTGTGCTCTCAGGTGTCACCCTGATGGATTTTCACTACTAGATCCATGATATTCCATTTCTATCATTGCTGCCTGGAACAACTCTCGTTATTGTTAACTTCACCTTTCTTGATATTGCATGGTTTCTTTGACGTATTCACTTAACCCTTAGACTCTTAATCAATTATATGGATAGTATTTATCTGTTCATGAATGCTATTATTCTTGAATTGAATTGATATATTTCAAATTCTCTACTCTGGCATTCCAAGGCATAATCTCGATGCATATTGTTCTTGGAAAGAAGGTCTAATTTGAACAATAATGCATAGCTCTGGTATCTTCTGACTTGTGCTGTTGATTCCCTAGCAATATGCCCAGGTTTGTACACTTTGAATTCGTTATTCTTGTAACTGCCCCATTCTTAGTGTGCAATTAAGTAACACATGTTGCAGTCTCACTTTTGCAACGATTCTAGATTCGCTTATTTGGAAGATTATGTAGCTCATTGTAACTCATAACTATGCATTCCTCTGCCTCGGGATTATTAATGGCATTTTGTAAGTACTCATTGGTATCTATGTAACATTCCACACAGGTTTGAAGACTAACGTAGGATTTCCTTTGAATAGTAACTACTTGGGCCTTCTCTGCACAGGTAACAATTCTGTCAATACAAATGTAGATGCCAGACTGTGTAACGATTCATGCCAATATAGTACTGGCCAATGCTAGTGTCATAACATTTCTACTGCCATGTTGAATAACGCTAACGCTCTGGTCCAATGCAATGCTGCCATTTTCATAACATTGTCATCTATGCCTACTAACCCAAATTTAAGTTGATTTACTTGATCAAAGCTATGCATTACAGAATGGTGTCAGCTCTCTAAACTAGAACATTATCTTTATGTTTTTCATTTGTCTTTCTTGGATCCTCGTGGCAGTTGTTATAGGATTGATAACATATAGATTTATGTGGCCACTTGCACTGAATGACAATACAATTGTCTTTTGCAAGGTTGGTTCTTTTGATCTTGATCACTAATTTTATCAAAAGGAAATAAATGCATGCATATGCAAATATTTATAAAAGTTGAAATCATTCCAATAAAAGAAAAGATGAGGGGAAAACATATACAACATAGACTTTCTTTTGAAAGAATCAAATTCTATTGGAAATTTAACATTTTCAAGAAATGGCCATGGAATAAATATCCTATATCCCTTTGCATGCTTTCCTCTAAGGTTTGTACTACTCATTGTTTCCTTTCTTCCAATTTCTAATAAAGTTTATATTTAAAAAAAACAATTGAGGATCTCACTAGCCTCAATCCAAAGGATTGGCAGTTGAACAACAAAATGGCAATTTATTGACGTCATGAAAAGGATGGCAAAATGCAGCCAATTTGTTTGAAACTAAGGTAACTTTTAAATTCAACAACTCTTCATTTTCTTTTCCGCCATAAATTTATTTTATCTGATTAGAGAATAATATATATATATATATATATATATATATATATATATATATATATATATATATATATATATATATAGATATAGATATAGATATACAGATATAACTAATTTCCATTTATTGAGTCTCGTAAGTGAAATTTTATTTTATACCTAAATAACATGATGACAAAAAATTTGCTATCTGACCTTTGGCCAACAATCCAAGTTGATCAAGTGTTGGGACCTTGCTCCACCCATCAAGGTCACCCACACCATTCTTTGAAAAAGGTCCAAGTGAGGTGGGCAGCTTATAGCAAGGTCGGACTTTGCACTTTGACTCCACTGTCTTTCGGAATTCAGTATACACATCAGGGATGTATTAATGTAAGTTAAGATGGAATGAAAGAGGATTGGGACTGATTGGATTATGTGTGGAACTCATATATCTCTGTATTGAAATATCCAGTTTTCCAGTCTTGAACTTTCACTTTGTATCACCACACCTATGATACTGCGATATATATATATATATATATATATATATATATATATATATATATATATATATAGATATACTTGTGTTGGTTAGACCAAGTGATTGGCATACTTAAATACTTATCTATGTTGTACTTTTCTTTAGCTTTCTTTATCTTGCTTCCAGTGTTACCTAGGAATTTCTTTTGCACTCCCACATTTTATTCACACGGCATGTATCATTTTATGGACACATTTTATTCACATGGCATGTATCATTTTGTGGACATTAATTGGACATTAATGTACTTATCTTATCTTAATCTTATCTGCAATCTGGCCAAATATAATACAAAGACAAAATCCTGATAAACTAGAAGATTTTTACAATCATACCTTAGGGCACTTTCATTGCTGCTGTATATGTGTGTTGCAGACAGCAAAGGAAAACAGATAAGTCTTGGCCCATGAAAGCTCATATATTAAATATATGAAACATATCTGTGTTGAACAACCACTGAGATAATCATACAAATTCTAACCTTTATTATAATGCATATGTGCCATAATATGCAATTAAACTATGGAAACAGAGTGTTTGCGTCTCAACCACAAATAATGTCAAACAAGTGGCTATCATCAGTCATTGGTTGTGGTAGCTGTGAAAAACGATTAGTGTTGTAAATTGATTGTGCATGCACTGATTGCTTCACAGTTGGATAGTTGCCGTAAACACGGAAACAACTTGCTAATTCAGGGTAATTAAGGGTTAGACCCACTCCACATGCAACCCCCTTGAGAAAATGAATATTCAATATACGTTTACACTCTCCTGGAATTTCATACTTGCAAGTATACCTTACTCCATGTCAGGACTCATCACGAACCACCATTACTTTATAACTATGTATCGATAAAATTCTGCCATTTTATTATTGCTTTTAGTGGCAACTAAAGACAGCTAATATAGCGAAACCAGCATAAATATTAAAAATGCAAATATCCATTAACTACATAATTAATTTCATCAGAAACACTCAATTAGTGAAGCATAATAATGGAACAACGTATCTAATGTCATAGCAAGAATTGCATGTATATAGCAGGAAAGGAGGAGCTTTCCAAAATTTTCAATCTGGCACTAAAATTCTTGGGTGTCTGTCAACAATAACTTATGTTCTTGCTCATCTTCCATAAGTTATGACGATTTGGATGCCATGAAGTGAACAGATCATGCCAATGTTGATTAATTTTATAGTCTCAGGGAAGTTGTTTGACATTGAGCCAATAACATGTTCAGATCAAGACATAAAGGGGTGGTCAGGCCAATTGGTGGTCCATGGAGTCATGGCTCTGCTCATTTAATCAATGTACATTGTTCCTTCCATCGCTGATTACACAAAGAGCTATTAAAGTGTTACCTGGAAAATGGTTTGGAAGTTTGAAATAATATCTCTTCTAGTCCAGCTAGAAACCCAAATTTACCTGCAGCTCGGGTCATCAATATGGAAAAAGTATCCTGTTTTTTTTTTTTTGGTGAAGTGTCACCATCCTTCTTGACTACAAGTGAAAGACTATGTCTAATTCCATTCTATGAGGAAATTAAGTAGAGTCGAATTGATTCTAAATATGATTCGATCCTAAGTCAAACTCATCAATTTGAGTCGTAATGAGGACTCAAACTCACAAGTCAAACATTAGTTAGATTGACTTGACAAATCTAACTCAAATTGACTTATTATGTCCAAAATCCATATTGTTCTGTAGTATGTACCATCATATGTACTTTGAATGCATTAGAATTGAAAATTTGCATTATATGTAAAATGTTGGCTTCCATATTAATGAGAAATATAATTGTTTTTATTTCTCAAGCTTCTCCCAAACCATGGTGATGAATGAAAACTTATAAGCCACTCCTCACATGCCATGGTAATGATTGAAAAATAATAGGTGGCATTTTCCAAGGCATGGTAAGAAGGCGAGTGCATATAAGCATGAAGTAATGTTCCAGCCCTGCAATCCTGGGCTATAAGAAAATATAAAAAAGAAATGAAATGATAGTTCTTGGTATAGAAGAGAGTTGTTCCTGCATTTTTAAATGCACATGGACAACTGCAGTAAAATTTTAAGTTTCAAAACTAGGTTTCTATGCAGATTCCACGAAAAAATGTGTAAGCATAAGCTTTTGAGCCCACACCCCTGACATTTCAACTTGATCCTTACCAAATTGAAGATTTATAAGCAACATTTTCCAAGCCCTAGCGGTGACTGTAAATTTCTAAATGGTGTCTTCCAAATCATAGTATGCATAACCATCTTGTGTGAACTAAGTCTTTCGCTGAAAAAAAGAATTGAAGTGTTGTATCCAAGAGTGCACTTGAGAACTTGTGTTATGGAAAAGTCTATATAATTTGAACTGATGGTAGAATTGCTGGTGGTGGGTATGTGGATGAAAAATGTACTACTCTCAGAAGAAAGGCTCTGCAACTTTGGATGTCTTGTAGCCATTTTTGTTAATGTAATTAAAATCACTGTTTGACATGAAATGATCAAGTTAGCATACCTTGGTTGTAAGATGAATATGAGATCTGCAATTTCAATTAACATGAACTCCCAAAGCTATTGAAAATGATTTTATTCTCAGTTGTATAAAGAAGTAAATTCATGTGTTCCATTAAGGATACTTCATATTTGAAGCTCTACTAAAATCAGTGTAATTATATGCTTCTATATTGGATTTTATGGTCTTGATCAAATGCAGCTTTGTCAGTGAGCACATTGAAACACTAGAGGAAATTGACATGGAATACAAAGAATTGGCCCTTCAATTTGGTATTGTGAACTGGGAGCGTGTGCCAGCATTGGGATGTGAACCTACCTTCGTTTCATATTTGGCAGATGCTGTAATTGAGGGGCTTCCTTATGTTGGAGCAATGGCTGTGTCAAATCTTGAGGCTCGCCAGGTATATAAAAACACTGAAAGCCATGTTTAATCTTTATACCAACTGCTTTACTTTTTTCATTTTGGATTACTAATGGAATTTGGGATGATAAAACCCCACAAATATTATCTGGTGTTGCAATATCTTCAGTTTTTTTTAGAGTGTAGCATAAACCACATGCTATAGTTCTTTTTCATGTTCTAGCATAACTGGACTAGCGGTTGATTACATTGACACTTATTTGTTGTACAGACATTGGTTCTAAATATAAAAAAAACAACTATGTGAATATATAAATTTAAGCCCATGCACTTGGCATTCAAACTTATTTCTGGCCAAAATCAAAATTGATAAGGGGCAACCTCCAAGCCATGGTGACTATATCTCTGTGACTAGGGGAGTTGTCTCAAGGGTAGAACTGACACAATATGTGTATGGGGCTTCTCATCTTATGGCCATACAGGTTGATGCAGGTATCAACCCAGGTAACAGTGGAAGCCCAACAATTATGAAAAGGTTGCTAGTGTAGCTTTCCAAAACCTGTTCGAGGAAGATTAGCGCTTAATAAAATAGAGGTGAAATACATCAAATTGAATGGTCATAGAAATAAACTATCAACATAGCAGAAAATAATAAAAATCAGTTCTACATGTGTTGCTGTGTGCAGGTGTGGGTACAAGAGCAGGTATAACATGGATGAAAATCCTTCTAAATTCAACTTCAATGATGTGGTAATTTTCCATTGTGAAGGAGGGTGTTGTCACATGATACATCACAGGTGCAGTCGATGGAGGGCTCAAAGAATCTATGCAGCTCTGATAAAAATGGAATCAAAACGTATGGAGCTGAACATTAAAGATAACAATGATCGATGATTTGATTAAGAGGAGATCAATAAAACAAAATTGAATGGTTTAACAAAGTGAAGGGCAGGTAACATTATTCTAGTGAAGAGGGTAAGCCTTCTTTCAAGAATCAGAAGGAATCGATTATCTCTGGACCAGAAGGAATGTTAGACAATTAGTAATTTACTTTGGCCATCCAATGTCGCTGAATTGGCACAAACTGATTTGGCAGGCACACTCCCCATCCAAACAAGGTCAAAAGTTCACTTGTTGGGACTTGACCAGAATAGCATTCAACATTATCTGCACAATAGCTTCATATACAGCACCCTTGTAATGCATCCCATCATCTGTGCAATCGTGTCCACAACCTCTGCTCAAGCTCTTGATGTCAAGCAGCATGAGAGGCCCTCCCGTGGACCGCAAAAGATTGCTCTTATGGATTTCTTCGGCATAAGCAGCACACATCTCTCTGGTCATTTTCTGCCTCTTTACCTCTGTGTTCAACATACCATTAATCAGAGTCAGAATGCCAAGCCAGAACATATGGGATGCCAGAACCACAACACGATTAGCATCAAACCCTTCGGTACCAAAATGTGGAGACAGAGGCAAGATGGAGACAACAAAATTCTGCAGTCTCCGTAGTGCTTCACCATAATGACTAGCATTGGTGACGTGAAGCATATGCCAAAGTCCTGTTCCCATGACCAGAACATCAGGATACCTACCGCCATGGTGATCATTCCCCAAAAATCTAGTTAAATTCACTGCAAAAGGTGCCCAAATAAAATCTACCTTTAACCCTCTTTCCTCCAACACAAATTCATAATCACTATGTCGTTTGAAAATATTCTTTGAGATGGATTCAATGGATTCCAGTATCAGTTCTAACAGTGAGAGAGCCAGGTACCGAGCCTCTGAATCCCCGGCAACGGCAATCCATGAGCCATTGAGGAGATCCAAAGTATCGGTCCTGTTCAATCTTTGAAACCCATATCCAAATTCAATAGCCTGAGAATTCCAGTGCCATGTTCTGGATCCATTGAATGATGAACTATTATTATCATCAAAACCCTTGTTCTCCTCCCAGTCTACTTCATGGAGGACTGACTCGCAGGGCATTGGGGAATTTGACTTATCTACGCTAGGAAATGATGTAAACGAAGAAAAAATATCGGAAATACTTGGAAAATAGGGCATGAGATGAACCCCTACCGCTAAGGTTATGAAGAGAGCCTGCGCTGAAGAAGAGCACTTTGTTCCGGCTGAGGTGCCACCCCGCCATCCCCATTGGAAGGAACAGAACAATGCAAGCTGCCAATATGCCCACTTGGATGCCACCAACCATGGTTGCTCTTCAATCTGATTGAATTTCTGGATCCGAGCACATCTTCAAGGGCTCCAAACCAAAATCTTTCATGTGCTCGGAGATGTTGGTCGGCACTACGATTTGCATCGATGAATGACTCGATCCTGAGATGTACTGACACCGCGCCTTTGAAAATATGGTCAAACCAATTAGTCTTTTTCTAGTGGAAGAAATGTCAGAGTCAAACCAAATGCGAATGGAATACAGACTCCTGTCATAAGTGAAGGCTAGTAGCCATGGGCGGGGATTCACATCAAACGACAAGGAGACTTGTGGAAAGTATGAATTGCGGGTTTAGTAGGCTTTGGGTCGAGATTTTGAACCAAAGCTCTGATACCATGTGTAAGGACTTGATTCCAATTATTAGAGCCTCAATTTTGTTATACACTAACAGATCTATTTTCCTGCTAATTTAAAAGTAATAAAAGGAGCTTGCTGACCTTCTCACATAGCTTTAAACATTTAACATCGTATCATTTTATCATAAGAAACATAAATTAAGGTGAGCATTCCATTGATATCAACTTAACAAGAGTATTCCATGGAAAAATACCTGTTCCGGCGGTTGATGATGATACCTTTGTCTTATAGCTCCAGCTGAACGCTCCTTCTGACCGACCCAACCGGATTTACCTCCCAGCCAACTAGGAAATAAATTCCTAGCCCAGGAAACCTCCACAGGTTCCCTAGCCCTCCGTGCCCAAGTCCAACCAGATATAGTGTGTTCTCAAGAAGAATGTGCAAAACCAGATAATGATACTTTCCTCCTCTCAAACCCAAGAAACCTCCATAGGTTTCCAAGGTCTACCAAAATCATGGCAAGGCCAAACAATCATAACCAACCCCCACAATCCTAAGCAAGACTCCAACCCCCCCCCCCTTTCTTCCTTCCCCATTCCCTTTTTATACCCTCTTTCCTTTCTCCATCTCAACCACCTCTCATTAATGTCATTAACTTCCCATCCATCCTTAGTTGACTTCTCTTCTCCCAAGTAAGCTAGGAGTACATTTGGAATTGTGACATGAATATAAAATTGAGAATTTAATGGGAAAGGATCATGTCTTCTCCAAAGTAAATCTGAAAAGTACATTTGGGAATGTGAAGTGTAATTACATGGAGAGGACCATGTCTTCTCCTTAGTAAATGTGAGGGTACATTGGGGAATGTGAAATGAATAAATATATATTGATGATAAGATGGAGAGGACTATGTCTTCTCCCAAGTAAATGTGAGGGTAGATTGGGGAATGTGAAATGTACTTAGATGGAGAGGACCATGTCTTCTCCTTAGTAAATGTGAGGGTACGTTGGGGAATGTGAAATGTACTTACATGGAGAGGACCATGTCTTCTCCTTAGTAAATGTGAGGGCACATTGGGGAATGTGAAATGAATACATATATTTTGAAATAATGGAAGGAGACCATATCCTACATAATATTCAATTTGAGAAAGTAAGTGGGGAATTTGAATAACGGAAATCATAAATTTATATTAGACCAATATTTCTCAATGTTTTCAGATAATGTAAATATTAACAAATAATTTGTAGGATAAGATTTAAGTGGGGCATTACAAGAATGTATAAAGCCACTAGAAATAGAGCATCGAAAAACTGAATGTGGAAATAAATTAAATGTTGGGACCTGAGGAGATGGAAAAAAAGGAAAATGCACCTGCAAAGGTAGGAAAGCTGGATTAATTATGAAACAATCAATAAAAAAGAGGGAAAATGTACCAGGATTTTGTCAAAGTGAACTAGAACGAAGACAGGATCAAGGAACCTTTATGAGGACCATATCAAGTGAGCAAGCCTATAAAAGCATATATAGAAGGACAAATCAGGCATCAATCAATATAAATAACCTCTAATCCACATGTTTTCCATCATTGCTGATAACTGCCTATAGGATTCTGCAATATGCGTAGAAGTTTGATTCATGTAAATGGATTTTAATTTCTTGTGTAATATGATTTGACCTAAGAAGATCACGCAAGTCTGTCTGGATCCTCAAAGTAATGGTTGGTCTATATTAATAATAAGAGGAGTTTTGGGAAAATATTGTGTTACATTGTTCAATGTTTGCATGGCCCCTTTTAAAATTTCTTGTCTCTTTTAAGTATATGATGTCTCTGTCTTTCTTTTTATGAATGTAAGTCTCGAAAATGATTTAGTTGTGTGGGATAATAATATGATTAATGATGCAAATGATAGCATGACAGACTTAGCTTTTTGCCATTGATCAAAATCCCTTATTTTTTCCACTAGTTCTAGTTCGCCTTGGGTGAGATGCTCCTTTTGCATAAAGGAAGTGAAAATGTTAGCGAAAAGCTATACTAAGATGACCTCCTTTGTTGGAAAACTCAGGCCGAACGTTGGGTCTTCACTGCTCTAAATTTTTCGCCAACAAATGGTTTCTTTGTTGGGACCCTAAACTTTTAGAACGGATCTTGATCATGGTATCTATAATTTTTGGTAGAGGTATTTAGGTTTTGTGGCATGAGAAGGTTGGTCATTTTGTCCTACAACTGGCTCAACTAAGGCAGAAAAATTTGGATTGGGTTAGAGAGGAAGTTATGTATGGTGAACCTACTTGTGACTAGTACAAAATCTTTTGGTGTGAGTTCCCTAACAAGTTACAAAACTGGTTAAGGTGGTTGCAAGTTAATGCAGGAGATGGAAATAACCCTGGGCTTCGTAGAGATTGGTCAACCGATGATTTGGATGAACTCCACCAATAAGACACAGACCTAATAAGGGATATTTATTTTTGAGTAAATGAGACATTAGAAGGCTATATTACTAAGTTTTCAATCGAAGATCATAAATCCTTTTCTAGAGCGGAAGCAGTATTCAAGTTTGGATTGCGCAGAATATTGTTGAAAGAGAAGCCCCTTTAGCTCACATTCTTGATGGTTGAAGAAAATATGCTACTGTTCCAAGAAGATTGAATGGCCTTTTAAAACCCTTAGTGATGGGGGTTGGATCTAGGGTAGGAATGTTGTGCAATTATGAGAAATGAAGGGTTTTTGTCATGGACCAAGAAGAGTTGGGTAAGGCACAAGAGTTTTGAGCATTGTGAAGGGAGATAATAGATTACAAGTGGAGAGAAAGGAAGTTGACAAAAATTAGGCATAGAAGAACAAAGTTACAGAGGATAAGAGAACGGTGATAAGTTTAGCATCGCAGAAGAATAACATGGATAGTCTCGAGTTGTGAGGAAAGGAGAGAATGAGGGATCTACTTCTGGTGAAATAGGAGACGCCAACGAAAGTATTGCGGGAAGTTTTGTTCAGGTTGGTAGACCCCACTCAGAAACAGGAGGATTTCATATGCCTAACCCATCTATACAACCGGTTATGATGTAAGTGAGCATACTCCAGTAGATGATGACATGCACTTTGTGATGAGGTGATTGTTCTTTGAATATGAGTTAGTCCCCATTCCTGACAACCCACAACATAGTGGTACAACTACTCCTCTCGCTAACCTTCACCTAGTAATGTACCAAAACCCTAATCAATTATTTTCTAAATTAAGTAAGATTATAAAATTCTAGCAAGTACATTCTAGGTATAGTGTTGGTAGTTCTAGTGGAGGAAGTAGTTCCAATAGTGGTTTTCATTCAAATTCAATTAATTACTCTTAGTCGGGTTCCAAGGGATTTATAATTTCTTAGCGTGGAAAAATAATCATGGCTAGAAATATGACCGAATCGCTTACTCGATATCTAGAATTTTTAGGACGAGGTGGTGAATATGTTGAACATCATTGGTATCTATGTGAGATTGTTTGGAGGGCTCGAGAGACTCCTAATGCCACCAATATTATTGAGTTCCACACTAATCTAAGAGATAGGACGCTTCAACTGTTTATTAAGTGGATTGATGCAAATTCCAACGCTACTTTGGATATTGTTAAATGAGAATTTCTTCAAGAATTTAAGTTACCTCAGTCTAATCATCAACACTTGGTGAAACTGTTGAATATTAGACAAAGGGAGGGAGAAATTTCTTGGCAGTGTATGTAGAGATTCAAAGATGCTATTAGTAAACTATCATACAACATTGATCCCCATCATCAAAGGGATTTCTTTATTAAGGCTTTGTTACCACTGACTATGATTTTGTTGTCGCGACAAAAGATTGACACACTACATGATGATTTGGAATAGGCCATGTAGATTGAAGCAATGGAGCGATATCCTCAAGATTATAAATTGGGCACTCCTTCCACTGACCCTACTATTATGGGACTTCAGAACCAAATTTCCAACCTCACTGAGAAATTAAAATAATTGAGCTGGGAGGCTTATTCTACAACCTAGTATGAGGGGAGTGTAAGTTTGTCTATCTAGCCATGGCGTTGACAAATGCCCCTTTAAAAAAAAGTATATGCTCTAAATTGAAAAATAATGTCGGTCATGGTAAAAAAAACCAATATGTTGTAAAATAATTAGAAGTAAAAAGAAATGTGTGAGTAAGATGTTTAAATATTATGGTTTTCAAAAATATTTCAATGGGGGATTTAAATAAACTTTTTGAAGATCTATGTTAAAATAATATAATTTTATTCTATATAATACTTAATAGAATAAAATACTTAAATTATTATATATATATATATATATATATATATATATATATATATATATATATATATATATATATATATATATATATAACTATTAATTTATTAATCATTTATTTTAATTTAATATTTATATATAGGTATATATATTTATAATAAAAATTAAATTAATTATAGAATAATTAAAACCTTTATGTAAATTAATACCTGCGGTCCCTTTCACTTGCAGTATAACTAACTATTATTTTTATTGACTTATTTTATTTTTTGAATTTAATATAGCTACACCCCAGGTCCTGTCTAACTAGCCGTTTCCGGTCAAAGTTAGCTGTTAGTCAATATAGCCGTTGCCCGGTCAATGATTTTAGTCGTTGGATGTTCTGCTTTGAGTATTTAACATGCATACTGGATCTGACTCTGATGATGAACCACATTGGTTGGTTTGAAACGCATGGACAAATGAAATATCATGTGATTTATGCGGAAAAATATCTCATAAACTTCATATATATTTATATATTAAAAAAAAAATTGTTAAAATAAAATATTTTAATGTTAATTATGTATATATAATATATCATTTTAATGTATATATCATAAAAAAGCTCTTATGGTTAAAACGTTTATTTGGCCCTATATATACTTTATATTTTTCACTATAAAGAAATTTGCACGTGAAGAAATTTGATCCTAGATCTGTACTTAAGATTGATCTTTGCTGGTAACTATTTCATTCAATATCATTTAAATTAGATTTAAATTTATTATGCCAAGAGGGAGATATTGGCAAGTAACCTTATTAAAAAATTGTATATGTGTATGTGGGAGGTGTTATTCATTACTTTAAAAATCAATGTCATCCATATAAAAATACTTTAATTTTCACTTTTATTTTACATCACACTTTATATAGTGAGATAAAGTAATTGGAATTAAAAATAAAAATAAAAATTACCTTTTAGTATGGGGGATATATGTAATTCTAGAAATGTTTAAAGTAACCTAATGTAAACATTTTAATTCAGTGAAAATAAAATGAAAATAAGAAAATGAATTAACCATATAAAAATTAAATAATAAAAAAAATAAAAATGACTCATGGTTTTAAAAATCAATGGTATTGACCCATAGTATTCATGTGGAATATAACATATTTAAGGGGGAAATTAAACTAGCCTAAATCCATCTTAGTTTGATGGTATATTTAGATACTTGATGTTATATCTAGATACATAATTAGTTATAAAAAAGATGGTGTTGAATCCATGTAGCCTGTAAAGGTAAAAAAATTATGGATATGTGCATTGGGTGGGGCAAATATTAGGAAAAATGTCATTATCACTGTTTATCTAATATTTCTACCTACCTCCATCAAATTTTTACTAAGTTATATTCAGTAAAATATAATACTGCAATATTACATTTTACCCAATATTTCGTCTCAACAGGGCCACTTTTTATTGTCATTTTTCTATATATTTGAAGTTTAAAAATAAACAAAATCAACTATAAAATTAGTAGGGGTGATGGGAAATATTGAGTAATATTATTACATTTTAATTAGTATTTTAGGGCCACTTTTTATTGGGTGTGGGTGATAATAAATATTGAGTAACATATAATATTGTAATAGTATATTTTATCCAAAGCTTCCCCTCACGGGTTCACTTTTTATTAAAAAAACCTTTATATTTGAGGTTCATAAGTAAACTTAACTCCTATGTAAACATTTGATCCTAGTATGGTAGAGATGTTGTAATCTTTAACATTTTAACTATATAAAAATAAAATAAGTAAATAAAATAAAAAACATGAAATTAATAATTATAATTATAAATAACAATCAAACCAACCTTAACTATGGATCTACCAAGCGTGGATCAAATTTCTTGAGATGCAAAACTCTTTTAAAGTGAAAAAAGATTTGATCCCTCTCCCCTTTTGATAAATCGGGAGTTAAAATAGATCTAAACGAGTATAAATGTATATTGGACTATACTTAATACATTATAAAATCAACAAATTATTTATCCTCAAAAAATGAGTTTATATTTAATTTTTAAAATTTTGTTTTACTTATATTTAATTATAATAAGTAAAGATATATTATAATTAAATATTAGGTTTAATAAAATATTTTTTACCTTTAATTTTTAATAATTATTTACATAATCTAAAAATAAAAATTAATTATTAAATTAATAAAAAATATTTAAATAATAATACATTATAATTTATACATAATTAAGTCAATTTCAATAATTAATATAAAATGTAAACTCAACTTTAAAATAAAAATTTAAGATTCAAGCTAACTTATATAAATGTATATGGGATCATATTTAATACACAGAGTCAACAAGGTATCAATGTTTAGAAAATAGGTTTTTATTTATTTATTTATTTTACAATTTTTTATTTATAATTAAATGATAAATAAAAAATATTATTAAATAATATATTTAAAAATTTATTTTTATATCACCCGATCGGGGTGAAAGAATTGGAGAGGACGTGTGATAAGATGGTGAAGGGAAGGGGGTGGCAAAGCTGGCCACCATACATCCTCATAATTCCACAGGACGCAGGGGCAACATGCAGGCAAGGTAGAATCTCGAGGCGTAGAGGTGACAGGGAAGTGGGGGAAGAAGCAGGAGGAAACGACGACAGAAGGATGATGAGATGCAGGGTAGGTGGGAGGAGGTTAATAAAGGTGGCGAAGAACAGAACCAAGGTTATTATGTAGCAAGGGAAGGAGACAGCGGGAGCTCGGTGCGAACTGGTGTTCTCTCCAACTTGGCATAGGACTCGGTACGTATTCTTAAATCGAATCTCTGCATTTCTTTCAATATATAGTAATATTAAGGAAGAGGGGGGAGAGCTAGACGCAGCAGAGGGAAAGAGAAGCAAGAGGGAATTGGAATTCTTTCCTGCTACAAGCAGTCAGAAGGCAGAGGGTGGCAGGATGAGAAATGCTGGGGAAGAATCTAGTAAGGCTGGGAGCCATGCAGGCCAGGGTAAATGCATGCAGGGATTCTGTACAGATAGTGATCAAGGGCAGTTCGAGGAGGTAAAACAGGTGGTCTGAGAGGCAGAGAAGACTCCCGAGAACATTCACCAACCTCATCTAAGGGGATGAAAGTTGTGGAACAACCCAACCAATGGAAAAGTGAGGAAGGGGGAGGGTAAGAATTGGGAGCGGGAAGCAAAGGAGACCGGAATAGAAGCAATTACGGAGAATATAACATTTGTTGTTGGCCAGGGTAGTCAGGCGGTAGTTAAGAACAAAATGGCACGCCCAGGTCGAGGAAGAGATCATGGGGGCAAAGGCAGACATAACCAAACAGGCAAACATGAAACAAAGCCCTCCTCTCTAGCATGTCAGAGATGCAGCCGAAAAACCATGAGACATATTGTGCAAGAGGCAGAAAAAGCATACAAAGAAGGAACTGATGAGGACATTCGTAAGCTTATTCAAGAATTGGAGGCAAATATAATGGAAGAAGATTCGAAACCTGAAATGAAAGAATGGGTAACCTCATTCCTGACCTGGGCAACACTAGGGGACGCATGGCCTTATATAAGCAGGCCTTACATGTTTATTAGGTGCCGAAGCGGTTACTTGCCAAGGCGATGGAGCAGGTAGCAGGAGAAATGGGTGAGTTGGCTCAGGGCATGCCCAATACGAAGAGAGAAATGAAGAATCTCCAAATCACTATGCTCATGCAGGACAGCAAGCTGGATGAAATCTAGCAACAGTTGAAGAAGATTGCTCCAACAACGAGGGACGCAGAAGCACCTCCTGAGATTGTGGAAGATTAATCCTTTAGTTAGAGTCAATGGCTTACCATGTTTGTTCCTTGAGAATAGTATCTCTTTTTCTTGTTAGTAGTTTTTAATGATTGTCTGGAACCAGATTAGTAGTTACTGTTGTGAAGTTTATCTAGCATGGATTAGTAGACTTATTCTTTTTTGTTATTGGACGGCTTATAAAAACTTAAGGTGGCCAACAGATCTGGTTTCCCATTTGGGCGGGTTGAGGCCACCAAATGCTGTATCTGGTTCAACCTGTTTTTGATATAAATAGAAAAAGAAGGGTCCTACCGTAGCTTACAAAAAAAAAAATATTTTTATATTTAATTTTTTTAATAATCATTTATATAATTTAATAATAAAATTAACTATTAAATTAATAAAAATTACCTCAAAACATAATATTTTGATGATGATGGTGGTGGTGGTTAACGTCCACTAAGACCAAACTTTGGTCTATCAGACCTAAAGAAACGAATTATTTAGTTTGATTTAAGATTTTATTCCTATGCTCAAAAAGCTTGGAGAGAAGCCTCCTGAGCTCACTATAATTTTGACAACGTAAAAGGCTAGGAAGGTCAGTATTGCAACAAAGATTTTGAAATTGAGATCTAATGTGATTTTACGTGGGGCACTCTAAGAGGAAGTGATTTTCATCCTCGATGTTCGTATTCTAATAGAGATGGCAGAACCTTTCCATCCAAGGTGTTTTAGGAACTACCCAATGACTTGTTTCACTATGGAGCTCGTGAGAGTTCGTTCTAATCTTGGCTATATTAATTTTCTTCTTTGAGCTAGTTAAAATAGAGAAATACTTTTGATCTTCTAGGGTGGGGTTGATGACCTCCTTATAATATCTTAATTTTATTTTAGCTACTAAATCTTTCTCACACCACATTTTTTCTTTGAACTTAGAAGTAACAATATTTTTAATGTTATTAATGTTTTGCAATGCAACATTCTCATCGATCTCCCAATGGTTTAACAAGGCCCTGGTGTCTTTATACCAACCTCGTTTGGGCTTTAGGTGGCTTTGTCTGAAATTTAAAGCTAGCTTAGGAAGTCTATGGTCTCCTATGTTATTGAGTTTGTGCTTGTACAACAGAAGCCTAGTCATAACTAGGCTCTCAATAGGGGAAAGACCCACTTCTATAAGGAGAATAGGATAGGGTGTGTTGCTTTTAATTTTGAGGTTATACGTTATAAAACGCTTCTGGATTTGCTCAATCTTTCTCCAGGATTCTCTAGAGATGCTACAACCCCAAACCTCACATCCATATAAGATAACTGGAGTGACTAAAGTTTCAAAGAGGAACTTCTTTCTATCCCACATTATGAGGTTTGTCGTTTCACAATTATTTTCAAGACCAAAATAAGATTTCCATCCCCCATTAATCCTTTTCTCGATGCTATAGTTCCAGTTGAGCTTGTGATGAATATAAATTCCTAGGTACTTGTAGGAAGACACTTCCTCCAAGTTACTATTGTCATACATAAAATTAGCATAAGTGTCTTTCTTGGATTTGATAATCATAACTTTTTTTTTGTCAGTGTTAACAATCATACCCATGGTAGAGTAGAAATCCTTAAGAAGTATAAGTTGTTTATCAAGATCAGATGGGCACCTTGCGAGAAGAACAATATCGTCAGCGTAGAGAAGAAGGATGATGACTATCCCAGCTAAGATCGTGCCAGCACATCTTGCTTCCTCTAAACAACCTTCTAGCTTGTCGATGTAAATGCCAAATAGGGTAGGGGAGATGGGGCAACCTTGTTTAACTCTGATATTATACTTAATATCTTTTGACCACCCCTCATTGCTCTTTAACTTGGCAATTACATTCTCATATAACTTTATAGCGGCAACTATCAACTCAAAAGGAACCTTTGGCTCTTCTAATCTGTTCTAAAAGTTGTTTCTAGGAACCATATCGAAAGCCTTTCTAAAATCCACAAAGCAACAAAAGGGATTGGATTTATCATTGCAACATTCCTCCATAATGATCCTAAGTGTAACAAGGTGGTCTATTGTTGAGTGCTGCTTTCTAAAACCCACTTGGCCTTTAGCTCGCTTACCTTCACTTTCAAGCCATATGCTCAACTTCCTTTCCAAAATAATACCATATAACTTGGTTAGGGGAGGGCTGATCATAATTGTCCGATAGTTAGAGGGGTTATTTGTATCCCCACTTTTAAAAATAGGGATAATGAGGCTTTGAGTCCATGGTTTAGGGAACCCTTGCTTGACCGCTTAACTAAAAAGTTTGTGAATGTGGGGGATGAGGACAGGGCCTCCAATTTTTAAGATTTTTGCCTTGTAATCTTCAATGTCCTTAGCTTTCCCATTAGCCAAGCAATTAACCCCAAAATCGATGTCTTCCAATGAGAAAAATTCTTTTGTTGTGAGCAGGGTTTCAAAGTTATCCATGACATTTGGAGATTCATAAAGCTTTTTAAGATAGAAATTCTAGTCGTGTAAAGCAATTTTATTATTATCTTTAGTTTTCCTAGTTAAAATCTGCCTCTAGAGTTTCTTAGGAGCTACCTTAGAGAGGTGTAAGAGATTCTCTTATCTTTTACGAATATACTGCCTTTTTTTCCTTTTAGTTAGGGCTTTGTGTATTTTTATCTTGCTAATTTTAAGAGATTCATCAACAACTTCCTTAATTGCTCTCTTCGCACTTTTACAATCTTTGTCATACCATGGGTTGGTTTTGCTATTTCTTTTATTACTTGAAACTTCAATTGAGAATTTGTTAATAGAATATGAGAGGGTTGTAGTAAAATTATGATAGAGATCTTCTATGATATCTATACGAGATAAAGGAAGCAAATTAGTTTTTAATTCATTTAGAAATAGATCTTTTTTATTTCTATCAAAGATTAACTTCTTTTGGCTATAAGGATTATCTTCTATGGGATCTCTATGCATGACAAAATTGAGAGTTATAAGTAAAGGCCTATGATCAGAGTTAGGCTCGTGGTCGTTTAAGATGTCAAAATTTGTTATTTCGTTGTATAGAGGGAGATTGGAGATAACATAGTCTACTATGCTACTACCAAGCCCATGGATGTAGGTCATCTAACTAGAATTGGGCCACTTCTTTAGACCGTTTCAAATTATGAGATCCTGAGCACTTACAGAGCTTGACTAGCTCCGACCCAAACAAATTCTCCCTGAGGTCTTCAGAGCTCCTTTTGTATCGGCTAGCTAGAGGAAGTTCTTTGTCTAACCAAAGAGGATTAGGGTTGGAATGATTGCTTAGAAGAATAGCTTGGTTGCTTGAAGTTCGAGCATTAAAGTCACCCATTAAAAGGATATTGCCTTCATTCCTTAGGCTAGAAAGATCATTCTGTAAACCATTGTAAGGACTAATTTTATCTAGATTCTTTTTCTTATAGAAGTTAGAATTGATGGGGGGGAATAACAGATTACTATGTAGGTATTTTATCATAAATGTCAGTAATTTCTATCCAATGATATTAGTTGTAAGGGTCGTTTTTATAAATCCTAGCATGGAGAGAGATGTTCTTCTTAATGTAACAAGCTATACCCCCAATGCCTCTACGAGAGGATCGCTTATTCTAGGTAGACCATAATGTAAAGCCATCTATGTTAGGGACCTTAGATTCTTTGTGCTCCCAAGTTTCAACAATAAAAATAATATCAACATTATTTGAGATCCAACTTAGCTTGGGGCCTTTGTTCCATGGAAAGTCCCGACAATTCCAAGAAAAGATCGGGAGCATGTTGAATTGCTATTTATTATTATTATTTTGGTTTCTATCTCGAATAACGACTTTTCTATTTCTAATTATTGCCTATTTTCCTTCCTTCCTAGCTTCTTTTACCTTTTGAACCTCCTTTCTCAATTCTGCTTGATCTTCTGGAATGAGATCTTCATTTATAAATATTCCTGTTCCTTTTAGACTTGAGGTTTTACTAAGTATGTCATACTTATGGTCAATAGAGCTCACCTTTATTCGGATCAGCCTTCCTTTATTCTCAGTTACTTTCCCCAACCTTGTTGCTTCTGTGAGACACGTTGTTTTAATTTGTAATCCGTTGTGTAATTATGTCTGGGCTATGGCTAAAGTATCATCGTCTACCTCCTCTTTCAAATCAAATATTTTAAGGTTCAAGGCCCTTTTGTTACGCTCATAGTCTAATTCTATCAATTTTTTTATTTCATCTTTAATTGGTTTGATATCTAATTTACCTGCCACACTATTTAGGTTGAGGCGGCTATTAACTTTTTCTTCTAACTCTTTAATCATGTCCTCCATTTTAAGACTCTCTAAAGTATCAGCATGTACCTGCTGGGATGTTTGGTTCATATCTTGGTTTTGCTTTTCTATAACCTGCAACCTAGTCTCCATTGCCTCCATCTTATTCTCCAATAGTTCTATTTTATTTTCTATTTGTTTTTGGATCTTGTCTTCAAGATATGTGAATTTATTTTCCAGCATGGCTGTTAACTCTGTTTGTAACTTGACTTCTCTTTCTTCTCTAGATTTCTCTACAGACTCTATATACTCATAGAGGCTCTGTAGAGTAACTGTGCGAGGTCCACCTTTGGTAATCTTTGGTAATTGTGGTGAAATATTCATACTTGAAAATATATGAGCAGATATGTATTAGAAAAATATAAGGAATGTGTGCACCTGATATCACCAAGCTGGACTGCAGATGCATGTGCCCCAGATTGTTTTTCTATTACCGCAGAGAGATCGTAAATACATCACCCTAAATTATTACCACAGAGAGATGGTAAATACATCACCCTAAATTATTAAGGCAGAGAGAAATGGAAGTTAAGCAAAAGAATTTTTTGGCCAAGACGTTTCCAACCAACAAATGTGGAATAATTTATATATAATTTATATACAATCAAATCAATTTCCATAATTAATATAAAATTTAAATTCACATTTAAATTTGAGGCAAATGAACTTAGAAATAATTTTCTTTGTCATTAACACTTCAATTAACCTTCATGGTCCATGCCAATATTTTGAAATTTGTTACTTCAACTACCCTTCATGCTCCATGTCAATATTATGAAATTTCTTTTTTCAAACACGTTTCCCAAAAATTCTATTTCTTTTAAAACTACTCTTACCTGATCGATATCATAATATTATAAACAATCCAATTATAATATTATTATAAACAATACTAAGGTTTATCAATCAAGCATTATCTAGATGGGTTGCCTTGTCATGTATATGGCACGTCGGTACCTTTTAAGCAACAAGTCATGGCTGCACTTTGCTGCTGTTTGAAAATGGAAGTAGTGGGTTCCATGTGATGCGCGCCATGATGGACCTTTACTGTTCAGAGTTTAGAAGAATATTCGGAAGTAGTCGGTTCCATGTGATGCGTGCCATGATGGACTTTTATTGTGCAAAGTTTAGAAGAATATTCACATGTTGTGCCATTTTTGTGGGGACAAAGTTGGGGAATTGTTTAATAGGTGGAAGAATTGCGTGATTGTTAAAAGTGGTCGGAATCTGGGTAGAAAAATTTCAAAAAATCTTGTAGAGGCAGTGTTTGAATCGTGTTTTTGATGGTGGAAACGGATTCAACACCATCAAAAACGTCATGAACACCTAAAATTTTGAATTTTAACAACTCTAACTTAAATTTACAAAAATCCTTGCCGGATTTTCTCTAAATATGACCAGAATTTCCATAACTTTCCGGGAAACTCCTTAGCCTCGTTACACTACGCGTAAAGTTGGAAGAGAAGGTTGCACCTCTCGTTCATGGGTAACTCTCCGGTTCGTAAGATTTTAAAAGCTGGTGAACTTAAATTTACTTTGACGTTCTTTCGTAGTAGTACGTGGATAGCTTGTACGAGTTATAATCATAGATCCCAAGCTCAATAAAGTAAAATCGAGCAGGGCCAAATTTTTTATTTTTTTTAATTGGAATGGGCCATCGACAATCGTTGTGATGGTATGGAGAAATAATATAAAATTGGCCACGGAATTTGAGCAGTCTTAATCCGAATTTTTAATTGCAATTGGCCATTGAAAATGGCAATGAAACGGATAAAAAATACTATAAAAGTGAGGGAAAGAGGAAAGTTTGTTTGCAACTAAAGTTGAGAAGTCTTTAGCATTGAGAATTCCATGGCTTCAGCAGAGGTAGAGAATGTGAGTTGTGTACTCAAGGTGTATGGAGATTGTACAATTTTTCGTTTGGAGGATCCCCGGATGTTCGGCGAGGCTTCTCTGCAAGGATAACGTGGGGTGGCCAGCAAAGATGTTGCGTTGAATGAGAAGTTGGGATTGTGGGTTCGACTCTACTTGCCCTCTTCCCACCTCCAGAAACAAATAGAAAATCACCGCCTACTGGTAATCGTCTATTTCCACGGCGGCAGCTTCTGCTTCGCCTCTCCTGCCTCAGCCAGATTTTCACAACTTTACTCTCAAGTTGGCGGCGTCTGTGGGCCTCGCCTCTCCTGTCTCGACAAATTTTCATATTATAATGAACCATCTCCTCGCCTCTCCTGCCTCGACGGATTTTCATATTATAATGAACCATCTCCTCGCCGCCTACGGCGACTGCATCACAGCACTCTAGTGGGTGAGCTACCACGCGGTGGATGGAGGGGACTTCGAACACGATCCGTGGCTTGAATCCCACGAGTGCCCACCCGATGCATTTCTGACTCAAGAGCCAAGTGACGCCATTGGCGGGTTTTGCTCCCTGTGGGTAGTAATAGGGATTATCCATTCAGCAACCCTTGTAGCGATGAAGCGCCTAAGCTGGAAGATGTGCCGTTGCCCCCGCTTTTGGTCGCCATCGGTGGCAGAGATATGCTGAGAGACCGTGGCCTTGATTATTGTGAGTCGTTGAAGCAGTATGGTAAGAGCGTGGAGGTTATGGTGTTGGAGGAAGAAGGGCACGGTTTCTACGCTCATGGAACAGATCTCCCGTTTCATGTCATCCTCTCCTTTAGAGTCTGCGATTCATATCAACGACGTTGCCTCATAGATTGATAGTAAAAAATTCAATAATAAGACTTTTCTACTTGCAGTGTTCGCTTTGTAGTTAAGTAGATTATTGATGCGCTCACAGTGGCTAGATTTGTATCTATAGATAGGAGTGTGAGCAATGCATTTTTTTAACTAAATGGTAATATTCTTACACAGATTTTCAGAATATTCTAAAATCCGGTAGTGAAAGGATTGTTTTGATGGTTAAGGTAAAGATCAATATATTGTAGATCTGATGATCAAGGGAGGGGTCAATTATTTCACTCTTTTTATGATATGAAATTGTCGTATTTATTTATAGTTTATTTGTTGTAATGGTTTTCTATCTTATGTTTATGGTTATAAACTTCACTACTACTTCACTAACTTAGATTCATCTTAACTCTATATTTACCAAGCTCGAAGAGATCAAATCTATAAGGTCATCGAGTTCTACCCGAGCGCGGGCGCGGTTGGGCGCCGGGCGAGTTGACGGGCACGCGGGTGCACGGGCGGTCGACGGGCACGCGGGCGCGCGCGCGGGCACATGGGCAGGCGCGACGACACGGGCGTGCGACGGGCTACCGAAGAAATGCGACGAAACAGAAACACTTAGAAATGGCTAAGTGTTGAACGACATTTATATGGCGACTTGAAGGAGGCTGCGTGAGGGCAAAGCCGACTGTACAAGGGCGCTTTATGGGTGTGTGGATGCCAGTTTGGGGGTCGGCCAAGAGGCTAACGCCCACATGAAGGACCACACATAAAACTAGTTAAAGAGCATATATATATGACATGCGTTGATTCATTTGGAACACACACTTCGCACTTGGAGAAGTACGCACAAAGGAGAGAGGTAAAGTGCGCAGGTTTAAGAGGTAATGCGCATACCTCATGCGCAGGTCTTAAAGGAGCGTTTGGAATATCTCTCGTAACCGGTTGTGGATTGGGCAAGGTATGCCCGGGTGGATTTCTAAGGTGCGGTTCTTGGTGTAAGACTTGGCAAGGATTCTTGGTGGCTCGGGTGAGCACCGTCCTTTGTGCAAGAGATGCACAAGATGTTGTAAAGGCAGGTTTGCCTCTCTTTGTATTATTCGGTTCAGTGTGAGACTTGGTTCGGCCAAGACAGACTTGTATTGTAAATTGATATTCTTAATAAAATTGTCGGGCAGACTCACATTACGGGGAGTTGCCCCTCCCCTTCATACTTGTTGCAATTGTTTTTGTTCTTGGTATAATTGCATGATGATAATGAATGAGTATGGGCTTCATTAAGTATAAAGGATAATTATGTTTACTTAGTTGCGAAACACAAGCTAAGTATGTTAATGTGAAAGTAGGCGTAGTCCACGAATGTTAGTATTGGTGAAATGAACGCGTTCGGTGGTGCCGCACCTTGCTACAAGCGGTTGGAAGACTACTGTAGGTGTAGGGGCGTGACAAAATCCCTTGAATTGAATATCTCTTTTTTAGTGAAAATATATTTGAGTTAGGTCAAAGTGTAATTATTATTTACAATTATAACTATTTATTTTATTTTTTATATAATTTGAGTGAGTCAAAAAGGTTTTAGTTAATTATTATATATATTTTTTTGTACTTCGGTTTTGGGTCTTTCTCTTTCTTTTATCATCAGGTAGATTGTACATGTAAGTTCCAAAAAAAACCAAATGATCTCACGCTGCCTAAAGGGAAACCAAGTCTCTCGGCCATTTGGTGAAGTCATATCCTAACCAAAATTTAAAAGTGCTAATCAAATCTAGTAACGCTAAAAACGTTGAAATATCATGCTAACCTCTACCACTAGCTTGACAATAACCATTGAAGTCCGAACTCTAATAGCCTGGACCCGAACCATTATAGAGAAGAGTGGAAAGGTTATTGGGTCCGCGATTGTTATCACATCGCCAGATCAGAATGGAAGGAGCCTAGCATTGGAGTGTTGGAATCGCCGATAGTGATTTCCGATAGTCCATGTACTATCGCATCAGGGTTATTGGATCATTATGTTATTGGTCCGTTCCATGTGAAATTGCCGACAACAATTGCCGTTAATTAAATTGGAATAATTAAATGGTGGGGATTATTCTGGCAGTGAGTGTGCTTCAATTGTTCTAATTATTCTGATGCTTTTGATTTTGATAAAAACTAAACAAGTTGAGCTTGCACTGAAAACAATAGCATGAATTGTTCAAGCGTTAGATTTTACGACTTAGCTAAAGATCTTATAATTTATATATGTATTATTACTTTCGACAAGCACATCATATCTTCTAGACACAGTGATTTCTCCAGGAGTCCTAGTTGTGAAAAATTGAGAAGAATTTCAAATTAATCTAATGGAGTAAAGATTGTATTATCTAAACTGTGATTGAGTACAAATGCTATAACTTGAAAAGAGTTAGATTTCACATTTATCAAAATAAGATTGAAATTGTATAATCCAAATTATAATGTACGAAAATTATAACTCAAATCTTTTGAAATTTTTTCTATGATCCATTGGTTTGGTAAAAGGGTTGAATTGTATTTGGAATCATCAGAAAAGCTTATTTATTTTATTTTTAATTGATTTGATAAAACCATCACATAGTAATGAGAATCGGTGGAAAATATTTTTATTCCCTTTCCAAGTGATTTGATTAGTAAAATAAGAGTCATGATTCCATCGTAATGGAATCTTTTTGGAAGGCTTTTCATTTTCTTTTCAATTAATTTAATTAGTAGAATGATAAAACTTTAGAAAAGTCTCGATTTGGAATCTTTGCTTTTCACTATGAGGTTTGAAAATCTAGCCACATGAATGTCAAAAAGTCTTTATTAATTTCATTTATTATACGTTATATTAATTTTTGTTTCTATTTTGTATTTATCTTAACGTAAGGAGGATCATGAAAAATGGAATGGCCGAGATAGTGATTATATTTTTTGCATTTCTTACGTTTCTTATGGTAACTGTTATATTATTTATTGATTTCATTTTTGTTTCCATTTCTTATTTTCTCTTTTTCAAATCATCAAACAGTAAAGTTTAAGTTTATACATTATGGGTGTAGCTAAAAGATAATGAATAAAGTTTACTGGCAGCAAATAAGAAATAAAATTGAGAGAAAGAAGATTAATAATTTCTGTTCATGCATAAAAAAATGTTTATAAGAGAATACAATATATTTTATATGTTTAAATTGGTATAATAATAAATTTGGAGAGATGTGGACATGCATTAAAGAAAAAATGGCACCATAGCATTTCGAGCAATTCCTCCAGCTAGCTAGATGACGACATAAACTTGTAAAACTCAGGAATGTTTAAAATGTTAGATACCCATTTATCAGAGTTTGTATCTAAAATAAATCATCATCCGCTGCAACAACATTAATCAAACCAGAATTCACATGAATAGAATCACATCCTGCGTTGGAGAAGAAACCAAAAAAACAATCAGAAATGGTAACCCATTAGGTCAAAACAATAATGAAAAAGGCAGCTAAAACTAAACCCTAGTTATTTACCTGTAGTTCTGCAACGATTCGTTCATGGCGTCGAGCTGTGCAGGTTGAGTAAATGCCGACGATCCATCCCCGGAACTTGGCAAAGCATTCAGAGAATGGCGGGGAGGAGGGTGTCGGCCGAGGTATGGTTCTCAGCACCATGGTTCACCACAGAACATATCAAGGCCAAGAGAACGACATATATGAAACAACCATATCATGGTTTCCTAGCGAGGAAGGTAGGAATGAATAATGGCAATGGTACACTCTAGTAAGGAGAATAAAGATTTATAGCCATAGGATGCCTACCATATTCAGTTAGAACTTTAACCTTGTAAGCTTTATGAATGGGCAACAGTTTCTCTTAAGAATGTCAACAGGCAATAGTTTAGATTTTATCTGGACATGAGTTGGAAATGTTACAAAGGATGTGAACTGGAAATAGTTTAAGGTTTACCCAGACACGAGTTGGAAACGTTACAAAGGTTTACGTGTAGGATTTGGAAATGCTTAATTATAAACTACAATTGACATGTGCTCGGAGTATACATTTCAGAATATGAAGAGGCATAAGTGTTGTTCCTCTTTGATCCACGTCTCTTAGGTTAATATTTTATAATTTTTTTAAATACATTTATCACTAATCAACATACATGGTTATCAACAAGAGGCACATTAAATTTTTAAGCATGCTTTGTAAAAAATTAATTTAAGTATGGTTTAAATATGTGTTCTAGACATGCAAGAAAGTTATTGTTGCGAATTTCATTCATTGATTTAGTGACGACTACAAGAATATACTGACATCTTTCAATTTAGGCCATCCGATCAAAAAGATTAATTAAGAAAATGATTAACTTGTCGATTCTGATAGGGGGGACGCCTATCGGCATAATTAATAATACAATGTATCCATTTTAGGTTGATAAAAAAAATATGCTGCAAAGTTATATATTAACAAGTTATATAATAGCGAGGACTTGCTGTCTAGTTTTAATATAATTAAAATAAAGTAAAAAAATATAAAGATTTGACAAAATGAAAGCTCATCTAAGTGCATGAAACATGAAACCAAAATTAGAAAAAAAAGAGGTAAAATTAGAAAACAAGAAATTAGAAAAAAAGAAAGCTATATTTAATTATACAGAGTCTAAATCTACAATAATATCCTATATTTTTTTAATATTAGAAATAAATATTTAGGAATATTATTTTATAGCTTTAAAAAGCACCATTTAGAAGTCATGGTCAATAAAGAAATTGTCATTTGATGACCAAATTAAGTCATGAAAGACAATTTCACTATCAAATTCTACCCTTCATGGAGATCTTAATTTGACTTCTGGCAATTTCATTATCAAATTCTACCCTTCATGGAGAAATTAATTTGACTTATGGAAGGGACAATATCTATCCACCATGTAGAGTTTTTGCTCATAAGTTAAATAATTTTACATTCAATTTGGACTCTTTTTGAATGAATGGTTCTCGAACAAGTTATGCGATTTGTAAATTTTAAAGATTTTGATAACAAATTGTAAATTATTTTCCCTTTATACAAATTTTAGTTAAATGGTTGGTTCAAAGTTGGACTATACTAAAGTGTTTTGTTTATTATTGTCTTAAGGCTTTATATTGCTATCATCCGACATAGATGAAGTATTTCACATAGATGAAGCAGTTCATAAAAAATTTTAATGTTATTGTCAATTTCTATCTATGTTATGTTTTACACATGGTTTGCCTAGAACATTTATTTTAATATCAATTTATTTTTTCTAGTTTTGGGATTGTGATTATTGTCCAACATACTTATCATTTTTCATATATATTTGTTTATTTTAACAACTTTATGATTTGAAAAGTTTAATATATTAATAAAAAATATTATTTCTTTTGTAATTCTTCAATTGCCTATAACTTTTACCTAGGCTCACAAAATTTTACTAGACTAATTCTCTAGTCACATACACATTATTAATGTTTAATTAATAAATTTAAATTTTATTTAAAAATAATAATTTTAATTTCATAATGTTAAACTTTGGATAGATTTTAAGTTTTTGAGCAGAGAGGAATCTTGAATCTACACTCCATTCTACACTCCAATATGAGGGAGATGTGTAATTTGGTCTGTGATCAACATGGAATTGACACATGTCACTCTTAAAATAAAAATAACTTATTTTCTAAATAGAAAAGAAATGTTAAAATAAAAAATAACCTATTTTTTAAATCGAAAAGCAATGTTAACTAATTCATGTGGATATCAACTTCATATATGTCTATATATAAAAAAATTGTTAAAAGAAAATATTTTAAAGTTGTATATAATAAAATATTCAACGTGCTTTATACTTAAAATTATATTAATAACAAAAATACGGATACACATCTTAGACAATATTTTAATGTCAACTATTATATATTATATATTTAAAAAAATATATTTATATATCATATAAAGCTATTGAAAAAAATTAAGTTTTCATGGTTAAAACGTTTGAAATGGTCTGAGTATTTTATAATTCAGACATTTTTTAGGTATATATTTTTTTATCGAAATCCAACAAAGATTTTTTGGACTTACAAGTTTAAGTTGTACTCTATATAGCATTCAAAAATACAATTTAAACACTGAAAAATTACACATTATATTTTGCACTCTAAAAGAAGTTCGCACTTGAAAAATTTTGATTTTTGGAGTTACAAGTTTAAGTTGTACTCTATATACCATTCAAAAATACAATTTAAACACTGAAAAATTACACATTGTATTTTGCACTCTATTTTTGAACTTACAAGATTAAGTTGTACTCTATATACCATTCAAAAATACAATTTAAGCACTGAAAAATTACACATTGTATTTTGCACTCTAAAAGAAGTTCGCACTTGAAAAAATTTGATCCTTGTGAGCTTATGTTAGGTCCAAAGTTAGATGAATCTCGGTTGGTTTTAGTTAAAAGAAAACTAATAACATACTAAATAACAAAACAATATAAAGTTGAAAACTAATATAAATCAAGAAACAAACTTATTACTATACTTCGTAAAAAAGAATAATAATAATAATTTATATATCAAACTAAATATTTAACACTCTTTACATTAAAATATGCACTCTAAATTCTACTTTAAAACTTTGTATCTTAAATTACATACAAAATATTACATTACATTACATGTAATATTTAATATTTAATTTAATGTTCTTTATAATCCAATGTACCCTCCAACTTATGATGTACTCAAATATCTGTTAATAAACAATATATCTAAAAAGATTAATTTTTTTTTTTAAATAATCTAAATTAAATTTTAATTACATCATTATTCAATTTTTCAAGAATTTAAATATCAAATTAGATGTATAATAATGTTACTCTTTGAATAAGTGTTTTTAAAAAAATATATTCATTCTATACAAAGTTAATATATTTCATAAATTCAAAAATATTAAAATAATCTAAATCTAATTTAAAATGGAGTCGTCTAACAGGTGAAGGAATTGTCCGGACATTCAAAAGTGGATTGAATTGCCTTGACAACCAAAAGTGGTCAGAATCCAGGCAAAAAAAATTCAAAAACTCTTGTAGAAGCAATGTTTGAATCGTGTTTTTAATGGTGGAAATGGATTCAACACCATCAAAAATGTCTAAGACACTTAAAATTTTGAAGTTTAACAACTATAACTTGGATTTACAAAAATCCTTACCAGATTTTCACTTTCGGGCAAATCCTCTGCCTGGTTAGACTACGCGATTTAAAACTATGAAGATGTTATGCTATGTTTAGTATAAGCCAAGTACAATGGACGAATTTCGGGTTTACACGTACAACACTGGTTGGTTTACACGTACAAAAATCACACCAAGGAAACTGCCACTTCTGGGCTTACACATACAAAATTGGTTGGTTTACACGTACCAAAATCGCAGCAAGGACACTGCCAATCTGGGCTTACACGTACAAAACTTGTTGGTTTACATGTACAAAAACCGCAGCAAGGACACTGCCAAAAGTGCCAGAATGAACTAATGCTTCTGAGCATTACTTCATTTTTTTTGGTTTAGCGTTGAGGGACGGAGGCAGGGGTTAAATTTGACAGGTGCCTATACTCGTCAAGGAATTTTTTTATGATGTTTTTACTTTTAAACTGCCCATCATATGATTTTTAATATTTATTTGTATAAGTTTCATCTAATTACAAATTGTACTCATAATTGTTGCAAATTTTCCATTCTCTGTTGCATCAATACCAATCCAGTCCATTCAAGTCTCATTGCTACATTTTCTTTTGAGACCTGTTGATCAAAATTTTTTGTAAATTTTCCAGGCTGTTGAAATGTTCTGTGTTTTTTTTGAAAGATGGAAATAGTGATAAAATAGATGGAAAATATGGATAGAAACAACAAAAATTAATATTATAAAGTGAAAAAAATATATAATCATAATTACTCTCACATGAAGATAATGAATGTAAATATTGTTGTGACAAATTTGACAAAAATAATTCACTTAACAGAAATTGCAACACACATACCATGTTTTCTATTTAAGTCACTACAATGTTAATCTCATTAAAAGAGCAATAGTTGTGAAATAAGTTTCAAACCAAAAACATAATGTGCATGAACTATGTAAAAAAAGAGGTAATTTTCAAAACACTACCATTACAAACATAAAAATAAAAGCAAAAACTTTAAATATTTAAGATTTTTTTTTCTTTAACATCTTTCCAGATGTCATATACCCTATCCCATTCCACCATCGATGAATCAAGCCCGGTTAGAGACACTCGCATTAAGGCATCCAATGAAACTAATAATAGCTTTGTCTTAAGAATCCTCTCTCACAAGCAACTGTACTTGTAGGAATAACAAGTATTGCCTACCATAATTTTGACATGTTAGGAAAATTTGTATGCAACCCTATAACATAGAAAATCCTCCATGCATCTTTCATGGATGATCCCTCGCAATTTCAAACAAGCCTCAAAATCAAATGTAGTTTTGTTTTCTTCACTTTGATAATAAGGATGTTGTAAGTGTTGAAAAATCTTTTCAAGCCAATGCTTTGAATTTCGTTCTCTACCATGAACATCCTCTAAATAATGTCAAGGGCTAAACAACATTCCTGAGTTGAAAAATGAAAGATCATGGAATCTTCCGTTCAAATTCTCTACGAGAGCTTGAACATAATCTTTTGCAAGTTGTTTGCAACTTTGTATTGAACCTTCAATACACAGTTTCCATTATTGTTTTTGTATATCAATACAATCAACATATGCATGTATAATTGCTACAAATCGTAATTCATGCTTGTGAACAAGCCTCTCCTTATCACAAATTTCTAGAAATCCAAATTTAGAGGCATCTATAAATTTAGATAAATAACACGTGCCAACTGCAAATGTGTCGCTTCTTAAAAAACACCTTTTCAAAGTGTTCACCGTGACATCTATGGCTGCCCCTAAAGAGCTGACATCAATGTACTCTTCTTGGAATTGCTTGTTCAACTTGTTTAATTCACACGTTATATCTGCAAGCATATGTAAAGAAAATTGTACTTAAAAGATTCTTGCCTTATCATACCATGAGTCTTTTCTTTCAATTTTCCACAATGTTAATATGGGAGGCATAAGTACAACAAGTCTTTCAATGACTTGTCCCCTTGAAAGCCATCTAATTCCATGGATTTGAAGAACTTGAAGAGTTTCAAGTTACATAAGTTCCTATAGAGAAATAAGATGACTATTTCTTTTCGTAGAATTTTTCACCCAAGAATATACCTTATTTGCTAATTTCTCAACAAATAATAATTCAGGTATTTTTTTTGAAGCATTTGATGTGGCTAAAGCTTGACTATGAGCAATGCAATGAACACCTACAAGATTATGTACATCTTTCTTCAAGAAAGTAATAAAACCATTTTCATTACCAACCATTGAAGAAGCACCATTTGTGGAAACTCCTATCAATCTTTCTTTTGAAAGGCCCCTTGATTCCATTAAATGTTTGATTGCATCATAAGTTGTTTTCCCTCTTCCATCACAAACATTTATGAGTTTTAAAAACTATGAAATTGGAAGACCCAATCCTTTTGAGTTTAAAAATGTGGCATAAACCACAAGATGTTTTTCTAAACTATGGTCTATAGTTTCATCTAAAATCAATGAAAAAAATGGCTATCTAGCATTTTGGAAATTTGTAGCTCTTCAAGATATTTAGATGTAGCAAAAATGAATTCTTTTGCAGCCATGTGATTTGTATATGATGTATAATCTTTGTTCTTTGGCATATTTGGTGTGTGTAAAGACACTGCAAACAAACAAAGAGATTCATATTTTGAGAGTGGTAGATCCTCTTGCACCATCCAATATACTAATTTCATAGTAGTGATGACTCTTTCTTTGTTCATATCATCAATGCATGCAATGTGTTCTGTAATAGACTTCATCTTCTTCTCATTTCCACATATCCACTTTTCTTGTAAGAGTTTATGAATGCTTGAACTAGCATGAACAACTATAGAATCATGCTGCAATGTAGAGAAACTAGCCTCAAATCCCCATGGCCCCATTACCTTACATATTTCACAATATATGCATTCCATAACTGTTTTTCCTTCATGCTTTGCCTCTCTCAACCACTTATACTTAGTTTTCCACTAATCATGAAACTCTCTTTTTACTTTCATTTTTCTTTTATTTTGGGTGCTAGGTTCTCCCTCATGAAATTCTTCATCACTTTCTTCATTATGCTCCATGATATCATATCTGAGTTATTCGTTAATGAATTATTGATTTCATCTTAAAAAAATAAAAATTAATACACTCTTATTTTATTCTTAGTGAATTTGATTAAAAAAATAAAATGGACGTGTTTGTTCTTACTTGGTGTGGAAGACAGTTTGGCTTAAAAATTTCAATGAGAAAGCTAAATCCTCAAACTGATATTGGGTTGGTGTTTTCTAAATGTGTCAAGGTTTTGACATAGACTTGTCACTTGAAAATTCAACACAGACATTTCCAAAAAAGTGCCTCCCCCTTCTTGATTACTGTACATCAAAATTTAAAGATGAATAGAATATAATTTAAAAATAAAAAAAATATCATGATATCACATAGCTTTACCAGTCTCCACCTATCTCCAATTAGAATAATTGCACGAGAAATATGATTTCATTTGTTCAAAATGTTGTAAAATATAACTAGTGGCTAATCATCACATGGGTAAATTCCTTTCCTAACTTCCAAAAAAGTGCCTCCCCCACTTGATTACTGTACATCAAAATTTAAAGATGAATAGAATATAATTTGAAAATAAAAAGTATATTATGATATCACATAGTGTTACCAGTGTCCACCTATCTCTAATTAGAATAATTGCACGAGAAATATGAGTTCATTCATTCAAAATGTTGTAAAATATAAGAAGTGGCTAATCATCACATGGGTCCAACAATTATTTGAAATACCATTACTCTATCTAATCTTTCTATCGACTCCAATAAGGTACTGTGGCTATTGAGGAGGAATTATGCTCCTCTCTCGTTGCAGGTAAAGGTCCTCTTCTTATTGGTTTTCTTTTATCCTAGTCACAAAATTTTACCATGTGTTTTCTTTTCTCGAAGCTGTAGAAACCCTAACAATTTATTTTTTATTTTTTTGGGTCGCTAGATGCCAAGCCCATTGTCAGTATAATGCTCCTTCTCCAAATTACAACCAGCAACTCTTTGTGAATTCTTCCTTCTTCACCTCAACTTTTAGGTTTCCTTAACATTGCTCGGGTTCTATTCGCAAAATTGAATTAGGATTTCTTTTCATTTCTCTTAGAGAGGGTTTCAGAATTATCAGTGTTTAATATTAAATGTATGGCTATGGCGTATAGGTCAGAAATGAGAACTATAGTTGTAATAATTTTATTATAATTTTTAAATATTCCTCGGCCTTCCCTCTAAAGTGTAGCACACATTCCACTACAGCTTAAATATATAAACTTTTATAAAGTATTCCTTTATATAATTATGTTTACTTTGATTTAATTTCTAGTTATGTATTCTATTATGAACAATATATCCAATATACCAAAAAATCTATGAAAATAGAAAAAACAAATTTCTTCTTCTAATTATATTTATTTTCATTTAATTCCTTTTTCCATAGTATATTATGAGCCATATACCCAATCTATCAAATCTATGAAATTTGAAAAGATACCACAAATATTTAGAAAAATTCCATGACATACTCATATTTATTTTCATTTATCTTCAATTTATGTTTTCCATTATGAACAATATATACCAAAATGCTCCAATGGTTAAAAGAGGCTAAAAAGATTTTGAAATGTGAGCAGAGATGCGTTGTGAATATATTCAATCCCTGCAAAAAGGCATGGGAGGACTGAAAAGATGTAAAACAGGGGCTTTGAAAAGTGATTTGAGATGCATTGTGAATATATTAAATCCATGAAGAAAGAAAGGGAAGATTGAAAACAAGTACAACCTATGACTGCGTGAAAAACTGTTCCGTTTTATTGCATCTTAGTCTGTACCAAACATTTTCAATGACATGATGCCGAGCTACTACATGTCCATAACCTCCGTTTTATTGCATCTTAGTCAGTACCAAACATTTTCAATGATATTATGTCGAGCTACTACCATGTCTATAACATCCAGATTTATATGGTCCACTTTCAACATCATTTCCACTAGGCAGGCAGTCGCTTGAATAAATTGTGTCGGTTCTGTGAATTTTGGCCTAGCCTGAACACTCCTTCATAACCTGAATCTGCAACAACTACATCATAATCCAAATTACTCCTGGAATGCCCACCTACGGATCGAAGATCATCTTTCACAATTGAATATGGCATCAAGATAGGTTGGCATCCCATTCCTGCAATGACTAATGCTATTCTCAGGGTATGAAACCCTGTGTGATGGTATGCTCTCAGAATATCCAGCCCCATGATATCCATGATCACCCTCGTATGATGATCGACTAGTAACTGTTTCAACAGGTTTAGTTGAAGGTAGAGCTTGCCTATCAAGATAAGGTTTATGTTCTCTAGGTGGTTGCCTATCACGATAAGCATTATGTTCTCTGTAATTCCGCCTATCACTTTGTATATAAGAAGAAGAAGAACCAGGCGGTTGCCTATCAAATGCCCTTCCAAAATGTTGACATCTTTCCTCTAAGCGCCTTCCTTCATTAACCCCAAATTGAGTATCACATGATCCCATCCTCCTAGCTTTTGTATCACCAATATGGCGAGCCCATGGCACCACACCTGCCCAACTACCAATACAACGAGCCCATGGCACGACAACGGAACGAACCCCATCCTTAACTGACCATCAATCTTGATAAGGATTCTGAAGAGTAGCTTTCAGAGTAACCTTACTTCCTCGTTTGTTTCAATCATGGCCCATATATACCCACTTTCATCAATCTGAGCCACAAGTCCTTAAAACTAGGTGTGAGGGTAAAGAATCATGGCCCATATATACCTGCTTTCATCAATCTGAGTCGCAAGTCCTTAAAGCTAGGCACAAGGGTAAAGAATTATGGCCCATATATACCCGCTTTCATTAATCTGAGCCATAAGTCCTTAAAGCTAGGCATGAGGGTAAAGATGATAGCAAGAAATTGTTATCCAGGCATTCATATATTTTTTATATGGCCAGGCTCTAGGGTTTGTTTCTCTATCAATATTGCGACAAACATAACACACCCATAAGAAAATAATAAAACCACAATCAAAATACAAAAAGCCAAGTAAGATAGAGGAAAACCCAATTTATTAAAAATAAAAAATAAAACAAAAACACTACCACCTCAGAGAGATATTAGTAAGCATGCAGAGAGCATAGAAAAATGAACAGAGGAGCAGAGCATCCCTCTCAAATATAAGTAGTGTGAAAGAATGTCTATGGCTATCACTTACTGGTTACTTGGTCAGCTGAGTTCTAGGTTCTGTAGCATTTGGAGTTCCAGACTTTGCAGAGTTTTGCCTATGCCCCTGCTCCTCACGAGAATTCACATTCAACAATAACTTACAGTTGATTGGAATTTGGCACTTGGAGTTGGAAGTTTCAACTTGCAAGTGAATCACCATAAGTTCGTAACATAACTCGGTGGTGGGTAGCTGGGAAGTCACTAACAGGATTAATTGCTATGCCATTTACCTCTTGAAAACTGGAAGTTGACATTTATGACTTAGTCCTGATAGTTGTAACTTGCGAAATTGTGATACGGATCCAAGGATCATTAAATAAGATATTAATGTATTAACGAATCACGATTCACAATAATTCACTCTCCGAGTCTGGACTTCAAGTTGCACCGTTCACGTTTAAATTTTAACCACGTCATCTCGATTCTTCAGCTCGGGGTTATATATATATATATATATATATATATATATATATTATAACTTTTCATTTTTAATATGCCCTTCATATTGACATTTTTTAAAATTATTGGCTACTTACAAATGATGTGGAGATTTTGAAATAGAGGGTATTTTGCGTGTAAAAATGCCAAAGACGGGTATATGGGCGTCAAATTTAACTCGTGGATGGAGGGGTAAAGTTCGAGTAATATTTTATATAATATTATTTTATAAATTATTTATGTTTATGGTATATTGTAATTATATATAATGTTATTTTTAAAAATTCTTATATTTATTGTACATAGTAATTAATAATTAACGATATAATAAACAAAAATCAATTCTTGCGATTATTATATAATAAGAAGAGAGACATTTCAACTAATCATATTTGAGATAAATAGAAATAAATTTTATTTAAAAATAATAAATTTAATTTCATAATATTAAATTTTGAATATGTTTGATCAAAAAACTATACCACACATTATATCTTACTAACCACACATATAATAATACAACATATCCATTTTAGTGCGATAAAAAATTTGCTTTTACGCCTTAACAATCTTATAATTTTATATAGATAACATAATATGGAGATATATGGATTTGTCATAAAATTTAATTGTGTGAAGACCATTGGGATGCTTTTTCGTTAATACTGATTTTGGTCGTTTGCTTCTTATAAAATATATATGATTGCTACAGGAGATTTGAAAGTCATTCAATGTTTTATATATATATATATATCTATATTTCGTAAAATGTAAAAGTCATTCAATGTTTTATATATATATATATCGTAAAATGTAATATATAATTGAGTGTAGAATATTATTGAGATGACTTTTTGCTATTCTATGATAAACTACGGTACGGATCGTTAAACGTTATTGGAATTTTTCTCTTATTCTAAAATGGCTTTGTGAATTGGTGTGTCGAATTTGTTGGGAAATCACTATAATTTAATAATTCTTTTAAAAAAAAAAAGATTTTACTAAGCTTTCCAAAATTAATAAACTATTGGCTTTTTTCCGTGTGATTGTGATTTGAATAATAGATCCGTTGATTCCTGAGAAGGTTGAAAGGACATTCACGTCAGCGTAAAGCAATATTATTAATTTAAAATTCATAAAATAATAGTTTTGGGCAGACATTAATTGACTTATAAGGATCTCGTGAGTCGTGTGAGTGTGATGTAAAGTTTTGTAAATTTGGGAAAATGAAGATTCATGCTATCACAAAGTTGTGGACCTTGGCCTCTCATAGAAAAGTCTATGGCAATTTAATATTTAGGTCAATAGGTCTTTTTATGCATCAACAATGGTTAACACTTTTACCCTGCGCTGTTGGATCAGGTGAAACACTTTCAATCGTTGATTTGAAGTGTGATTGCTTTTTCCAAATATCAGTTGAGTTGCTTTACTGTTTTTTCCCATTTTTTTATGTCACTTTTGAAGATATTTTCACTGCTTTTTCCCTGTTGTTGTTGTTTTTCTTCCCTGGCTTTTGACAAGCACTCGTTAGTAGCATCTCACAGAGCGCGTTCTCACTTTCATGTCATCATTTTCTTCAATACTCTACATTCCATTGACTTGCCTTGTTTCTTGTTCAAATTGTAAGAGATTCAATACTCTAGGCCTGCATCCACTATTATCTACCATTTCAACCTGCTCATTCGCCGTCAAAGCTTCCAGCTGGTCAAGCGGTCCACACAATTTTATGCACCGAAGCAGGAAACATCGAAGCCTACTACACTCTGGGCATGGTAAGCGCGCCGATTCTTTACTCCTTTTTAGCTTTATTCCTTCCATCCATGTTCACCAATAAAGCAAACTTACTCTGTCAAAGCCACAGCCAGCAGTGGAATAAACAAATAAAAGTCCGCGTAGTAGCCCCTGAGATTACTTTCGTGTAAACGCTTACGATTCGAGAGAGCCGTCCTAATTTAATCCCCCTTCATGTGCAGATCCGATTCTACTGTCTTGAAAACCGAGGCGGTGGAGCCTCATTGATGGCGATTCCTATTTCCACCACAATTCTTTAATTAATGCCCCCTGACATGCGGGGGCATTAGGGAAATATAACGCGAGCTGAAAAAGCTGGAGGTGAAAAAAAAACAGCGCGCGTTATATTTCCTTAATGCCCCCCGCATGTCAGGGGCATTAATTAAAAAATTGTGGCGGAAATAGGAATCGCCGTCATTGATGGCCAAGGCTGCCATTTCATCATACTCTGCAGCCCTACACTCCTTAGCCGTCATTCAATTCAACGGCCGCAGAGGCACAAAGAAAGACAAGGATCTCAAAGCCGGGGTAGCCCTCTGCGCCAGGTCAGCATTTCACGTGGACGCCTTGCGAGAGCTCGGCCACTGCAGGACGGTTACGGCGTTACCGAGAACATAGCGGAAGGAAGGCGCTTTCTCATCCACAAATATAGTATATTTCCTAATCTCTATGATTATTGACAAGTTTTTGTTAAACGACTCTTTATGACAATATTCTTTGATGTATTGGGCATTTTCATATTTTAATATTGAAAAACAACTTTTCCTGAATTGCAATGTTTTGCATTATAGAGTTTATGGTTTGATAAGACGCTGGGCTTCAGTTGTGAAGTAAAATTTAAAACGTTTCAAATCCGAGAACCGCTGAACTGAACCACGAGAAGTCTCCTCCTCCTTAACAATATACCCGCAATATCCCCGCATTCTGCAGATTATTATCCTAGCGGCGACTTTAGAATCCAGAAAATCCACTATATATTCAACTTTTAGCTTGCAAAGTTTCTTGAACCACCCCACTTTTCCGTCTCCTTGGGGTTTACTATGCTTTTAACTTTTTGCGTGGGAAAATATAATTTAGTATCTTACAAAAGTTCCGCTTAAATTTTGAATTCAAATGCCTAATTTTTCATATTTTAATTTCGAAATCTTCATTCATTTATCTCACGTCTCCCCGCTTTACATGTTCGTTGACTTGCTCATTTGTAAAGGAACTGTGCAAATCTCGAACTTTAATAGTTATAATATGTTTCAGTCACGTGTACCTTCCTCGATGACTATAATTCAAATTTGTAGAGCTTAATAAATTGAATGCAAAAGGTTAAGTTAATTTTAAGCAAATACTTTATTACTGATAGTATTAGATAAATATGTTTTAACGCCAAGCACCTTGTGGTATACGTCATGTTCTAAGGATGGATGGATGTGTATGTTAGGGTATAATTCAAATTGAAAATAGTAAATCTTGGAGTTGTTTAACGAGGCGGAAGAATTGCCCGGATGGTCAAAAAGTGGCTAGAATTCAGGGAAAAAAATTTCAAAAAATCTTGTAGAGGTAGTGTTTGAATCGTATTTTTGATGGTGGAAATGGATTCAACACCATCAAAAACGTCTAGGACAGCTAAAATTTTGAAGTTTAACAACTATAACTTGGATTTACAAAAAAAATTGCCGAATTTTCTCTAAATAAAACTGGAATTTCCATAACTTTCCGGGCAACTCCTCCGCCTCGTTAAACTAATTGCTTTTAAAAGTGTAAAGATACATTGAAGGTGTGGAAGATTTGGGAAGATTTGTCTTATAGTTATGCATATAACATTCTAAATGAATTATCATCAAAATATGTGAATTTTTGTCAAAATTTGGGAAGATTTGTCTTATAGTTATGCATACAACATCCTAAATAAATTATCACCAAAATATGTGAATTGTGGTAATCAATTAATATATTTTTTAGTATTTTCACTCTGATATTCCACTGTTTTCATCTTTGCTTTGTCGACGTTTCGAGTCTAGACCAAGACTCATCATCAAGTCCTGATGATGAGTCTTGGTCTAGACTCAAAACGTCGACAAAGCAAAGATGAAAACTGTGGAATATCCGAGTGAAAATACTAAAAAACCTAACCACAGAAATCTACAATCCATTAAATTAATATATTTGTTCCTATTAATTGCATGTGCATTACTAAGATAAAAATGTGAAAATCCTGTTTTTTAGGATATATATACAGGTAATCTATACAAATTTAGAACCACCACTTCAAATATCATTTCCAACCTGTCCGATAAAGTTTATAATGTTCCAGGAATCCACAATAAATAAACAAAATAACATTATAATTTATGCTGCAAAGATACAGGTAATCTATACTAAGACATTATAATATCATGAGTAGAAGCATTGAATAGCTTTTAAATATCTTGAGCACAAGCATTGAATAGCTTTTGAAAAATATGGCTGCAACAAAACTATAAATATCCTGAGTAGAAGCATTGAATAGCATTTAAATATCTTGAGCACAAGCATTGAATAACTTTTGAAAAATACGATAATGTTACTAGCAAATATAATTACTGTACCAAAATATTGGAAAGTAATCCAGGATGGAATTGGAAAGAAATATACGATGTAATTTCCGTTTTATCTTTCTAAAAATATCTTAATGTTACTAAGAAATATTAGTACCAAAACATTGAAAAGCAATCTAGTATGAAATTGCTAGAATGAAATTGCAAAGAAGTTCGTTTCAATTAAACAACAACGGAGTTTCTAGGTGTGTAAACATAGATAACAACGAAGTTACAAGGTGTATGAACTTTTATAATGAACAAGATTTCTAAAAACAAGTGTGAACTTTTATAATGAATAGCATTTCTAAAAACAACCACTGCAATTGCTACAATATAAAAGTCTTTAAAGTGTTTTTTTTTTTTTAATGATATATATAATTGAAAATAAGTAAGCAGTAATTTTAACTATATCAATAATGATGATATATTATAGTTTTGTGAAGGAGGAGTTTGATGAGGACAAACTGCAATCAAGATATACATTTAAAAATAAATTTTAATCAATTTAAAAAATATTAATTAATAATATAATAATATAATCTAATTATTTTAATTGAATTTAAATGGTGATTTTTAACATTCTCTATTTTTAATATTTTGTTGTAAGTATATAGATTATTGTTTCTAGTTTTATATATATATATATATATATATATATATATATATATATATATATATATATATATATATATAAAACTAAAATATCATTTTTTACAATATCTATATGAAATTTAAATTTGTCAATATATATGGTATAAGGGCATACATATTGTATCATTTTTCCAAATTTTATACCATTTTTTCAATTTAAAAAATCTATCGGCCTCTCTTTTCACCTTTTGGGGCAATTGCTAGTTTTATATTAGTAGTTTATGCCGATTCAATACTTTTATCCTTTGGCTGCTTCGTTTGGCTTCGTTTAGGACAACAAGATACGGTACTCTGGTTTCACACACATTGGTTTTATAAGTTAAGTTAAGTTAAGATAAGAAGAAAGAAAGATTAATTATTTTAATGGTCAAGAGGTTAAAGATAACTTATGGGACAGATTGGTTCTTCATCTACGTGATATATTTGCCATTTTTCTGTGAAGCTTCACAATAAATGCTCCCAACGTCTCAACAAACTCCTAGCTAAATAGATTACCCAAGAGCTCGTTGCGAGCATATCCACATAACTTTCTCTGCTATCTTTGAAGACCTCACATTCTGAAATGAAATGTTTTTCTATTTCCACCTTTCCGGAAGAACAAAAAATGCATACTCTTTCCTCCCACACTTCTTTTGGCCTTTGCCAGCACCTTGTTTCACAATGGAGTTGATGAGAAATAATCCTTAACTTAGCAATAAGAATTTTAGCCCTCCAAGAGATATTGGCCTCTATGTATGCTTTTGGTTGATGACTACCAGTGGGATTAAACACTTCAATATAGTACTTTTTATTTCTTCCTAGCTTCTTATCTCAAGTACGCTTGTGGAACTTATCCATAACAAAAGCTTTTATCTCTTCGCTGTTTATGGGACACGCATTCAAGCAAATACCCCATTTACTAAACCATTTGTTATTTTGCTACATCCAATCTTTTTTTTTTTTTTTTTCTTGTTGCACAATCTAACATTAAAGACAACCTTAGACCATCTACCCAAAGTAACATTGTAGCTTATAGGTAATATGGATGTATTATAAGAAGATCTAAGAAATTCAGAGAGCTCTAAACAAACCAGGCAAAAGAAGGCAAGAAAAGTATCCAACTAGAGTTAGGCCTTGGGAAACATGGTAAAGTCTCAGGTCAACAAAGTCTAACATATTACACTTTAAGCAAAATTTATGTCAGTAGCTTCCCATTACATGATGTTCACAATAATTATTCATTCTAATAGTAGCTTCCAACTATATGATGTTTACAATAATTGTTCAGTAAAACACCATTACATGTGCTTAAAAATATATGCTTATTAGAAAGTGGGAATCTCATCCAACGAACTTAGGGCTATAAGTCATTTACAAAAAGTTATATATACAAAGAAATTAGAAGCTTAAGTTTCTTTTTTAGGAAATATACATTTAAGAAACACAAGGAAGTAGTACTTCTTAAGGACATGTATATTTGTTTTTGGTAGATAAAGAGATGGCTATTTTTTTTTAATGAAATCTAAGATTAGTGGTTTTCATAAAATTTTTTTTAGTTTTGGGTACAAATTTTATAATGCATATTTTTATTTTTTATTTAAATGTAATATTTTAATTTTGATATATGGAATATATAATATGTAAAAATCATGTATTATAGTGTAAATTGTTTTATATGATAAGGATCAAGTTAAGTGTATCAAGATAGGATGATTCCATATTGTAAATATTTTTAATGTGGAGCTTAGGGCCAAGGCTTAACTAGTGGATATATAAGAGTTCAAGTGAGGAGTTAGATTTACAATATGGTGGGTATATTTATAATGAGAGGTTCATGGTTATGTAAAAAACATGTAAAAAGAAAAATGCATAATAATATTATATCCTAGTTACAATGATTACTTGATGCAGGAGCATATGACTTGGAGGAAAAATCTTCAAACTTATTCAAAAAATCCAAAAAAAATCTACAGGCAAGGGAGTGGGGTCCTTTAGCCAGCAGTTTCCATGCTTTTCGAGTTTAAGATAGGGATAGAATTAAGAATAAAAGCATTTTGTAATAATCACTCATGGATAAGCGATAATAAGTTTTATGCATGATTGCTTTAAAGAGCTCTATGTAAAAGGCATGCTTTTGTATGGATAAGGACCGAAAGGGCTTATCTATTGTTTTAAATAAGAAATAACAGGACTCTCAGAGTGAGTCGGGCTGGAGACATAGTCATCTTCAAAACTCCCTCTGTGTATCTGATTTGATGGTTCCCTGTTAATTGGTATTTTTATGCATGTATCAGTTCCGGTTCTGTTGTTTCTGCGTTTATTAATGGTGATTCAATCTTTGTTTTCCAATTAATACCTAAGTGTAGGCCTGTTGGATTGTTTTTTCTTCATATTGGCAAGCACAGGCTTCTTTAAGTGCTTTATAGAATTCCGCGGCCAAAACTCTGTTTACACAAGAAATCATGAATTTACTTAGTCAGAACAGAGTTTCGGATTTGAAATTTTATTGATTCTGGTTCATACCCGTATTGAGTCTGAACCTTATCGCATCAGAGAATCGCAAGTGGAGTGGGGAGGTCCTTTTGTACCGCTAAAGTTCGAAACCCCGACAGTCCAGAACCGAAATAATATAGAGCAGGCGGATAAGTTATCGGGTCTGTAAGTGTATCGCATTGCAAGCTTGGAGTGGGAAGAGACAAGCCTTGGAATAGTGGGATCGCCGATTGTGACCTCCGATAACACTACGTGTTATCGCATTGGAGGAAGGAGCATTGGAAGGGTCGATTAACCCCGATAGTGTATTTTGTTCCTTTGGAACAAAGCCCCACCGATTCTGTATTTTGCGTTGAAAATGCAGTCTCTTCATTTTTAAAGCGCTGATAGTGTTTTTTGTGTAATCTTTTGGAATTACAGTCCCAATAGAGTATAAGGGCTCTGTGTAATAAATTGTGTCAATAACAAGGATTGGGGTTCTAGAGGAAAACCCATGAGGCTGTCAGTTTAATAGTAAATGACTGATACGCCAATTCAAGCAAAGGGAGTAATTTTGCTAGATATTGAAGAAATTGTAGACATATTTTGGAGGTTGTCTATATTATCTGCACCAAGCTGACCATTAGTGGTATCAATGCAACTAGTTAACACTGAATTGAATCTCAGAAGCAGGAGAAGGAAAGTTACTATGACTTTCAGATTTGGAAGAGGACGAGGACGTGGTGGAAGAGGATGGCCTGTTGCAAACACTGAAGTAATGGAAGCTGTGCAACAAATGCAATCTAGATTGGATGCATTAACAATAGGCAGAAACATAGATGATGGAGATGTTAGTGAACCTGAGGTTGAAGCTGCAGAGGAGGAAGTTGTAGCAGTTACTCCTGAGATGAGGTTCTTTCAGTCAGTATTGAGATCCACAGCTAGGCAAAATACCGAGGTGTCAATATTTGAAGGAGGACTAAATCCAGAAGAATTAATAGACTGGATTAATGGCATGGAGAAATTCTTCGACTATGAAGAAACAAAAGATGAGAAGAAAGTAAAGTTTGTTGTCACCAAGTTAAAAGGCCATGCGGCGCTTTGGTGGGATGGTGTGTAGGCAAAAAGAAGGAGACTTGGCAAGCAACCTATCACTAATTGGAGCAAGATGGTAGCAAAGCTAAGAGGTAAGTTTCTGCCAAGTAATTATCAACAAACCTTGTTTAGATAGATGCAGAATCTTAGACAGAGGTCTTTGACAGTGAAAGAATACATAGATGAATTCTACAAGGTGAGCATAAGAGCTGGAGAAGCCCAGGATACAGATGAGAAGGTCGCTAGATATATGAATGGCCTTAGGATGGACATTCAAGATGAAATAAGTATACTGTCTCCAAAAACAGTAGAGGAAGCTTATCAGATAGCACTGAAAGCTGAAGAAAAACTCATGAGGAAGCAGTCTGCCATAGGGAGAGGTACTTTCCGAGGAAGGGGAAGTTAAGGTGGTAGAGGAAGATCTACAACACCTAAAGATGGAGCTAGCAGTAGCTCAACCCAGCATGCACCCACAAGAGGTGATGTAAGAGGCAAAGGGATTTTTTCTAGAGGAAGAGGAGGCAGAGGAAGAGGAAGAGAAACAAGATGTTACATATGTAACAGATTGGGACACAAAGCTTTTGAGTGCCTAGAGAATGCAAAAACAAATTAGAGGAATGCCATTTTTTCTCAAGCTGAGGGATAAGCAACAACAACAATAGTGATAGAAGAAGAAAATATACCAGAGAGAGGAGAATATTTGGTAGTTAATAAAGTTTTGCTCAAGCCAGCAAAGGATGTAGTTGAACCATCACAAAGAAAGACTTTATCCAGGACAGTGTGTAAAGTCCAAGGGAAATGTTTCCAGATGATCATTGATAGTGGCAGCACTGATAATTTGGTCTCTACAGAAGTAGTGGAGAAATTGAAGCTGAAAACAATGAAATATCCAACACCTTACAAGGTGTCATGGTTGCAAAAGGGACATCAACTATTGGTAAATGAACAGTGTGAAGTGGAATTTCAGGTGGGAAAGTATAAAGATAAAATCGTATATGATGTGATGCCAATGGATGTGTGTCACATATTGCTTGGAAGACCTTGGCAATATGACAAAGGAGCCATGCATGACGGGAAAAGAAACACCTACAAGTTTCGAAAGGATGGTGTCAATAATACGTTGCTGCCTCTGCAAGAAGAAGATGTACCAGGAAAGAAGACTGATCCAAAAACTTTGTTACTAGGAGGAAAGGAATACTTGAAGCAGATTGAAGAGAATGAGGTAAATTTTGTTGTAATTTGCAAGCCCAAGGTAATAATGACTTCTACTAAAATTTCTGATTTACACATCGAAATTCAAGAAATGTTGGAGAACTATTGTGATATTATTGTTGACGATTTGCCAAATGAGTTGCCACCCATTAGAAGAATTAGCCATTATATAGATTTGATTCTTGAAGAAAGTCTACCTAACAAAGCAGCTTATAGAATGACTCCTACAAAAATGAAGAGGTTAGGAAGTAGGTGCAAGAATTGCTTGACAAAGGGCTGATCAGAGAAAGCTTGAGTCCTTGCGCAGTACCAACAGTGCTGAGTCCAAAGAAAGGCGGAGGCTGGAGAATGTGCACAGATTTAAGAGCCATCAATAAAATCACAATCAGGTATAGATTTCCTTTGCCTAGAATTGAAGGTTTAATGTATTGCTTGAGTGGAGCAAGGTATTTTACAAAACTAGATCTTAAAAGTGGGTATCATCAGATAAGGATAAGAGAAGGGGATGAGTGGAAAACCGCTTTTAAGAAAAATGAGGGATTGTATGAATGGAGAGTAATGCCTTTTGGGTTGTCAAATGCACCAAGTATGTTTATGAGACTCATGAATGAATTTTTTAAAGATTTCAATGGTAAATTTGTAATAGTATATCTGGACGATATATTAGTTTACAGCAGGTCTAAGGAGGAGCACGTGAGACATCTAAATTATGTCTTACAAAGGCTACAAGAGGAGAAATTATTGCTAATTTGAAGAAGTGTTCATTCATGAAAGAAGAGCTAGTGTACTTGGGTTTTGTTATTTCTGCTAAAGTGCTGAAGATGGATCCAGAGAAGATCAAGGCAATCATGGAGTGGCCTTCACCCAAGAGTGTTTTTGAGGTAAGAAGTTTTCATGGTCTTGCTAGCTTTTATAGAAAATTCATTAAGAATTTTAGTAAGATTAATGCACCTATTATTGAGACCATAAAGAAGGACAAACAACCATTTAGATGGACTGCTGAAGCAGAAAGAAATTTCAGCTGTTAAAGAAGAAAATCACTGAAAAGCCTATTTTGATTTTACCTGATTTTAGTAAGCCTTTTCAAGTGAAGTGTGATGCCAGCGAAGAAGAAATTGGAGGTGTTTTAAGCTAGGAAGATAGACTAATAGCTGATTTTAGTGAAAAGCTAAATGATTCCAAAAAGAAATATTCTTCTTATGATAAGGAGTTCTATGCAGTTGTGTAGTCATTAAAAAAATGGAGGAATTATCTAATGTCAAAAGAACTCATCCTTTACTCAGATAACCATGCACTATAGTTTATAATGCAGCAACCAAAGCTCAGCCAGAAACATGCCAAATGGGTAGAGTATCTCCAAGGTTTCCATTTTGTTTTGAAGCACATAAATGGCCAATCAAACAAAGTTATAGATGCCTTAAGTAGAAGGAATGTATTATTTCAAGAGAGTCAAATCCAAGTGTTGGGTTTTGATTTTCTTAAATAATTGTATGAAACAGATCCATATTTTAAAGAGGCATTTGAGGCTTGTAAAAATCCTATTTTGATGGATAGGAGTAAATGGTTGGATTACTTCTTACAAGATGGACTATTGTTTAAAAAAAAATTAGTTGTGCATACCAAACTGTTCAATAAGGGACAATTTAATCAAAGAAAAACATAGTGGAGGACTTGCAGGACATTTTGGCATAATGAAGACTTTTGAGCAGTTGAACAGATTTTATTTCTGGCCGAAAATGAAATATGAAGTGGAGAAGTATGTAAAACTTGCAAAATCTGTCAATATCCAAAGGGAAAGAACCAAAACACAGGTTTGTATATCCCATTACCAATTCCAGATAGGCCTTGGGATATGGTAAGTATGGATTTTGTGTTGGGCTTACCAAAGACTCAAAGAGGTAATGATTCAATTTTTGTTGTAGTAGACAGATTTTTGAAAATGGAACATTTTATTCCATGTTATAAGACTAGTGATGCTTCTCACATTGCTAATTTGTTTTTTAAGGAGGTTGTAAGATTGCATGGATTGCCTAAAAGTATTGTCTCAGACAGGGATTCCAAATTTGTTGGACATTTCTGGAGGACACTATGGAAGATATTGGGAACTAAATTAATTTTCAGTTCTGCCTATCATCCACAAACTGATGGACAGACTGAAGTTGTGAACAGGAGTTTGGCCAATATTTTAAGGAGCCTTACTGTAGAACATCCAAAGGAGTGGGATGAAGTGTTGGCACAAGCTGAATATGTTGAAAAAGGCAACAAGAAATGCTAAAAATAGAAGTGCTAAAAATATCATTGCTATAAATAACAGTTTGGGTATCAGTGCTGGATTGAGCAACAGGGAATGAAAAATGGAAGTGCTAAAAATAACATTCTATTTTTAGTAGTTCAGGATGGATTCCTATTTTAGTTAGTCCCTGAACTAAACATCAGAAGTAAAATTCGAATTTGAACTTAACAGCTGTTTGAAAATAAATTAATTAATTCACCATGAATTAATTAGTTGTGAAAAATCAAACATGAAGTCTATGTGAGGACACACAATAGCTTCTCTATTAATTGAGGAATTTATCCATCAGTTAAAGTGATAAGGATGCATTCTGATTTCAGTAGTAATTAGTTAGCTCAGTTAACTGAGTCAAGTCCAGTTAGATTAATTCAAACAATTTGTTGAATCAATTGTGAGTTCAATTAGTTAATGCATGCTTGCATATAACTGCTACACTTCAGATAACTGAATATTTTATCATAAATAACTCATGCATGTCAGTTTAGATAGAGACCCAATTGAGATCAAATGAGGGACAATGTACTGTTAGTTGGATAAATTTTTTTTCCTATAAAGGAAGCTCATCCATGGATGAGGATTTATCTCCTTCAGGACTGCATAGTTGGATCAAAGGTTAGTGAGTGTGTGAAGAGGCCAAATCACACAAGTGGATGCACGTGTAGGTTTTGACCCCATATAGAAATTACCTGCATATGAATTCTAAAACATAGAAAATAAACAATGCGAGAGCATAACACATAAAACACATTACACAGAGATTTTCCCTAGATCCCAAAACAGGGACTACTAGCTTGATTTTTCATTATGTTCCTTTCAATGTTATAATACATATTTATACATGCCAAAGCATCCAATACCATGGACCGAAAACCATCGCGTCCAAAAACATGTGCGAAAATCATGCATAAAACCATAGGTGGGTCTGCCCAACCTAACATAGGGTCCAAAACCAAAATTTTCCGGAGCATTGCCCCAGACCCCATAAAGTGGGGTTATGAGTACATCTCAAAACCCCTGTGACCCCCCCACTACACAATCGGCACAACGAAGGGGGTCTCTGCCCCCCCTTTAACCCCCCGGTTAACTACGTGGGCTAGTCGTGAAAAGAATATAACACAACCCAACATTCTCCCACTTGTTGTTTTCTTTCCACAGGGGACCACAAGAGAGCTTAGTCATTTTTCCAACCCTGAAATTCCCATTGTCTCTCTACACCAAGAGAACTTCTCAGAGCTCACATATTTTGTCAATGCATCTGCAGTATTCTTCAAAGTGTCCACCTTTACCAGCAACAACTTTTTGTCTTCTATCATATCCCTCACAAAGTGATACTGAACATCAATGTGTTTTGTCTTTGAATGATATGTGAGGTTATTTGCCAAGAAAATCTCAGTTTGGCTGTTAAATTCTATCCTTATAGCTCCCTGTACTAACCCCATACTTGAACACAGTCTCTACAACTAAACTGCTTTCTTGCTTGCATGGGTGGCTGCCATGTATTCTACCTCTGTAGTTGATAGTGCCACTACAGATTGTTTCTTACTCATCCAACTGACTGCACCTCTAAATAGGTTAAACACATGCCCACTTGTAGATCTTCTCTGATCCAGATCTCCAGGCTAGTCTGCATCAACAAAGCCACGAATATCCAATATTCTGTCCAATCCTTGTTAGAGATTTATATGTTACAGAGCAATGGAACACATAAAATATTACAGAAATATAAACAAAGAAAACGCATAAAACAAGAGAGACACAGATATACATGGTTTACCCAGTTTGGGCTACGTCCACCCCGAACATCCAGTCCTTCCTTTCTATTATCGAGCAAAATGAAGAGACACAACCTACAACAGATCTGCTGTAATATCCTCTGTTTTCTCTCACAGTATCACCACACTATTTCTCGCTCTTAGAATACACATATATCACATAGCCTCAATACAATGCCCTCACAAAAAGAGAGGGGTTACCTTCTAGGGCAAAAAACCCTAAACTAAACATAAATTCTATCGTTAGATCATCCACCTAATGAACGACCCAGATTGACTAGAAATTACTATACTTTTACAAGGCAATTTTACATCTATTTTTAGCTTCGGGGGCGCTACCCCTGAAGGACCGCTGGCCCCTAGAGCCCCTAGCTGGGGGGATTAGCCCCCCTTGATCCATGTGGGGGGGAAAATTCCCCCCTGCACCCCCTTTCATGTAGGGGTGTAAAATCTTCTTGGGGTATACATCCAGCTAAAACAAAGACCTCTAAATAATCATTCTCCACACCCAACAATCATGATCTTCCTTGGTAGCACAAACCATAATCGCTAGTGCCACACAAATACCTGAAAACCCGCTTCACTACTGTCCAGTTCTCCTTTCCTGGTTTTGACATAAACTTGCTAAATACTCCCACTACATGTGCAATGTTTGGTCTAGTGTAGACCATTTCATACATCAGGCTACCGACTGCACTTGCATATTGAACACGAGACATGTCCTCTTTTTCTTCTTGTGTCTTGGGACACTGTTCAACAGATAACCTCACACCTACAGGAATAGGAACCTCCACCAGTTTACTATATTGCATATTAAACCTCTGCAGTATTGTCTCGACATACTTCCTCTGGTTTAACCAGAGCTTCCTCTTTGCCCAATCTCTTTTAATCTCCATGCCCAAAATATAGTTTGCAGCACCAAGATCTTTCATGTCCAATTTGGAGGATAATTGGGTCTTCAAATCCTGGATAATTTCTTTGTCATTTCCAACCAGCAACATATCATCCACATACAATACCAAATAAATAACATGGTCACCAATTAATTTAAAATACACACAGTGATCTTCTTTGCTTTTGGTGAAGCCAAGTCCCCGTATAAATGTATCAAATTTCTGATACCACATCCTTGGTGACTGTTTTAACCCATACAGAGACTTCTTTAACTTGCATAGTAGTTCTTTCTTACCCTTCACCGCAAAGCCTTCAGGTTGCTTCATGTAGATCTACTCTTCCAGATCCCCGTGAAGAAATGTTGTCTTCACATCCATTTGTTCTATCTCAAAATCAAAAGCAACAACAACAGATAAAAGTAACCTAATAGAAGTTACCTTGGCAACAGGAGAAAAAATATCACCAAAATCAATTCCCGGCACCTGGGAATAACCTTTTGCTACCAAACGAGCTTTGTATTTCTCCACCTTTCCTTCTGCATTTGTCTTCTTCTTGAACACTCATTTGTTGCCAATGGGTTTCCTTCCAGCCGGAAACTCCACCAGATCCCAAGCCTCATTTTTGTGCAAAGATGCCATTTCATCAACCATGGCCTCTTTCTAGAGTTTTCCATCCTCTGGATCTACTGCTTCCTTCACAGTTCTGGGATCATCATTAGTAATAGATAAAGAAAAATTTGAACAAAAAGCAGATGGACTATACCTTTCTGGCTGCCTTATTTCTCAAGATGATCTTCTTACACCCGAAGTTTGTCGTTCTTCATCTTTTGATTCCTCCTCTACTGTAGAGTTTGATTCTTCCTCCTTTAGCTCAAACTCTATCTTCTCAGGTTCCTTTGGTTGGACTTCATGTTTAATAACATCTTTTACCTCTCTTAACATCACATCTCGGTTGTACACAACCTTCCGTGTGACTGGGTTCCAAAGCTTATAACCCTTTAAACCATCCTTATACCCAATAAAGATGCACTTTTCAGATTTACTATCCAACTTGGTTCATTTCTCCTTTGGAACATGTACATATGCATCACATCTAAATACCCTCAAATGTGAGAGAGAGGGTTTCTTACTAGTCCATACCTCTTCTAGAGTCTTATCCTCCAACGCTAATGAAGGTGACATGTTGACCAGGTAACATGTAGTATCCACCACCTCTACCTAGAATACATGTCCTAACCCAACACCACTAAGCATGCTTCTTGCCCTTTCCGTCAATGTCTTATTCATTCTTTCTGCAACTCCATTATTCTCAGGTGTATATGGAGTAGTCTTTTGTCGTGCTATACCACACTTCTTACAGAATTCTTCAAATTCCTTGCTGCAAAACTCTCCGCCATTATCTGTCCTTAGCACCTTTATCTTCTTCTTTGTCTGATTTTCCATGAGAGCCTTAAATTCTTTAAACTTGTCCAAGGCTTCAGATTTCTTCTTAAGGAAATATATCCATGTATTCCTTGAGAAGTCATCTATAAATGATACATAGTACATAGACTTACCCAGTGATGGAACCTTCACAGGTCCAAACACATCAATGTGCACAAGTTCTAATATCTGTTTCGCCCTCTTACTACCAGAGGGAAAACTCACTCGATTCTGCTTCCCATATACACAATTTTCACAGAAATCAAAATCCAGAGAGCTATTACTCATACCTTCTACCATAACTTTACCATGAAGTATTGGAAGGCCCTTCTCTTCGATATGTCCAAGCCCTTGATGCCACAACATGGTCTTCTCTCCAGAGACCACTAGATTTTCTGCTCCATTTTCAGGAACCATAGAACTATTGCACCCTCAATAATAGTGCTACCTTGCAGCTTGTACAGAGTTCCAATGTGAACTCCCCGCATCAATACCAATGCTCCCTGAACCACTTTGCAGGTATCCTTCTCGAACACTGTTTTTACACCTGCATCATCTAGCTTGCTTACAAAAATTAAATTTCTGGCCAATGTACGAATATGAAGAACACTCAGAAGTGTTCTAACCCTTCCACCTTGCAACTTCAACTTTACTTTTCTGTGACCAATGATTCTAGCCTTCCTATCATCCCCTAAGAAGACATCACCACCATCATATTTCTCATACTCGCAGAACCACTCTCTATGTGGAGTGAAGTGAAAGGATGCACCTGAGTCAATCAACCATGCCTCATGATCAACATGTGTACTTGAAGAAGCTAAGTACACATCCACACATTCATCTGAGGTGGTTTTGCCTCTACAGAAGGAGCATCATCAGATCCCTTTCCTTTATCAAGAGCTTTAGATTTACAGTCCCTTTTGTAGTGCCCTTCCTTTCCGCATTTCCAGCACACCACCTTTATAGGTTTTCCTGGAGATTTAGATCTCCCTCTAGATTTAGATCTCCCACTCGATGACTTGTTTTTGTTTCTGTTCTGGGTCCATTCTCGTACAGACAAGGCATCACCTTTCTGACTCTCCATATTTTTCCATCTCATCTCCTCCGTCAGCAAAGATGAGACTATTTCATCAAACTGCAAGGCAGTTGCATTGATACCTATTGCAATAACCAGACTATCCCACGAATAGAGAACACAAAAAATTGATGCACTTATCTTCATCTGAAATTTTCATATCAACAGATGATAACTGACTTACCACAGTATTAAATGCGTTCAGATGCTTTGTCACCGAGTCTCCATCTTTCATCTTGAGGTTATGCAGCTTTTTCCATAGGAACAGTTTATTCACCAGAGACTTAAATTGGTACAAAGTCCCTAACTTGTCCCACAAATCCTTCACCGTAGCTTCCCTTGATACATTTAGCAATACTGAATCTGAGACACACAATCGTATTGTGCTATTTGCCTTCTGATCCAACTTTTTCCATTCTTCATCGGAAACTCCCATTGGTTTAGTACCTGGATCTACTGCGATCCACTGATATTTATCCACCAACAGATCCTCCATCTTGAGTTTCCACAACTCAAAACTTGGACCATTAAATTTCTCAATCTCTATCTTTCCACTGCTCGCCATCTTCTTTCTCCTCCAGAATCGATCTTGCAGATCTCCCACTGAATAGGGTCTACCACAGGCTCGAGCAAAACCCTTCAGCAACAAAGGCGTCCCCTTGAAGCCAAAAGAACTCCGATACCAAATGTAGGCTTTAACCTCGTACAAAAATTACCTGCATACGAATTCTAAAACACAGAAAATAAACAATGCGAGAGCATAACACATAAAACACATATACACATAGATTTTCCCCTGGATCCCAAAACCGGGACTACCAGCTTGATTTTTCATTATGTTCCTTTCAATGTTATAATACATATTTATAAATGCCGAAGCATCCAATACCATGGATTGAAAACCATCGTGTCCAATACCATGGATCGAAAACCATCACGTCCAAAAACATGTGTGAAAATCATGCACAAAACCATAGTTGGGTCTGCCCAACCTAACATAGAGTCCAAAACCAAAATTTTCAGGGTGTTGCCCCGAACCCCATAAAGTGGGGTTATGGGTACGTCTCAAAACCCCTGTGACCCCCCCCCCCCTCCGTGGCTACACAATTGGTGCAACGAAGGGGGTCTTTGCCCCCCCTTTAACCCCCTGGATAGCTACGTGGGCTAGTTGTGAAAAGAATATAACACATCCCAACAACGCAGGCCTACCTATGCGCTCCCACGTTTGTATTGGTAATACATTCACGTCAGACCCCAAATCCTGATGGCCTGATCCATCTCATAGTCCCTAATTTGCGCCGTCAAACACATCTCCTTTCTGGTATGCAAAGCATGCTTTCCCAGCTTCTGGATCACGGGTAGCTCTTCTGACCTTGAGCACCTAGAGATTAGTTCTTGCAGTCCCTTTACTGCCTTAGTATAGTGTAGCAGCTTTGTACATGTCTCTAGAAAGGTAGTAAGCATAGACAGATCCATTCCTAGCTCAAGTTGGTCCTTACTACCTAGAGAAGGGATTTTCGCGAATCTCTCCTTAACTTCCTGACATGCTTCCTTCGCCTGTTTCCTCTTAGATCCAGGTTCTTTTACTGGAACTTCGCGACCCTTCGAATCACCTCTGGGTTGTAACACCCCTTTTTCATGCATTTGGGCGATCAACGTCGGCAATCAACCATTTCATGGTCAAACTGCTCACGGTATGGACAAGATACTCTCGTCAGGTTGGTGCAATCTCATGCGTAGTGCCCCGACCCTCTGCAATTATAACAGATCAGCTGTCCGCGGTCTCGTATAGGTCCCATTCCTCCTCTTCCTCGTCCGCATCCTGGAAATCCACTGTGTGGCCCCGCGGTTGAGTCAAAGCCTCGTGTCTCAGTCTGCATTCGATAGGCTGGGGTTCTCTCCATCATTAGCTCATAGTTTCGACATGTTCGCTCATCGTGCCCCACTGATCTACAGAAACTACAATACAACTATTGTGGGGTCTGGGTATGCTTCTACAACAGGTGACAGTTGTCTGCTGTGTGCTTGCCTCCTACTTGAAAAATCGTGCACCAAAGGTCGGGTGCCACACTTGGCCCTACTTGTACCTCCAGCCTTAATGGCATTGACCCTCCTCTTGCCTGATAGTTCACGAATACGGGGCGATGATCCTTGTCGTGACCTTGGCCTTTACATTTTACGCACCATACCTCTGCGCACGCCTCTGGCCGGGGTGCCTTCTCTTGTTTTAAACTTTTCATCTCTAAGCATAGGTTTTGTAACTGCGCGTGGATTTGCTGAACTCCCAAACTAGGATCTTATATAGGAGTCTCATGCAACCTCATCACTATTTCTAATGCTTCAGCTTGGGTCGAGATCTTTTGTTGTGATAGCATCGTCCTCAGATGTGGTGTCAAAGATGCCACAAACCACACGCAGTGCTGCACATCCGTCAGTATCATGTTAGCTTCATGGATCATACTTTTCAATCTCTGATCCAGATCCCACGGAGTTTCACTTGGCAGCATCACGATTTCCTTGAACCCTGATCGAATGCATCTCCAATTTTGGTCGGCTAAACTCTTTGTTTAATGAAGTTTGGATCTCTGGTATTCCAGCATTTGGATGATCGCTAGAGTGATTTATATACCATGTCAGTGCACGATCCTGTAGCGTGCTCACCAAAGTAGCCTTCTTAATGTTATCATCCGTAATGCCTTGGGCTTCCCATTCTGCCTTTTCCATGAACCAGAACTGATCTGGCACCTCGTTTCCTATGCCCCTAAACATAGGCAACTTGATCGCATTTTCCATTACAACCCTTGAAGGTAGTGGAGGTGGGGTGGTTGAAGATGTGGTTGATGAAGGCAGGGTTGATGTAGGTGAAATGGGCGATGGTGTGGGTGGATGTGATAACAGTGGAATGCGCTGGTTTATTAACCGGACTGTGCTTCTCAGAGAGAACCCAACGAGCCCCTCTTCGCTCTCTCGTGACAGTGAAATCAAGGGACTGTTTTCTAATCCTTCGATCCCTCAGTAGCCTCTTCCTCTCCGTGTTACCCCAGACATCAATGGACTCGCATAACCCACTTTTCGCATAACAAAATTTTAATCCAGGTATTCAATGATTTGATGTACTTACCCCGCAGTCCTTGGAGAAAACGCCTTTCTGCTTCGTTGTAACTCATGGTTGTGTCTATCACGAACTCAGTGATGAATCCTCCTATGATTTGAGCCAACCAATTATCTACTGCCCTCGCAATCTTATCTTTAGACGCTTCTAGCCTACGGACCAACTCTAGAGTCCACACTATTGGGTGATCAAGTCTACACCTTCCCACATTGTTAGCTAGCCTTGCGATCCACTCATACAGTTCTGTTGAGAAGGTCACGAAAATGATCTCGTGGATCTTCGTGTATAGGTAGCGATCCAGCCGCCTCTCCTTCGATATCTGTGGGTTTTTATTCTCCTGTACCACGAACTCGTGTAGCTTCTGATCCAACCAATCTTCAAGTTCTTTCTTTATAGGGTTCCAGTGTTCAGACATCAGACATCCCTTAGGCAGATCTGGGTCTCGGCAATGGAACCATTTGTGGGCTTATTGGGGCCTGACCCAGGTTCGGAAGTGTATTAGCCAAGCAAATCCCTTACTACCGGCTCTTTTGGAAACAATCTGTGGAGTGCGGACTGAAGTCTCACCCGAGGTAGTAGGGGAGGGTGCTAGAACCAAGTTTCTGAACCCAAGGGATGTCTTGATGAGAACTTGGAGGTTCGTGACTAGACCTACAGCCTTGCACCGCTCCGTACTGCTGTCAGGCTTCCGCACAAATCTGCAACAAATCACTTCTTTAACACTTATTATTAACGAGATTATTATAGATCAGATCTACTTTTTATGGTCTTTAAGCAAACATTTAACATAGATAAACAGTGCGTGCACCTAGAAATGTTATAGATTTGCATAAACTCAAAACATAAGCATAAGTGCACATATCAAAACAGATATATAACCTAGAAATTAATTAGATCCACAATATTTCAGAATCAACTTAGCTTTATTGATATCTTTGTTCAGTACCATCCACTTCCTGCCCTGCACACTCAACTGCAGGGGTCCGTGCACACAGCTGCGGACTCTACCAGGCCTCTACGCACATAGCTACAGAGCCTATTTCACTACTATCCAACCCGAATTAGACTTACAGACTCAGATTCACTCTTGCCTTCACAAACCCATACATTCAAGATCCAACATAAGAACTAAAAACTTCCTTCTACCCTTAGATCCTCACTCTATTTATACATTCCCATGGTCTGCGGACCATGGGTAGGCAGACTCTCTTTCTATTATTTTACATTATTTTCAGGTGGACAACCCTTTGATTTGACCCATAACATTTCACGCTCCACGCACCTCACGGAGCCTTTACCATACTATTACCCAAAACTGTGGACTTTAAGCTCCAAAACCATTACGCAATGGATCCGCTACCCAACACTTAGGTTTACATATCTTTTTGCAGGCTACCAATGCCCATTTTTTTTCTCTTCCCCTTTACCCCAAAGAAAATATCTTTGGATATTTCTGCATAGTTGCATGACTCCGTTAGGAATTGGAAGTGTGGAAAACATAAATATGGGGACAGTTTGAAGGACAACTTTTGTGAGCATTAGCCTTCCTGCTAAGTTTAAAGATCTACTTGTCCATTTTCGTATTTTGTCCTGTAGCTGATTAATCATCGACTCCCAGACTGTCTTTCTCAGAGGTTTTTCCATGAGTAGTACTCCCAAATATTTGGATGGTAGCATGTCTCTTTGAAAGCCAAGAATTTTGGCTATGTTTCTCTGAATAGCAATGTCAGTGTTAAAAGAGAAAATCTTTGATTTGGAGAGGCTTACCTCTGTGCCCGCAACCATTGCAAAGTCTTTCAGGATTTTTTTGTAGGAAAGAGCTTCCCTGACCGAAGGTATGACCTGAAGCATAGTATCATCCACGAATTGTTGATGTGTGAAAGCATTTTCGTTCACGTTGATTTTAAGACCCTGGATTTTACCTTCTGCTTTGGTAGACTTGATAGCTCGGCCTAGCCCTTACATCATGAGAATAAAGAGGAAGGGTGAGAGAGGATCTCCTTGTTTGAGACCTCTCGTAGGTTTAAAGGGCTTGGATGGTGAACCATTTAATAGGATTCAAAAACTATAGGTAGTTACCAGTGCCATTACCCATCTTACCCAATTATGGTCAAATCCATAAGCTATAAGAACTTTCCTTATGTAAGCCCAACTTAGTTTATCATAAGCCTTTTCTAGGTCAAGTTGCATAATCATTCCTTCCTGCCTATTGCTTATAAGAGAATGAACCACCTCATGAGCTTGAATGATATTGTTGAGAATTTGTTTGCCTTCCACATACCCAGTTTGCTCCTCAGATACAAGAGTTGGTAGAAGGGGTTTAAGTCTGTTTGCAATTATTTTGGAAATTATTTTATACACCACATTGCATAGTGCTATTGGTCTGAATCTATCTGGTGTCATAGCATTATCCTGTTTTGGAATTAAGGATATGAACGATGTATTGAGTGCCTTCAAAACATTTCTATTTTTCCTAGAGTCCTCCACCACCTCGAGGATATCTTGCTTGGCTATTCTCCAACATGATTTAAAGAAATCAACATTAAAACCATCCGGACTTGGCGCCTTCCCATTTTGCATTTCTTTGATGACTACGCTAACTTCCTCTTCATTCACAAGCTTGTTTAGATTATAATTGTCTTCTCTTGTCACTAGTTTAGGAATGTGCTTTGTGAATTCATTGATGAATTGTGACCTGTCTAAGAGAGGTTCCTCTGCTATGTCTTGAAAATGTTGAACCAACGTCACTTCTATATCTTTGTGGATATCAAGTTGTTTTCCTTGAGAATCCTTGATTTTTGAGATCCTGTTATGATACTTGTGATCCATGGTAGATTTGTGAAAGAACCTTGTGTTCCTTTCTCCTTCTTTTAACAATTGAACTCTTGATTTCTGTCTCCAGAATATTTCCTCTTGTTTGCATAATTCTTCCCATTCCTGTTGATGGTTGTTAGCTTCTTCGTTGAAGCCATCTGTGATGAGGATTCGATTAATTTCATGTAGCTTCCTCTCAACATCTTTTTTTGCTTCAAAAATGTTTCCAAACTCATTCTTATTCCAATGTTTAAGCCTGCTTTTGATATGTTTCAATATTTTGTGCAGGAGGAACATTTTAATGCCCTGAACTTGCATATCCTCTTTCCACCATTCTTCAATATTGCTGGTAAAGTCTGGATGTGTGAGCCAGATGTTTTCAAACCTGAAAGGTTTGTTCCTTGGAGTTCCTATAAAGGACACTTCAATTTGAACAGGCCAATGATCCGAGCCACTAAAAGGGAGAATCATTGCTGACATACAAGGCCTATAAGGATAAGGTCATCCGAGATGATGAATATGTTAAGTTTTGAGGCCACATGAGACTCTCCTCCCCTTTTGTTATTCCAGGTAAAGATGCCATTACTTGTCTCTGTGTCTACTAGCCTCATATTTTTTATAAAATTCTGAAATGCTATGGAGTCTCTGCCAAGTGCTCTAGTTCCACCTTTTTTCCTGACAGGAACCTGATCATATTAAAGTCCCCTCCCAAAACCCAGGGGATGCCCAAATGTCTGTCCCTTAGATCCTTGAGTGAAGTAAGCAGCCTGAGTTTATCTTCAGGCTTCTGTGGACCATAAACATTTGTGATTAAATATACTTCCTTGTCCCCCAAAGGTTGAATAACCACTGATAAGTAGTTCCTAGATGCTTTTGCATCAATGATTCCTAGTTTTTGAGGATTCCAAAGTGTGAGAATACTCCCTGCTGTATTGTCTGCTTTGAATTCTAGATATTCATATTTATTCAGCCATTTGTTGTGTATTTCTCTTATTTTATCTACTGAACATTTTGTTTCCTGGATGAAAACCATATCTATTTTTTCTTCTTTCATTCTATTGCTAAGATTTCTTTGTTTCCTTTTGCTCCCTAAACCCCTAATATTCCATGTTGTGAGCTTCATTAAGAAAGATTTGTAAAAGAGTAACTAGTTAGGTCTTTCATCTTACCTGAATCGATCATCAGTTTACCACACTCTATCAGCAACTCATTCTGTCTTTTTCTACCTCTTTTCCTGCCTGGGTTCCTAGGAGCTAGTCCCAAAATTGCCTTCATAGTTTCACCCCTTTGTTGTCCTAACAATAATGATTTATTTTGACTCCCGAACCTTTTTCCTTAGTTCTCCATAGAAATAGTTATTGCACTCTATTGAACTCCTCTTGTGGTAGCGAATCCATACCTCTGTTGGTTCCCTGCTCCAGGAACTTTTCCAGATCTCGATGCTCCCTATCAAGAATATCCTACAGTTTGTGGTCCTCTGTTTCCACCTTACTCAGGGTCATCTCTTGGTCCCTAAAAAGTTCCATAGTGTTCAACAGATCCTCCTTTTGTTGGTTGTTATCATGTATGTCCTCCATACTCCCTTCCTTTTCTTTTCCCCCATGACTGTCCTCCCGATTCTACTCTCCTTTATCTGGCTCCTCTTCTTCTTCTAGTACCTTGTACATATTCTGACTTATATGATTTTCCTCGCTGCTTTTCTTTTGGTACCTTCTCCCTCCTTTACCTCTATTTCCCATTTTGCTAAAGCTATCAGTTTCTTTCCCTGAGGTAGCTTTAGTTCTGCTTTCTATTTTGTTTAAGGGGCAATCCCTAAATAGATGTCCATGTTCATGGCATTTGCGGCATCTGAAAGGAACATGCTCATAGTCCACCTCTTGTACCCACTCTTCATCAAAAACTTCCAGAGTAACTTCATCTGGTAGAGCTCCAGAGAGGTCCATCTCTATGCATATATGGGCAAAGGATGTATACTTTCCCCGCCTAGTGGCCTCTGATATTTTAACAAACTGCCCTAGCTTATTTCCTATTGCTTTTAAATATTCTGGTTGCCAATAATCTAGTGGTAAGGAGTATATCCTTACCCAAATCAGGATCGAAGTGAATGTCTCACGCTTCGGGACAAAATTCATCGCCCAAGGCTGCATATAGAGGCCTGCAGCAGCATAGAAGTAGGGCCCTCCTTCAAACACTATGTATTTATCCTCAATGTTAGTGAAGACTACAGTGAAGAAACCCTTTGATCCAAGGTGTAGGTCTATATCCCCTTTAGGTTTCCAATGATTCTTTATCCATGCTTGTAAATGCTTCTTCGTTGGCCATAACCCCATGAATTTACAAATGATTGCATAAGTCGCCATGTGCTCTCCATGCGTCTGTAGCGTTAGATCACTTGACACCACTCTGGGTGTGATAGTTGTCCTAGGTTTACATGGTCCAGTTTGGTTTCTGATGTTCGTCCTCTGATTTTCTCCTTCTATTCATTTTTCTCTTCTGACTTCTTCCTACGTATTTTCCTGCTCATGTGTGCCTTTGTTGTCTTGTTTCCCTCCTCCTAAAATTCTTGTTTACACCTCCAGAGGTTTCCTGAATCGGTTGGAGACTGCTTGACTGTAGGAGGGAGTGGAACTCCCCCCCTCATGCCTCTCCATGGTGCCCAACGCTTAGCTTCTGCTGCAAACCCTAGCCCTCATAGTGAGCCAATTTTCTGATAAGGTATACCAATGATCACTTATTATATGTTATTTATCAAGTAATTATACAAATAATCAGTCTTTCAAGAAAAGCAAAGACACAAAAGACACAAAAGTTAGGCTCCAAGCCAAGGCAAAACCCCCTTAAATTAAGGTTTTAATAAAATTGAAAATGAGAATACTTTCATACTTAAAGATATGGAATTATAAGTAAGAACCAACATAGATCCATCTTAACTAAGGATCCAAGTGATGACAACAAGAAAAGTGAAGGGGAGAGAGCGAGGGGTGAGAGGAAGAGAGTTAGTGACAAAGGGAAAAGAGAGAGAGGGGGGAGAGAGGGAGGAAAGAACAAATTGTAGATGGAGAGATAGTGAGGGAGAGAGGAGAGGAGGGAAGATAGAGAGAGAGAGAGAGAACCACAATGATGGAGGGGAGAGGGAGGGAGATAATGATAGAGTTGGAGCAAAAGAGAGAGAGAGAGAGAGAGAGAGAGAGAGAGAGAGAGAGAGTGATGGGGAGAGAGACAAAGGGAGGTGGGAGAGAAAGGGAGAGAGTGGACTCAAGGAGAGAAGGAGATAGAGATGGAGTTGTAGGGCGAGAGAGAGGGAAGGAAGAAGAAATACATAGAGGAAGAAAGGTGGAGAGAAACTGGGTGTGACAAGGGAGAAATGGAGAGAGTGTGTATGTTTGGGGGTAAGATAGAGAGAGCGAATAAGAAAGAGACAAATAGATACAAATATAGATATTATATAGCTTTATATAACTAATCTAGATCTATCTTAACCTCATATCTATCAAGCTCCGAGAGGGATCAAAGATCTTGAGGTGAAAACATTTCCTCAAGTTTTACACTCAAAAAATAGGTTTTCACTTTTGAGAGATTGAATCCCTCTTGGTGCTTGATAGATCCGAGGTTAAGATGGATCTAGGCTGGTATATAATATAACTAACATATATATAACTATAACATGTAACATTTAACATGCTTATATGTATGTGTGTGTGTGAGAGAGAGAAAGAGAGAGAGAGAGAGAGATAACATAACTATATATAACATAAATTTGTAAGATATAACATAACTATATATCATTATATAACATAACATAACATGTAACATAACTATATAAATATATATAACATAGTTATAGCTATAACATTTCACTCACACACACACACATATAAAACATTTAACATAGTTTTATAACTATTTAACATAATGTGCTCTTCATAATAACATAAGATGGGTGATGCTTAACAACTTTTTAAAGCTTGAGTTGATCTATAAACTACAATTATCCTTAAAATTTCCACTACTCATATTTGTAGAATTAGTTAATATAATGATATGACAATTGTATATCTCTTAATTCCCACCCTTATTAAATTTATTAGTTGAGCAATGATTTTGTAACTTATACTTTCTATACTTTTATTTAACTATATAATGCAACATACCATAACTATAACACATATATGTGTGTCTGTGTGTTATCAAGTTTCAATATATATATATATATATATATATATATATATATATATATATATATATATATATATATAGATAAGGGAAAATTTCAAGGATGGAAAATTATCTTGAATTTTAAAAACATTGGCGAATCTCACTAGTCTTTAATATGCAAATTGATGTATTTGTAAAATTATTCAAATTTATAATGATTTTATATATACTCTCTATATAATGTTGGTGATTTTTAAGGTAAAATAATTTTATATTGTAAAATTTGGGCAAATCATTTTTATAAAAAATGGAAATTGGCGAATCTTTTTTTTGGAAAAACCATGGAAAATTAGCCCATATGCGAATATTAGCCCCTAAAATTTTCCATGATATATATATATATATATATATATATATATATATGCTCAAGTTTCAACAATGTACTATTGATACATACATTAAATCCATGATGAAAAGTGCATTTAAAGTGAATATGTAAGAATTTTGGATATTTTCTAATTTGTACCATATTATTTCATTATGTAGTGTATTATACCAAAAACAATGTCTTCATGTACTTTCACCTAGTACATGTCATGTTCCAAAATCAAGCATTATAAGAAATTGCCTTATGGAGTGTTTGGTGGGCATGAAGCTTTATTAGTTTTTCAAATAGGTTTATTACATATTTATTCTCTATGAATGAAATGCATTATTTTAAATGGGAAAAAATGTAAGTTAGATTTGATCACATATTTTGATTGTGTTTACATGGAACTCAATACTTTGGTTGATAATTAATCAAAAAAGAGACTCTATTTAGTTTAGGATTTCAGCCTAGATTATTCTACTTGAGTTTATAAAAGGTTTTCTTGTCAACATTTTTTTTCTTGGATTAGTTTATATATATTATATATAATTTGTAGATCCAACTCTCATACGCCCCCTAATCGAAGCCCATCAAAGCGTTTGGGGATGTGTTATACATGGTTTTGGTAGATCACGTGGACATACTAGAGTAGTTTTTCAATTCATAGATCCTCCCTTTGACACCAGTCAGAGTGTCAGACGCTATTTTTATGTCTCTATTGATGATCTTACTACGGATAGTGGACCTTCTTCAACTATTGCAAGTACATATTTTGCATTTAAAATCATCTTTAAACTATACATGTTTATGTCTTGAAAATGTATTTAATTTTTAAATCGTCTTCAATTGATGTGTTTGAATTTAATGTATATGTTATTATGCTTCTAGTTTGATATATATATTAAATTATGTTTATGATTTGCAGGCCCTCAGCGGGGCGAAGACGAGGATCAAAGTGCAATATCGATCCCTCCATGGAATGACACTATAGGCAGTATCATAGTTGAGGATGTTAGGGACCAAAAAGCATGGATCACATGAGAGTTGGCCCTAAAATATCTTCTAGTTTGCCTACTAGGCTTATTTTGTCTTTGATGCTTGATAGCATCAACAGGTTGATCGAGACATACAAGAGGGTGTGCCCAAAAAGCCACCTCTCATATTCCATACATAGGATTAGGAGGTTAGAGGTCCACATACTTGGAAGATGGTGAAAGATGCTAGCAAGAACATTGATGTTCATGGGGAGTTGTTTGACATCCCTCTAGACTATCATGCTATACATGCTAGTTTTATTCCGCTAAAGTATTTTAAGAATGTTGATGCAACCCCTTTTTTTATGAGCAATTCATTAGAGCTTGCAACCAGTTCCCCCACCATGACCAGATCCCCATTTAATTTGCAAAGCATATATTTGCGGAAGTTTGTGCTACATATGAGGTTGGATTATACCAACATTGGATCTAAGTTTTATGGACCCGGATTTGGATATAGTTATGAATGTGTCAGGGCTCGTAGTGACCCTACACATGTACTGCCACCTTCGATATTGTTACCAAAACCATCTCAAAGTAAGGTATTGCCGACAGAGCTCAAGAAATCGTCATAGCTTGGCATTAAGACTAGGCATACCAGTGCAGATAACATGCCGAGCAAATTGGCCATTGCACATGTCAAATTGTGTGGGGAGATGAGAAAACCACCTTTGTTGCCTCATGGCGCACCAGTTGCATTACATGATGATTCATATCTCGAGTCTAGGACATGACAAAATTTTGTCATATGCACGTATTTATCATGATACCATCCATGAAACTTGGAGGGTGCACAAACTATGTGACATAGACCAGGGACATATATATGGAACTTTTGACTCTTATTGTCAAATTATACATTTTTTATATCATTAAAGTTCGTATCAAATTGCATTTGTATTAATACTTTGATGATAACATGCATGCACAACCCAGCTACACAGATGAGCTTCTGAGGTCATCTGAAGGGGAAGTTGACTAGCTAGAGAAACCTCCTCTAGTGCATGTTTCCATGGCTCAATATCCTCCACCTCATAACATGCATGTGGAGGAGAGTCACTATGTACAACCACATGGACTAGAAATTGAGGTAACTTTTTTTATTCCTAATATTTCAACATTTTCTTTTTTATGTTACATGTATGCATGTTAATTAATTTATAGACTAATTGTAAATTGTATTTTCCATTATGTACACACACCTATACGAATAGGGGTGTTGATGTTGCAGTTATATGGACACATGAGTGGAATGTTGGGTACAAAGGCATTAAGCCACAAGCAAGGGAGCACCAAACCCAGATTGATCAAACCCCCATCCCACCTGACTTCCATTTGCACTCGAATGAGTCACAGGTAGAGGACTATTTAAATGCATAATTCAAAATCATTTATTTCTAGATTGTTTATTTTGTACAAATAATGTTCTAATTACTTGAATTTGAATGTGTTATATTGCAGTACTCGATTATGGACACTCACTCTGTGTAGAAGACACACACATAAGAGTTCTAGAAGCAATTATTTCTAGAGTGGATCGTAGATTTTTTGTATATTTTTAGGCCCATTTCATAGGGAACATTCACATGTGATGTACAAACTTTGTATATTTTCATACATGGATATTTTATGGATGCATGAACATTATTTTAGTTTATGGATGCTTCTTATTTCAATGTGTGGACGTTCATGTATAATGTAATTTGTATATGTTTTCATATGGACACTTCATTATCATACATAACTAACAAGATAACAATTTTGACAACTTCTCAGGAAATAAACTAAGAAAATAAGTACAATTTTAGACTATGATGCAAGTCACTTTGATAATTAAAATAAACTAAAATATATGTTCACGTTTCAATTAAAGAACACAAATAGGATTAAAATATGTTTTAAATTCAATTTTAAAAGATGTTTTCAACCAGTAATGTTCATCAAATAAGTTTTATAATTTTTTTTATTTCTTTTGAGGTCATCTACAAGAGCTTAGTCATAACATGATATAAGTCATATGTATTGGAATTTAATATACCAAAAAATAATTAATGATATGTTTTTAGATAATTTTATATAATTTTATGAAATTTCCTAAATTTAGTTGGCTATCCAAATATTTCAATCAATTCCTTAACTTAAAACCTTCAACTAAGAACATACAAGAAGTTAAAATTTACAAAATTGTTATTTTGATTTCTAGTTTCATAGACTACAGAAATAAGTAAATCTTACAATGAAGCAAGTCACTTTGATACTTAAAATGACATAAAATATGATCATGTGTACATCAATTTAATATTGAACTTGTAAAAAGTGTCTTTTAGTGCAATCAATGTATGTTAATTTAAACAATTAATGATATGTTTCTATAATTTTATGCACTTTCCTAAATTTACTTCACTATCCAATTATTTCAATGAATTTCTTATCTTAATACCTTCAATTAAGAATAGTAGAGAAGTAAAATTTTACAAAATAACAATTTTAATTGTCATATTGGCTTGTAGAAAGTGTCTTTTACTGCACATTCAACATATGTTAAATTAAAATGATTTTAAAAGATGTCGAGATGTAAACTACAAATAAGTTTTATTCAATTTTATTCCTTTTGAGGTTACCTTAACAAGCTTAATAGTCATAACATGATATATATATATATCTATATATATATATATATTCTATTTGTTGCACTTTTTACAATCCAATATGAAGCATGTGTGTAGCTCTTTCCATGTTTTATATCAATTTGACACAAGACATATTTATTAACAACATACACATATTTCAATGTTGTTCATAACTATTGGTTCTCGGATTATCCTAATAACTTCCAACAACTCGAGAAGACATTCACTGAGGATTCCAAGAATCTTCCCTCTTTAGTTGACAAGGGTTGGTCTCCCTTTGACCACAGGGGGTATTGCCTGGTAATAATATTAATCAAATAAAAGTTCTTTTAAAGCAAAATGATTAGGCCAGATTAATGATAATGAGTGTTTTATAAATAAAATAAGGGTTTTTGGGAAAGATAGGTGGTAGGCATATAAAGCATGAAACTTATCAAATTAAAATATAATTAATGACTAAATATGAGGTTTTAAATTAATACATCATAACTCAACATTAGGGTTAATATTTAAATTAAAAGGGAAAATAAATAAATTAAAGTAAATTGGCATAAATGTATCTAGTTGAAATATGAGTTTAAAATAATAAGACATCAAGTATCACTATTAGTTTACCTTGCACAAACAATTAGAAAATTTGAATTAATTATTTATAATAATAAATATTTGAGAAAATATTAAATCAAATTAATGTGTGATAGATTTGTGAATCTGATCAAGCCTAAGTATTCTGAATCATTCACATATGTGAGTGTACTAAATAATGAAGAAAAATAATAAAATAGAAAGAAAAAAGAAATAAATTAAAATGACTATTTTTTCAATGATATCCAAGTTTTCTATGAAAATAAACCCTATATAGAATGTATCTTTAAAGTTTCATTTTGCAACAAATAAACTCCAATATGATTTAAATAATCCTTAAATCTCAATTATTCAAGTATTTAAATCATTATTGCATGAAATATTACTGAATAATCATGTTATATCAATAACGTATACAATGAACCAATAAAGAAAACTCATGTACATAAAAAACATAAAAGATAATGAAGAAATAAATGAATTATGATATTATTAAATTAAAATCCTCACAGTCACCATGAGCAACACCACTGTAACAAGTACATTATGGTCGTAAAAAATGATAAGTCTTCATCTCCAATGCACCACCTTCAATCTGTCCCCTATCCAACCCCTCAAATGAGCGTTTGGATCTTCTTTTGTATGGTTGGGAGTTAGTTTCCCATTTCGTTCTCGTAACTTCCAAACTAAAATTACATTAATAATAATAAATTTATCTAAATGAGATATATATTTTGTTTAAATGAACTTTCGCTCAAATCTCTCATATAATGAGCCTTTTTAATAGTTTTCCTGCATTAGAAAAGAAAATACGTGAATTAGTTCTTAAATTTAAAATAAATGATAAATAAAATTTAAATATAAACTCACCCTTCTCCCGAGAAAATCATTTTGTGTAGCTTTACAAAATAAATTTTATTTTTACTTTGGAGAATATAGTGAAATTTTTTCTAACTGTAAAGAAGCATTGGGTTAAAAATATGTTTGATGCGTAAATTGATTATCCATAACATTCAACATGAAAACAATTTTAAATTATTAAAGTCTTTGATAAATTTCTCTTATATGCTCCTCTCATGTTGCAAACGAATTGATTATCCATAACAATTTTTTTTTTCTCTGCAAATACTAAATTCTATTAACTGAAAAGAAGACTATTTTTACAAGGAGTTGAGGCCTCAGAGATCAGAGCTCGAAGGCACTCAACACAACAGAACTTCCCCCTTACAAAAAGAAGTTGGGGAGACCAATTACATGTAGCTAGAAACCATATATAAAACCCAGAGGATGACTTGTATAGCGGAGATAGAGACATTGGCAACAGAAGCTTAAATTCATTGCAAACCAGCTAGTAAGTGAACCACCATTTCCCCGAAGGGATGCCAAAACAACAGGTCATAAATGGTGAACCTTGGCTGTGAGTGACGATGCCTGAAGGTGGTCATCTGAGCAATAGCAAAAAACAAAAAGGAAAGAAGTGGTCCCAGGTGGCGTTAAACTTCCTTAACCTTACCAGTAGTCTTCTCCTCAACCAGACACACATTGCCGATCCTCAGACTCTCATTTCCATCTGTCTCGCTGACTGGGATCGCCATGGAGTGACCTGTGGCGCCAAGAGTCCCTTCCTCATCAACTGGGCTTATGTCTTCAAGGGGCGGAATACTTTTAGGAATTTCCTCCTGACCAGACTTATCACTCTTCCAATTCTCCAGGTGTCTTTATCCATGGAATGCTCACTGCTTTGGGAAGGATCATGAGCGATGCAAGCCAGAGGGGAAATTTGATTTTCTTCTTCCGAGAGGATTACAGTAATGTGAGAAGTAACCAGAGGCCTGTTCAAATTGCTTTGAAATTTAAAATGCATGGTGTGGAAAGTGCTATTAGGAATTGGCTTGCGCCCAGAGCTCAAAGGTGGCACAACCTCATGAGAGGGGGGGAAGATTGATAGGCGACTGCTCAGGTTCCACAGAGTGACCGGTGGTTGAATGTAAGCCACTGTCACGACGCCCCCCGGAGCGACGCCTTTTACCCTATCGAACCATTATGAAAGATGGAGGGTAGGGCGCAGAGAGACCAGAGAGACCAGAGACAACAATAGAGGGATGGTAGAAATGACACAGATACCGAATTGAATGCACAGAGAAAGCACAAGATGGAGACACAATACTGCCAATGATAAGCTTAATAACTGTGGAGAGCTTACCCCTGAAAGCCGTGCTGAACCTCTTCCGGAGATACAGAGAGTCGGCCTGGAGCTTGCCTCTGTGTGCAAGAATCAGCCCGTCACCATAGACCACAGCTAACCAGGTCCCATCGCCGTAAGACTGAGCGCAAGGTGTGAGGAAAACATACAGGGTCGACGTGATTATAACAGCCAGAATGTTGCATTGAACAACGCACTCCATAAATGCAAATATCCTACCAAATCCAGCCTTAATAACTCCATCCCTCTTGCGCGAGGTGAAGTCTTGGGAAGCCACGCTGCTCTGCAGCTGGCAGTACCAAGATTTATTGTTCTGCATGATGAACAATTAAAGCCATAGTGCCACCCGCATCCGGGAGATTATCCATAACATTCAATGTGAAAAAATTTCAAATTAGTAAAGTCTTTGATAAATTTCTCTTGTATGCTCCTCTCATGTTGCAAACGAGTTTTAACCTGCATAGTCTCCATCCAACCATTAGTTCCATTTTAATTTAAAATAAAACCTGAAAGATATAACTTTAGGTTTAAAATTTTAATTTTAATTTTAATGTTCATTATGTTTTAGTATAAACTTAGAATCTAATTAAAACCATAATGAAATATATATATATATATATATATATATATATATATATATTTATTTATTTTTCAGGTTTCTATGTAGATATATAGATTTAAAATAATATTTTAAATACTATAAACTATATAAGTTTTAATAGTGTATGAATGATATAATTTATAAAATTCCAGTTTCAAATGATATATATTATAATTTCAAATGAGAATAATATATATTATAGTTTTTATATATACATATTATATTTTATATATAATATATGTAATATTGTTCATATATAAATAAACTTATACAATTTATTAAAGAAAATCGAGACCCAATGAAATTTGGCAGTTGAGAATGTACAAATCAAAGGGTTATTATTTACATCGAGTGAGGAATATGTTGTTTGTTAACTTTTTGCATTGTGCTGGAAAAAATTAATGTAACGTGCTTCCCTTTTCCATATTCATTAGGTCTCCACATGAGAGTTATATACTTAAAATTGAATAATGCTGAGACATCTATTGATCGAATAATATTACATATATACATGAAGTGTTGTCTTAAGATAGGGAAACTATCTCGGACACACAATCAGTTGGTTGAAAAAGTATCTCAACCACACACTAATCTAGGAACAACTAGATCTAAACAACTCCTTGAGAATAGGAACAAACTCCTTTACATTGAATGAATCACAACTGAGACAAGTAGGAATTATATTTTCAAGTCACCCCCTTAATGACTACTTGTCTCGATCTCAATCAATAAAGATCTATATCTCATCCATGGAAATTACACCTTGTATCTTGTTCATGAAGACATCATCAGATTGTCAATGTACATATAAAGGAACAACCATATATTGGAATGCATGGGTGCCCAATCGTTGCAACCACCAGTCTACTAGGAATTCCTTCACATACATGGTTCATCCAACTTCTTGATGAAATCCCACTAAATATAAAATTTCACCGAATGGAGACTACAACCAATATGGTCCACCCAAGTGTATCCATCCTCCATGACACACTCTTCCAGGGTGTTAAAAAATCTCTATCAGAGGAAACACATAAAAAAGGCGTATGCATGCCTCTTTGCGTCTTATAACAGGTACATAAAACATTTCAAGGACAACAACTAACCATTACAAAACAATATATGACATGTAGATTTTCTATAATTACAATATGTGACTCATACTTTATCATGGTCATGAGTCTATTCTACATACTCAAACAACTTTCACTATGCTTCCCTTTGGATCCTTTACCACTCATCTTGGATACACCACACCATTCATATGTTGGAGCACACCACTTCTTTCTCACTTGAATCATAGTCTTCACTCATCATAAGATTTGTACTTTTGAGTCTTTGGCATCTTCATTTTTAACTTTGACATATTGGTCTTGGATATCCATGCTTTGCCTACCATCAACTAGAGTCATGAATTCTAACAAAATGGCTTCATATTGAGGTTGTGAATCTCAATATGTATACAAAATTCCAAGAAATATCCACCATATAAAACTAACCACTCACATTTTCAATAAATACACCTCCCAAGCATAGTAAATCTCTTAAAAAAACACATGATGCATCATTAATTTACATTCCATCAACTGTGTGCCTTGGAGAGGAATGTTGTAATTCTCACCCAGCATATTCCCCATTCCCATGCCCAATGGGAACTACAAAGGGGCTTCAGTCAATAAACCTATGACCTAGCACATGCGTTCGTGGCAGATTAAGAAATACCTTTAATCTACATATTGGAAAATACGTCTAAAAATAACTTTATTTAACACCCTATCAATATGGACCCAATACACCTTCCCAAATTAAAAACCCCTACTTTCACTAGATATTGTAGGTATCCATTTTTTCATTAACATTTTTAACACCCCTTAATATTTTTTCATTATCTTTGAGCTCCATTTTTTATACCTTCCAGTATAAAAACCCTTTACCTCTTATTATATGCTCAATATATTATGTCATTTTTTCCTCAATATATATCCCCCAATGTGAATTCATGTGGTATGGTATTTTTCCCCCAGTGAAGCCCTCGTGGGAAACTACTTGTGCGCTAAATTCGATGACGATTCCAATATGGTGATCAGTTTTAGATTCGTTGACCATGTTCGAAACCAGGGGGATTACATAGGGCTTCTTCAGGTGAATACATATCCATTCTCAGAAGAATAGAATAAAATATGCGCTCTATGTTCCATTTGGCCTTAGTCGACCTCTCCAACCAAAAATCGACCTTTCTCTCGGCATATGAGCAAAAATCAATGTTCATGTGATCTCTGAGTTATAATTCAATTCGACCTCTCATGGCCTTCAAAAACCATTCGTAAATTTGAACCTAATATGAAAGTAGAAGATGCAGTACTTGGAAGCTCATCATCATCATCAAATATCACTATCCCCTTGACTTCTGGACCTTGTACATGATCACTAGAAGGCACCTCCTCAATGATAGATGCATATTTTTCATCTACTACTTGACCCTCCACATCCTTTGGCCCAATTGGAATAGTTCTCACATTTCTAGGATGAGAAACATATGGTATCAGATTCCTAAAAGGCATGTGAGATGTACTTCTCCCATAAAATATAGGATTACCCAATAATCCTTGGTTTATTGGTCCAATTGAAGGAAAATTTGTAGGAAGAGAAGGGAAAGGCTCAACTAGGTATCGAAATTCCATTTCAAGAGGTTCAATATTTTCCATCTAATCGAGTTGGGGACCTTCATCACGATCTGTTTGTGTTAGAACATGCAATCCTTCATTGAAATATGAATTTACCACCTCATTAAGATCTCCCGCATGTGTCTGGATTTTCTCTATGGTACTCCATCAGATGCACCCATAATACTCATAAAGGTCTCTATTGCATCTTGCTAGGGCCAAGCCATCATTAATAAAAAGGTAAAAATAAATTAACAACCCGTGTTATAGAATTTGCCCTGAAATTTATGACTTACGGTCGATTGGGGGCATATGTAATACAGGGAATATAAATTTCTTGGATAAAAAAAAGAAGCTATGATGAAACTTTATAAAATTGTATAGTTGCATCTTCTTTCCTTGTGAGGATCTGCAAGCTTCTCATTTTTTTCCAAAATTTTCCTAGCATTGATGAGCTTCATGTCATTAATTGTTTTTGGAGCATTTTCATTCCCTGTTGGCCATTGAGTAAGTAGCCTTTCCTTAAGAGAAGAAACAGTGGTGGTAGGGTCATATTTGTTGGGGTTGATATGAGTTCCATTGATTAGTTGAAACTTTAGCTCCACCAATTCCTCCATTGTCATTTTCGCACCTCTAAATATTTCTCCCAACATCAAAAAATTTGCATCCTTTCATTTCAAATTTGAATGATTTTAACACAACATAAAATCTCTTTGCAGGTGCAAATATATATAATGATGGGGACACACTTAAATATTCCATGCCCATGAACTTCTTCACAAGTTTCGTGCTCACTCTTGCATGAAAGAAAAAAAAAATGCAGAAGTATTATCTTCTCCTCGTTTTCCTCTTGGAGGATGCAACATTCAACCGATTTAAATGCGGCAACACCATCGTCACATTTAGGTTGATCAAATTTAAGAGCCCTCTATGCAGAAAAGGCCCTAGTGATGAAATGGGATTCACAGCCACATCTGACTTCTTCAGAAGCTTTCTAACTCCCAAGTCTCACGTAGGCCAACCAATGGATATTAAAACAACCTTGTCCACCACTAGAGTTCACAGAGACAACTCTTCTATTACCCAACAACCTCACAAATGCAAGGCTTCTCAGAATTCTCTACCATGGATTATTCAGTGCTCCAACAACACTTACAAATGCTTAGTTACCAAATCCTCCCCACTCTTAACAATGCTCCATCAACACTCTTGCTCTCAAAATTCTTCCCATACTTCACGGTACCATTGCACCAGTCAGCAAGGTGCAATCTCTGCAATTTCTTCAAACAACTTGAACAAATCGTCATAACTTGAACAACATAATCTCAAATGGCCAATCCACACTCTTTTTCATGCTAGATCGGTCAACTACACACTACATGTATTTCAAGCAGTGCTCCATGCTCACTGCAGTACTTATAAAAACATTTATTCTGCTGGTCATGTTTTCACTATGCCTGCAACCACAACATGAAATCCAACAACAAGCGTCAAAATCCTCCACTCAGGTGCACTGTCCTCCAATTGGCCTCTAGTTGCTCTTCACGACTTCGAACAACTAATCAACTCTATCTTTAAACAACTCTCACAACAATTGTGATGAATTCTTCACAACAATATAACAATGTTGGCTGGGCTCTGTTGACACGTTCCACAACACCTGTCGTCCACATTTCATTGATCACAACATCCTCCATCCACAATTCACTGAACTTTGGTGATAACGCTTCTTCTCTTCTCCTGATCTGCCCCAATTCGTAGCACATAGTCATAGACCCTCGACAGATGCACCAAAGAACAATTCGCATCACACAGCCACAGACAAAGATGCACCAAATAACACTTCCTCTCCCTCTCCCTTGACAGGTCGAGCCAAGGGTCTCCACATGAATGCCAAGAGATAGACTCCCACTACACAGAAGCTAAAGATGATATGCCCGTTGATATTATTTACTCCATTGCTTCTAGTCAACGCTCCTTAGAGCACAAACTTCCAAAATGCTCTTTGTTGTGGGTGGGAATGCCCTAGGGCCTTGGGTTGAAAACCCCAAAAGAGCAGAGGGCATACAACAACAAGAAATATGCAGATAAACAATCTAAATGCTTAAACTATTGAACTAGGAAGCTATGGTATTACCCAGAGGTCCTACGTTCGGTGTCGATCTCGCAGGGTCCAAACCCTCTCCTTCTTCTGATGCCTTTAAAACCTGTAACTTATTCAAACAAAGCATATACAACAGTAGTAATAGAAATAATTTTCATTATATATGTGTTAGACCATATAAGAAAATGAGCAATTATGCATTAATATAAGGTTTATAAGAAAATCACAACATGGATCAATGCATAAACACGATAAATATCAGGAACAAAACAACATATCTTTATTGATGTAATCTAAATGAAAGGTGGAAAACTACAACATGAGTCTTCTTCCATCTCCAAGCAGAACTGTCCTTTGGATCCATCCTGTCCTAGCCTCAGCAATCTTCTCCATCAATACACACAAGGATGTCATAAGAGGGATGAAGGACATCTCAAAAGAGGAAACAAAGGTTTCTTATAGCTTGGGTAGTGTAGGAGGCACAGGGATTTCTTTAGACTCGATCAGGGATCAATCAACTATAATATCAATATCTCATCTCTTCTCCCCTTAGGCCTTCCCATGGAGGTTTATTTATACTTCTCCAAATTAGTTTTTTCAGTTAGGAAACAGTTGGGCCACAGGCTATAGTAGGTGAGTAACAGGTAAAACCTAGAAATTCCACCCGAATTTAAGGACATTTATTATTTTTTAGTGTTTTAACACATATACATAGGTTGGGTAAATACTAACCCACGTGTACACGCTTTTAACACAGGGAAAAGTAGCATATGGGAAATAAAACACTATTTTTTAGAATTTGGACCAAGTCTGGAAAGGAAGGGTTTCCCTAGGCCATAACCAGAGCATCAGATCTACCAAGAGTTGTAAATGGTACTACAATATATGCCCCCTAATATATGAGGTCAGAAGGGGTACATGATGGCTAAAATGTATTAAGTCTATAGAAGGAATCGTGCCGAGAGGAGTTCATCAGAACTTAGCCTGCCAAGCCAGTGAAAGAGATCAGAAAGAAACTGTTGTTTAAGGCGGGCATACCCATGCTTAGAGCTAATAAAGCATGTCCACATGTCAAGTAAAAAAGAGGATCCAATATGCATACAAGTATAAAGGAACTAAAATTACATAGTGGATCATCTGATCATATCCAGATAAGTACATGTCTCAATATCACATATAAAGTATTGATCAATGGCGCTGTAATACGAAGCTGATCATTGAAATCATAAAGCTGATCCAAAAAATACCAAGTCAAATGGTGGAACAAATGCTACTACACTGCATCTCGAGTTTTAACATATAGGATGTCGCTGTAAGGAACTGAAACATATAAGGCGGATGGTGTCAACTAGCAGAAACAAGAGCAACTGACAAGTGAACCAAGAAATGTTGATGCAAAACCGGGGTCTTCATCAACTGTTGTGGTACATTTCTACATAATGGGAATAAATTATTTGAAGCCAACCATGTGAGAAATTGTTTGAATACGGGTCATTGATGTATACCGTTAACAAACACAAGACTACTCACTGATAATGATGATGAGAGTCAATGTAACTAGTACAATCTAACAAGTGCGAATAAATGAGTTGTTGTTGAACACTTGGAAGAATATATAAATTAGGAGACAATGATGGTTTCCCACTGTCAATAGCAAAGGAGTTTGCCATTGATGACAACAAAACCTAAGGTAATGCCAAATGGACTCTAGATCTTGTTCCCAGAGAAATGAGTTGAAGTCGATGGGAAAAGATCTACTAGAAGGAAGGCATTAAGGCATCCTTCATCAATATATCGCGAGTGTAACCCATAGGACAATATGTGGAAGGAATCAGACAAGTAAATATGTAGTAACCGAACTGAAGCATGTTTCTAGCATACACAAGATGTAGCTAGTGCATGATAGAAACGCTTTGAACCAACAAATAATGAAAGCTGGGATAGAGGTGAGGAATCCACCAATAGGGTCAAATGGAAACCAAGGTACTGCACGAATCCCAATGTGTCATAATGAAAGCTGAAGTCGAACACCAGGGAAACCACTCAGTCAAAGACCCATGATATTGATCGATGTTGAGCACAAGGTGACCTATCAATAATGAAACTAAGGCGAGGGTATGGCTCTAGATATGCTCTTAGAGCAATTAGTTGTAGTCGATAAGAGCAAGGCCCGCCAACAAGAAGTTAATGGAGACCTTCTCAAACCAGCACGAGCAAAGGACCAAATAGCTGATGTGATAATGAACATGACTCTAACAACCACGGATGGCTGATTGAAAAATAGGTAAAGAGACACTGCAGAAAGGCCGATTCAGGTTTACTTCCCTTAAACAAAAGCATGACTCAAATGTGACTACATGGTAGCATATGATAACTTTGTATAAGTTTGTCATGCGGGAGGCATAAGAAAACTCTCCATATGATTGGAAGAGATAACCAATCAGAAGAGTACTGACTCAATAACAAGGTTAAGGCTTGGAAGAGTACTGAATCAATAACAAGGTTAAGGCTCTCCTAAGTCAAACAAAATCCCACCCCAATGGAGGAAAGACTTATTTTTTGAGTGCTTTGTTCAAGGGTGACACAACTAACTCTAGCTGCCATCAATTATGGAAATAATGTCTCATTCCCGCTCTTTTTTTGGATATATAATTTTTGTCTTTTTCATATTCATGAAGCCTAAAAAAATGAATAAAAAATGCTATAGTACAGAGGAAAGAATGAGTGTCAAAATATATATGCACTAGTTATTGGGAGGGGAACATTCCTATGCTCAATGCAAGGTGACGAAACTGGTCAATGGCACTCAAAGAAATGTTCTTTCCAAGGGTAAAAGGGTGTGTCAAGTTGCAGAGACTAAGTGATTACAAGGTTGATTTTGCAGAAGACATGGTCAGAAGGTGGCTTAAATACGAGTCCAAATGAAGCCGGCTCAAGGCCAAAAGGTAGAAATGGTCAACATGCAATGCAACAATAAAACTCAACACAAAGGAGCCTCTAGGGTATAAAGCCATAAAATAATGAAGAAGAAAGAGAATGAGTCTCCAACACATATGTCATGGCGGGACTAAAGAGGACTCCCAAGCCTACTCAATATAGTAGCATGAGAAACATATGCTAGCGAGGATCTAACTAAGATTCCCATGTAAAGGTTGGCTCTACCATCATATCATGATTTTATAAGTTGGAGAGTGAAAATGGCTTGTGAATCAAGACATGAGGGGGTCGACCCTATGGCAAAAAATATCGTAGTATGGAGGCTAGGATGAAAAATGCAACGGAAAGTGATATTACCTAACTTATATGCCAGTAAGAAAGCAATGATTGCCATGACGGGTCTGCAGTCATGGAACCGAAGCAATTTCTCAAAAACTCTCCAAAGTGTCCTGTAAAAACAACCCATCCCAGCACTCCAAGCCAAAAGGTCAAAAAGTCCACAAAAGAAAAATAAACTTTAGAAAAAACAATTTTTATTTGTCTGCCTATATAAGGACTTTGAACTCACAATTTCTCATTCTTGTTTTGAGAACTTGGATGAAGGAGCCGTGGAGAAATAACCAAGCGAGCTTCCTCCATCAACTTCAACCGTTCAAACTGCTTCAAATCTTCCAAGTAACCTTGTAATCGAACTCTTGATAAGTTTTCATGCTTTTTAGATTTTTTATCATAAATTTGACCATAAGGAAAAAAAAAATCTCTGCATATGTGTGGGTTGGATACATGTGACCTGCATATAGGAAGGCCCTATACACAACTTTTTAAATAATGAACTTGCGTGTGCACATATTAAAAATTAAAAACATGGTTTTAATTATTCAAAACATCATTTTTTACAGGATGTCGATAACCTGGCGTGAAGGAGTGCATAGTGCAATTGATAATCAAGTAATGGAGGATCAAAATGCATTGGATGCCTTACATGGATGTGGATTGTTAGAATTCTTCAAAATGCCAAATATGAAGGAAAATACCAGATTGCTTGAGTTATTAATCGACTACTAGAGTGCAGAGGAAAATGCCTTTGTGATTGACCAAATGCCCCTGAGGATTGAAATAGAGGATATCTATTTCATTACAGGTCTTTCCCAGAGGTGAGAGAGGGTCCACTCAACCGGAAGGACAAGAGGTAGTCTTAATGTAGAAGACTATGTCTGCATATATTATCTTGGAAACAATGAAAAGATTAGAATTCAGATTCCAATCAAGCACGTAGAGAGTTTATCACTCTGAATCTTGCTTTTTACCATAGCTAGGGTAAATGGTTTTGCTACTCTACATTAGGCTTTACATGTTTCCATGAGTCTTGTAGTGGATTGTCTTATTACAACATTCGATTGGTGCACACATCTGCTAGCCAATATGAAGAAACAAATTAATTCTATCTATATGGATCAGACGAAGAATTTTGGATACGAAACCATCTTGTGTTCCTTATTTTTTGAGAGAGTACCTAGGCTTCATACTAAGGTATTATCCACCATTAGTAGCCTAAGAGATCCACAGATCGATAGGTGGACTGACTTGATGAAACGACTAGGGGATATTGAGGTCCCTAGGACTACATTTGATGACGAGTTTTCCTTTGGTGGGAGCAACAAGTCATTGCAGTCAAAGACTACCCTTATGTTGGCATGGATTTCCGTGGAGATCTGGTTCTAGCGTTGCCACCGGACGCAGCATGGGGTTCCATAGGTATAAATGATTTTTAATTTTTTAATTTTAAGATTTTTTTGGATTTTTTGTATTTTCAGTTAGATGAACTAAACAATCTTTTTTGATGAGACAAAATACTTACAAAATTATTGATCATGACACAGATGTTGGACTGGTGAGACCTGTTGGCCTTCTTCAACACAAGCGTCATGGATGAGATGCCGAAGGGGCTGTAGCAGAGACTGAGAGGACCCTCCATATAGTCTAGAGAAACTTGGTGAGGATAAGTAACCAAGTACCTACTGTGGCCATAGAGGACCTACCACAGGAGATGCAATGACAAATGGTGGTAGTACCATGGGATTGGGTGCGACTATTTCGGTAGGTGGCCAATGTCATATTTTTAGATAGATGATAAATATTTTTTATTAGACATGATGATGGGCATAACCCCTAATTTTGTAGGACATTTTGTCCTGATTTTGTATATCATTTTTGGACACAAAAACTCTATCTATATAAAGATAGTTTTATCACGATGATCATATATATACAGATGATACTTCGATTATATTTTATGTTTTAATGTGATGAATGATTTATATGCCAATCCAATGCTTGATTAGTGATATAAATTGCTAAGGAATTTTCTGATTGTGGAATACGAACAAATGTGATATACACAAATGAACTTTGTAATAAACACACTCTCAAAAATTGGCGATATAAATAAGGATCTCTCACGTGATAGATGTTATTCAGTTGAGATACCACTAGCTGTGAATATAAATAAACTACTAATGAATCAATATCAAGAGATATTTCCTCAGATAGTAAATTAATAACAACAACATATTCGGTGATATTATTTGAAGTGGGACTGATACATGCTCCTCTCGAAACCAACAACTGACCAGATGGATAATAAATCACCCACGCCACGGAAGCAAGGTTCCGGGTGTGTCTATTGGCACCATTGACGAACCCTAGATATATCAAATTGTCCATAAATACCTGCCAAAGCAGATAAAAAAATATCGACATCACTAAAAACTAATAGATAGATATGTACAATAATACAATATGTACAATCAAGTAAATGCTAGGTCGAAGCCTAAGAAAAGTACTTCTTAAGGTAGAGCCCATTTCTGGGCTCTGCCAACGTGTTTCCTTTGTAATCAATCATTTCATAAGCTCCCTTTCTCAAAAAAAAATTTGACAATAAAGGGACCATACCACAAAGATTTAAAATTTCCTACCCCCAAGGCATCTTTGCCTTGATCGTAGACTAGGAGAAGGTTGCCTTCAGAAACAATTCTAGGATAGACAGACTTATCGTATTGAGTTTTTACCCTGTTCTTATGAGCTTCGTTGATTATGGTAGCATCTAAATGCTTCTCATCAAGATGTTCCAAATGAATGAGGCATTCTTCGAGACTAGAAGTGTAGGGAAGAAGTTCAACAGCCAGTTTAAGGGAAGGAATTTCACATTCTACAGGAAAAATAGATTCCAACCCGTAAACTAGTTGAGAAGGAGTAAAACCAGTGGCAGTATTAACTGACATTCGGTATGCACAAAGTGATGGATATATCATGATGTACCAGTTGGATCTAGCTTTGTTAATTGTCTTTGTAAGATGATTTTAAGGGATTTGTTCACGGCTTCAACCTGCCCATTGGCCTAAGGATAATACAGAGATGAATTCTCCTGTCGGAAACCCAACTTGAGAGCCAATTTAGACATCATTTTATTTTGGAAATGACTTTCCTGGTCTGTGACAATCTCTTTACGAATACCGAATTGGGAAATAGCTTGATTGAAGAGAAACAAGGATGTTGTTTCACCATCATTTTTCAAAGTAGGCATAGCCTCAACCCACTTAGTGAAGTAGTCTACGACTACGATGATATACTTGTGATTTCCTGCCAAAGGCGAATTACAAGTAGTAAAATCAATGCCCCACTTCGTGAAAGGATTGATGGTGATCACAGGGAAAAGCAGAGCTGGATGTGCATGCATTTTCAGAATATAAACCTGATAGGATGCATCTCTTGATCGCTTCAATACAATCTTTGAAAATCGAAGGCCAAAAGTAGCATGCTCGCAAAATATTTTGGGTTGTAGCAAACAGAGATAGATGACCACAACAAGCTCCACTATGGAAATCATTAAGTACGGACTCAACTTCTTCCAAGGTTAAACAACGTCTGAGGATTGAATCAACCCTGCGATGATATAAAGTGTCACCTATAGTAATATAACTTTTAGCAAGGTGACGCAATTTTCTACGTTCGTCCTTGGAAAAAGAAAGCAGAAACTTCGAATTCTGAAGATATCTAATGATATCCCCATACCAAGGATCTTGTGAGGAAATAAGAAACAAATGTTCATAAAAATTTTTTCCTCATAAACGATTTTTTTCTCACAAGGCAACTTCGAGATCAACTCTACAAAAACTAAATATTTCTTAGACTTAGCCGACATGAATTCGAGGGCCAATTCTTGTAAAATGACAATCCATCTGTTATATTTGTCCCTAATCACTCGCCTACTAATAACAAACTGAAATGGATTGAGGACTGCTAAGACGAAATTTTTTTGAAGCAAAATGTAATGTCTAAGTTGATGAACAAAATGGACCATTGCTAAAGCTAATTTCTCGATGGGAGAATAGCACAGTTCAGGACCTACCAAGCCTCAGCTCAGATAGTAGATTACGTGCTCACATAAGGCATCATCTTTTGAATCGAAACCTTACTAATATTTGATTCTGTTGCAATGAGATATAAGAGGAAATCTCTGCTATAATAAGGTGGACTCAAAAAAGGAGCAAAGGTTAATGCTTTTTTCAAATCATCGAAAGAGCATCGTGCAAAATCATCCCATAGAAATGGGACCCCTTTCTTTAGAAATCTCATAAATCCTTTTGTGATGTCGACATAATTGGTTATAAATATGCTCAAGAAATTTGCTTTTCCTTGGAGACTCTGAAGTTGACGTATAGAGGACGGGGGAGGCAACTGAAGTATTTCCTTGACCTTGAAGAGATCTACACGAATCCGCTTAATCGACATGATGAATCCCAACAACCGATTGGATGTGATGCCGAAAACACACTTATTCGGATTCAACCAGATTTTATAAAAACAACATCGTTAAAAAATCAATTGAAGATGTTTAGGATGATCAATTCTCTTTCGAGAACGAGCAACTAAATCATCCAAGTAAGCTTTGATAACGTGCTTGATATCGTGAAAAGCATATGACATGGCCCGTTGAAAAGTAGCTCCAACATTTTTGAGGCCAAAAGGCATCTTTTTATATGCAAATGTACCCCAGGGACAAATAAAAGCCATCTTATGCTGATCCTCTGGGTGGATAGTAATTTGATTATAACCATAGAATCTGTCCATAAACGAGAAAATTTCATTACCTGCAAATTCATCAATAATCTAATCAATAAAGGGTGTGGGGTAATTGTCCTTAGGAAAAGCCTTATTTAGGTCCCTAAAGTCGATGCATACATGAATCATTACTTTCCTTTTGTCTACGAGGACTGGATTAGAGGCCCACTTAGTCAAAGGAACGGGGTGTATGAAACCCCGCTTAAGAAACTTCTCAACTTCAACTTTGATAGTTGCTGCCTTTCTAGGGTTTACCGGTCAAAGTTTCTGACGAATAGGTTTTGCATTTTATACATCTTGATCTCATGCTAGACTATAAATGGATCTATTCCAGGCGTTTCCTCATAAGACCAAGTGAACACATCACAAAACTCTTTGAAGAGATCGGTATAAGTTTGAACTTCTTTAGGGGAAGAGTCAACTCCAATGAAGACATTTTCAATAATTTTAGGGTTCCTAGAGATGGTCACTGGGATAGTTTGTGAGATAACATACATATTACCTGCAGTAGAAAACTGTGCTAGAGACAAAGGGTTTAAAATTGCATGAACATCACTAGTAGAAGGACTGGAAAAACTTGATTCTACTTCCTACAAATGAGGGAGGAAATACGAACAATGATGCAAATCATTCCATGGTATTTCAACACCTGTCATTACTTCTAGAATTGCTTCTTCAGATGGCAAGAAAATATCTAAGAAATCCTAAGTAGAAGTCGAATCTAGAGTTCAGGTCAGAGCCACATTCCCATCCAGGTCCTTGAGTGAAAAAGGAGTAGGATTGGAGTTTGTAGTGTTAGCAATAGATTGATAAGCAATTTCTACTGTAGACATAGTACATGCGATTCCAACTACCTATCCTTCATCTAATGTGGTGGTAGATGAGGGTAAGGGCCAAGGATCTGAAAAATAATGAGTTCTAAAGAACTCTCTTCGAGAAGGTTCCTTGGAGGATGAAATAACATTAATTCTAGCTGTAGGAGCAGGAAGATCAAACGTACCCATTAAGGAAGAGTACATTACAAATCCTAAATTCTCTATATGTTGCTTGGGATTATCTACTAGTGGAATTGTAGATTTAGAAGATGCATGGGAGTCACCCAGAGAATAATCCATCTGATCAACCTTTACAATTATCCCTTCTTGAGGAAAATAAAGGATGGGAAATAAAAATAATACAATAGCATCCATATCATAAATCTAATTCCTACACAAAAGGAGATTTTAATCCAGATTTTCATCAACTATTTCTACTTCAATATTTACCATCTTACCCCTAACATAGATGGGAAAGGATGAAATAATCCCATGCGGTCTATGAGAATGACCATCAAATTCCGTCAATAGAGTAGGTGAAGGAACATCCTAAGGTGATCCAATAGCCCTCCAACATGATATGGACATTACACATGTGGAAGCTCCCTCATCGATGACAGTTCGAAAGATATTGGTCTTTCGATATGTAAACTTAATCTGAAAAGCCATATGATGTGGGAGTCTCTTCTTGACATTTGACATATCGAATGTAAACACAAGAGAATTTTTTGGATCATCTGCTCTGATCGCAGTGAGTAATACACTCCTTTGTGCAGGGCACGACTGGAGTACCTTTAATGCTGACAGGGACTCTGAGCTATATTTTCTACAATCGAGTAGTTCCTGGCTGCCATAGCGTTAGGGATAATGGTCGAGCATTTTGCGGAGCCTTTCGGCATCTGAGGTATAGAATCAACTACGGGCCTCTCGATATGGAGTGGCTCTGAAGAATCGGGAGTATACTTAGCCTTGGATGATTATGATTCACCATAATCACGTGACCGTGTAGCAACGTCAATATGTGAACTTATCAAGTAAAAATTTGATGTATTTTCCCCTTCCTAGTTTCCCCCAGTGAGGGTACCAGTACTAGAGTTCGTGCCAGCAAGTAACTTTTGCCCTTAGGGAAAATGGTTAATTAGAACAACCTGGGAGCTATAAGACCCCTGTTGAACTAATAAGCACTGAGCATCTTGGATTTTAGGGCAAAGATGAGTCAAATGATCTCCATTCACTACAAGAAAAAGGTCATTGGTGAGGGTCATTCCTATGAAAAACCTTTAAGGTCTGTCACCAATGTCACATATGGTGACGGTCTTTAAAAAAGCATTGTTGTAAGTGTATATAGTGATGTTACTTTAAGGTTTATCACCAAAGCCATTTTCAATGAAACTTTTGGTGAGGGTTGTTAAAATCCCATCACTAATTCTCTCTTTGTTGACACTTTTGGTGAGGGTCGTTAAAGGCCCATCACTAATTCTGTCTTTGGTGACACTTCTAGTGACTATATTTTATTGACCCTCACCAATGCTCTTTTTGGTTACTTTTTGTGACAGTAAAAAATGTTCATCATCACTGATCATTCCAATGAGCTTTTGATGACACTTCATGCCTGTGATGGACATTTAAGGTCCGTCACCAATGTCACATATGGTGACCGTCTTTAAAAAAACGTTGTTGTAAGTTTATATAGTGATGGTCCTTTAAGGTTTCTCACCAAAGCCATTTTCAATGACACTTTTGGTGAGGGTCGTTAAAGGCTCGTCACTAATTCTCTCTTTGGTGATACTTTTGGTGAGGGTCATTAAAGGACCATCACTAATTCTCTCTTTGGTGACACTTCTAGTGATGATGTTTTATTGACCCTCACAAATGCTCTTTTTGGTTACTTTTGGTGACGGTCAAAAAATGCTCGTCATAATTGATCATTCCAATGAGTTTTTGATGATGTTATGTACCTATTACTATATTTTTTGCAAAAGATAACGATTTAAGACTATTGTTGTGGAGTATTTTTATTTATGTGTCCAAGGTCATAGTGGTTATAGTCAGTCAATTTGTTAAGAAGTAATTAGTGTGTATCATTTCCATCAAGTCAAAGAATATATTTTTCCTGTGAGTCAACACATGATTCATCTTTATTAGGTTTATTATCTAGGAAATTTCCTTTAAATAAAGTTCCACTAGTGTGTGTAGGAACTATATTATTTAATACATAATCAAGCTCTATCAATTCTATTAATGAGAGAGACCTAACACTCCTCAACACTCATGGCACACCTTAACATGCTTTGGAACAATACGCTAACATTCCTTGGAACCTCGCATGTCATCGAACATCTTTGTACTTGGAACATCTTTGTACCTAGAACATCTTGCCATGAGTAGGATGCCCAAGCACATGTTGGCATGCCATAGCATAGCATAACACTCCCCTATCATGTGTTGGCTTGCCCTGTAGTCCCTAACATGCGCTAGAACACCTTGGAATAATATTCATTGACAAACATTAGCACTTGGCACATTTTGGCACTTGGCATGTATTGGAACATATTATTAGTGTGCCTAGCATGTCTCTCTTGAAAAAGATAAATTCCTGACTTATTAACCCTCTTATGTGTTCATTTCCTTACATTTTATCTTGGTTATTCCTCTTGTTTCCTTGAAACTCCTTGATGCATATTGGCATACTTTGGCACCCTACACATCCTAGCATGTCTTAGCACTTGGCATGCCTTGGAACTATTTGGAACATGTTAGCACACCCCGAAACTACCTAGTAAACTCTAGCACTTCTTGACATGCCCTGATATTCCCTGGCATGCCTTACCGATGCTTACCATACCTTTTCACTCCCCCCGTGGCATGACAACTAGCACCCATTGACACTCCCCGACACACCCTCATATTCATTCACTTCCATGCATTTTGACCTAGTGCTCCATTGTGTTTTCCTAGTACTCCATAACACTCCTCAACATGCATTGGCACTCTCTAGCACACTTTAGCACTCTTCGATATGCTTTGCCACTTCATAGAATGCATCACACCTCCTGACGCACATTGGCATTTGGAACGTGTTGGCACTTGGAAAGTATTAGAATGTTTGGCATGCGTTGAGATGAATTGGTATGCTTTGGCATGGTTTAAGATTAATGTTATTTGAGATCAATTATTGGAAACTAGATGAGAAGAAATGGAGGGAGATTTGGCACTTAGAATGCATTGAAACTTGGCACTTGGCACCTATTGGCCCCTAGTGTTGGTGTGCTTAGCATGCCCCTCATGGAAAAGGTAAATTGATGACTTATTAACCCTATTATGTTTTCATTTCCTTATATTTTAACTTGTTCCTCCCTTTTGTTTCCTTGACAATCCTTGGCATGCATTGTCACACCCTTGTACATCTTGGCATGCCTTAGCACTTGGTACATCTTAGCTTGTTTGACATGTCTTCGTACTATCTGGCACATGTTAGCATGACCTAGCGTTCCCTAACACACCTTGGCAATCATGACCTCACAACTAGCATTACGTTTTTCCATGTCTTGGGAACCTTACATTCACTAGAACACCTTGGCACTCCCTAGTTTTCATGCCCTCTGTTATCCTACACAATGTCCCAGGCTGATGAGGATATCGACGGAGGTAACCACAGACAAAGCTTTTAGTTTGGTAGCTAGCCCTACCAAACCAGAGAGGGCTATCTATATGAAATCATAGCTAAGAGATGACTGGAATGAAAAGGATTTTAGGCTAGGTAGTTAGGCTCGGGTGGATTTTGGAAAATTTAGGGTTTTTTTATGGATAAGGGAGAAAAACCAGGTAGCTAGGTCAAAGGATCAAAGGGTTACAACAAAAAGGATATAAACGAACAAGGTACCATTACTTTTGTGATGGATCTTAGGGTTTTCCAGTGTAGTGTAGTGTTTATAAGAAGCAAAAGGTCTTAATGAGAATGAAACATGAATTCATTAAGCAAGAAAGAAAGTAACACTTAATGATTTTTCCATCAAAACATAGCTTTATGCAAAGAATTCTATTTATAAACTGTAAGGAAAACCATTGAAGAATTGATGAATGGAAAGAGAAGATGAATATCTTTCATATAAATCTATAATAGAGAAAAAAAAAAACATCACAAACTTACTGCACATGAACTCCTAGATAATAGCTGCAAATTGTGTCCTTTGATTTCCAGAAAATGTCCAAGTACAAGCTACAATAGTTATCTCCTCTGAAATCCAACCTATTCTATCACTGAGAAACTGATACATAAATACCAAAAAAACATCTCCCCACTCTCAAGGGTTGAATCCATGACTCTAGGAACTATTCCATGAGGTGTTCTAACCAAACCCTAATGTCTAGGGAAGTTAAAAACAACTACAATTAACTTTGATTCCAACCTCTCTCATAAATGAGGTTAAAGTTACATCAAACAACTTGCAAATACTAAGAACCCATTATTTACATTTAATTTTACCCCTCACATTCATCTACTTCACCCTTTTGACTTTTACCAAAGTAAGTCAATTAACTAGGAATTATGAAAAATTACATAGTGAAAATTTTACAAAAATCTCAGAAATTTCCTCGTGCACAGCGAGCTGTTAGAGGCCATTTGTGAGTGCCTTTGTGAAGTCCAAATCTAGATCTAAAGCTTGTTCTAGAAATTTGGGAGAGTTTAGATGTATTCAGAGTATTTTTTTCACTCAAAAGGACCCATTTTTGGCCGATATATGACCATTCTCCCAAGGTGTCTCCAGGTGCATAACAAAATGGAAAAAGAGGGGCAAAAAGGTGATTTTTGGCCTCTGTTTTGCAAATTTCTCAAAACTGAGCCGCAGACCAGGAAAGTGGGAAAATGGGTTTTGAGAGGGGGTCATAAGCTTTCCAAAATTTCTGATTTTCCATCATTTGGATCCCCGAGGAAGATGCACAGCATGATTTCGCTGCGCTCTTAGACAGAAAATTGCCAAAAAAATTGCAAGTCTGCACCAAAACACAACATTTTCTCCAAATCCTCCTAAAATTTGTCCAGAGATGCCTGATGAGGTATGTTATGCAATCATGGATGCACTAGCAAGAAAATCTAACCTACCCTTCTCCTCTTAACTGATTATGGTTTCCTTGAGTTTTTCCTTCAACAACTTGATTTTGACCTTGGCAACCTGATTCCTTGTGTAATAATGGATGGAAATTTTATTTTGCAACTCGTTATCCCTGTTTGCCTTGTCAAGGATATTCTCAAGGTGGAAATTAAGTTTTTCAAGCCAAAAATCCTTGTCCTCATTTATTTCCATGGAAATCCTATCTTCAAAGGTCAATTCTTCCATTGGTGGATTTTGTTTTCTTTCCCTCTGAAGTGCCTTCCTATGACCCATTGTCCTTGGTCTCTTCCTTGACACATGCCCTTCATGCTACTCAGTGTCCTCATGGTCCACCACTTCCTTTATTTTAATATCTTTTTTCTTGTATTTGAATTGCTCTTTCTCCATGAATAGTTGTTTTGCCTTAAGTTGATTGTTTTCTTGCTCAAGGAATGAAATTATGAATTTGGCCCTTTCCAAATTGTACTTGAGCTCCATGACCTGAGAATCCTTCTCTTTGATGACTTGTTGCAGGGTTTTATGCTCATCATGTGCCTCCAAGTCAACTAGGTCAAAGTCATGCTTAATGGGCTACTCATCATGCAAAGAAGCCTCATGATGTGATGGTGATCCTTGTTCTATTCATCTAGTAAGCTTGGACCCTTCCTCAATTTGAGGAGAAAACACAAGCCTTCTGGCTCTCTGATATGTCTTGATCACCTTAGGCCTAGGTGACTTGGAAACATTATCATTTTTTCTTGATGACCCCACCTCCATGGGATTTACTGACATGGTTTGGTGCTAGCTTGGTGTAGTGGTTATATGTGATTTCAAGGCTGCCTCAATGAAGGTGTCCCATGTCATGCTATTCTTTGTCAACTGATGGAGTACTATAACCTTTATCAGGCTATAGTGAAATAAGCTGGGATAATGCACTTTTCCTTTCAACTGTACTCTTTCAGACATTTTGGTTAGGCTCCTATACAAGTAGTTGGACAAATTTAGAGACTTGGCAGCTCTAAAGTGCATGAGCAGTCTTATGTGGTATTGATATAGCCTGGAAAATTTTCCCTCACATGTGAAGAACTTCATGACAACCTTCATTAATGGTGCATATCTCTCCAACAAGTATCTGAATGGGAAAACATGTGAGTGAGCTCAATTGTATTGTGATTTCAAGTAGGGTTTGTACTCTTCTAGGTCTAGGTTCATGCCTTTGAACCAATTTTCATCATGGTTTGGTATGCATGTAGCTTGAGAGATGGAATCCAATGAAAACATGAAATCAGTCCCTGCAATGATGATCTTGTCTTCCTTCAAGGTGAGGGAAAATATACTTGTGAGATGCTCATGGTAACCTACTTCTTGCACTCTTTGACAAAACCCTAAACAATTGAAATCTTCAAAGAATTTCATGACAAATGGGCAGGAGGTGATTTCATTGCAATTAGAGGATGCAAACCTCAGTATATTTCCCCCCTTATTGTACTTCCTCTTCTCTGATGGTGATGAGTCAGGCTCCATACTTCAACCCTAGGTGAAAAGTAAGCAAAAACAGTGAAATTTTCTGCTGTGAGGGAATGAGGTGGTATGATGGACTTAAGAGTTGCCTAAATTTGTAAGGAAATTTAGGAGGTGTTGAAGGCTTGAAAATAGGGTCTCCAACAAGGGGGATAACCACTCAGTCCAGACCTTAATGCAGCTCCTTTTCCATTTGGAATAGTGGCTCCAACTGGGGATGATGGGACCAGTTTCCCAATCTGTTTATGATTTATGTGCTAGCAGGATGATGTTTTTCTTTTTGGGGATTATGGGATGAATGCTTATTCTAAATCTATTCTATCTTCTAACTATTATATCAAATCTATTTTAATCAAGGAAAACATCAAACTTTAAACTATCTCGGGAGTAACGTTTACTTATGCAATCTAAAATAATTTCTAAAAGAAATTGATAATGAAAATCATTCAATAACAATGAGAATAAAATCCATTTGAAAATGAATTGTATCGTATAAAAAGTTGGCCAAAACAATTACGAGAAATATATCGCATAAGAGTCATTTATCTAATTAGCATAAAGAGTAAGTTATCACCATACAGAAGTGCAATAATGACAACAAAACATTTCAAAACTTTCATATATAAATAGCTGAAAGTGATTTATTGTTTTGACACATAAGTAAAAAGTATTAGCAGATAAAAGTACCATTCGTAATATGTTATACTCATGAGCTGCAGCAATATAGATTTATTTCCAAATCACTCAACATCCACTAAGAGTACAAAAGTGCATTTCAGTAGCAGGTATCAAACTCATATAGAAAATAAATATTGTTCCATTCATTTTATCAAAACCTCCTCAGTGGGGGGAAAAATGTATGTTCGGAAGAATTGTTTTTGATAAAACTCTGGACCCCTCTCTAAGTGCATGAGAGGGGTTTAAATACTACTCTATGAAATCTAAAATTAAATATTACAAAAATAGATGAGGAGGTTTAAACTCCCTGCCTCATTTTAAGCAAAATAAAATAAAACAAAAATAAACTGTATCTATGATAAATCTTGCATCCGATCCTTCAGATTGCAAATATCCAGCATCGGTTTCAAGAGGGTCGGTTGGCCGACTTTAGCCTTTAACTGTGCTGCAAATATGGAATTGGCAAGAGCTAGCACTATCTTATCGACAAAAGCTATGAGACACTTCAGAGTCATCAATTGGCTATGTGGCTTTACCAGGTACTGCCAGTACATTTCCCTATTTAACTTGTTTATCTGTTTAATTGCTGATGCCCTTTCCTCTATTGTTTGTCTCCACTCTGCTTGAAGTTGTTGTGCCTTTGGAAGGAAGCCTCGAGTGGTCTTTGCCACCAAATTGGCCTTGTGAAGATTTTCATTTATGCACTCAATTACACTATTTGTTGCTGATGATGCTTCTTCCATTGCCTGTTCTACTTATTTTAACCAAGAATCCCATTTCGCAAATAAAATGTCTTTGTGGGATTCGTCAATTCTGGACATACCTACTCTCTTTCCTTCTTCGAACCTTTGCCAGTTCAAGAATTCTGAAACCTTTTTAAACATTGAATCGTATTCAAGTTGCAATTCTACAACTTGATTAGTAATGTTATCGCTTATTTCGCAATGGGAACTCCATTGTGAAATCTTCTGGCACAGTAATTCTTTTTGTTGTAAAAGTTGAGAATTAAGAGAAAGTGCTTCTATGATGAATTCCTCAATTTTGGGATCCTCTTTATGTAGTTCTATCACATCCTATAATTGCTTTTCTTTCCCAGCCAAGCTGCTTTGGTGTGCCAGTTGTAGTTGCTGGAAATCTTGTTGGAGTTTTGCTCGCTGTGTCTCTGATTCTTGATTGATGTTGACTTTCTATAACCACTGTTCCAAACACAAAATCCTATCCTCTTTCTCTTTAAGTAACAACTGAACTTCTGTTGCTTTATCAATAGTGGTTGAAACATAAGCTCCTACAATCTGTGAGAGCTTAGTTAGATTTTCCGATGGGTTTGTAGTGGGGTCCTTCCAAAGAACATCCAAAGGCTCGTCCTCGGGAACGAGCACAACATATAATTTTTGTTTCTTTCTCTGCCTTCTGATTACGACTTTATTTTGGGGGATATAAAACACATCTACAGGAGGAATCTCCTCTATCCTTAATACAATTTCAGATGAGGGGGCAACGGGAATGTGCTCCATCTCTTGAGTATTTATAGCCTTTTCTATTGCCATCTTCGTAGTCGTTTATTTTGGATTTGTCGGAGGCTCTAAAGTTTATTACTCTGTGCTTAGAATCTTATTAAAATTATCCTATTCCCCTTCTAAATCAATTACAAGTGGATTTGTTGGCTTCGTAAGAAGGGTGGGAACTTCAGCCTGCTTTGGGGACAAAGCTTGCTGATCAAGCTTTTCTGTAGATTGAGTTGTGTCTTTAATGGACTCCTCACTTCTACTGTGTTCATTCTTGGACTGATCACCAGACTTTTCTGCTGATTCCTTTTCTAAACTTGTCTTGGATTTTTCTTTTGAACCTTCACTTATGCTAACACTAGGAGTAGGCTCCCTTATTGGTTCAATGATAAATTGGTCCAATGGGACCTATGATAACCTCTGTTTTCTGTAATTGTCAAATTTTTGGAGATCTTCTTGGTCAAAAATAATTTTTGTTGTATGGAGGACCTCTCTGAAGGTGTTCTTCTGCAGAAAGACATCATCAAAAGGGTCCTCCTCATTAGAAAATATTTTAATTTTAACCATTATAGTAAAATTATTTACAACGCTAAAGGGATCATACTGCCTCCCCGGTAACTTCGGTAGCTGTAAACATGTCACATTATCAACTTCCTTGAAAGCATGACCTAGGCCATGCAATGCAAATGCTCTGCAAACTACAAGAAACTGAGGCCAGATGGCCTTCTTATTATCTTTCAAAACCTTTCTCATTCCCCCCATGTTGCAGGTTTGATAGGCTATCTCTCTAGCCAATCGTTTATCGGAGATGTAAAATGGCAGCACATGGGGTGAAGCAATGTTGCCAAACACTCTTACATATGTGAACAATTCCTCCCCAAACCACCTTGCTACTGAGAGAATATCCACTTCAGCTTCTGGGGAAAACCTTGGGGGATCTCGGTCGTAGAGCATTCTAAAAATTGGGAGCATAAATCTGTGACAGATTTTGAAGAAATGTGGGATGAAATGGGAATCCCATAATACTTTGTGATAAACCTAAATAGGAATTGGATTTTGTACCATCCACCTCCATCCCATAATAGGAAAATCAGAAACAAAACAAATGGGGTCCATAACATAGGCACTCAAAAATAATGGAGGGTAAACCCTCAAAGCAAAGCTTCTTTTAGTTCTATATGCTAAAATTGCAGTGGCTAAGCTGTTGGAAAGGATTAGGGCCCAATCCATTATTGTGGCATTGGTAGCCGCATTGAGTAAAGGTAACCAGTCTAAAAAAAACTTGTTGATGTCTGGTTTCCCAAATAATCTACACAACATTGCAGTGGCATAAAAATAAGGAGAACATAGAGAGCCAGTGGCATACATACCATTTTTATCCTTCTTTAGTCTTTCCTCATTGTTTGATCAGTTCTTTGTGCATTCCGCCAAGTCTTCGTTCTCCTTGGTGAACTTTGCGACGAATTGCCAATTGTAGCTGGCCTGGGGTGCTGGTAAGTGATACATACGCCTCAATTTTTCTGCCGTAAATGACCACATGACTTCCTATCTGGCTGCCTTGAACTGTTTGTTGGATATGTCTGCACTATCTATAATACATTCCACCATGTAAGTGTACGGGAGTAATCTCAACCTTGCAGCAATACGATGTAGAAACGAGCATGCAAGTTCAGCTAGAGATGTATCAGAGGAGGCACGTCCATCCACTGTGACTGTAACCTCCATAATACTTTGGTTTTTGTCCTCCAACAATTGATACATTGTCTCCCACTTAGATATCCCCGTGTCTCGGCTACAAGTAGTTTCTGTTAATAATGGGGCCATCTCTGACTTTTTAGACACAGGAGATTTGCCTTTCTTACCCATTCGTTTGTGTATTATGCTCTATGTGTTCTTCCTGGAAATGGCAAGCAGAGAGCAAAAATATGGTAAGGTGATAGTGAATATAGGAATAATCAATAAAAAGATGCAAATAAGGTTATGGGAGATCTTTAATTCTAAACCATATCAAAAGATATTAACTTGCGTCAAATGTCCTTTACATTGATCCGAATCGTTTTTTAATAAATGACCACTAATGGACCATTATGGTAACCTTTAATGTTCATTACTCTGCATCAAACAATAGAAAGTATTGTCCTATAACTATGAGCCCTTCGAACTGTGATAAAGCGATTTGCTTCGCAATATCGTATATCACTAGATCACAAAACCTACTTTCTTTAAACCATCGTTACGTTAAGTAGCTGCGATATGCAATTTGTTAGATGCTATTGCATTTCACGATATTTAGTCATGTTATATAAATAACGTTGCAGTACCGGAATTTGCGATGCAATAAGCTTCATGATCTCGCATTTTCATGGATCGCATTTTCAAGGAGTTACCTTTTATGAGGGATATCCGTTGTGAACTTTTTGCGATGCGAGAATTATGTTTCATAAAGCGGGTTTTCATTGTTTGCTTATATGTTCATGACTTTACGCTATAAAGTCTTTCCTTAGGTTTATGGTCATGTAGCTCTTTTCATAAGGAAACTCATAGTTTGTGAAGTTTTGAGCGCTTAAAGAATGAAAAGGTAAATTTTCCTGTTTTAGCAAGTTTCACTTTGACATATTGTTTTATTCTAAAAACAAAAAGGTAACTTTAAATGCTAAAATTTGATTTTTTTGAAAGGGTCCCCATTTATTAATTTTATTACTAACACTAATAAAAAGGGGGGTTGTTGATAGTCACAACAATCGATGATTCACTTGGAAGAACCAGTTATCTCTGATGGATTTTTTTGAACTTTGTAAAAATTCCAAAATAGAAATGATTTTTTGAAAATGAAACTTCATTGCAGAAATATAAGGTAAATAGTGCTATTTATTAACAACAACATCTTGTTCCGACTATCTTTATTCTGATTATCTTCTTCCCAGAGTTGGTCATTTTACTCACATCAGTCAATACTTGGTTGTAAAGATAAAAACAAAGACATCTCTTTAGATCAGTTTAGGTATACTCATTTGTCATAGGTAGAGTCTCTTTTGCCCGCAAGTGTTCATAGCCTCGACAGGGTTACCTATTATCCAGTAATGATCTGGGGAGCATGCAATTTTCAAAGATAAATCCTTATATACACTTATTGCTTTTTCTTTTCTTACTTCTCTTTTAATTCTTAAAGAACAATGTCTTAGTTTGGTAGCCAAATTTGATAGTGCCATTCACTTGATTTAAAACTTAACTGAACAAGCTGGCTCGTGATGAGACCCCTTGTCTTTTGATTGAAACAATCTTAAGCCATTACCCTGTTTTGATATGCAGTATGGCAATGTCAGTCAGTTATAATATTTATGATCATGATAAACCGGCTCTTGATGAAACCTCTTATTATTTAAGTTCAGAGTGCATTGTTGAATTATTCTTTGAATCTCATAGTTTCCTCAAGTAGGGGGGAAGTCATTGGTTCCTTAAGAATTCTTCTGGAAGACAATTGTAGAGTTTAAAAGTAGCTTTTCCGCAGAGAATCTTTGTCTTGTTATTGTTACCTTTTGTGACTGATGTAAGGAAAATTTCTTCCTAAGTTTGATTCTAATCAAAACTTGTATAGTCAAAACAAAAGAACAAGTAAAATTTTCAGAATGATAGCACTTGAACTTATGTTTCAAAAATGAAGATAAATATTTCTAACCACTTTCTACTTGTACAAGTGAAAAAACAAAAATGACATGAGACACTATTATTTTCATGGAACCAAAAGTGAACATTCTCAACCTGTTTTATTACCAAAAGAAAAATAAACTAGACTATAATCTACAGAAAATAGAAGAGATCATCTTCTATGGGAAATATTTTTTAAGGATCTGTCCATTAACAAGTAAAGACTCTCTTTTCCCTGCTAAATCCTGTAACATGAAAGTTGATGTACCGACAAGTTCAACAATTTGGAATGGTCCGAGCCACATCCGCTGGAATTTAGTATGTTTACCTTTCTCCTCATGGGATTTGTCCCATTTTAATACTAAATCTCCAAGTTGAAAATCTTTTCTAGACACCGAGTTTGAATCAAACAAATCTTTTAATAATTTTGATGATGTGCATGGGTAATTCTAGCTTTTTCTTGTTCCTCTTCAAGCTTAAGAATTTGCAATTGTCTTAATTGCAAGGACGAGGAAGGGATCTCTTCAATGAATTGAACTAAGGCTAAAGAAGGAATGGCTAGATTTGTTGGTACGACCACTTCTTTCCCATAAACAAAATTAAATGGAGAAGTGCTAATGGAGGTTTTTTGAGTTATTCGATCTACCCAAAGAGCATACATTAAACACTTATGCCAGTTTCTATGATTTTGATCAATAGTCCGTTTAATGATTCTAATAAGGTTCTCGTTTGTCGATTCAGCGAACCCATTTCCTTGCGGATAATAATTAGTAGCATATTTAAGTTTAAAACCTCTTTTGAGTGCAATTCAGTCATAGCGTTATCTGAGAAATATGATGCAATATCAAACATTAAAGCAGAAGGTAAGCCAAACCTGGTGATTATGAATTGATCTATAAATTTGATGATACTCTCAGAGTTGGTTGTCTTGAGTGGAACTGCTTCTACCCTTTTGGTAAATTAATCGGTAGCTGTAAGAATGTATTTGTACTATTTAGAAGAGTGAGGAATGATCTCACCTATTATATCTAATCCCTATTGTTCAAATGGTTGATCGATGTTGACTGGCTGTAATGGCAATGATGGATTCCTCTGTCTTCTAGCAGCAATTTAACAAATTTGACATCTTCTTACGTAGCTATGTGCATCCTTAAATAAAGTTGGCTAGCAGTAGCCTGCACGCAAGATTTTGTGTGTTGTTGCATCTCCCGCGTAGTGTTCACCTGCTGGTCCATCATGAAGTTCCTACAATACTTTTTCTGCTTTAGATTTCTCAAGGCATCTAAGGAGAAAAAAATCATAATTCATCCTAAAAAGTACATCATTTATAATTTGATATTGCTTAGCTTTTAGCCTTAAGGCTCTTTTCTTTGTGTGATTCAAATGCGGAGGAGCATATCCATTTTTTAAGTAGAACATGATATCAACACACCTTGATTCCATATTGTTCAGGCCTACCTCATACACTTGTACTTCACTTTCTGGAGACTGCGTTTATAGTATGTGCAATGCTCCAGCCAACATCTTGCAAAAACCTTGACCTTTTACAATATTTGCTGGTTTAATTTCAACATCATATTCTTGTAGGGTTGTGACCCAATTTTCCCTTTTTTTCGCCCACATATTTTTGTACCAAAAGGTTTCTTACTGCTGGCAAATGCACTATTATTTTGGTATGAGTCTTGAGAAGAAAGGGTCTAAAGTGCTTGATCACTTTGAATATAGCATAAGCCTATTTTTCAACATCGAAGTAATTTAATTCATCTCCTTGCAAGTTTTAATTGAAGAAGGCAATTGGTGCTTTGGCTTTATCTAGATTTGATTGTGTAAGTATGGTAGCATACGATTTCTCAGAAGCGAATGTGTATAAAATGAAAGGGTTAGAAAATTTTGGAGTCGCCAGAGATGGGACGTTTACAATCGCTTGTTTTATCAAGCCAAATGCTTCATGTTCTGCACGACCCAATTTGAAGAAAGAATTTTTCTTAATCATGGCTTGGAGAGGAGACACAATTTGTGAGAAGTCAGGGACAAATCTTTTAACAAAGTTGATCTGACCAAGGAAAGATTGCATTGCTTTTTTGTTATGGTGTAAGGATATCTTAGAAATTTCTTTAATCCTATCTGGGTCAATATGGATTCCAGATTTTGACACTATGAATCCGAGAAGCTTTCCTTCACTTAATGCAAAAAAATATTTCTTTGGATTGAGTGAGATTTCGTACTTTTGACATCGTTGGAAGATCTATTTTAAGTCCCTGAGGTGATTACTACATTTTTTAGAATACATGGTTATATCATCTAAGTAAATCACCACTAAGTTATTCACTAATACTTTAAATGCAATATCCATGGCCCTTTGAAACGTGGCACCGGCATTAATCAACCCAAAAGGCATATTTTGATATGTGTAAGTGCCCCATTTCGTCCTAAATGTAGTTTTCAATTGATCGTCGGGGTGAACCAAAATTTGATTGTACCCTGAAAAGCCATCTAAAAAGGACAGTAGTTCAAACCCTGCAACCGATTGTAATATTTGTTCCATAGGGGGTAGTGGAAAATTATCCTTTTGGCAAGCTTTATTAAGATTTTGAAAGTCAATACAAATCTTGATATCACCATTTTTCTTTCGGACCAGGACCAGGTTGGAGACCCATCTGGAATGCCTAACAAGAAAAATAATCTTGGCCTTTAGTAATTTGTTTAATTCAGATTTAATCTGATTTTCCAAATTAGGATGGATCTTCCTCAATTTCTGTTAGACAGGCTTTTCATCAGAGATCATCGAGATTGTATGTTGGATAATTGAAGTGTCATAAGTCTTAAGATCATCGTAATTCTAGGCCAAGACACTCTTGTACTATTTCAACAGTCGAATGAAAGCTAATTTTTCCTCGGATGTTAGACCAAGTCCTAAGTTGATGTTTTGCGGTTTTATGTCAGTCCCCAGATTCACTAATTCATATCTCAGAGTAGAACTCTGAAGTTTTGAATTGGTGGACTGTTTGAATCTATCTTTTAAGTCATATAAGTCCTCTAACTTGATTACGGATTTCGGTATCGTGTTATTGCTGTTTTCCTATTCCAGTTGTTTGTCATGTTGGTCTTCATCAATTATCTGATTATGTTGAAGCCCCGAAAATCGGGTTTACAACAAGGGGGATACCAGCCCGATCTGGACCTTGGTTGGCAGCTCCTTATCCATTTGGTATAGCGGGTCCAACTGGGGATATGGGACTATTTTCCCAATCTATGAGTGTGTGTGTGTGTAGAATTTGATGTTCCTGATCTAACAGTTCCTAATTAAGATATTCTAATTCTAAATTTAATCTAATGCTATGCTATTTTAATCTAATAAGCAGCAACATCTAAGTCTATACTAACCCGAGATGTAATTTTTCTATTATGTGATCTAAAAAGATTTCAAATAACAACTGGTAATAAAGATCATTAAGCTATTATGAGAAATGAAATCAATAAGGATGAACCACTTCGCATAAAAGGTTAGATGAAATAGTTGTGAAGACATATAGCATAATGATCTATTCATACATTAAGCATAAATAAATAGCTATCACCATACAAAAGTGCCAAATGATAACTCAGGCATTCATGCAATAATACATAAACAACTAAAAACTGTATATCACTTTAACACATAAGCAGAAATGGTTAAGAGATAAAAGTACCATTTATAACTAGTCCTACTCATGAGCTTCAAGCGAAAATGATTTATCTCTCTTTGCTCTAACATCCACTAAGAGTACAAAAGTGCAACATCAGTAGCAGATATCAAATGCAAACATCAACAAACCCTGTTCCATTCATTCATCAAAACCTCCTCAGAGGGTGCAAAAGTGCGTTATCTGAGGACAAGTTTTTGATAAATTTCTGGACCCTTCTCTAAATACATGAGAAGGGTTTAAATACTACTAACTAAATAACTTATTTACAAAAATTGAGGATACGGTTTAAATGACCGTCCTTTTTCTAAGCAAAAATAAAGAAAAACTATTTCTAAAATTAAATCTAATATCTAACTATTTCTGCATTTGCTCCTTAACGTTGCAAGCATTCAGTATTTGCTTGAGTAGAGTCGGCTGACTGTCTTCCGCTTTTGCTTGAGCTAAGAAAATAGAATTGGCAAGAGCTGGCACCATCTTCTTAGCAAAATCGATGATATACTTGAGAGTCATCCACTGACTATGTGTCTTCACCGCGTATGCCCAGTAATAATCCTAGTTCAACTTGGTTAACCCTTTGGATTGCTTCTGCCTTTTCTTTAGCTTTCTGTTTCGAGTTTGTTTTTTTTATCATTGCTTTCTTGCAATTTTTAGGCTTACAGGTGACTGAGCAGTTAGAGGCTTTCCTTCTCGAGCAATTTTCTCAGCGATGCGCGATTAGCGCTAGTCGCTAATTGCGCATCGGAAACTGCCTCCGTTCTTTGATCCGGGCTTCTCTGATGCATTTTCCCCTTTTGCGCCTCTTTCTCTTATCGAGTATAAGGCTCAAAATTTGTAAAAATAATGATTTCGTGAGCTCTTGACCCTAAGCATTAAACTGTCTATCTATGATATTAGCATCTCTCAGTACCCATTTAACCATGGCTGTATATGAAAGATCTGTAATGGATGGCTCAGCAACATTTTGTGACTCTGCGGCTCTGTTGCATGCGATATCTGTTTATAAGGGCACCTTTTCTCCGTCTTTGAACGTTGGAGCCCTACCCTTTTTCCCCATAGCTTCTTGCACATTGCTTTGTGTAACTTTTGTTCTTCGTTCCTGTAGTTCACAAGTGAGGAGAGAGTAATGATAATAAATAATGACAGGAAAGCTTTAAATACCACGGATATGCAAAAACATGCCATCTGACGTGAACTGGCTCTTCGAAAAACACAAAACCATATTTTATTAACAACTGGCATGTAATTCATTAATTATCATTAAAGTGTGTAACCGGTTCTTAGTTTATGGAAAAACTTCTTGAATATTGAGCCAGGAAAATCTGCGATGGAATGTTTTTGCGATTTGCATCGCAGTATCGCATATCGCTGTATCGCATTACCGCAATATCTTCGTGCTGTTCTATCACAAGGTTGTTTGATCACAATATCGCAAGATCGCAGATTGCTTAATCGTTTAATCGTTATGTGTATTTTATGCAATTTTGCGACATGCGATATGAGATATCGCATATCGGCGATTTTAAGGTTTTCCAATGTGAGTGTTCATTAATGCATGCGATGCGATGGATTTCGCGTCACAATCTCGCATTTTATCATTTTGACTCATAAGAAGATGCCCTATCATTGCTTTGTGCGATGCGATATTTCTTAAGGAGTGACATATAAGCACTAACTGATTTTTTATTTTATTTGTTGACTAAGGGTCCCCACTTATATAGTGTTATTGCTAATACTAAACAAGGAGGGGGGTTGTTAGTGGCCACAACAGATTATTGTAAGAGCCTTCTGATGTCAGAAAACTTACAATATCAAGGTCATTGTTGAAAACCCTCCAATTGGTAATGTTATTAGGAATGGAGGGTCTAAAAATTAATTCAATTGAAAATCTATCAGGGCTATAGTCTTCTGATGGAATGAGCTTGGAAGCTACATTAGCGAGGAGATCAGCACTAGCATTTTGGAGTCTTGGAATGGATGAAATACTAAATGCTATAAAGTGTGAAGTCAGGTCCTGTACTAAAGATTGATAGTGCTTCAAGTGTCCTGACAGACAATGTATAGTATTTCTTACCTGTTTAATCACAATTTCAGAATCTCCAAATACTTGTAGATATTTGATATTAAGCCCGATTGCCTTGTATAACCCTTGAACTAATGCTTCATATTCAGCAGCATTGTTCGTGCAATCGAACTCAAGTCTACATGTTAGCATGGTCTTTTCTCCTTCCGGACTAACTAATACACAACCTACTCCTACTCCATCATTAGACTTAGAGCCATCAAAAAAAATTCCAAAACGAAATTTTATTTATAGTTCTATCTACAAAATCAATGCATCTAGAAGAGTATGTTTGTGAGAAATTTTTTATCTGAGATAAAACAAAATTTTCTAGAAAAGGTGAAGTATGAGCATTGAAATTCCCTAAGAACGAATCAATAGAGTAGTTTCCAATTATGTTGTTGTTGTATGCTACGAGTTTGTTTTCTCCTTCTAACTCTGTCACTATATACTTTTGGTGTCTTTCTCGTTCAACCTTGATCTGATTTGGTTTACCATTGTAAGGGAGCCACGTATGAGACCAGTCGGCCGCAAAGTAATTATGAAGCTTCTCTGACCAATCCCTGCTAAGGATTAGTCCATAAAATTCGGGAATATCTGTGACCAGTATATCAATTACTTGACATACCTTTGGGTTTGATGAAAGCCTTATGGTCACTTGGTTAAGTTCGTCGATAACCTCTACTTGAGACCGATCCAACAGTACTATCCGTATTGCAGATTTCTGAGGTTGGACATTTAACTTTGCGCAAACTGTCTTAGGCAAGATATTAGATGAAGCATCGGAATATACCAAACAATTATGCAAACTTTTATTGAAAATTTCAAAGGTAAGGAGGGATGACAAAGTATGGGATTTAGACCTTCCTCCAATTAAAATAATGTCATTTGGATCAACTTTATTTGTAATGCTAGTCGGAGGTCTTCCCATTTCATGAATAGCTTGCGAAATTACAGCAGCAGGTAGAGGTGCAATATGTACTACATTCAATTTTTTCAAGAGCAATTTCTGTTGATGCTTTAATTTGCTGAGCTCATGAAAAGTAATATTAGCCCTATTTTTCTTCATGTCTTTAATGATATTATATTCCATTTCATCAGAGATGATAAGTGTTTTAGTTGGATTTTTTGAATCAAATTGGCCTGGGTTCGTCTGAGTAGCCTTTGGTGAGGATTTCTTACCTGCGATTTTATCCTTAGGAGTCGGGGTTGGGTTTTTCTATTTAGAACTGGATTGTGGAGGATTAAGTTGATTTCTACTTCTTGTAGCGACAGGTAATAAGTTTTGATCTTCTTCATCTGGAAGAATGAAGTCCCACATTACTTGTAGTTCCACGACTTCATCATCATTTGTTTGTTTGTCATTCAAAACTTCTTCTTCTTCTCCTTCTGATTCGGTGTTTGTTATAGCATTTGGGAGTTTAGAATCAGTTGAAGGATTTCTCCTAAAGGGTTTAAAAGTTTTTTTAGACGATGTTTCAGCTACTTGTTTCTTTATATCGACCATTTCATTAGACATGGTCTTCAAGACTTTTTGTAACCCTTCAAGGTTGAATGGGTCCTTCAGCTGTTTTTTCTTAGGATCATCTCTAAAAGACACTTTTTTAGACTTTCTCTCCTCTACAAAATTCTTCTTTTCTACTGCTAGGATACTTTTCTCTACGGCTATTGCCTCTTTCATATTTTTTGCTAACATTGGCTTGGCAGCCCTATCTACAAAGATGGCTGAGTTGGAAGGCAAAGCAAAAATGTACCATTCATTTTGGACTTTGTTACTAGGCTTCGATGCTATTGGTATTTTGTTTAATAACTTGTTGAAGCGAGAATTGAAGTCCTTAATTGGTTCTCTTGGTTAGGCCTTTAAATTGGAGAGGTCATTTATTAAGGTTGTCGTAGATCGATCATCTCCAAATTTCATTAAGAACTGATCTTGGAATGTATCCCAGTTATTAATGGAGCCTGATGGTAATGAAAAATACCAAGATCCAGCTACTCCTTGTAAGGTATAAGGGAATAGTCTTACAACTGCGTCCTCTTCTGTTACTCCATTCAAATTAATAGACAACATAAAATTATTTATGTGTTCCTCAGCTGATAGGCCATTGTCAGGATTAAACTTGGGGAGCCATTTTTCAGGATGAGCTAGTAATTGCAATAAAGGTGCAGGCATAGCTACAACTCTTGGATTGGCCCATGGCCTTGGTGGTGGAATTCCTACCATTGATGGAGTATGAATAGGAGGAGGTGTGGCAGTAGTTGATGGTGATTGGGTAGAGGAAGATGTTGATCCTGTACCTGTGTGAACCATGATCTAGAGTTGAGGGATGGATGAATGACCTTGTGATGATATGGATGGGATGGTAGATGAAGATGATGACATAACCTCACTCTAAGATTCTGTTGTTGTTTTCCTAGCTTTCTTACGACTCGGTAAAGGAAACTCAATTGGTGGGATTCCTAGCTTTTCGCTTTGTGTTCTAGTCAGTCGTTGAGACAAGGTTAGATGAGAAGTGACACTACCTTAGGAAAACACAAACTCTTCTTAAGATAAAGAAATTCCCTGTAACTTATGAATTAAAGTTTGAAACTCAGGGGGATCTGAAGAAGAATGATCTGGCTTGCTTGGGACTTCAGTAATGTGCTCTGTATTTTTCTTTTCAACTTCTGGTTCAGTGATGGAAGACTTGGAATGTGAACGAGAAGTTGTGGGTGTTGGTGAGGGAGTTTTACTCTTAGAATGACATGAAGTTGTAGATTTACTTGCCATTCATAGTCAGGCCCTCCTTCTAGCACCAAATATGTTGAAGGCTCGAAAATCGGGTCTCCAACAAGGGGGATAACCATTCGGTCTGAACCTTAATGCAACTCCTTTTCCATTTGGAATAGTGGCTCCAACTGGGAATGATGGGACCAGTTTCCCAATCTGTTTATGATTTATGTGCTAGCGGGATGATTTTTTTCTTTTTGGTGTTTATGGAATGAATGCTTATCCTAAATCTGTTCTATCTTCTAACTATTATATGCAATCTATTTTAATCAAGGAAACATCTAACTTTAAACTATCCCGTAAGTAACGTTTACTTATGCGATCTAAAATAATTTTTGAAAGAAATTGATAATGAAAATAATTCAATCACAATAAGAATAGAATCCATTTGAAAATGAATTGTTTCGTATAAAAAGTTAGTTGAAACAATTACGAGAAATATATCGCATAAGAGTCATTTATATAATCAGCATAAAGAGTAAGTTATCACCATACAAAAGTGCAATAATGACAACAAAACATTTCAAAACTTTCATATATAAATAGCTAAAAGTCATTTATTGCTTTGACACATAAGTAAAAGGTATTAGTAGATAAAATAACCATTCGTAATATGTTCTACTCATGAGTTGCAGTAATATAGATGTATCTCCAAATCACTCAACATCCACTAAGAGTACAAAAGTGCATTTTAGTAGTAGATATCAAACTCATATAGAAAATAAATCTCTTTCCATTCATTTGATCAAAACCTCCTCAGTGGGGGGAAAAATGCACGTTCTAAAGAATTGTTTTTGATAAAACTCTAGACCCCTCTCTAAATGCATGAGAGGGGTTTAAATACTACTCTATGAAATCTAAAAATAAATATTACAAAAATAGATGAGGAGGTTTTAACTACCTGCCTCATTTTAAGAAAAATAAACTAAAACACAAATAAATTGTATCTATGATAAATCTTGCATCTGATCCTTTAGATCGCAAATATCCAGCATCAGTTTCAAGAGGGTCGGTTGGCCGAATTCAGCCTTTAACTGTCCTGCAAATATGGAGTTGGCAAGATCTGACACTATCTTCTCGGCAGATGCTATGAGGCACTTCAGAGGCATCAATTGGCTATGTGACTTTACTAGGTACTGCCAGTACATTTCCCAGTTTAACTTGTTTACCTGTTTAATTGTTGGCGCCCTTTCCTCTGTTGTTTGTCTCCACTCTGCTTAAAGTTGTTGTGGGTTTGGAAGGAAGCCCAGAGTGGTCTCTACCACCAGATTGGACTTCGGTAGATTTTCATTTATGCACTCAATTACACTATTTTATGTTGATGCTACTTCTTCCATTGCCTATTCCACTTCTTTTAACTGAGAATCCCATTTCGTGAATAACATGTCTTTGTGGGATTTGTCAAGTCTGGACATACCTGCTCTCTTTCCTTCTTCGAATCTTTTCTAGTTCAAGAATTTTGAAACCTTTTTAAACATTGAATCGTATTCAAGTCACAATTCTACGACTTGATTAGAAATGTTATCGCTTGTTTCGCAATGGGAACTCCATTGCGAAATATTCTGGCAAGTAATTCCTTTTGTTGTAAAAGTTGAGAATTAAGAGAAAGTGCTTCTGTGATGAATTCCTCAATTTTTGGATCCTCTTTATGTAGTTCTCTCACATCCTGTAATTGCTTTTCTTTCCCGTCCAAGCTGCTTTGGTGTGCCAGTTGTAGTTGCTGGAAATCTTGCTGGAGTTTTGCTAGCTATGTCTCTGCTTCTTGATTGATGCTGACTTTCTGTAACTGCTATTCCAAAAACAAAATCCTATCCTCTTTCTCTTTAAGTAACAACTGAACTTCTGCTGCTTTATCAATAGTGGCTGAAGCATAAGCTCCTGCAATCTGTGAGAGCTTAGTTAGATTTTCTGATGGGTTTTCAGTGGGGTCCTTCCAAAGAACATCCAAAGGCTCGTCCTCGGGGAGCATACCATCTAATTTTCGTTTCTTTCTATGCCTTTTGACTATGGCTTTATGTTGGGGGCTATAAAACACATCTATAGGAGGAATCTCCTCTATCCTTAGTACAATTTCAGATGAGGGGCAACGGGAATGTGCTCCGTCTCTTGAGTATTTATAGCCTTTTCTATTAACATCTTCGTAGTCATTTCTTTTGGATTTGTTGGAGGCTCTGGAGTTTTTTCCTCTGTGCTCAGAATCTTATTAAAATTATCCCATTCCCCTTCTAAATCAATTACAAGTGGGTTTGTTGGCTTTGTAAGAGGGGTGGGAACTTCAGCCTGCTTTGGGGACAAAGCCTATTGATCAAGCTTTTCTGTAGATTGAGCTGTGTCTTTAATGGACTCCTCGCTTATGCTGTGTTCATTCTTGGACTGATCACCAGACTTTTCCGCTGATTCCTTTTTTGAACTTGTCTTGGATTTTTCTTTTGAACCTTCACTTATGCTAACACTAGGAGTAGCCTCCCTTATTGGTTCAATGATCAATTGGTCCAATGGGACCTGTGATAACTTCCGTTTTCTGTAATTGTCAAATATTTGGAGATCTTCTTGGTCAAAAAAATTTTTTGCTGTATGGATGACCTCCCTGAAGGTGTTCTTTTGCAGAAATACATCATCAAAAGGATCCTCCTCATGAGAAAATACTTTAATTTTAACCATTGTAGTGAAATTATTTACAATGCCAAAGGGATCATACTGCCTCCCCGGGAACTTCGGTAGCTGTAAACATGTCGCATTATCAACTTCCTTGAAAGCATGACCTAGGTCATGCAATGCAAATGCTCCGCAAACTACAGGAAACTGAGGCTAGATGGCCTTCTTATTATCTTTTAGAACCTTGCTCATTCCCCCCACACTACAGGTTTGATAGGCTATCTCTCTAGCCAATAGTTTATCGGGGACGTAAAATGGTAGCACATGGGGTGAAGCAATGCTGCCAAACACTCTTACATAAGTGAACAATTCCTCCCCAAACCACCTTTCTACTGAGAGAATATCCACTTCAGCTTCTGGGGAAAACCTTGGGGGATCTCGGTTGTAGAGCATTCTAAAAATTGGGAGCATAACTCTGTGACAGATTTTGAAGAAATGTGGGATGAAATGGGAATCCCACAATACTTTGTGATAAACCTGAATAGGAAGTGGATTTTGTACCATCCACTTCCATCCCATAATAGGAAAATCGGAGACAAAACAAATGGCATCCATAACATAGGCTCTCAGAAAGAATGGAGGATAAAACCTCGAAGCAAAGCTTCTTTTAGTTCTATATGCTAAAATTGTAGTGGCTAAGTTGTCAGAAAGGATTAGGGCCCAATCCATTATTGTGGCATTGGTAGCCGCATCGATTAAAGATAACCAGTATGAAGAAAACTTGTTGATGTCTGGTTTCCCAAATAATCTACACAACATTGCAGCGGCATAACAATAAGGAGAACATAGAGAGCCAATGGCGTACATACCATTTTTATCCTTCTTTAGTCTTTCCTCATTGTTTGACAAGTTCTTTGTGCATTCCACCAAGTATTCATTTTCCTTGGCGAACTTTGCGACGAATTGCTTATTGTAGCTGGCTTGGGGTGCTGGTAAGTGATACATATGCCTCAAATTTTTTTCCATAAATGACCCCATGACTTGCTGGCTGGCCATCTTGAACTGTCTGTCGGATGTGTCTACACTATCTATAATCCATTTCACCGTGTCAGTGTATGGAAGTGATTTCGGCCTTGCAGCAATACGATGTAGAAAAGAGCATGCAAGTTCAGCTAGAGATGCATCAAAGGAGCCAAGTCCATCCACTGTGATTTTAACCTCCATAATTCTTGGGTTTTCGTCCTCCAAAAACTGATACATTGCTTCCCATGTAGATATCCCCATGTCTCGGCTACAAGTAGTTTCTGTGAATAACAGGGCCATCTCTAACTTTTCAGACGCAGGAGATTTGCCTTTCTTACCCATTCCTTTGTGTATTATGCTCTATGTGTTCTTCCTGGAAATGGCAAGCAGAGAGAAAAAATATGGTAAGGTGATAGTGAATACAGGAATAATCAATAGAAAGATGCAAATAAGGTTATGGGAGATCCTTAATTCTAAATCATATCAAAAGGTATTAACTTGTGTCAAATATCCTTTACACTGATCCGAATCGTTTTTTAATAAATGACTGCTAATGGACCATTATGGTAACCTTTAATGTTCATAAGCCTGCATCGAACAATAGAAAGTATTGTCCTAGAACTCTGAGCCCTTCGAACTGCGATAAAGCGATTTTGAAATTTGCTTCGCAATATCGCAAAACCTGCTTTCTTTAAACCATCGTTACGTTAAGCAGCTGCGATATGCGATTTGCGAGACACTAACGCATTTCGTGATATTTAGTCATGTTATATAAAGAGCACCGCGGTACCAGAATTTACGATGTGATAAGCTTCATGATATCGCATTTTCAAGGAGTTACCTTTTATGAGGGATATACATTGTGAACTTTTTGCAATGCAAGAATAATTTTTTATAAAGTGGGTTTTCATTGCTTGCTTATATGTTGATGAATTTATGATATTAAGTCTTTCCTTAGGTTTATGGTCATGTAGCGCTTTTCATAAGGAAACTCATAGTTTGTGAATTTCTGAGCTCTTAAAGAATGAAAAGGTAAATTTTCTTGTTTTAGCAAGTTTTACTTTGACATTGTTTTATTCTAAAAACAAAAAGGTAACTTTAAATGCTAAAATTTGATTTTTTTAAAAGGGTCCCCATTTATTAATGTTATTACTAACACTAATAAAAAGGGAGGTTGTTGATAGTCACAACCGGAGGGTAGGGGATGATGTCAGCGAGTATGGGAAAAAGGAATTTTGGGAAATGAGTGAGGGGAGGGGGTGGAAAAGGCCAAAAGACAGGCCTATCCTAGAAATAGATAGGGTAGATTATGTTTTAGAGGAAAATGATAGGAAATGAGGGAATAAGGCTTTGTGATGGATGGAAATGGTGTATTAGCTACAAACGGAGGTGTAGGGACAAGGAATCTATGGTTTAGGATAGAAACTCATCATTTGAGGATCAAAACCATGAAAATCATGTAAACCTTAGAAGAATAATTATTTGATCATTCTCTTGACATATGAGGCAAAGGAGGGCATGCAAATGATTAAAATTACTTGTTATAGAGCCTGGAGGATGAAATCACTGAAGAGGAGCTTTGAAAAATGAATTTTGGTGGTCAAACAATTATGGACAACTCTGCCCCGTGTGTAGTGAAGGCTTCCTGTGTGCAGTGAGAGTCAATTTTTGCCAGTGAGGGCTATCTAATCACAATTTTTTGCAAAGGAGAGGGGGAAGCTTTATGATAGGATGGTATACAAGTGAAAATGAGTATGAATGGGCTCCTCCATGTGCTTTTATAATTTTATTTTGGTGTCTAAGTGATTAATGAGGTAGGATGACCCACCTCACCAATTCACTTTCTTTTTGAGTGTTTTAGACTTAGAACCTCTTCTTGTAAATTTATAACCTTAGGAACATTATTACATCTAAAAACAAAAATTACATTTGAAATCAAGTGTTATTGAAGAAAATTACCTATTGCTACTCTTCATTTGCTGGATTTATACATGAAATGATTGATTTTGTTACCTTAACCCTAATGACCTAATGGTGACACTGAGTTGAATGGAGACCATGATGATGTGACTGAATTGATATTAATGATGTTTTCATGATGGTAGACTCAAATGAGTGATGAAAGTGACCGACATATGAAATTCTTGAGAGAGTAGAAATAACCCTAGACACACTAGCCAATGACCAAATTTTTATTCGAAGACTTACTAAAATGAAAAAAAATTGACTTTACACCCTAAAAACACCTTGTAAGAGCATATTTTATCACTGGTGATAGGCTGAAATGACTGACACTAACACCCTCACAGATAACCTTACTTTTTTTGCGACTTGGGAACCCAACTAATTCATTAACAAAACAATATTGTGCCCAACACAAAGTCTCCCTTTCTCTGAAATTGCTTTATCCATGCCTTATCACAACCATAGGCTTGCCTCCTGCAAGTCCTATTCTAAACTTCTTCTAAAAAACTTCATCCTTGGGACACCTGGAATTCTCTGATACTCCTTGGAACACACCCTTATTTATTCATTACCAAGCATTTTGACCTAGTTCTCCCTTGTGTTCCCCTGAATCTCCCTAACACTCCTCACCATCCATTGACAATGTCTGCCATGTGTTAGCAAACTTTTTCATTCCTTGGCATGCCATGGCACTCCTTAGCTATCATGCCCTCACAACTACCCTTAATTTTTTTTAGACTTGGTCGGAACCCAACCAAGTCCTGCCCCAACTACAACAACTTAACCAAGTTATAGTTACTACAACTAGACTATGCCTTGTTCACCTAAGAACTACCTATAACACATATTAGGCTACTCATGTCCAATCTCAACTCGTCCCACTTAACAAGTTACCAATTCAAGGCTCGCGTCCAACCATGGCCATAAAAAAACTAAGAAACACAATTACATCTTGACATGCCATAACACATGGCACGTATAACAATCCCTTAGCCCTATGTGGTGTGTGTTAGCATCCCATACATTTCTTGGCATGCTTTTCACTCCCTAACACACCTTAGCACTCTTTGAAATGCCCTCGCACTCTAGCATGCCTTGGCACTGCCTAGCATATAATCTTGTCACTCCCTCCTTAGAACACTTGGAACTTGTTGACACTACCTATCACACACTCTTATCTCTTCATTTCCATGCATTTTGAACTAGTTATCCCTTGCGTTTCTATGGCACTCCCTCAAATTCGATAGCACGCATTGAAAAACCCTGACACATGGCACATCTTGTTATGTTTCCTTGGCACTCTAGCATTCCTTGGCACTACCTAACATATCTTGTCGCTCCCTCCTTACCATACCTAGAACTCACTAAAACTCCTTTTCACACACTCTTATTCATTCGTTTACATGTATTTGAAACTAGTGATACCTTTTGTTTCCTTGGCACTCCATAACACTCCCTGGCATGCATTGGCACACCTTATCACCTGACACATCTTGGCATGTTTTCCTGGCCTCTAGCATGCCTTAGCACTACCTACCATACCTTCTTACTCCCTCAGCAGACCTGTATCTCACTGATAATTCCTGTCACAAACTCTTATTTTTTCATTTGCATGCACTAATTTGACCTAGTGCTCCCTTGTGTTTACCTGGCACTCCCTAACACGTCCTAGCACATGTTGACACACCCTGGCACCTGGCACATCTTGGCTGCATGTCTCCCTAGAAATCTAGCATGACTTAGCTCAACCTAGCATACCATGTCACTATCTCCTTATCACACTTGGAACTCAGTGATTCTCCCTGTCACACACTCTTATTCATTCATTTCCATGCATTTTGACCTAGTTTTCCCTTATGTTTCTCTCGCACTCCATAACACTCCTTAGCATGCATGGGCACATCTTGGTATGCTTCCCTATTACTCTAGCTTGCCTTGATAGTAATACATAGTATACCTTGTCACTCCCTCCTTAGCACACTTGGAACTCACTAACTGTAATGTTCCAAACTAGGAAAAATAATGCTATGCAAAGAAGACAATAAAAATAACACCATAAAATTAAATAAAAAAATCAGACCAAAAAACTGCCTGGCATGTGTTAGCACGCCTTCTCATTCCTTAGCACGCCCTGACACTCTTAGCTATCATGCCCTCATAACTACCCTTACATTTTTTGCAACATGGGAACCCAAAAATCCTACCTCAACCAAAACAACAACTTAACTATAACAACATCTTGACCAAGTTACAATTACTACAACTAGACTATGCCTTGTTCACATAAGAAATTCATATAACTCATCGTAGGCTACTCATGTATAATTTCAACTTCTCCAACTTAAGAAGTTACAAAGACAAGGCTCACATCCAACTGTGGTCATAAAATTAAACAACTAAGCAACTAATTTTACATCTTGACACGCCATAACATCTGGCATGCCTAATAATCCCTTGGCACTATGTAGCACGTGTTAGCAGCCCCTACATTTCTTGGCATGCTTTGGAACTCCCTAGCACTCCCTGAATCTTAGAAAACCTCATACTTGCTAGCTAACACTCTCTATCAAACTCTTATTCATTCATTTCCATGCATTTGAAACTACTGCTCCCTTGTTCTTCCTTGGAACTTGGCCCTAACACTCCCTAGCATGTGTTGGTGCCACACCCTGACGCCTATAACTTATTAGCATGTCTTAGCACTTATCATGTCTTGGCATGCCTAAAATTCCTTGGAACTATCTAGCATGTGTTAGTACTTCTTGGCATTCCCTAGAACACCTTAGCACTCCCTAGCTTTCATGCCCTCATAGATAGCCTTACTTTTTTTGCGACTTGGGAATCCAACCAAGTCATTGATAAAACAATGTTGTGTCCAACCCAAATTCTCCTTTTGTCTAAAACTACTTTGTACAGACCTTATCATAACCATATGCTTGCCTCCTTCAAGTACTATTCCAAACTTATCCTAACACACTTCATCCTTGGGACACCTAGAATTTTCTAACACTCCTTGGCACATTGCACTCCTATTTGTTCATTTCCAAGCATTTTGACCTAGTTCTCCCTGGTGATGCCTTGGCACCGGAATTTGCTGAGTATTAATTTCCATGCATTTGAAATGACTGCTCTCGTGTGTTTCCTTGGCACTTGGCCCTCACACTCCCTAGCATGCATGGATGAAATGTTTTCAAAATTTGCCCATATCCTACTATCTAGGGTTTGGGTTCTGACTAACTAAATATGTGATAATTGAAGATCTAATCATAGGATATTATAGAAAAATCCTCAAACTTCACTATCCTAATATGTTTTAGGTCAACCATGCCAAGTTGGAGGTCCACCACGTCGAATTTCAAAAAGTTCTAGAACCCTATCAACGATTTTGGCTTGGCAAAATTGTGAAAAATGGGTCTCCAAGTGCCATCTATAACTCAAAGACAGTAACTGTTGTGTAAAAAATGACAGATTCTTTTATTTTTGGGTATGTTATGAACAAAAACCTCCTCCCATTTTTTCAGAATCCAAGCTTGAAGTTCGTCACATAGAAACGGAACAAATCCTCACAGAAGCGCAACAAATAGTTGACTTGAAATTTTGATGATTTGAATAAGGTTTTGAGTGTTTTTTAAGACTTGTGAAGAAAATTGGAGATGTCCACCAGGGAAAATCTTAAGAACCATCCTAAATTTATATGTATAATAAATGGGTGAATCCTCATGATACATAGGAAAAATGGGAGGCGAGTTTATCAATAATATAATATGTATATATAATTTTTTTGGAGAATCTCTCACCAAATTATATTATCTTGTAAAGTCATGGCGAATCTTTCACTGAATAATAAAACATTATGAAGACTTGGCGAATTTTTTGTCAAAGTATGAAACCATATATGATAATAGGAAAACATATTCATTAAACTGTAATATACTAACATACATGTTTGGAAAAAAGAAACATAATTTTCTCTTCCTACACACAATGTTGCAAGTTTCAGTGGCAGTTTGTCAAGGTTCTTACTGTACACTCTTTCATATCCTTCTATTAGTTCTGATAATAATCCACAACAAATTTCTTTTAAGTGTTGATCTTGACCACCAGTTATGTCAAGGTAGGAGAGATTAATATTTTCTCTACCACTTTTGTCAAGCTATCAAATTTCTTTATTATTCCATAGACTCCAACTGCGAGATAAAACGAAAAACACATCAAGTTTGTTTACCCCAACATGCCAACAAGTAGCAAGCTCCAAATATATAATATAAGAAAGTAGCAGGTATCCCAAAGGCCTGAAGGGGATCTAATGGAAAGAAAGAAGCGACTATTGTAAGAAGCCTTCCAATCAATATATAAATATATAGATGTGTTGGAAATAATACTGAGAGGGGGGGTGAATCAATATTAGTGTTAGCCTCCTGTTGCAACAGGTGTTCATATTTCATGATTGACATTTCTACATGTCAAGTATGTCATCTTTCATGCTGCAAGGTTCCATATTTCCAAAAGAGGTCAAAGAAAAGGCCATGAAAGATTGCTAGTCAAAATGCCACTGTTGTATTCCAATTTTGATGAGTTTTCAGTTAAGGGAAGGCCAAACAGTTTAATCTTGGCCACCCTAGGTTTCAATTTATTGTTTTAGAATATAGAGAATGATATCTGTCCAAACAGCTTAATATTGGCAGATTTGTAGAAAGGTAGAGAATCAAAGGAGCCCAACTGCTTAATCTGGGTCCTTGGCAGAAATAAGTGTAGATTTAGATAGGAGGACAGTCAGAAGAAAAATTGTAAAGTTGGGTGTGCAAGTCTAAGTGCACCCAAACCAAAAAGAAGAAAAAATGTTAGGCCAGTAGGCTGGGTAGGTAGTTTTGAGGTTGCAAAATGATGATTCATGATCAATTTTGTGTTTTAAAGTGTTATATCTTTTCAGATCACAGGTTGGAGGCAGTTTTTCATTTGGAGGAGCTCAAGCTGGACATCACTAACTCCCCTTTCTTCTTATTCCCTAAATCACTTACTAACTTCCCCGAAGAGGTCAATATCTGCTTGATTCCTCTTAGTTTCATCATTTTCACATCATTTGCTTAAGTACAGATCTGCTTTACTTAGATACACTCATATCTTTTCTACAAGTTCTATTTTCCCTTGTAGCCTAAGGTCCCTTACCTTAGCGCTTTCTTGTCATCTCCATATTAACTCCTAACTCTATTATGTAGCCCCCTATCTATTTTCTTTTCCCCTACTAAAACTATGTATAAAAATCCCAAAAATATAATAATACCCCCTCCCTGGCACTATAGCCCTATTCATCTAAGTCCGGGAAAAAAACAGTCTAGCTGGGGCTATTTTTAGCCCGTCAGTGTCCTTACAGGGGTTAGTTTGACCTCTGTTCAAACTAATAACCATTTCCCCTAAGCCCTAACCCTGAAAAAACCCATTTTCCGCCTCATCCTAAGGTCTTACCCACCAAATATTTGACCCGCTCACTTTTAAAAGCGCCAAAAACCCACATTTCCTAAGTTTTAAACCTCCTTGCGGCATTGTATTAAAATTTGAATATTCGCGTGCTCGTCCCTTAACCCTCAACCGCCTCGTCCATGCCGCCGGCTGTCCGATCGCCCGCGCCCCAGATCTACGATGGGCGGGCCTCCTCATATCCCAAACAGCCTGAGGGTTAGCGTCCGGGAGATGGGCGGTTTTCCCGTCGTACTCTCGCCACACGTCTCCCTCTCGGCTGTGGCGGAGCCCCTCCTCCGATACCACCCAAAGGAGGTGTGCCCAAAACCAAAAACCGCTTCCGCCCTCCTGCGTCAGTGCCACATCACCCGCTGACGTCATCTACCTGCGTTGGCCTCCTACCACCGCACTGGCTAGTCACCCTGCCACGTCTCTGCCACCGTGTAAATGCCACGTCACCTGCCATACATGCTGAAGTCACCCTGCTGATGTCACCCTACCACGTCATCGCCGTACTGGGTCCCACCCGCTGACGTCATGCTGACGTCATCAAAAAAAGGTGCGAAGGTGAAAATCGTGCTTAGGAAGCCCGGATTCAGATTCTGAGGCAGTTTTTCATGCGCGATTAGCGCCGCATGGCTACGGGAAATGGGCCAAAGTGGAAAGACCCTCATCGCATAGCCCCCAGCAAGCCCGAAAGGTGCAGAATGACCCGTTTTTCTTCGCGAAGCATTTAGAAAGGGGCAAACGAAGGTTTTAAAGCAACAAAAGGCCAAACAGCGGCCATTAACTATTGATTTGACAATTTCATACACAACAAAAGAGAGAAACGGCCCGTTTCCATTGCGAAAGAGTATCAGAGGAAAGATGGAGTGGCAAAGAGTATCAGTTGGATGTTTTAATCAAAATCTTCATTTTCCAAGGCAACTTAGGATTGAATGGCCTCCAACAAAGTCAAATAAAGCGGTGTAAGCCCATTAATTCTCTCAAATCACAGTTAAAGCATTTAAAGCCGCCGAACAGCAATGGACCAGAGACCCATGCACAGTTATTGTAGAAACCCTACACCAAGTCACCGAGGACAACACATTAACTCAGTTTTGATACGGCTGCCCTCAGCGCAGCTCAAAGATGTTTCCTTGCATTTATTGCTAGATAGGATTAGGTTAAAGTAATCATTTTTCTTTCAGACATGTTTAGGTCAAGCTGTAACAAACAGGTTTTGATATTTTTCCCTTTATATACCACCCTCTGTATTGTTTTAAGGGTTGGTTGGTTGATAGGCTTCATGAGAGACTTGCACTGGATATCTGAAATGTTTTCATTAATCAAATATTGCTGAAAAGCTTCGAGGAATGACTGTCTGCTCTATGTCTAATGGTCTGAAGAAATGAATGTGGAATTCTTGTGCTGCAGTATGAATCAATAAGTGTTTCTTACCTCTGTTATTCCAATTTCACATATGCTTAAGTTACAAAACAAAGGATTGGTTTAGAATTTGCTTAGCCGCACTCTATGCTCAGTTTCTGTGGCGTATTAATGTTTTCCTCTTGATTTAGGCATAAATATGAATTCCTTTATGGCTCATGCTTGATCTATTTCACATATGAATGACTGTTATCTAGGAATTCCTAACTGCTCCTAGATAGGGCTCATTTATCTCCTTTCTGCTAAACTGACTGAGAGATTCTTAATTGCCTCTAATTCCTTAGCCTTTAATCCATATTTTACCTTAAATGATTGTTTCATATGTAGCTATCTTGCTCCATATTCTTTCTTGTGACCAAGAAAACGCACCAGCAGTCTTACTCCTTGACTCCACGCCCAATGGTTCTAAAACTTTCGTGCTATCCCTGCCTCTTTACTTGAAATATCATCCTTCCCACCAAAACTTAAACAAAACCCCCTTGAACTCAATAACTAGCCTAAAATCATCTCCAACAAAGCTAAATCAGAAAGAGAGAGCCCTCTCTGATTGCAGGTAGGCTAGAACTTGCTGTCCAAAGATTGGTCTGTGGTTACCTCGGCCGTATCCTTTTCTGCTGATCAAAAGGACAACTTGAGTGATAACGTAATGGCGACTCCACTGGGGACAAATCAATTGGTCAAGTGCTGTCTGCTCCTTAAAACTACAGATGAAGTCTGAATATCAGCCAGGGAGCCTTTGAAACTATTCTTGCTTTGCATTTTCAGGAGTAAATAAAAGCTACTTCAGTCAATCTTCATGCTATTTTTAAGCTGCAGATAGTTGTTCCCAAATTTTGATCAGTTCCTTGCTAATTCTAAAGGCATTCCCAGAAAAATACCTAAAACAAATTCAGAAGCTGGCTCCCAAAAAGAACTTACGTCATACAAGGTCAAACCCAGATCCAAACCCTCCAGCTGCTTTTGAAAATCCGAACTTAATCCCAAAGATCCTTAGGAAGCAAGAAAGACAAGAAGATTTTGCTGATTTGAGTCCTGAAGCAACTCACCCAAGCTGTGTTCCAACTCTTGTCAAGGTTTTATTTCGTTCAACCCCTGCTTCTCCTTGTTCATCATCCACATCTCAAAGCACTCCTTCCACACCTTCATTCACTACACATACTCCTTTTACCACTACTGTCGTCACAATTGTTCCTGTTGTTCCTGCAGTTCCTGCTGTTCCTGTTGTTCCTATTGTTCCACTTATCCCTGTGAATATGGCTAATAGATATGCACCCCTACAATTTCCTGCTAATCCTGGGGCCTTGCCCTAAGATTACCAATCCAAAATTACATATTTTGATAGTACTGGTCCTTTCACTGCACTTCAGCATACCAAGAAAATGCATGACTATTTTGAAAACTATGAAATAGATGATGATAGCGTGAGAATGAAAATTTTTGTTCAAAGTCTAACGGGTGATGTAAGAACTTGGTTCAGATCACTTGCTGCAAATTCTATAACCACTCCGGATGAGCTCTACCATTCCTTTACCAACAGATGGGAGAAAAAGAAAGACCCCTTGCACATACTAGCTGAATGTGATACAATTAAAAGAGGTTCTCAAGAGACTGTTTTGGAGTACTGTGCAAGTTTCAATAATGTCTATAATGCAATACCACAGAACTTAAGACCACCACCTGACCTTGCCTTGTATAAATTCCCTGATGGATGCGACCCGGATATGGCATACCAGTTAAAAGAAAGAGCCCCTTAGACCCCTGCAGACATGCAAAATGTTGATGTTAGCGTAGAGGCCAACCTAATTTCCAAAATAAACAAAGCTAGAATGGAAAGAGGAACTAGCTTTAAGGAAGAACCCTCAACCTTAGAACAAAAGCTTGATGCTATTATCAGTGGCATGCAAAGGCTGGGAGATAGAGTAGAGAGTGTTGAGAGGAAGTCATCATGGGAAGGACAACAGTCCAATACCATAAGGAACCCAAATTTTAGGAAAACGTAGAACACAAATGTTGGGAGGTCAAGCCCAAATCATGACATAAGACCCCCTTTCCAAGAAAACTATGCTGAGGCATCCACTTCTAGTGAACCCATAGAAGACACTCACATGAATCGGATGGATCTAAAGGGTGAGCATCAAACTTTCCTGAGCCAAGAAGACCAAGATGAGCATGACTTTAGTCAATTTCAGACGAAGTCTGGTGAGTCTTTTGATTTTAAACAAGGTTATGATACTGTTGTATATGAGGTACACAAACAATATAAGCTGAGAACTAGGATCATTAACATTTCTGAACCTAGCAAACCAAAGGATGGCAAACAACCCAACAAGATTAAAGGCAAGGCTGTCATAACAGAACCAGCTGATATACCTGTCCCAAACCCGCATCAAGTGACTGTAGAAGACATAACAGAAATACAACCTTCTATTGATCAGCCTCTGCCACCTTCTTCCTCTGAGCAAAATTCGACCAGTGTTCCAAAAAGCTCTCCTAAAACTGAAAAACTGCAAGCGATCAATTCCCATAATGCTGATAAACAAGAGAAAATCGCTGGTAATTCAAAAGAAGAAGAAAAAACTGCCATTATCAACACCAAGACTCCATTGGAAAATCCATTTAACTTAGAAGCAGAGATTGGAAAACTTAAGATATCCATCCCCCTCTCAGAACTTGCCAAACACGATGTATATAGGCAACAAATTCAAAGGTCACTTCAAATCCCAGAGATTAAGGACAACGTAAATGTTTTGGATGATACCCCTGAACTGTTGTTTGGTCCACAAGTTAATGGAAAATCAACATATGGACCTATTCCACCCTTTTATGTCAGTTTACATATACATGACAAAATCCTGCACAATGCCATGTTTGATTCAAGAGCATCACAGAATCTTATGCCCAAAGCAGTTATGGAAAATCTGAACCTTGATATCACAAGACCCTACAAAGATCTATTTTCCTTTGACTCAAGTCAAGTCAAGTGTTTAGGCCTCATCAAAGACTTGTGTGTCTCCTTAGTCCAATATCCCAACAAGACCATCCTCATGGATATGGTGGTGGCTGACATCCCACCAAAGTACAGTATGCTCCTATCAAGATCATGGGGAGCAAAGCTCCAAGGATCCCTTCAGTTAGACCTCTCCTATGCCACTATTTCAGTCTTTGGGCAACCAAAGAGACTGTACAAAGAAACACTCATGAAATATGTGGTAAGTAGTGAGAGCAAGCCTGAAAATTTTCCCATTTACTCAATCCATTCTGATATGGATTCTTTTATTTTGTTTAATGATGATACAAATTCTCCAACTGATGATGAGCCTTTGGCTCTAGAACAACAAGCACACATCAATGAAGAATCGGTTGCACATACTAATGAAATTGTCAAAACAGTTAATGCAGCCAGCATACAAGAAGAACCTCCCCAAACGGAAACTGCAAATCTGCCCAATCCTAAAAGGGCTGAAACTCTTAGTACTAACCACAAGCAAGAAATCACATGGTATTTAGAGTTTGATGGCTCTGTCAACAAGTTAGGAGCAGGGGCAGGTGCGTGGATTCACAATACACATAACAATCATGCAGAAGGCCATGCCTACAGACTAAACTTTAAATGCACCAACACCATGGCAGAGTATGAGGCTCTGCTTTTAGGCCTTAAACTGCTCAAAGCTTTAGGAGCTGCAAAAGTGTCCATTTTAGGTGACTCTGATTTAATCATACAACAAATGAAAGGTAACTTTGTTACCAATGACAATAGAATGAGGGCCTATAGGACTGCTACCACTAATATACTTAATGCATTCACTGAATCCAAGCTTGCCAAAATCTCAAGAGATCATAACATTCATGCACACAGCCTAGCCACTTTTGCTAGTACATGCAAGCTTCCCTTTGAGCCAAACCATTATTTTACAGCTGAAATAAAACATAGGCCCGCTATCCCAAATAACGTGAAAGACTGGCAGGTGTTCGAAAATGATGCCCAGATTAACAATTTCCTCACTCTTGAGCATGAATTTGCAAATATTAACATTGACATGGATGCTATGAACGATTCCCAACAGAAAACAATGAAATTCAGTAGGCTGTAATAGCTGCGACAGCCAAACAAATCCTAAATCCAACTGTTTTTGAGAAAACAAACATAGAACAGCTGAAACAAATGCATTTGGAGGAAATGGCCAAAACAGAGGCAGAAATCATTGACTTAAAGGATAACTTTTTGCCTGTTGGCCTAACCCCATTAGAAGACATGTTTGATGCAAATGATGTTCCTAAAAAACCAAAATTGCAACCATTGAACTCTGATATAGAAGAACACAACATTGGGACAGCAGAGAAGCCAAAAATGATCAAACTGTCCAAAAATTTGCCACCTGATCAAAAGCCCAAGTATATTGATTTATTTAAAGAATTCCAAGATGTATGTGCTTGGAGTTATGAGGACTTGAAGTCCTATGACACCTCAATAATTCAACACCATTCCCTTAAAACCAAACAAGAAGCCCTTCAAATAGAAATTGAGGAGAATCAATCCTGTGCTTCTCCCTTTGATTGAAGAGGAATTGAAAAGAATGTTTGAAGCAGGTATCATAGCACCCATCATATTTTCTGAATGGGTATCCAATCTTGTTCCCACAAGAAATAAAACAGGTGAGATTAGACTTTGTGTAGATCTGAGAAATTTAAACCAAGTCTCCCTAAAAGACCACTATCCTTTGCCCAAGATGGATCACATCCTGCAAAGAGTAGTGGGGTCATCTAGAATCTCTCTGCTAGATGGCTTTTCAGGTTTCAATCAAATACTTGTTCACCCGGATGACCAAGACAAGACAGCCTTTACCACACCATGGGGAACATTTAAGTATGTAAAGATGCCATTCGGACTAAAAAACGCTGGTGCCACCTTTCAAAGAGCAATGGATATTGCATTTGCCAAGGAAATACATGATTTCCTAGTTGTTTACCTTGATGACTTGACCCCATTTTCCAAATCTGATCAAGAGCACCTCAAACACTTAAGGCAAATATTCATGACATGCAGGAAATATGGCATTTCCCTGAACCCCAAGAAGTCTCTCTTTGGCCTTGAAGAAGGCAAATTACTTGGCCACATCATATCAAAAGATGAGATTAGAATTGATCTTGAAAGAATCCAAGCCATCCTCCAAATCCCATACCCCAGAAACATAAAAGAGCTGCAAGGATTCCTTGGAAAGATCAATTTCCTAAGGAGATTTATTCCAAATCTAGCCAAGCTGATAAGATTATTAAGCAACATGTTAAAAAAGGATGCCAAGGTAAAATGGTCTCTTGAAACCAAGCAGGCCTTTGAGAGTATAAAATCTGCCTTAACCCAAACCCCTGTCCTCACTAGCCCACAATTTGACAAAGATTTTATCATTTTTCCTTTTGCATCTAATCACACCATAGCTGCTGTCCTTCTGCAAAAGGATGAACAGGGAAATGAAAAGCCAATTGCATTTTTCAGCCGAGCCTTAAGAGATGCCCCTTTGAAGTACCCAATCATGGAGAAGCAGGCCTATGCACTCGTTAAGGCCATCAAGGATTTCAGAGTGTACATTTTATATTCACATGTGATTTCCTATGTCCAAAATGTTGTTGTAAAAGACATACTAACCCAAGAGGGATTAGAAGACAAAAGAGGCAAGTGGATTGCAAACATCCTTGAGTATGACATAGAAATAAAACCAACCAAACTGATAAAGGGACAAGTTTTAGCCAAACTGATGTCCGAAACAAACTTTCAAGCCTTGGACATTAACCAACTGGACAATGAACAAGAGATGGCGACTCCACAGATCAGTGAAACCTTTTTACAATCCCCATGGTATGCTGATATATGTTTTGTACTGCTAAACTTGTTTGCTCCCCCAGGATTGTCCAGAACCAAGAAAATATTCTTGAAAATGAAGGCTTTAAAGTTTTGTGTCATAGATGGTGCATTATTTTGGAGAAATCATGAAGGTATATTGCTTAATTGTTTAACCATGAGTGAAATTGACAAAGTCATGAAAGAATTCCATGCAGGTGATTGTGGAGGACATCTATATTGGAAGTCCACTGCTGATAAAATCTTAAGGGCTGGTTTCCATTGGCCCTCTCTTTTTGCAGATATAAAGAAGTTTTCCATGTCATGTAACAAATGCCAAATCTTTGAGGGCAAAAGAAAGTTGTTGCCCTTGCCCCTTAAACCCATCTCAACCGAAAAGCCTTTTCAACAATGGGGTCTTGACTTCATTGGAGAAATCCATCCCTCTTCCTCAGGCCAGCACAAATGGATTTTAATAGCCACCGACTATTTCACTAAGTGGGTTGAAGCCATCCCGTGTATGTAAGCCAATGACACCATCATTATCCAATTCCTTGAGTGCAATATCCTTTCTAGATTTGGCTGCCCTGAGAAGATCATCACTGACAATGCCGCTGCCTTCAAATCCAAAAAGATGATCAAATTTTGCCACCAATTTCATATTACCTTGGGCCACTCTACAGCCTATTACCCTCAAGGTAATGGCTTGGCCGAATCATCCAACAAGAGCCTCATCAACATCATAAATAAAGTGCTAGAACAAAACAAGAAGAACTGGCACAAGAAGCTGGTAAATGCCCTATGGGCAGACATACTTTCAACAAAGAAATCTATTGGGATGAGCCCTTATGAGCTAGTCAATGGCATGGAGGCCAGATTTCCTTCATCCTTGGGCATCCATACTATCAGACTGTTACAGGAAATTCAGGTTGAACCAAATGACATTCAAAGAAGGATTAATCAGACCATTCATCTTCAGCAAACCAGAGAACAAGTTTATGACAGAGCTCAAATTTTGCAAGAAAAGCTCAAAAAGATGTTTGATAAGAGAGTTAAGGCTGAGGATTTCTACATTGGTGACAAAGTTCTAAGGTGGGATTCCCGAAGAGAAGATAAGGGAAAACATGCAAAGTTTGATTTTTTATGGAAAGGGCCATTTGTTGTTTCTATTGTTCAGCGAAATAACACATATTTTCTCAAACCTGTAGAGGGCAGCTCTGCTGAAGAAGGCCCTGTTAATGGCCGTATGCTGAAACATTACCATGATCCCTTTTGAGGGACACAATGCAGTTCTGTATATATTTCTTGTACAGTAATGTTTGTATATATTAGCACTTTGCTTTATTTTTTCTGAATGTTGGAGGAGCAGCAGTAAATTTTGTGAAGACACAGCCAATGAAAGTATTCCAGTTTTAAAAAGCTCTGTCTCTGCACTAATCTCAACAAAACAGCAAGAGTAACACTGTCATATCACAACAATTCATGGCAAAAAGAAGTTGTTTGTAGTCTTGCAGTTTTAAGTTTCATATCAGCAGCTATTTCTAGACCAATGGCTAAGGCAAGCACATCAGTTTTGATCCATGTTCTGAGACTGTTTCAAAGGCACAATGCTCAAGCAACATTCCACATAGTAGCAAGCACGCAGAAGAAAGCAGGCAGTGCTATGCATTTCACAATATTTCAGTTGAGGAGAAGGTTGTTCATATTACAAAATTTCAATTATGTAACAGCGAGCATAAAGAAGTTTTTCAATCTACAACAACAACAGAAGATCAGGCATTCTGACCTGCTGTTCTTGGCTTTTCACAAGGAAAAGCCATCCCCAAGTCGAGCCACTATTAGCCTCCTGTTGCAACAGGTGTTCATATTTCATGATTGACATTTCTACATGCCAAATATGTCATCTTTCATGCTGCAAGGTTCCATATTTCCAAAAGAGGTCAAAGAAAAGGCCATGAAAGATTGCTAGTCCAAATGCCACTGCTGTATTCCAATTTTGATGAGTTTTCAATTAAGGGAAGGCCAAACAGTTTAATCTTGGCCTCCCTAGGTTTCAATTTCTTGTTTTAGAATATAGAGAATGATATCTATCCAAACAGCTTAATCTTGGCAGATTTTTAGAAAGGTAGAGAATCAAAGGAGCCCAACTGCTTAATCTGGGTCCTTGGTAGAAATAAGTGTAGATTTAGATAGGAGGACAGTCAAAAGAAAAATTGTAAAGCTGTGTCTGCAAGTCTATGTGCACCCAAACCAAAAAGAAGAAAAAATGTTAGGCCAGTAGGCTGGGTAGGTAGTTTTGAGGTTGCAGAATGATGATTCATGATCAATTTTGTGTTTTAAAGTGTTATATCTTTTCAGATCACAGGTTGGAGGCAATTTTTCATTTGGAGGAGCTCAAGCTCGACATCACAAACTCCCCTTTCTTCTTATTCCCTAAATCAATCACTAACTTCCCCAAAGAGGTCAAGATCTGCTTGATTCCTCTTAGTTTCATCGTTTTCACATCATTTGCCTAAGTACAGATCTGCTTTACTTAGATACACTCGTATCCTTTCTACAAGTTCTATTTTCCCTCTGTAGCCTAAGGTCCCTTACCTTAGCACTTTATTGTCATCTCCATATTAACTCCTAACTCTATTAACTAGCCCCCTATCTATTTTCCTTTCCCCTACTAAAACTATGTATAAAAATCCCAAAAATATAATAATACCCCCTCCTTGGCACTATAGCCCTATTCATCTAAGTCCGGGAAAAAAACAGTCCAACTGGGGCTATTTTTAGCCCATCCGTGTCCTTACAGGGGTTAGTTTGACCTCTGGTCAAACTAATAACCATTTCCCCTAAGCCTTAACCCTGAAAAAACCCATTTTCCGCCTCATCCTAAGGTCTTACCCACCAAATATTCGACCCGCTCACTTTTAAAAGCCCCAAAAACCCACATTTCCTAAGTTTTAAACCTCCCCGCGGCATTGTATTAAAATTTGAATATTTGCGCGCCCGCCCCTTAACCCTCAACCGCCTCGTCCATGACGCAGGCCGTCCGATCGCCCGCGCCCCAGATCTACGGTGGGCGGGCCTCCTCATATCCCAAACAGCCCGAGGGTTAGTGTTCGGGAGATGGGCGGTTTTCCCGCCGTACTCCCGCCATGCATTGCCCTCTCGGCTGTGGCAAAGCCCCTCCTCTGATACCGCCGTCTGCCCAAAGGCGGTGCGCCCAAAACCAAAAACCTCTTCCACCCTCCTGTGTCAGCGCCACGTCACCCGCTAACGTCATCTGCCTGCGTCGGCCTCCTACCACCGCATTGCCTAGTCACCCTGCCATGTCTTTGCCACCATGTAAATGCCACATCACCCGCCGTACATGCTGATGTCACCCTGCTGACATCACCTTGCCATGTCACCGCCGTACTGGGTCCCACCCACTGACATCATGCTAAAGTCATCAACAAAAAGGCGCGAAGGCGAAAATCATGCTAAGGAAGCCCGGATTCAAATTCTGAGGCAGTTTTCGGGAAATGGGCCAAAGTGGAAAGACCCTCATCGCGTAGCCCCCAAGCCCGAAAGGCATAGAATGACCCGTTCTTCTTCGCGAAGCATTTAGAAAGGGGCAAACGAAGGTTTTAAAGAAACAAAAGGCCAAACAACGGCCATTAACTATTGATTTGACAATTTCATACACAACAAAAGAGAGAAACAACCCGTTTCCACTGTGAAAGAGTATCAGAGGAAAGATGGAGAGGCAAAGAGTATCAGTTGGATGTTTTAATCAAAATCTTCATTTCCCAAGGCAGCTTAGCATTGAATGGCCTCCAACAAAGTCAAATAAAGCGGTGTAAGCCCATTAATGCTCTCAAATCACAGTTAAAGCATTTAAAGTCGTCGAACAACAATGGACTAGAGACCCATGCACAGTTATTGCAGAAACCCTACACCAAGTCACCGAGGACAACACATTAACTCAGTTTTGATACAGCTGCCCTCAGCGCAGCTCAAAGATGTTTCCTTGCATTTATTTCTGGATAGGATTAGGTTAAAGTAATCATTTTTCTTTCAGACCTGTTTAGGTCAAGCTGTAACAAACAGGTTTTGATATTTTTCCCTTTATATACCACCCTCTGTATTGTTTTAAGGGTTGGTTGGTTGATAGGCTTCATGAGAGACTCGCACTGGATATCTGAAATGTTTTCATTAATCAAATATTGCTGAAAAGCTTCGAGGAATGACTGTCTGCTCTATGTCTAATGGTCTGAAGAAATGAATGTGGAATTCTTGTGCTGCAGTATGAATCAATAAGTGTTTCTTACCTCTGTTATTCCAATTTAACATATTCTTAAGTTACAGAACAAAGGATTGGTTTAGAATTTGCTTAGCCGCTATTATGAAACCAGCTCAAGAAAAGATAGAAAAGATATATCAACGCCTTAGAATTCAGCCTCTTCGAGGGGGCAACCTCCTTTACATTACATAAATGAACAATTCTTGGATGATACAAATGACAAAACCTCCTTTCTATATATAGGAGTCTAAGGAGTCACAATATAATCCAGCCGACCTAACAATAATAATATAAAGCCACAAAAATAACAATAGAGGGATTCTATGGGGCACAGAAATAACAATATGGGGGTAATAGGGGCACAACAATATAAATAAGGGGTATAACTACAATAGTAATGGGGTAATCACTAGTATTATAGGGACCCAACATGCCCCTCTCCTTCAAAAAAGTGTTGTCCTCAACGCTTGAGTAGTTCTGGATACTTCTGCATAAAATTCTCATCCTCCCATGTGGAATCTTCAGCGGATAAGTTCTTCCACTTGATAAGATACTCTGAAATTGATCGATTTCGTAGCTGTCGAGTTCTTGTTTCTGTGACTGCTTCCGGTTCCAATATAATTTTTCCTTCCTCGTCAAGTTCTGGCAATATTGTTTGAATTGTTAGCTTGTCACCTATAACCTTCTTTAAACATTGAACATGGAAAACTGGGTGCAATCGAGAAGCTGCAGGAAGCTCCAATTTGTATGCCATAGTACCAATATTTTGCAACACCTTGTACGGACCATAATACTTTGGTGATAATTTATTATCCTTCTTAGCTTGCTTTAGGGACATTTGCTTATATGGTTGTAGCCGTAGGAATACCCAATCACCTACATCAAAACTTATTTCACTGCGATGTTGATCTGCTTGTTGTTTCATTTTTTGTGCCAACACGAGGTTATCCTTTAAGAGTTGGAGGACTTGTTGTTGATGTTCGATGTGATGTTCCACTGCCTGAACCTTAGAATTTTCTCTTAAATATGATGTGATGGATGGTGGTTGATACCCATAAAGTGCCATAAATGGGGTCATTTTTGTTGCTGTATGGAAGGAAGTGTTATACCACCATTCAGCCAGAGGCAACCATTTGACCCATTGTGTCTGTTTATCAGATACAAAGCAACGAAGATATCCTTCCAAACATTTGTTTACTATCTCAGTTTGCCCATCAGATTGAGGATGATAAGATGAGCTATGAGCTAACTGAGTACCAAGACAAGAAAATAATTTTGTCCAAAAATTTCCAGTGAAAATGGGATCTCTGTCACTTACAATAATCTTTGGGTTTCCATGTAGCTTTTGAACTGTTTCCATAAATGCAGTAGAAACTGTACTGGCTTTAAATGGATGTGATAATGCACAAAAGTGTGCATACTTGGTAAGTCTGTCAACTACCACCATGATGACACTCTTTCCCTCAGACTTGGGTAAACCTGTGATAAAATCCATTGAAACCTCCTCCCAACGTTGGCTTGGAATGGATAAAGGTTGTAATAGACCCGGTGTCTTAATTGTTTCAACTTTATTTTGCTGGCAAACCAAACATTCCGCCACAAACTTTTGAATATCTGATTTAAGGCCATCCCAAAAAAATTCCTTCTTAACCCTGTGGTAAGTTTTTAAAAATCCTGAGTGCCCTCCTAAGGGAGAAGTGTGCAATTCCATAAGAATCTTTTGTTTTAGCTGGGAATTCTTACAGAGGTATAAGCGATCTTTGTACCATAACGAATCATTTTTCCAGCTAAATGTATCAGAAGTACTGGAATCTTGTTGTAGCTTTCGAATAAGTGCCCACACTTCTTCGTCATTCTTCCATTCCTCCCTTGCTTCGTTTATCCAATCTGGTTGGATAATAGAAATGGCACACAACAATGCTTCCACATCCTCATCCTTTCTTGAGAGTGCATCTGCCACCACATTTTGCTTCCCTTTTTTGTAGATGATTTCAAAGTCATAACCCAACATCTTTGTGACCCACTTTTGTTGCTCTTCAGAGGATAATCTTTGTTCTAAAAAGTATTTAAGGCTATCATGATCCGTTTTTACCTTGAAGTGTCTTCCCATTAGGTAGGGTCGCCATTTCTTAAGTGCATGGAGTATTGCCAACATTTCCTTCTCATAAATAGCTTTGCTTAAAAACTTTCCCTTGATTGGACGACTTTCAAAAGCAATGGGTCTTTCATCTTGCATTAGAACAGCACCAATTCCATTTCCTGAAGCATCACATTCCACAATAAAGGTTTTTGTGAAGTCCGGTGTAGCTAAGACCGGTGCTTGGCACATTGCCTCTTTAAGATGTTCAAAGGCCTTTGTTGCTTCCGGAGTCCATGAAAATGAATCTTTCTTCAATAATGTTGTTAGAGGTGCTGCTATTCTCCCATAATTCTTAACAAACTTGCGATAATACCCTGTCAACCCAAGAAATCCTCGCAGATGCTTTATGGATGTGGGGATTTTCCATTCCTTAATGGCTTTAATTTTGCTAGGGTCTACCTTAACTCCTTCATGAGATACAATATGACCCAAATATTCCACCTCCTGGACTCCAAAGAAACATTTGGATCTTTTTGCATATAATTGTTTCTCCTCCAATAGTTGTAGCACCCTGTCAACATGTTCAACATGATCCTTCCAAGACTTGCTGTAGATTAGTATATCATCAAAAAATACTAACACAAATTTTCTAAGGAATGGTTTGAAAATTGAATTCATCAAACCTTGAAATGTTGAAGGTGCATTGGTAAGGCCAAAAGGCATGACCAAAAATTCATAATGACCCTCATGAGTTCTAAATGCTGTTTTCGGAATGTCTTCAATCTTCATTCTGATTTGATGATATCCCGAACGAAGATCCAACTTGGTGAAGTAAATTGATCCATGCAATTCATCCAGTAATTCATCAATAACAGGAATGGGGAACTTATCTTTAATAGTGAGCTTGTTGAGCTCCCTATAATCCGGACACATGCGCCATGATCCATCCTTCTTGTGCACCAATACTACTGGAGCTGAGAAAGAACTTTGACTTGGTTGAATTATACCAGCCTCTAGCATTTCTGCAACCATACGTTCAATTTCACTTTTTTGGACATAGGGATATCTGTACGGCCTGATGTTTGGAGGAACACTTCCTGGAATCAGATGAATAGCATGATCATGATCACGCATAGGTGGGAGACCTTTGGGAGTCTCAAATACCTTGGAATGATTGTCCAGGACTTTTTGGAGATCTGGAGAAATAGATGATTCCAATGTGGAAACATCTAGCGAACATAATTGTGCAATTACACCTCTTTGCTCCTTTTTTAGAAGCTTTGTCATGCCATTAGAGCTGATTATCTTTCCTGGTTTCCCTGCAATACCCCTTAATTCAACTTCCTTTCCTTCCGTAGAAAATTTGATGAAAAGTTCTTGAAAATTAAAAGCTATTGTACCCAAGGATTGTAGCCATTGGACTCCTAGTACAACATCAGCACCTCCCATTGGAATGGAAAGCATTGGGCTAGTCAATACATATTCTCCCATGGATAGCTTGATATTATGGCACTTTCCAGAGCAATTTATTGTTCCTCCATTTGCAATCATCACTTGACACTCTGGTGCTGGATATAGGAAGCAATTCAATTCTTTTGCTACCCTACAATGAATAAAATTGTGGGTGCTTCCTGAATCAATCAACACTATTACCTTTTTCTTCTTGATTTGTCCTTCTATCTTGATGGTTTGAGGAGTGGTAATTCCCGCCAATGCATTACAAGATATGGTCGGATTTATTTGTTCTTCATCTAGGCTTTGTTCCTGGAGTATATCTTCTTCTTTTGACCTTTCTTGCTCCTTTTCTTCTTCCTCTTCACAATCTATGTAGAATAATTTCTTCTCAGCACACTTATGACCTTTAGTGTATTTGCTATCACAACTGTAACAAAGCCCTTTTGCTCTTTTTTCTTCCAATTGTTGTGGTGTCAACCTTATAGGTTGTGGAAGACTAGGGGCAACAACACTTCCATCTTTATAGTTGTGAGTGGTATGCTTCCTGGTTGCCATAATTTTGCTTTCCATTTTTCTTGCTAACCTGAATGCCTTCTCTAATGAATCAGGTTCCCAAAGGCGAACATCATGTTGGATATTATCCTTTAAAGACCCTATGAACACATCAATCCTATGCTCCTCTGGAATATCTTTTACCCTTATGTTCAATTTTTGGAACTCCTCAATGTGCTCCATTACTGAACCCTTTTGTTTGAGACTTATCAATTGGCTAAAAAAAGTGTTGCTTTTTGTATCTTCATAATGTGCTATCAATTCTTCCGTAAAAATTGCCCAAGTGATAAATTGTTTACGAGAGCAAAGCCATTGATACCATACAAACTGATTTGGTTCCAAATATACAGTTGCCATACGTACCTTTTGTGTGTTTTGCACATTATTGAGATCGAAGAATTGCTCCATCTGTAATATCCATGTGGCGGGATCCTTGCCATCAAACTTCCTCATATCGATTTTTGGAATATGGTGATTCTTCGATCCAACATTAGCATCTATGGAATCATGATTAACATTTCTTTTGTTCTCATCATGAGTTTCCTTTACTACCTTTTCACCATTAGTGACCCTTTCTTGTAGCAACTTCTTCAATTCTTCCATGTCTGGCTTCAAATCTATCTTCAAATCTGCCATGTCTCTCTTCCAATCTGTCTTTGAATCATCCATATTAGCTTCCATGCCCTTTATCTTAGATTCCACATCATTTATCTTAGATTCCACGTCATTTATCTTAGATTCTGTTAGCTTTTGTGAGCGTGACATTTGTTGCACTTGTTCTTGTAATTTTGATATATCATGTAGCATTTCTTCCTCTTCTTCATGAGTCATGCTAGAGCTTTCAGGTTCCTTACTAGGTGTTTGCATTTTCTTTCCTCGGGGCATCAGTTACCAATAATAATGCTTTACTATGCCCTTTGAATTCCGTTAAACCAAGCTTACACAAAAATTAAAAAAAAAACTACACACCTTTTTTCACTTTATAGAAGCCTGATATTGAATCTGATGTATCTCTGTAATTTCGGATCATCCAGTTCTAAAATTTCTACCTGTAGTATCCTTCTGCGTCCTCTTTCCAATGCCACAAGTCTGAGCCAAATTGGATTCTCCAAGGAAGAGTTATGTGAAATCTCCCACAGTGACTTGCTTTTAGACTGGTTCAGTAGAGCGAACTTTTACGACGTACCACGCGTCACTGTTCAACCTTTGAATTTGAAACACACACACAAGAAACTACAGTCCGTCCTCTTTCTGTACCTTCTTACGAAATTTCAATCCGATCCCCAGAGAGAAAGTTATGACGATTTTCCCCAGGTCACCTGTTTTGAATGTAATTCAGGAGTCTGCAAAAAGACCAACTTCCTCAGATCATATCTCCACAAATATCGTGCGAAAAGCTCTGAAATTTGGACCCAAGGTTCAGCGCAATTTCTTCTCAAATGGGTTTTTTTGCGACTTCTGAAACGTCACAGAAAAAAAGTTATAGCGAAAATGCCATGATGACCTGTTTGGAGCAGCGAAACCCTAGAATCCAAAGCTATGATACCAAATGTTATGAAACCAGCTCAAGAAAAGATAGAAAAGATAGATCAACGCCTTAGAATTCAGCCTCTTCGAGGGGGCAACCTCCTTTACATTACATAAATGAACAATTCTTGGATGATACAAATGACAAAACCTCCTTTCTATATATAGGAGTCTAAGGAGTCACAATATAATCCAGTCGACCTAACAATAATAATATAAAGCCACAAAAATAACAATAGAGGGATTCTATGGGGCACAGAAATAACAATATGGGGGTAATAGGGGCACAACAATATAAATAAGGGGTATAACTACAATAGTAATGGGGTAATCACTAGTATTATAGGGACCCAACAACCGCACTCTATGCTCAGTTTTTGTGGCTTATTAATGTTTTCCTCTTGATTTAGGCATAAATATGAATTCCTTTATGGCTCATGTTTGATCTATTTCACATATGAATGACTGTTATCTAGGAATTCCTAACTGCTCCTAGATAGGGCTCATTTATCTCCTTTTTGTTAAAATGACTGAGAGATTCTTAATTGCCTCTCATTCCTTAGCCTTTAATCCATATTTTACCTTAAATGATTGTTTCATATGCAGCTATCTTGCTCCATATTCTTTCTTGTGACCAAGAAAACGCACCAGTACTCTTACTCCTTGACTGTGCCCAATGGTTCTAAAAATTTTGTGCTATCCTTGCCTCTTTACCTTAAACTTAAACAAAACCCCCTTGAACTCTAACTCTAGGGGGACCATGTTTCGTAAATTTTCATACTGGATAAATTTCAACCATACAAATATATATCCTTTGCATCAACCAATCTCCTTTGCACCAACACAACTAAATCAGTCAATTACTTTTACAACCCTTCAATCAAATCTTTCAGAATGTTATAACCAGAATATAGTAACCAAAATCCAAGCCAGAACCCAGAACACTGCAACAACAAACAGAAGCAGCTAAAACATATTTTGTGAGATATACACTACTTCCTTTTGTCGAACCTGTGTGTATATGCTCTTTTCTCAAGGCGAACCTGTGTACAGATATGCAAATCAAATTTAAGATATATACGTTGTTTTGATATGCAGAACCAACATGTATACGCGCCTTTTCTTAGGTGAACCTGTGTACATATCTGTAAATGATGATTTAAACTTTACAACAATTTCAGACTTCAGTTATACCCAGATCATCATATTTACAGACTACAACATGCGCTTGCTATTCAAATAAATGATCAAAACCACATAAAGATACTTCACTTCAAGCCTTAAGATCTTGACCCATCATTAGATCTTATCCTCCATCAAGTGCTAAGTTTCATCCTCAATTCAGATCCAGCTATGCACCACAACCCAATAGCCTGTATATTATATCTTGCTCTTCATCAGATATTCAATGCTTGAGTTCTTTTGCCTAATGATCCTCTCCTCCTTTTATAGTCTTAGGCCTTGCTCAATACCATGGACCAAAACCACTTAGGACCAATACCTAGGGTCAACACTTCAGACCAGATACCTTGGACCAATACCATGGATCAAAATACCATGGACCAAATACTTAGTTCCAACATGTACATGCCTTTCCTTCTGTGAAAGTGCGTGTGTATGTTATACGTGCCTTTTGGTTTGCTAACCCGTGTGTACATGTGGCTTGATCAATAGGGAACCTCCATATACCTCTCTTTATTCATTTTGTAAGTCTGAACTGTGATCTGTCATCTGAGTGAGTTGCCATCAAGGACAACACCTATGTCACAGTGCCAAATCTGTGTCATGATGCCAACAAGATGTAGATTTATTATTTTAATTAGAACTCTTCAAGTAGATAATAAAATTTAATTATGCCTCTTCCAATCTAAATTGCTTATTAGCATAATTCACTACCTTCATAGGTCTTACATTTTTCAACAACGTTGTAACATGTGGATTAATTTCCTTTTTGGTGCACAATCTCCGCCTTTTAGGACAATATGGTGCAGTGGCCCAACCCCTATAGATCATTATGAAAAAATAAGAATAACAGAGAAGATGAAAGGTTGTACAAATCAGCATATTTTTCAACCAACTAATCCAACATGAGTACCTTAACGTTTTCATGAAGATATCATATTGACAGCGTTTGAAAAATGATGGGAAATTTGGAAAGCAACTATCTCTCTTCTGCGAGGTTGATGCAGAAAGAGTGATAAGATTTCACTATTTTGAATTTTTTTTTTGTTAAATCAGAAAAACCAATATTGATGGATATATTGGTATTTTTTGCTAAATTTTGTGAAGTGACTAAATGTAGCTTTAACCATTCACCTTAAGATGTTTTTTACAATATAATTTCCTAAGTATATTTAATATCTTCATTATCATAAAAACCAACCTAGTTTTTTACAATATAATTTCCTAACTATATTTAATATCTTCATTATCATAGAAACCAACCTATATCCATCTTAACTCGACATCTACCACTCTTAGAGGGATGAAATCTATTTATCCCTCTCAGCACTTGGTAGACCTGGAATTAATATAGATCTAAGCTAATAGAATTTCCCCTTTAAATAGTCTATGCTCACATGAATACTATGGTATTACCATGGGTTATCATAAACCTCGAGCTTAAAAACTACTATTAGTAATTTATAAAAATTAATAAAATTAATAATTCATTTTTATTTTAACCAAGTTAAAATGTTTAAGTGACATTAAATTACAAGATCCATTTTTACTCTTGATCTACCAAGCCCTGAGAGGGATCAAATATTTTTTCACTCTATTCTAGTTTGCATATCACGATATTTGATCCCTCTCAGGGCTTAGTAGATCCAGAGTAAAGATGGATCTATGCTGGTTTAATTCCCCCTTTAAATAGACTACATCCCACGTGAATACCATGGGTCAATACCATGTGCCATCTTTATTTTTATTAATACTAATATTAGGGTTAATAATGTTTTTTTGCATGGTATTAATAATAATTTGGCCCATGGTATTTGGCCCATATGCTTCACCTAATATTAGGTGACTTATGGAGTAAATATAAAAAATTATTTTATTTATTTACCATACCTTTCATTTATTTATATTTTTATTAATTTACCATACCTCTTTTATAAATATGGTATTTGGCCCATAGGATTCACTTAAATAAAACCTCTTGTTTGAGCCTTCTTAAATAGAAAGAGGGTTATGGACTAAATATAAAAAGAGGTTTTATTTATTTACCATACCTCTAGTTTATTTATATTTATATTTTTTTTTACCTGACACTTTGAAGTAAGTATAAAAAGAGGTTTTATTTATTTACCGTACCTCCACTTTATTTATATTTTTTATTTATTTACACCCTTGTGTGTTCGTAAATATAAGGTGACTTATGGAGTAAATATAAAAAAAAATGTTTTAATTATTTACCATACCTCTCTTTTATTATATTTTTATTAATTTACCATACCTCTTTTATAAATATGGTATTTGGCCCATAGGATTCACTTAAATAAAACCTATTTATGGACTAAGTATAAAAAAGGTTTTATTTATTTACCATACCTCTATTTTATTTATATTTTTAGTTATTTACCATATTTTGGAGCAAGTATAAAAAGAGTTTTATTTCTTTACCATACCTCCACTTTATTTATATTTTTTTTTATTGGGACCAAATACAACCTCCCAAACCATAAAATGGCGATTCCAAAAGAATTTAACATTAGAAATAATAAAATCCAGCAATTGTAATGAAATCTAACATCCCAAACCACGGGAATTAGGTCAAATGAGTCTTTTTTTCATAGCTTATCCACCTCCTTTTTTTTGGGCTAAAATGAAAAACATAACTATTTTTTAAATAAAAGTTGGGCTAAATATATTAAATGGGTGTTTTATAAAAATTTCGCCCCTCTAAAATGAAAAACCCCTTAAATTTCGCCATTAGGCTAAAATTCGCCCCTGAAATTTACCATGATGTCCACTACACCTTGGAGCCTTTAAACCATGCAAAAACATCATTTTAGCCTCTTCAAACTTGATTCCAAAACTTACCGTCCAGAAGTGCAGCGAAAGGAAGGAAGAAAAAACCGATATCTCTTCAATAATAAGACCTGTGCAAAAACTGAAGGAGGTTAATGTGCTTGGTTGCATGCTTAACTAAAACCTCCTTTTGTTTTCCAAAATTCATCTCCATTTGGTCATAAATATCTTTTGAAAATTATGATAAAAATAGAGTCAAAAGTGCAACAACTCTCCTGTAGCAATTGTATTTTGGAACAGTACCACGTACATATAATTGTGAGGGAACCAAGAAAGATCACTACTCAGGATTCTATTTCTTTTTACTTTTATGATAGCTTCAGATCTTGCAAACTTCTAGGAGGACTACTTCTTCAGAGATGACTTCAACAAAATTCCTATTCTGCTACTTGATTCTGGGTATAGAAGATATCAGGGAGACTAATTATCCTCAAACTGGGAGAGGATTGTCTTTGCAAAAATCAAATGCTTCCGCTGCTTGTGACCAAACATTTATTGAGGTCTATTTTTGGATCACAATGAATCTATTGTAAATCAACATCTCCATAGGTTGACTTACCTAATATAAGCAGTTTGAATTGTGACTATATATATATATATATATATATATATATCTCTGTGTGTGTGTGTGTGGTGTTGATCAGGTCACTGTAGGAAGTGCAAGATTCATGCTATCAACACATATTATTATCACTTCATTAGTCTCCATATATCTTACTACTCTCATCTAGGAAAGTCAGTGACATTAGAATTTATGAGGTTAAAATAGATTATTGTCCAAAATTTAAGCCATTGTTATGAGTTTTGTTAATTGTTGCTGTCCATATGACATATACATCGCTAATACCTTATTCATTGTGTCATGGCTAATATAGGATGATCGAGAATTTCCATTCACAGAGTCTAGAGTGCAGGTCTGGAGGATACATAGAAGACTTAGATAAGCCATACCTTAGAAAAAGAGGAGCCTTAAAGAATCACATCTAGGTTTGAACATACTTCTTGAGAAGGTGCATATAGAGGTGATATGTAATTATAATGAGTTATTGCCACACCATTATAGATCCATTTTGATGAGCCATAAACCATAGAAGAATGAATATGCTGAAGATATCGTGGACATAGGTGTAACGAGGCATTGCCAATACAATGATGCCAAATATAGTGATGCCTGTAGCTTGATTTTGAGGAAATAAAATACTGCCTGAAGTGAACCCATAATTTCTAATGCAGGAGCATCCAGCTCAGAAATTTCATTGTATTTTAGTAGACATAGGGGGTCTTGTGTTTTCAAGGAAGTTGGTTTCCTAAGTATTAAATTAATGAAATTATTAAGGTTTATAAGTAAGTTTGTGAGAGATATTAAGAATAGGAATTAATTAGATATTGTGAGGCATATTTGTAAATGTTCTCGAATGTTGGAGAAAATGAGAGAATTAGGATAGTTTAGAGATTTAGAGATTTGGGAATTAATTGTAAATATTAGATTAGGAATTGGTTTCATGATTTGTGGAACTAGAGAGGATCCTTAGGGATTAGTTGAGTCCAAAGTGGACTTAGAGGATATTCAAGATTTAGTTCAAAAGACTAAGGATCTGAACTGAAATGGGTTACAAAACCTCTTGTATAAGTGTAAGCCTAAAAGGCATAGAGAGAGTTAGTTATTTAGAGACTTAGATAGAGAGAGTTAGTCATAGTTTAGAGATTAGATAGGGTTTGACTGTAAGCCTACGAGTAAGAAAGGAAAAAAGCCACTGATTAGAATACCAGGCCAAAGGAAGATTCATTATGTAATCATTTGTTAATATATATACAGAGGATTTAATTCTGAATTGTGCAAGTGTGGATTAAGTAATTGAATGATAAATTGTGTTTGAATTAGAATTAACTCTGCATAACATAGGTTTGCAGGTGTACAAAACAAGAGAAGAAGTGTAGAGAAGAGTGTTACGGGATTGCACATAGTTAAGATTGGAGAAAATCTTCAATGTGACATTGAAGGTATAATTGCAAGGTTTCCTAAAAACCTAAGGATTTATGAAGGAAGCGTAAAGGCTCGAAGAAATGAAGTAACAGAGTGGAGATCGACATTAGAACAAGGGAAGACCGTAAGGCAAGAAAAAATACACAAGAAGAAAGTCGAATGGGCTATTACACAGTAAGAAACAAAAGGATGTAGTAGCAAAGTATAGTCGTTGGATCAGTCAGATCAATGAATGAGAGTGAGGGAGATAGATGGCTAGGATTAAGTCACGCAAAATAAAGTCGAGAGTGAATGGATTAGATTTAAAATACATGTTAGCTGAATAGTGGCATGGTCTTCATAGGTGATAAGCAGTATCTCGTGCACCCTCAAAGTGGTAAACGTATTCTATAATTTCATGCGATTAGCCTAAGTGGGTGACACGTAGCACAAAATGGAAAAGGAAAACAACTTTTCTCATGTGCTCTCGACCTGATATCGATTGTGCAAGAATCTGCATGATAGCCATTCGATTGGATAGGTCACATCGACGGTGGAGATTGTTTGGGTTAGTTGGCAAGCAGACGACATGACGACCATTAGATCGGATGAGACAGATCAACGATGGAGATTTAATGTGCTAAGGAGAGCATTGATATATGTGCAAAGGTTTTTGGAATGGAGGAAAGGCAAGGTTTAAGTGTGGTTTATGAAATATTTCTATTATACGGAAATTATAATAGAAATAAGAGGGATTAAGGTATTATGGGTTACGTAGAGTTTTAACTAAAGTCTAAAATCCATGGTATGGTTAATATGCATGGGTAATAAGAGTTAAACCAAAGATTATAAAGGATTTATCAGGTTCCACTCAAAGGTTTATAAAGGTCCAGACTTTGGATAGTTAAATCAAACGTTTTCGCATAGAGTTTATTGAAGGAGCATTAAACCTTGGTTTAAGAAGGTTTTACTGGGCAGGAATATTAAAATTCCTGAGACATAGTGTGACATGCAATTTTATTTTCATAATGTGGGTAGATGCGGCTTTTTCTGTGTCATTTTTGGTATCAGAGCCGAACAAGGAAAGTCTTTGTGAAAAAATCTTTGAGAAATTTAGAACATAGTTATGTTTTGAAGGTGTGTATACATGCAAGAGGAGATCAGATTTTAAATCTGACAAACAGTAGGCACACAAAGATAAAGTGTAGCAAAATTTGTAGATGAAAAGGAAATATAGAACAATTCATTCAAGTGTAGGTGAATGACTGATCTGAAAATGGGGCACTAAAGGCTTCTTGTCAAGCTTACAAGAATCTCTCCCACTTCCAAAGCTTAAATGTTACCAAGACCTTATGATTAACCAATTGTGAAATTAAAAAGTGCTTGAAAATAGGTGTACGCTTGTGTTTGTTTTTAAACTGTTTATGTGCTTTAAGTTGATGTGCTTAAACTGATATAAAAACATATAACAGTGAAACAATGCATCAAATAATCATCACACATAACAACAATATAATATGGAGTTCACCCAAACCTCTTGGGCTACGTCTCCTTGAGCTTTAGTTAACTCAAGTAGGCACTCTGGGATTATGGTTTAAATTCTTTTACAAGCTCCACACTCAACTCCATTGGTTTACACAGAACCTATGGGTTTAGAAATACCATCTCATCCCGCTGGTTGGCCTCACTCTACAGAGAGATATAGGCTTCTCTGGACTTGACTCCTTCAATCATCGCTCTAAGCGATCTTTCTCTAGCTTGCATCAACTCCCTCAGAATTCTGTATTGTATTTGGAATTCCTTCTTCTATCTTCAACACACCTTGAATACCAACAATAGCTTGATAATTTCGATCTCTTTGCTGTTCTACAACTTCACTATGGCACCATGGCTCTTAGAAGTCTGTTGTGATCTCTTTGGCTCTCAGCTCTCTGGTTCATCTGGCTCTGGCTCTCTCAGCTATGCGACTCTGTCTGTCTAGCTCTGGCTCTAATCTCTGGTGGCTCTGCCTCTGCTCGACCCTCTATCTCTAAAGCTCTCAGGCTTTTTGGATCTCAGCTCTTTGAGCTAACAGTGTATCGCTCGACCTTCAAGCGACTCCAAAACTCTCTGCGCTGCCTCTCAATCGTGCTCTCTGGCTTTTGTGAGGCATTCTTCCAGCTCTACGGCTTCTTGTCCATTTCTATATGAGTGATCATTCCTCTACCTCTTTGGCTGGCCCTCTGTCTTCTACCTCTATGGCTCTGCGCATTACAAACGCATCATTATTTACAAAATTCCTGCTTGCAGCCTGGCACAATGATTAGGGGCAGTTACAAAGGAATCAGGGCCTTTCTTCAGGCGAAAACTCGAAAACAGCAGGATAATAGAATACACAGGCAACCGCATTAAGAAAACATCATTTGCCTTTTAGCTGGACTTCAAATATTATAGAATCGCGTCTATAAAACCATTGGGTCTATCCCGTAATCACAAATGCGATCGCACAGGAGGGATGTCAAAAAACCCAAATACAAAGGAATACATAGAAAATCCGAAAATAGGGATCTCAAAATTTATGCAATCGCATCTATAATCCTTATCAAGTCGGGGTCCTGATCGCTAATCGCAATCACAATGGCCCTGGGGGTTCTTTCCATATACCATGGAATATTGCGATGCAATCTCATATCGCCGATGTCGATCCGCCGATCCGATCATCGCAATCGCAAGTCGGCACTATTGCATATCAGCGCCATTGCTGATCGCATATTGGCATATCGCAGTGTTACGAGTCCTTCCCTTTTGGGTGTGTCGATCGCTGATCTGCCAATTAACAGATCGCAATCACAATCACTAATCGCATGCCACATGGCCCTTAGCGCTATCTCCTCTGATCGCCTGATCACCGATCGGTGATATTGTTGATTGCTTTAATCGCATATCGCTCATTGTGAATCCTTCATGCCTTTGGCTTAAGTCCACCCTTTGAGCCTTTCCGATGCGATTTCCTTTAGAAAGCCTTTATTTCTCCTAAGTCCCATTTAATAACAAAATGCCTCCTTTTCAAAGGACAATGGGTAATTTCATTTTACAATAACTTCTTCATCTGAAGTCTGTTTTTGCCCATTCAAATTGCATTAGATTCAGAATGAAGATATCTCTGCAGTGAGACTATTTCTAGGAGAATCATTTGACTTTCATTTTCCTCTGTGAGGAACACTTTAGACTTATAAGTCTATCCAAAATCCATTTTGGATCACGCCTTCCCACTAAAAGAACTCTTGGTCTCCAAAACATTGATATACTGATCTGAATAGTAAATGAGAGTAACAACACCCTCTTTTTTCAGCCTCCATACACTTGCCTTACATAGTGCCTCTGAACCAAAGCCTTTGACCACTTTCCTTCTTGGATGTGCTGGTCCTCTTGGGAAGAACTTTTTTCCTCCTTGACTTCCTATAGAACTCCTCTTGAGAAGATCACAGAAGGTAGTTTGAACTTCTCTGCCTTGATCATTGCTCCAAGGTGGCTCAAACAAATGTGAAGTTACATCTACTTCACAAAGCTTTCATGTGTACCTGTTTGACATGCTATCAACAACAACTATTAATGACAATAGAAATACAGATAACAACTGGATGGAGTTTAGGCCATCGAAGAAATAGATTTTCACATCTTTTGAATACCTCGATGTCTTACATCTTCATACAAATGATGGACTAGATAACAAGCCCACAAAACATGCCTTTAAAATAAATGACCCTTCAAGTCAAGCATGTAAAAGAAGATCTCAAGGATTATTTTCAAAAGATGAAACACTTCATCTCCATCTTGGAGACCAATCAACTTTTCCCAAGCCAATATTGCATTACATGCATGCCAAAGCAACCAACCCTTCAAGTTAATTACACATACATTTCAAATACAAGGAAATTATCAACATCCCCGTGTTCATGCACATCATGCTCATGCATGCATTTCACCTTTCAAATTTCTCTTAAGCATATTGTACTTTCGAAGCTGAAATGAAATATAATGTTGCAGCAATAAAGTGAGTCTCCTACTCAAATTTTCCATTCACCTCCTTGGTAAAATCCTGCAACTTGCATTCCATTAACAAAGAAATTCAAATAGATGCCTTATATAAATAGACATGCAATTTCAATTAGATAAGAACTCTAACCATTTCTTACCAATCCATTTCAAAGGTGCTACCTTTGTCTGCACATCAACATCAACATGTGAATCATCCTGAAACACATCATTCATGGAATCTTCCTTTCCATTTCTGCCATTTTCTCTTTCCACCTTTTTCAAGTTTTGTGGAAGCATTGTTGGATTCAGAGTCCAACATTTTGCAGCAAGATGTCCTTGCTTATGGCAGTAAGTGCAACACATGTGCATCCTCTTGACATCATAATTTTCCTTGTCTAATGGACCTTTGGCTTCTTGCTTCCTTTCCTTCAAAAGTTTCATGTATGTTGGCCATTCTCTTCCAACATCTAGAAACATTATGGTTATCCAAACCACAAAAGGAACATGTAGTTCTTTTCCAATACTTACATAGAAATTTATCATGTTGAACATAATCCAAAGGAATATGGTTAAAACTAGATTTATACCTTTCTCTTTCACCTTTATTGCCTTCATGAGGAGGTGAACTGAATGAAGAAGTGGCTCCCTTTAGAACACCATCAATTTATTCAAGGTTGTTAGAGTTTCCACAACTCTTTGGTTCAAGTGCATGCTTATGAACACTTGTATCCTGCAAATGATGTTTCAAGCTATTGCATTCTCCACGAATACAATCTTCACACTCTTGAGGTAGAAGACCTGTAATAAAACTCCTTCTTGGAGTTGTTTCAATGGTCTTCATGGCAACTTTGGAACTTTCTCCATAAGACTGTCCATAGCCAAGACCCAAATACTTAGGCCTTTCCTCAACTATTATTGGCTCAACAATACCCTGTGCATGTTTACCCAAGCATTTTCCTTCATAGCCCATCTTGGACATCAAATTGGAACCTATGCCTCTGGTATGTTTTTCAAAAGAACCAATATAAGAATTCTTAGAGGAATTTGAAGACAAATAGGAATTATTTACCTCTTCTTCAATCTAATACTTGACCAATGCTTCTTTGGCAACAAAGAGTTGTGTCTCCAACTCATGCATCCTTTTCAGGTTCATATTTGCAATATGAAGTTGCCTCTCCATTTCCTGCAATTTGTCAGAAAGCAACTACTTCTCTTCCTCCACGGAATTCAACTACTCTCTAAGTATGCTGCTCTTCCTTCCATCCTCATACATTTCTCTCACCTTGTCCATCATGATGAAAAAGTCTTGCTTCATGTCTCCATCAAAGAACCTTGTGAAGAAATAAGATTTTGAGGACTCACTTGTAGAAGTTTTCATTATCAAAATGAACAAAAGAAATTCAAACAAGATTAACAAAGAGCTTATTCAGGCAACCTTTTGCAACAAACCTTTTGTGCTTCAAGGATTGCCTTGAGGTCCTTTGGGATAAGAAGAATGCCTTCAACCCTTCTTCCTTTTTTTCCTCTCCTGGGCTGAGCTATAAATAGCTTTCCCTTCACCTCTGCAATGTCAAACAATAGTTAGTCTACAAACAAGCATACAATCAACCTCTGATTGTTTAAACACCTTTCAGACATGTAATCTTTGCTCTATCAATCAAGCATTCTGATCTGATAACACTTTCTCTGGTATAATTAGCTTTGATATCACCTTCCTGAAGGTGGGGTTAATCAATCTCATGCTCTGATACTACCTGATCTGAAAATGGGGCACTAAAGGCTTCTTGTCAAGCTTATAAGAACCTCTCCCACTTCCAAAGCTTAAATATTTCTAAGACCTTATGATTAACCAATTGCGGAATTAAAAAGTGCTTGAAAATAGGTGTATGCTTATGTTTGGTTTTAAACTATTTATGTGCTTTAAGTTGATGTGCTTAAACTGATATAAAAACATATAACAGTGAAACAATGCAGCAAATAAGCATCACACATAATAGCAATATAATATGGAGTTTACCCAAACCTCTTGGGCTACGTCTCCTTGAGCTCTAATCAACTCAACTAGGCTCTCTGGGATTTCTTTTACAAGCTCCACGCTCAACTCCATTGGTTTACACATGGGTTTAGAAATACCATCTTGTCTCGCTAGCTGTCCTCACTCTGCAAACAGATATAGGCTTCTCTAGACTTGACTCCTTCAATCAGCGCTCTGAGCAATCTTGCTCTAGCTTGCACCAACTCCCTCAGAATTCTGTATTGTCTCTGGAATTCCTTCTTCTATCTTCAACACACTCTGAACACTAACAAAAAGTTGATCATTTCGATCTCTTTGCTATTTTGCAGCTTCACTGTAGCACCATGGCTCTTAGAAGTCCACTGTGAGCTCTCTGGCTCTACGGCTCTGGCTCTCTAGCTAAATGGCTCTGGCTCTCAGCTCTCTAGCTCATCTGGCTCTGGATCTCTCAACTATCCTGCTCTGTCCATCTGGCTCTGCCTCCAACCTCTGGTGGCTCTGCCTCTGCTTGGCCCTTTGGCTCCGAAGCTCTCAGGCTTTCTGGCTCTCAGGTCTTTGAGCTAACAGTGGATTGCTCAACCTCCAAGTGACTCCAAAACTCTCTGCACCGTCTCTCACTTTGGTGAGGCATTATTCTGGCTTTGTGGCTTCCTGTCCGTTTCTATATGCGTGATCATTCCTCTACCTCTTTAGTTGGCCCTCTGGCTTCTGTCTCTGTGGCTCTACGCGTTACAAATGCATCATTATTTACAAAATGCCTGCTTGTAGCGTGGCACAATGATCAGGGGCAGTTACAAAGGAATCAGGCCTTTTCTTCAGGCGAAAATCCGAAAACATCAGCATAACGGAATACACAGGAAAACGTGTTAAAAACACATCATTTTAATTTTAGTCGGACTTCAAATATTATAGAATCACGTCTATAAACCCATCGGGTCTATCCTATCATCGCAAATCGCGATCACATAGGCAGGAGGTCAAAAAAACCAAATACAAAGGAATACATAGAAAATCCGAAAATACGGATCTTAAAATTTATACAATCGAATCTATAATCCTTATCGGGTCCGGGTCCTCATTGCTAATCCCAATCGCAATGGCCCGGGGGTTCTTTCCATATACCATGGAATATTGCAATGTGATCTCATATCGTCGACGCCGATCCACCGATCTGATCATCGCAATCGCAAGTCGACACTGTCGCATATTGGTGCCATCGCTGATCGCTTATTAGCATATCACAGTGCTACGTGTCCTTCCCTTTTGGGTGTGCCGATCATTGATCCGCTGATCGGTTGATCACAATCGCAATCACTAATCACACGTTGCATGGCCCTTAGCACTATCTCCTCTGATCACCCGATCGCCGATCGCCGATATCGCTGATCGCTTTAATCACATATCGCTCATCGCGAATCCTTCATGCCTTTGGCTTAAGTCTACCCTTTGAGCCTTTTTGATGCAATTTCCTTTAGAAAGCATTTATTTCTCCTAAGTCCCATTTAAAAAGAGAATGCCTCCTTTTCAAAGGACAAAGGGAAATTTCGTTTTACAATAACTTCTTCATCTGAAGTCCATTTTTGCCCATTCAAATTGCGTTAAATTCAGAATGAAGAGATATCTGCAATGAGACTATTTCCAGGAGCATCCGTTGACTTTCATTTTCCTATGTGAGGAACACTTTAGACTTAGAAGTCTATCCAAGATCCATTTTGGATCAATGGTAAAATAAGATATTGTAGAGATCTTGAAGGTGAGATGATATGTTTTTGTTTTAGTTTGGTTTGAAGATTGTGGTTGCAGAATGCAGGTTGTAGACAAAAGAAGGTATCTCAACAAAAGAAAAGAAGCAATAATGAAGAAAGCTAGTAAGAATTTCTGAGTGAAAGAAGAGGTGTCCAGAGCCTATTATTTCATTGTGATTGAAATACAAGAGGAAAATTTTGTTCTTAAAAGGTGCGAATGAGCTGAAGCCTAGAAGGAGAAGAGAGAAGTGCTCAAAGAGGTTCAAGAGAATAGAGAACCATGTTCTTTCCAAAAGACCAAGTACAGAGGAAAGCTTGGTGAGGTAAGTGGCAGCAGGGAGGACTTGTTGTTGTAGAGGCTTTAATACAATTCATAGTAAGTGAGTGAGGAACTCATGAAGATAGAGGAGAAAATGACTACTGATAGTCATAACAGAGATAACAGAGGTTCTGAGAAAGACCATAGTAGAAGAAAGGTGAAGAAAGAGGATGCCAAGGCAAATGGCATACAGAGACAATTAAGTGAAGAAGAATATGAGAGGGAGAAGGCTGATATTGTAGTTCATCTTGAGTTATTGATGGAGATGTTGCAGATGAATAAAGAAGACCAGAAGCATGGTTATGTCATAAGGAAGAAAGTAAAGTGGTAGAGGCTACAAGAGAAGAGAAATCAACAGGTGAATGTGCAGTTAACAGAAGAGCTGATGAAGCTTGAATAGGTAATGAGTGTTCAATTGAAGTATGAAGAACTCAGAGAAGCTGAGTTGAGAATGGAAGTTTCCATTTGTGAAGTAGAATAAGGTGAAGTTTTGGGTGAAGATGAAGACTGATATCTGTGAATGATCTTATGAACCGTTGTGCAAATTCAAGACAACAAGAAGTTTACTTTGCTGAAGAAGGAATTATTCATGATTTTCTGAACTGTTGGACAAATTTAGATCAACAGGAGGATATGAAACCTTTTATATTTGAATCTAATAATTTTGATGTGATTACAGGTTTTGCAGAGGATGAGCAATATTTTGAAGCTGTCAAAAGTATGGAAAAGTATCTTTCAGAAGATAAATACTCTAAAGTAAAGAATGATGGAGAATGTCTCTTCAATGAGAAAAGTAGTGAATTATTGCAGTAGAAAGAATTTAGTAATATATTGATGTTTGAAGCTATTACAACACAGGAACAATTTCTTGTAAAAGAAGGAGATGAAATTCAGTCTAAAGAACTGATATGTGAAGCAACAGTTGAGACTGTTGAACCTTGTAATTTTCAAACTGATAAATTGTGTACAAATGCAGAATTATAAGTGATGATGAATTACTTATGAAGTGTCAAAGAGAAATTGAATTGCTAGAATATTTGTTGGAAAACTCAAAGTATGACAGTGTAATTGTAGAAGAGGCAGTTCACTACAGTGGACAAGAGCAGAATGACATCATTGAAGTAGATGGTGTGGGAGAGAGACTTGCTGACAGTTTCGAGAGTCCTTTGGAGAATTCTTTAAAGAGGTGGAATCAACATACTGATGTGCTGATAGAGAATGAAAAGTTAGAGTAGCATACTAAAATGTTGTCAAAGGAAGAATAGGCATTAAGGCCATATGTTTTTTATTCTAAGAATTGTTTTGTGAGTGCAGGTTATGTTGTAGATGTTGGAGAAAATTTGTCACATATGAGAAGCCAAGTAAATATGGAAGAGGAAGGAAAATATGTTGGAATTGATGAACATCATAGTGATGTATTTGAGAGGAATCAAGTACAAGGGGAATTAGAGGACAATTTATTTTTTGAAAGTAAATTTACAAATATTGAACAAAGATTGTTTGGAAAGTCTCAAGAGGGTAAGGATGAAAGGGTGGTAGTAAGAATTTGACAACTTCAAAGAGAAGATAATGAATAATAGTTTGAAGATGAGTGGACAGAGTACATCAACAAATGGCAGAGTATGTACCAGCCCAAGGATGTGCTGGAGATAGAGATTGAAGAATTATGGAAATTAATGATGAAGCAGTCCAGATGGAGGATATTGACAACAACAGGAAGAATGATCAATCAAAATTTGAACTTGATTGAAAAGGAGAGGAAGATGAAACAGAAGATAGAAGACATACAGGGACAACAAAGGTGCAGAGCGTTTTGACAGTTACAAATTAAAATTTGGGACCCTGGAGGTTTTTCTATCAACATATGAGGACACATGATCTGGAGATCATGAATGTTTTCAACCTTGGAAGTCTGATGCAGGAGCATCCAAATTAGAAATTTCATTGTATTTTAGTAGACATAGGGGGTCTTGTGTTTTCAAGGAAGTTGGTTTCCTGAGTATTAAATTAATGAAATTATTAAGGTTTCTATGTAATTTTATGAGAGATATTAAGAATAGGAATTAATTAGATATTGTAAGGCATATTTGTAAATGTTCTCGAATGTTGGAGAACATGAGAGAATTAGGATTGTTGAGAGTGAGAGATTTGGGAATTAATTGTAAATCTTAGATTAGGAATTGGTTTCATGATTTGTGGAACTAGAGAGGATCCTTAGGGATTAGTTGAGTCAAAATTGGACTTAGAGGATATTCAGGATTTAGTTCAAAAGATTAAGGATCTGAATTGAAATGGGTTACAGAACCTTTTGTATAAATGTAAGCCTAAAAGGAATAGAGAGAGTTAGTTAGTTAGAGAGTTAGATAGCGAGAGTTAGTCAGAGTTCAGAGATTAGATAGGGTTTGACTATAAGCCTACGGGCAGGAAAGGAAAAAGGCCACTAATTAGAATATCAGGCCAAAGGAAGATTCATTATGTAATCATTTGTTTATATATATACAAAGGATTTAATTTTGAATTGTGCAATTGTGGATTGAGTAATCGAATGATAAATTGTGTGTGAATTAGAAGAAATTTTGCGTAACATACATTTGCAGGTGTGCAAAACCAGAGAAGAGTGTTACAAGATTGCACACAGTCAGTATTGGAGAAAACCTCCAATGTTATAACAAAGGTATAATTGCAAGATTTCCTAAAAACCTAAGGATTTATGAAGGAAGTGTAAAGGCTCGAAGAAATGAAGTAACAGAGTGGAGATCAAGATCAGAACAAGTGAAGACCGTAAGGTGAGAACAAATACACAGATAGAAATCCAAATGGGCTATTAGACAGTAAGAAACAAAAGGACATAGTAGCAAAGTATAGCCGTTGGGTCAGTTAGATCAATGAACGAGAGTGCAGGAGATAGACGGCTAGGATTAAGTTGTGAAAAATAAAGTCAAGAGTGAAAGGATCAGCTTAAAATCATGTGTTAGCTAAATAGTGGCATGGTCTTCATAGGCGGTAAGCAGTATCTCGTGCGCCCTCAAAGCAGTAAACAATATTCTATAATTTCACATGATTAGCCTAAGTGGGTGACACGTAGCACACGATGGAAAGGGGAAAACATTTTTCTCACACGCTCTCGACCTGATATCAGTCGTGCAAGAATCTGTACGAGATTGTGTGATAGTAGTTCAATTGGATGGGTCACATCGACGGTGGAGATTGTCCGGTCTAGTTGGCGAGTGGATGATGTGACAACCGTTGGATCAGACGAGACAGATCAATGATGGAGATTTAATGCACTAAGGAGAGCATCGACATATGTGCAAAGGTTTGTGGAATGGAGGAAAGGTAAGGTTGAAGTGTGGTTTATGAAATATTTATATTATACAAAAATTATAATAGAAATAAGAGGGATTAAGGTATTATGGTTTAAGTTTAGTTTTAACTAAAGTCTAAAATCCATGGTATGGTTAATATGCGCAGGTAATAAGAGTTAAACCAAAGATTACGAAGGATTTATAAGGTCCCACTCGAAGGTTTATAAAGGTCCAGACTTTAGATAGTTAAATCAAACATTTCTGCATAGAGTTTATTGAAGGAGCATTAAAACTTGGTTCAAGAAGGTTTTACTGGGTAGGAATATTAAAATTCCTGAGACATAGTGTGACATGCAATTTTATTTGCATAATGTGGATAGATGCGCTTTTGGTGTGTCAATTTCCAAGGTTAAGTGTGAATTCCAATTCCTCTCTCAGGTCCATTACCACAATTCAACAATGTCTTTTTAATGTTCACCTTCAAGAAAATTCTTACATACTTTGCCCTCAAGACCACACATTTGGAGAGCTATCCATTCACTTTTATAGGAAAATCTATGCAAAATCAGTTTCAATAGAGATCCTTGACAAATTGAAAAATGATATTGTGGAGAAATTGTGCTTTCTTGAAAAGTACTTTACTCCTTCATTCTTCGATGTAATGTTGCATTTGAATGTACATTCGTACGTGAGCTTCTATATTGTGGCCTAGTTGCATATAGATGGATGTACCCCTTTGAAAGGTACATGCTTTACCTTTTATCAAGCACAACAACAAGATGATTTTTTTTGAAAGCTTTTGAGATTACTTAATTCTTTTTTGTTTATTTTGTAGGAACATAAAAGTATATAAGAGTTATGTTAAGAACAAAAATAGGCTTGAAGGATGCATTGCTAAAAGCTATATTGTGGAGGAATCAATAATGTTTTTTGGAGGACACTTGAAAGGTATGGAAGTGATGGATCCACACATGGTATAAATAAAGTGTGGGATGAGGAAGTTGAAGAAGTTATACTTGATGGAAAGCCATTATATGCTCCAATTCCTTCAGAACTGGATGACATTAGTTGTGAACAAGCCCCGATTGCTAGGATTGTCCGAAGAAAAAGGTTGTAAATACTCGTCCAGCCAGTCTTCAAGGAAGCAACTCCATACAATTTATAAAAGTATGTTCTCAAGTAGCAATAAACATAAAAGGAAAGAGTAGATCTAATAATGAATACCATTCAACATCTCTTTTAACTTTCTCACACATTTTCTTTTCTTCCTCAATCTTCAGTTGTTCCTTCTGTCTAGCTTTCTGATTCATCTCTAACCAAGTTTCTTAATCTTTAGAGGTCTGCACCAAAATCATAGCATTAAATATTGATTAACTCGGCCCAATATTGAATCACTTTCTGAAAAAATGATCAGAATTCAACTACTGAATCTCTATACACAATAAAAAAGAGAATGAAAAGCTTGAGATGATTGTTGTGGTTTATAATTTGTTAGGGTTTCCTAAAACAAAAACCTCAAATATAAACAATGTTTTCATCTACTTCTAAGTCCACATTGTAAGTTACAATCATAGCTCATATTGAATCTGATTTAAATTTCAATGTAAAAGTAACCCAACAAGAGTGCATCTATTGATTACCAACAAAGAATCTTTGTTGAATGGAAAAGATGGGACTCATAATGAAATACCCTAGTAAAACACTGGATGATAGTCTTAAGAGGAAAATGTAGGTGCGAGGCCTGAAACAAATTACCAATTTATTTTCTCAAAATCATATATCCAGCATGTAAAAATATCAAGAAAATAAACAAAATTAGGAAGATATGAGATAATTTTGGTAGTACATCTCCTTAACACTGTCAAAACTTTGACCAAATAGAAAATATTTCATCAATAGAAAGATTTAAATTTGCAAGGCTCTATCCACCATAAATAGCCCTTGCATTTCTTTGGAAACCAACACACATGTCATGAATTTTCTCAATATGTGAAATATGCCCATCAAGTAAAATACTTGTACCACAAAATCTAATGAATGTTCTAAGAAAATCCTTGAAGCAATCAATTTATTAGCATATGAAAATGATTTTCTACAACTGCACTTAATTTATGGAAACCTTTTTGTACAAAATGATTTTCTTGGCACATTGTTTTATGTGATATTATGGGAGAAGTGATTTGAGAAGTGGTTCCTCTCCCTCTTGATATGGTCAGTCAAAAGAATAAAAGTGTGTCTTCTCTCTTTGGTCTAACAAATTTCTCTCTCACAATAAAAAAAACTCTATTCATTCCTACCCAACAACTTAAGTTTCTATGGTCGATCCCTTCCTTTCATTTGACTTATTTATTTTTCAAGGGAAATTATCGTATTTCTTAGACCAAGGATGAGTATGAGGGTCAATACAACAATATTCATAGGCACCTCGCCATTCCAATAATATTTCTCATCATCATGTCACTCGCAAGGAATTGAACCCATGCGGGTGAAATAACAATAATTATGTACAATCACCTAAGATAATCCCAATTGAATCATTTGATTTATTTATGTTATGCTATAATGAGTGATAATTAAGGAGTTTCAATGCACTTATTCACTTTGAAGAGGAAATAAATAGATATGGAGAGTCATCTTCCATTTCTTTTGAGGGCACATGAGATGAGACTCATTTAGAAGGTAAGGTGCTTAACATGCCTTTAGAGAGGAATTTTCCATGGAATGACTCACCTCATGAACATATGTGAAATAAACCCCTCCCAAAAGAAATCCCTCTTCCTTAAAGAAAACAAGAAATATAAATGAAATACTTAAAGAAAATATAGATTTTCAAAACTAAGAAAGAACTCTATTATATGTTGAATCTCATGGGCATGATTTACAGTCTCAATGACTTATTGATAATTGTTTCTTCTATGAATATTAGGTTGCCAGTTGACTCACTAATTATTCTTAATAAGGTAGGGGGTGATGAGAGAGAGAGAACTTAGGGGATTGAAAAACCATAGAGAATTAGTCATTCCCTTGAAAAGGTTAATTTTTTCCTGTCAATAACATGATTTGTACCTAGCAAAATTGTGAAGATAAATCTTTACTAAGAAATTTCCATTCAGGAATTTATTCCTCAGATGGACCTACAAAAAAGAAGCATCTCATAAATGAAAATCGATAAAGTATGGACAAGATAAAGTATCATCTCCTTACTTTTTGGTCCTTGATGATGGGTCGAGTGTTCACCGAAAATGTCGGGCATGGTAAACATCTACTCAATTTATTTCCGAAATATTTTGACAAGACTAAATCTCATTTATCTAGGCTTTGAGTAATGTAAAACTTATGGATACTAATGATAAAAAATTACAACTAATTATTGGAAATAATAAATATCATACTTAGCTTAAACTAATGAAGGGTTCATTGATGAAAAAATTTTGAAAAAAAAACCGATGCAAATGAAAATGGAAGGGTTATCCCTTACCTTATAATAAAATTAATTACAAAAATATGCACAAATTATGAACAAAGGAAGACCCCATTAATGATAATGTGAGTGCACTTGGAAAAACAGTCTAACATTCATGTGAAAGCACCATAACATCAACGTCAAGTCACGGTAGACCAGGTGGTTGATGCGGGTTGTTAACTCCCTCGCCAACTATGTTTGATTCCCCAAAATAACATGTTAAGCCTATTGTGATGTGGATAGAGGAAATATGCAACCTCATGGAGTTTTCTTTGTTCATGGTCAATATAGGAGGGAAAATCTCAATATATATATATATATATATATATATATATATATGTATATATATATGTATATATATATATGTATATATGTATATATGTATATATATGTATATATATATATATATATATATATATATATATATACATATATACATATATACATATATACATATATATATATATATATATATATATATATATATATATATATATATATATATATATATATATATATATATACGTTATTACGCCTAATGACCCTTCATGAAAGAATAACTGAAACTATTGGCTTGTATGGGCTTGACCCAGGTTCAGAGGTGATTTAGCCAAGCAAATCCCAGTACTACTAGCCCTTTTAGCAACAGTCCGTGGAGCGCGGACTAAGGTCTCACTTGAAGTAGTATGGGAGGGTGCTAGAACTAGGTTTCCACACCCTGTGGATGTCTGATGAGTTTTTGGAGGTCTGTGGTTTGACCCTGCCCACATGTCACTATGCGTACTTGCAATTCCTTCACAACTCGCGATGCTACTTCCGCACAGCCCTACTTAGGGCACAACCCATATAATACCCAAGTTCCTTGTTATTCAATCTGTTATTACCTGATTACTTAACTTATTTGTGTGAGACTCAATAATTATTACAACATATTCATCAATCATATCAGTGCACACGATAAATAAAACAATATAAATGTAAAGAAGGCAATGCACAAGAATATACATACAAATAGGAACCAACTTCTCTTTGTTATTCTTCGATCAAGATTAAAGACTCGACACCACCCTATGCATTTAGCTGCAGGGGTCTGCGCACTCAGCTGCAGGTCTGCGCACTCAGCTGCAGACTCTACTAGGCCTCTGCGCACTCAGTTGCAGAGCCTCTTCATACTACTACGATCTAATACACTTAGAATCTTACTCTATGCTTCAACCATTCATATTCATCGATCTCTTTTTTCTTCGCCTTCTTTACAACATAGATCCTCGCTCTATTTATACAATCCCATGGTCTGTGGACCATGGGTAGTTCGATGTGACTTTACATTACATTACAATACTTTAGGGCAGACAGCCCTATGACTTAACCTATACTTCGCGCTCCGTGCCTGCAATTCGCGGAGTCTTACAAAACCTTTGAGAAAAACTTAGGCTTTAAGCCCCAAAACATGCTGTGGGGGGATTCCATGCCCAACAGGCCCCCAACAAAATCATCGTCACTCGTCCCAAGTCACTCTACTGGTGCAACGATCTTAGCACAGAGCCCCTCCAACTAGTCCCGTACTGCTCGGAGGTCTGCAACGCATTGTTTTGCGGTTTGATAGACCTTCTGCATTCTTGCTTCTGACTCATCTACGTCTGAATCATGTCCTTACCTTGGTACCAACATCTCGTGCATGTGTTTATAGTCCCGTGCCCTTGTCCGGCTCCTCGGGTCACAAAGACTGTGCTTCGGCTGGTTAGTCAGAGAGTTGGCCCACCCATGTAGGGTTTCAAGCGACTACCATTTACTTTGCCTGGGAAGGGTTCTCCATTTAGTTTTACTAGCTGTACCATGCCTCTATTTGTGACATTCTTCACCACATATGGTCCCAGCCAGTGCATTCTGAATTTTCCCAGAAATTTTTCAAAGTTACTATCATACAATAGTACTAAGTCATTTACCTTGAAGGTGCACAACTTGATATGGAGGTCATGCCAGGCCTTTTCACGCTTCTTTTGTACCTGTTGATGAAATCCAACTAGAAACCATTCTTCCTCGAGTTCTTCTAATTACGCAAGCCTTTCTTCCAGAGCTTCGTGGTTTGTCATGCTTGTGAGTGCTGCTATTTGTAGACTAGGTACGATGTATTCCATCGGCATGACAAATTTCGTGCCATAGACTAACCAGAAAGGTGCTTTTCCCATCAATTTCTTGTGCGTTGTCCTGTATGCCTATAAGACGGTAGGTACACATAGGTCCTTGTCATTTTACTGTGCATTACATACTTTAATCAGCGCAGTCTCTAGTATTTTGTTGAATGCCTCTACGGTCCCATTGGCCTGTGGGTGGTACGATGTACATGTCTAATGATACACCTGGAACTCTTCTGTGAGTGCGCTGATGGTTTCGTTCAAAAAATGTGTTTCACAATCACTCATTAAGGTTTTCTGACAGCGAAATCGTGTCAACACGTTTTCGAACAAAAAATTTGCGGCCATAGTGACCATGCAATCCTTGATCGGCTGCGCTTCCACCCATTGTGTCAGGTACTTTGTCGCATTGATGATGTATTGCACACCCATCTTTCCCTGAGGTTTGATTGGGCCCACAAAGTCAATTGCCTAATTTTCAAACGACTGCAATGTCATTTGGGGATTTAGTGGCTGTTGGAAATAATACTGAGAGGGGGGGGGTGAATCAGTATTATCAGATCAATAAAACTTTTTCATTTCCATACTTAGATACATATACGCTACTTCATTCAAGGGAACCCGTGTGTATACGCAGTTGTGTCTAAAGCAACTAGCGTATATCCAAAATACTTATGATTCAGTTAATCCATTAAATGTTGATCTTTAGTTAGTGCATCAGAACTTCATTAACTATATGAACAGTAAGCAGGTGCAGTAAAAACAGAATAGATCATCACACACAAGAAGCACACATGAACACCATGATATAATGTGGAAACCCAATGTGGGTGAAAACCACCTGCTGCAATTTGTTTCTATCTTCCTTTATTAAGAAACTTCTTTTACAATGTATTGGTGTAGTCTTTACCAGCACGCAGGCTACAACCTGCAGAAGGCTACAACCTTCTCTCGTTCTCCAGACTCTCCTGGAAGGGAGCTCCAACCCCCTTTGCTCTTGTACTAGCTAAGATACTAGTCCGTAGGCGCCGGCCTACAATCTTCTCTCCTCCACGTACCACATTTCATACATTTTCAGACTAGATACTCCTGAAGAACAACACATAATCTAAAGGCCATGTTTCATCAAATTTTCATACTGGACCCATAAATATCATTGAAGCACAAAACAATCAATACTTGCATCATCAATCTCTGAATCACTGAAGCACTGAAGCCCTGTCAACAACACAGTCACCAGAACACAGAGCAGAACTCTGCAATAACAATCAGAACCAACTGTACCATCAAAATCATGCATCAGAGTGCATACGCTACTTGGAAGTGCTGAACCTGCGTGTATACGCAAATTCATCAAGATGAACCAGCGTATATGTCATTAATCACTTATTCATAACTTTATTACACTCCTTGACTTCAGACATAACCAGATCATGACATATACAAGGATAATATATGCGTCAACACCCAGATCTAGTCCATCAGATCTCATAAATATGAGTCATTATGATCCTGGTCCAATATTAGTTCTCATCCATCAATACTGAAGCTAAACACAATCAGCCAAATAAGATATGCAGAATATTGACACCTTTAAACTATCATCAGAACCCTTTAACAACCAGAACCACCTGAACTTCAAATATCATAGCTCAAAAAGGTATACGCTACTACAATGAACTCGACCTGCGTACATACGCGCTTACACCAAAGCCAACCCGTGTACAGATCTATTCAATCATCACTTGCAGCGATTACAAACTTAAGTTATACCTAGTTCAGATCATTGCATGCGTCAATATACAGATCTAGAATAAACATAATCAATCATATAGAGATAGTTCATTTCAAACCATTTGATCCCGATCTCTCCTTAGTTCTTGTTCTCCATCAATCGGTGAGATCCCTCCTTAGCTCAGATCAAGCAATGCATCATCAACCCATAACCTGCATACTAGACCAGATATTCAAGACTTTTCAATGCTCTTGCCTAATGATCTTCTTCTCCTTTTATAGTCTTAGGCCTTTCTCAATACCACGGTCCAAAACCATAATAAATCAATACCAAGAGCCCAATACTTGGGATCAACACACTTGTCGAGATACCATGGTCCAAAACCATAGGTTCAAATACTGAGGACTAACTACCATGAACCAAAAGTAAGCTTTCCGACATGTACGCGCTTTTCCGTGCATGAAACTGCGTGTATACCCTACTTGGTATATAGCGAACCTGCGTATACGCGACTTGGTATATAGTGAACATGCGTGTATACCCTACTTGGTATATAGCGAACCCGCGTATACGCGACTTGGTATATAGTGAACCTGCGTGTATACCCTACTTGTTATATAGTGAACCTACGTATATACTCTTCTTTCTTCATTCTTTGTAGTCTGATCATCAATTCTTTGCTACTAACCTGCTACACTATAATTTTTCATCTGTGTGATTTTCCATCAAGGACAACACTTGTCTCATAATGCCAACAATCTCCCCCTTTGGACTTGATGGCAAAGCTAACTTGTCACACTTAGAACTACCATCTGATTCCTTTGAGCTGTCCTGCATCCCATGCATTTAGTCACATCTGTAGATTGATCTAGTTATATGTAAGTGAGATGTTATTCTATGAGAGGGTTGCCACCAAGTACAACACATGCATCATAATGCCAACAATCTCCCCCTTTGGACTTGATGGCAACAACACCAAATCACTCTCCCCCTTTGACATCAAGGGCAAAGGGCGGACCAAGATATTCTCTTCCTTTGATGAACATTCTGCTGTCCATACTCCCCCTGAGTATCTGTTGAAATCTCTAAATGAGCTCCCCCTTTGTATATGCCAAGGTGTACCAATCTGTCCATGCTCCCCCTGAGTACATGCCGAGTCTCTGTACTGCTGAAGTGTGTTGTTCATGCTCTTCCTGACTGTAGGAAAGATCTGCAAAAAGGTGTTCTTCAAGAAGAACCATGACTTATACATCTTAAAAGACCTTCCTATCACCAAAAGACTCAATACATACATCCATTTCCCAACCAAGTGGGGATATACTAGAATTGACTCATCCACCCAACCAAGTGGGAATACATCAAAAGTTTACACATGATAAAACAAGAACATTACATCTTCATCCCAGGCATAGTGGGGAAACCAATATAGGCCATTACATGACCTTGACACCATGAAAGAGATGACATAGAGACGAAATATCTAGAGCAAGACTTATGAAAGTCACCAATAACTACTATTAGCAGCATCTGACAATCACTGTATATATCAGCAACCATGTTCTCCTTCTGTTCTTCTTTCTGCAGCTAATCCACCTGAACCAAAACAGCTTGAGTACTTGAACCAAAAGCTTCTAAGGTAATGTCAACAATGCATTATTAGAAGATTATCTGCTCCCCCTGAACCTGTGCCAGATGGACTCTGACAGACCCATATCAGACTCTCTGCAACCAGAGTCTGTCCCTGCTGATTTCCTTCAAAACTCCATATACGCGTCTGCACCTGCATAAATCAGCGTATGTACGCGGATACCCCTCATCCAACTCGCGTACACTAATTTCCATATCAACAACCTGTAAATGTCCTGTAACAAGGTATGTCTGAACATAGATGTCAACTCATCCTTTTAAAACATCATCATGAAATCATTCACATGATATCATATGTGAAACCACCATAGCCATTTCATCAACATCAAGCTCTACATGATCCAAGTATCATTACTTGGGAACATCTGCATCAATCAACATATGTAAGTATCAACCTATCATCATATAGATATGAACTCATCATCATGTCTCCAAGAAAGCGACTTTAAGTAGTCATCCATGTATCAACACTATGTATCTTGAGCTCAAGTTCTTTTGTCAAAACTTCTTGATATCATCAACAGCAACAATCCTTATCCACATGAGTGCCTGCATCATAACTGTATGATCTTTATGCATATGACAACAACAGTATATGAGTGACTCATCATTAAGTGAGGAAGATGTGTATTCAAGCTTTGTACTTCTCCTTATTCTTATGAAGATCACCATGTAAGCACCATCAAAGAATCAACCATAAATCTGATCTGAACATCTACTATGTAACTTCAAGAATCATATGAGAGTTTATCATAGACAACTCACAACCACATCATAGCAAGATATATCATTTAGCCATATAAGTATCATCACCAAGGACTATTAATCCATAATGCCAACAATGCATTATTAAAGGCATATGCTCCCCCTCAACCTGAGCCATCTGTTTACTGTTAGATCTGATCATGCATATATCAGTAATAAGCATCAAGACATCATCATCAAGTTAGGATCAAACCCTTCTAAACATCTTACAAGTATCAAGATATTTCCACACATCCTCAGCAGACTGTAAATATTATCAAATAGAGAAAATAATGGACTGAAACATAACAAATCCTTTTCCTGAACCTGTCCTTACTGCATTTCTTCAGATAATCATATACGCGACTGTGCAGCATCCAACTCACGTATATACGCGACTTTCCTTTATGGAACTTGCGTATGAGATTTAGGACACTGAAGTTTTATACTTTCAACTCCCTCTGAGTCTGTTATGTCTGTGTTGTGCTGTGTCTGAGTACATTGTGCTGTGCCACATCTTTCTGACTAAACTTCCTTCTTCTTCCATATCTTCAAGTGTGATGTTGTTTTCTCCTTTTGGTGTGATGTTCGTGCTTTGTTCCTGCATTCCTTCGCTATATGTCCAAGCTTGTTACATGCATAACATCTTACATGTTTCATATTTCTCCGGTAGCAATCAGCAACTTTGTGACCAAACACATTGCAAGCAAAGCAATATCCATTAAAGTACCTTGAATGTGATGATCTTTCTACATGATGGTCTTGAACCCTTCTTCTTCCACATATAGCTGCAACATGTCCAATATTATGACATACATAACATTCAACATTATTCATAGGAGGAGTAAAAGATTTTCTTTGAGGAGTCTCTTTCCTTGATTGTTGATGGGGTTGACCTTTCATCTCCTTGTTGATCATTTTAGATTTCTCTTTAGAGTTCCTTGCCTCACCTTGTGAACTAGATTCACCTTCAACAGATTCATGAAAACCAAGACCAGTCTTGATAGCAGGAGACCTTTGACTACTAAGAATATCATCCAAGGCTTTAGTACTATCTTGAAATCTCAACAATTTATCCTTTTCTTCTAATTTACCTTTCAAGATATTTACCTCAACTTGAAGTTGTTCCTCCTTTTCTAGACATTGATTCTTCATGTCTTCTTCAGCTTTCCTTCCTTCTTCCAACTGATGCCTTAGATTGAGAATCTCCTTTTCTTGTTCTTCATTCAGATCCTGCTGCATTTGACGAATTCTGAAGGCACATTCCAGTTGAGATTTTAAGCTGATATCTTCGTTTACCTGTTTTTCAATTGCTTGGAGTAGATCTTTATTTTGCTTCTTTGATTCTTCAAGATCTTCCTTTAGCGAGCGGATCGTGGCTTCAATACTTTCATAGTAACTGGATCTATCTCTGAGTTTCTTGATGGTTGTGCTTCTTTCATTGACTTCATCTCTTAATGATGTCACTTCACCCTGCAACTTTTGACATTGATTTTCCTTGTCCTTCAGTAACTTTCTTACCTTCTTTCCTTCCTCTGATTGAGCTTTTAGTTTGGTAACTTCTTCTTTGAAATCACATTCCCTTTTGTTCAATAGATCTTGTTGATCTTTAATTTTGTCTGTAAGCCTTCTAAATACTGCCTCTATTTGATACTTTTCTTGCTCATCCATAAAAGCAAATTCAGTTGCTTCACTATCACTTTCATCTTTTCCAAATGGATAGATAGCTGGAACATCAGAGGATAGAAAATTCATACCTGATAGTTCATCTTCATTCTGAAATGATTCGGAATCTGATTCTGAATCTGAAGAGCTTCTTATACCTAATCCCCAATCGATTCTCCCACTGTCATAGTTCTTCTGAGATGTCTTCTTCTTCTTAGGTGCTTTCTTCTTAAGCTTCTTTCCCATAGTTCCACGGATCTCCTTCAAGTGATCAAGCTTCTACCAAAGGACCCGCTCTGATACCAATTGTTGGAAATAATACTGGGGGGGGTGAATCATTATTATCAGATCAATAAAACTTTTTCATTTCCATACTTAGATACATATACGCTACTTCATTCAAGGGAACCCGCGTGTATACGCATCTGTGTCTAAAGCAACTAGCGTATATCCAAAATACTTATGATTCAGTTAATCCATTAAATGTTGATCTTTAGTTAGTGCATCAGAACTTCATTAACTATATGAAAAATAAGCAGGTGCAGTAAAAACAGAACAGATCATCACACACAAGAAGCACACATGAACACCATGATATAAGGTGGAAACCCAATGTGGGTGAAAACCACCTGCTGCAATTCGTTTCTATCTTCCTTTATTAAGAAACTTCTTTTGCAATGTACTGGTGCAGTCCTTTACCAACACGCAGGCTACAACCTGCAAAAGGCTACAACCTTCTCTCGTTCTCTAGACTCTCCTGGAAGGGAGCTCCAACCCCCTTTGCTCTTGTACTAGCTAAGATACTAGTACGTAGGTGCTGGCCTACAATCTTCTCTCCTCTAGGTACCACGTTTCATACATTTTCAGACTGGATACTCCTGAAGCACAACACATAATCTGAAGGCCACGTTTCATCAAATTTTCATACTGGACCCATAAATATCATTGAAGCACAAAACAATCAATACTCGCATCATCAATCTCTGAATCACTGAAGCACTGAAGCCCTATCAACAACACAGTCACCAGAACACAGAGTAGAACTCTGCAATAACAATCAGAACCAACTGTACCATCAAAATCATGCATCAGAGTGCATACACTACTTGGAAGTGCCGAACTTGCATGTATACGCAACTTCATCAAGATGAACTAGCGTATATGTCATTAATCACTTATTCATAACTTTGCTGCACTCCCTGACTTCAGACATAACCAGATCATGACATACATAAGGATAATATATGTGTCAGCACCCAGATCTATTCCATCAGATCTCACAAATATGAGTCATTATGATCCTGATCCAATATTAGTTCTCATCCATCAATACTGAAGCTAAACACAATCAGCCAAACAAGATATGCAGAATACTGACACCTTTAAACTGTCATCAGAACCCTTTAACAACCAGAACCACCTGAACTTCAAATATCATAGCTCAAAAGGGTATACACTACTACAATAAACTCGACCTGCGTACATACGCGCTTACACCAAAGCCAACCCACGTACAGATCTATTCAATCATCACTTGCAGCGATTACAAACTTAAGTTATACCCAGTTCAGATCATTGCATGCGTCAGTATACAGTTCTAGGATAAATATAATCAATCATATAGAGATAGTTCATTTCAAACCATTTGATCCCGATCTCTCCTTAGTTCTTGTTCTCCATCAACCAGTGAGATCCCTCCTTAGCTCAGATCAAGCAATGCATCATCAACCCATAACCTACATACTAGACCAGATATTCAAGACTTTTCGATGCTCTTGCCTAATGATCTTCTTCTCCTTTTATAGTCTTAGGCCTTTCTCAATACCACGGTCCAGAACCATAGTAAATCAATACCAAGAGCCCAATACTTGGGATCAACACACTTGTCGAGATACCATGGTCCAAAACCATAGGTTCAAATACCGAGGACTAACTACCACGAACCAAAAGTAAGCTTTCCGACATGTACGCGCTTTTCCGTGCATGAAACTGCGTGTATACACTACTTGGTAAATAGCGATCCTGTGTATACGCGACTTGGTATATAGTGAACCTGCGTGTATACCCTACTTGGTATATAGCGAACCTGCATATACGCGACTTGGTATATAGTGAACCTGCATGTATACCCTACTTGGTATATAGTGAACCTGCGTATATACTCTTCTTTCTTCATTCTTTGTAGTCTGATCATCAATTCTTTGCTACTGACCTGCTACACTCTAATTTGTCATCTGTGTGATTTGCCATCAAGGACAACACTTGTCTCATAATGCCAACAATCTCCCCCTTTGGACTTGATGGCAAAGCTAACTTGTCACACTTAGAACTATCATCTGATTCCTTTGAGCTGTCCTGCATCCCATGCATTTAGTCACATCTGTAGATTGATCTAGTTATATGTAAGTGAGATGTTCTTCTATGAGAGGGTTTCCATCAAGTACAACACATGCATCATAATGCCAATAGTGCCATCTCATCCCTTCATGATGGTTTTCTAGTTCTTTCACATGTATCGCAGGCCTTACAGTGCGCCTTCGAATCCTAGTGCAGGGTATGTGGAAATTCCGACTGTAGATCAATAAATTGTGCAATATAATAAAGCAAAATACAAGATCTACTTTTACAAAAAAACTTTGCGGAAGCTTAGTCGAATTGAGCAAGATCTAATAGAACACATATAATTGAGAATGAGAAATCAATCACACATGAACACAAAAGAATAACCCAGGGAAAGCCTCAGCCTAATATCCCAATCTCTGTATTATCATACAAGTGGAAATATGTTCAAGTTAGAAAAAGAATCAGCTCACAAGCTATCTTGCTCTCTCTACAATCAAACAATACAACTCATAGACTGAATAGACACTAGATATGCCTTCCCTCAGCCCTCCTGCATAGTTTTCATTGCAGTCCAGTGATTCCACATGTGTCAATTGGCCTCATCACACTCACTAAAACTGAAGAAGTAACTGCGCAATCTCCAAGGAATGAATTCCTTCTGCATGTAAGAGATATTCACAATGGAATATTCCTGTAACTGATAGTACACTATCCCTCCATCTGATCTCAACTGGGTCTTTGTCTGAACTGACATGCATGAGTTATTTATGAGAGAATATTCAGTTATCTGAAGTGCAGCAGTTACATGCATGCATGCATTAACTAACTGAAATCACAATTAGTTTAACAAACTATTTGAACTAATCTAACTAGAATTGAATCTGTTAACTGAGCCAACTAATTACAACTCAATATTACAACTCATCATTATCTCTTTAACTAATGGATAAATTCCTCAATCAATGGAGAAACTATTGCATGTCCCCACATAGACTTCATGTTTGATTTTCTACAACTAATTAACTCAATATGAATTACTTAATTATTTTACAAACAACCGATAAGATCAAATTCAAATTTTTACTTCTCTATTTTATTTCAGGGACTAACTAAAATAGGAAGGCATCCTGAAATTCTATTTATAGCAGTACTAAATTTAGCATTTCTTGTTGCTATTTTCAACACTCCCTCTCAACAAGAAAGGGATTATCAGTAACCCCAATCCTGTCTCTGTGGAACTCGAACCTGCATTTTGACAATGCCTTCGTCAAAATATTTGCACCCTATTCCTCGGTTGAAACATACTATTATAGACATTTTTGTGCCTTACAACTCCAAGCATGAAATGTCCATAAACCAAGGGCTTCTAAGTCCTTACAAGTGTTGTTCTAACCCCTAAAGGAACAAGGTCAACAGATTACAGCTTCTCCCAGAAGTTCTCCACCAGAAACTGCTCAGAATTGGTCAAAAAAGGATCATTTCAACTGCTCCACTGGCTAAGTGTGTTGCATTGCACCTAAATACACTGTGATGGTGCGTTGCATTTCAAAACTCCCTTCTGTAGGGTGCGATGGGCGAGAAATGACAAATGGCAGTGTCATTCCGCGAGGTGGAGAGGCAATGGAAGCTTCCAGAATCTTATCCTGTGACACTTGCCTCACTGAATTCGACCAAAGATGAGTAAGAGGCCCTCAGTCTCCAAGTGGAAGCAAGAACTAACAGAGAGAAGACACTAATCAAATCACAAGCTGACTCATCCTCCTTACAGATATCTATATATGGATCCCTCATCCCAGAGATCCAGAGGCTGGAATTTTGCATATTGTAAGGAATTGTTGTTGGTTTCTAGAGACAAACATCAGATTGTTGGGTGATTTATGCTTTATTTGAGGTGAAGAGGGGCTTCTTTGCTGGGAGGTTGATGCTGGGTCAGAACCACTGGTTGTAACTCCTCCTGGAACTTTTCTTGTTTATCAATAAAAACTATTTGAGTTCTCCTCCATGCTTTTGTATCATTGATGCTTGTCACATTTGTATGGTTAACTTAAATCTGATCCTAAGTTATTTATGAATATAGATCCATGTCTTTGTATAGTGCTCTTCTTCTGTGATCTTATAGGTATTCTGTGAAGCTGGGCATGCAAGGGAGCAGGTAGCTGGAGACTAACAAAGAAGAGAGGGATTGGATAAAAGGATTAGCGCAAGACACTGGTTGGTTCTTTCTATTCCTCTCTGTCTATAATTCATAAAGGAAATACAAAAGTAGTTTTTCTCTGTTTGTTTCTAAGGTAGCTGTCTACCGTCATGGTATCGATACAGTTCTGAGAAGGTGACTCACCAATGAGGAGGCCGAAAAAGTCCTGAATGATTGTCATTCAGGCGCATGTGGGGGACATCAATCTGGATATGCTACGACACAAAAAATCTTACGAGCAGGATACTTCTGGCCAACAATGTTCAAAGATTGCATAACCGCAGTCAGAAGTTGCCATGCTTGTCAAATTTTCGATAGCAAAACCAGAAGACAACCCGCACCTCTGCAACCAATAGTTGCTGTTGGTCCATTCGCCAAATGGGGCATCGATTTCATGACATGTAACCCCACCTCGACCGGGGGGCATGGGTACATCATAGTCGCAGTTGACTATTTTACCAAATGGGCCGAGGCGATGCCTACATTAGATAATACTGGTGAAACAGCTGCCCTCTTCTTTTTTAATCATGTAGTCGCCAGATTCGGCGTGCCGCAGGCTATAGTCACAGATCATGGATCACATTTTCGCAATCACATGATGGTCGAATTAGCTGCCAAACTAGGGTTGTCTCACGACAGCTCTACTCCATATTATCCGCAAGCCAACGGACAAGTTGAAGCAATCAACAAGGTCCTCAAACGCATGCTGCAAAGGATGATTGGAGTTCACAAAAGAAGATGGCACCTAATCCTGTACTCAGCTTTGTGGGCTTACTGAACATTGGTAAGGAATGCAATCGGGTTCACACCTTTCCAACTGGTATATGGCTTGGAAGCAGTCTTACCAATCCAGTGTGAAATCTCGTCTCTCAAACTCGCAATTGATCTCCTCCCCGGAACTTCAGAAGAAGAAGCTCGTTTCTTGGAATTAATCCAATTGTATGAAACCCGTCGTGATGCCGCTTTGGCTAACGAAGCCCATAAGAAAGGAGTCAAGGCGCAGTTCGACAAAAATGTCAAACCCCGTGTCTTCTCAGAAGGTGACTTAGTCTTGCTTTACGACCAAGAATCTGATAAATTGGGAGCAGGTAAATTTAAGTCTCTATGGATGGGCCCCTATATTGTTAAACGAGTGTTAGCAAAAGGAGCCTACGAGTTAATGGATTATGATGGAATTCTGCTGGCACAACCTCGTAATGGGTTGTACCTCAAGCATTACTATGCGTAATGGTAACCTGTGTGCTTTTGTTATATTTTTGTTTTCGCTAAAGTGTTTATTTTGGTCAAGTAATCCACTTTTTACATTTGTTGTAGATGTCAAACCTATCGGAGTCATGTGTTGGATATGCCGACGGAGCGAGTCATAGCTCGTGGAATCTATCCTCCGCAGCCTGGGCCATTTTTGATCCAAGCGGCGAGTTAGTAAGTTTCAGAGGTGTATGTATTGGTCGATCAACGAATAACATCGCTGAATATAGCGCGTTGATAGAACTTCTCTCTGATGCCATCACACATGGTATACGCCGACTAATTGTCAGGCTAGACTCACAACTCGTAATACTACAACTCAATGGTATATATTCCGTCCGAAACCCAGCTATTTATCGCATGTTCCTAAGGGTTAAGATTTTGGAAAGACAATTTGATCTTATTCAATATCAACATATTTCCAGAAACTTAAACACATTAACTGACTCATTAGCAAACTATGTGTTAGATAGACATTTGCAACATTTGTAAAAAGAAACACACCATCAAAGTTTTGCATGTGGATTATGTAGCTCAACCAAAATAAAACTCCGAAAATCAAAAATATATATAACTGTTTGTGGTTTACACATAATGTTCTGTAACCAAGACAAAATCGGTCAACTGACCCAAAAACTCAAAATTCTAGGGGGCACCCTAGTTTAATGATGCTCGTGATAGCAAGTCATAGCCTGTGCGATCATGCGTAAGAGACGAGTCCATCGTCTGGGCACGCCAGTAGTATGTCGCTGTAACCGCAAGGGTAGCTCGTCGGTCCTCACATCTGGAATACCGAGAGTGAGGCCCTCAACCTGCTCCTGTAATGCTGTGAGAGTCTCGGCCACATCGAGGTCACGAAGAATAGCCCTTCCGACGGCCTCTCCTGCTGGGGCAGCAGCTGGTACTCTCAGGCGAACTACTGGACGAATGGGACCAACATCTGCATGTACACATGAGTTTGATTAAAGTCTTGATAGAATAAAGCACAAGGACATTATAAACAAAAAACGATAAACAGGAATATGGTCAAAGATTTTACCAATGGCGCCCCACTGTTCGCCATCCGGCAGTACTAAATTTGGATCACCCCGGAAGTCCATGCCAGCGTATGGATACTTAGAATAAACCATCTCCTGACGATCAAACCACCTGAAGAAGGTATCAGAAAATGAAATCTGAGACTGGCCAGCATGCCTAGACATATGGTCAACCCATCTCTGCATACGTGGTTCAGTAGGAGAAGGTAAATCGAGTGCAATGTACTGCGGCTGCATCAATGGTATCTTCTCCAAGGCAAAGGCGGTCAAAGTAGAACCATACCCAAAGTTCTTCAACCTCCCGCTCTTTATCTTGGTCAGTTGTTCTTTCATCACAAGAAGTACTACGTCGCACCAGTTGAACACCTTCGGTTGGAGGCATTCCAAGGCATGCTGCATGTAAGATCGATTGGCTACATGAAGAGCCGCACCACCAGCCATCCTACAAAAAGTAAATAGAATAGTCCTAAGGGACTTGTTAGTGACATCACGGATGATGATCTTGCCGTCTTTACTCGGCTGAGATCCTTCTCTGCAGTACCGGTGCACTTAATCTCTCATAGAATCGCCTCCTCGAGCCGAACCTGAAAAAGAGATGGGGGCACCCCGCCTCGACAAGCCAGTCAAGAAATAGATGTCTACTACAGTCAAGGGGATAGATTTGCCCCTGATCTGGAAAACCTAATTGGTAGGATCCCAAGCATCGAGCAAATACTACAGTAAATTGATCTGTTGTCTCATGCTAGAAATGCGGAAGAACTTCAGCAAGCCACAATTCCGCAGCGCGTTCACTGTAACTGGATCATGTAGGGCAAGCATGTCCTCTTCTTCATGCTCACGTTCTCGCCATGTAATGGTCATATTACTCCAAGATCTCTGAAAAACAAACAAGAGAGGAGTTAGGTCCTGATTTTGGTGAGAAACAGGGAAAAATTCCATAAAAAATTGTGCATCAAATTCCCTTTTTGCGCCCAACGCACCTGCAGCAGTGTTCTAGGTGCGTTGAATGTCAGATAGCCTTTAGACAGGCCAACATTCAACGCAGTTTTTGATACACTGAGGGTGCGTTGATGGCAGAACGAGTTCTTTAAACCCCAGGGACCCAGAAAATCTAGGAATCAAGCTCAAAATGCAAAATGGAAACCATGAAATGAAAGAGCTCAGGTTTAGCTCCTACCTAGTCTAGACGACACCGAGAACTGTCCACATAATCTCCCAAAATCAGCTGATGAAAATCGAGGGGGAAAAGCACCTCCAAAGCTCCAACAAACCAAGTTCAAATGAAATGGTAAAATGAGAGGTAAAAAACACTTTTTCATTACTTTTACGTAGTTCAAAGTAAAATATTGGTGTTCTAACTCGTTTTCAAGCATATATTGTTCATTTCTGACCAGTTTGATGAAGCAGTTGAAAATACAGTACAATCCTTGAAAGGACAAAGCTATTTATGGTAAAATCAAAATGAGACCATCTAATCGAGCAGTTTTAGCACATAGTTCAAGCTCGTTAAAAAATAAACATAAGACATGAGCAAATGTTTCCACCCGCATTTAAGCTCATTAAAAAATGAACTATTCCCCGGTAAATAACCATCGTGAATGTAGTACTTCAGCCGTTAAAGCCTTGGTCGTGTTTGCACCGTCACCTCCACTTTTCATTGGCCGATCATTCACCTCCATTTGATTTTTTACCCATTTTGAGGAACAGCTGCGAAGAGTGATCTCACTAGCCATCCTTGTGACACTTCCGTGATTGGAAAATTCCAAACCTTACCTGGAATCAGCTGCTACCCATTTTATCACTCGTTCCTCAAAAGACGAGTCTCCTTTAAGCTCTTTTCAACTGACTCGTAAAATATGAAAAGATTGCCGAGCCATTGGCCTCTCCAGCTTGTTAAAGGGACAGGAAGTGCTATCCCTCCTCTAGATTTTAATATTTTTGGACCTGAGGGATTATTACACAAAAAGATCGAGCACTTGTTTTGTTCGGCTCGTTAAAACTATCGAAAATTCATCCCTTCTGTATTGTTTTATACTTTTTCATACTTAAGGGATTAGATGACGAAAAAGGGATTTTGGAGTTACCTTTACGTTCCTTTTCAGACTCTCTAAAATTGAAAAGGACCGAGTTATCTTTGTCGTTAAACTCGTTAAAAAGATTAATAGCGACAAACTTGTCTTTAGACGAGAACGAGTTTCACTATCGCTAGGCTCGTTAAAACATAGCGATGGGTTTGCCCGAAGGGAAAATTATAGAACAATCATATGTTATCCTCCTCAAGCTTGACAAAAATAAAGAGGTACTGGTCAGCAATGACTGGGGAAAAATTGGGAAGAAAACTCAAAGAAACTTTGTTGGTAGCAAGTCGCTCTTGAACATGACACTTCCACTCTGTGTCCGAGTCGGGTTGGGTTGTTTCATTCACCGGTCACATCACCATGGTCACGCCATACCATCCACATTTGGGGTTAATGCTACCAATCCATCACATCAGTGTCGCCGACATGTTCAAGAGAAGTCATCCAGAGAAGTCACCTGTGTCTCACCCACTACCATACATTATACTCCATTCTTTCATGACCACCACCCTGAACATTATATCGTCAGATCGTTTTCACCTCCATCAAAATCATTTGCTCTGTTCCGTGTCATTGATGTGGGATTCATTAAGGCCCTCCTGTGAGGGATCACTTCTTGTTGACATCAGCTCATTATCCAAGAAGTTGATCTAGGAACACCCCATTCAGTGATTTGAAGCTTGCATGCCTCAATGGCAAGTTTCTCACTTCCGGCGACAGGTTTACATCAATGGCCTTCGACCGAAAGATTTTGCGTGGTGTTCGACGCCAAGTCCTTTATTCACACCACATGAATTGTACTGCAGTACCTTGAGGATCATTATCATTATCGGTGATTCCTCTCGTGCTTGTTAACAGTTTACATCATTGACTGGTAATCAAGCGATGTCTTTCCATGTTCGACTTCAAAACATTTCTCACATGGATCGACTTGTACTTCGAGTGAAGATCGGACGAGATTGAAGACCCCGGATCTAGTTTAACAAACTATTTGAACTAATCTAACTAGAATTGACTCAGTTAACTGAGCCAACTAATTACAACTCAATATTACAACTCATCCTTATCTCTTTAACTAATGGATAAATTCCTCAATCAATGGAGAAACTTTTGCATGTCCCCACATAGACTTCATGTTTGATTTTCTACAACTAATTAACTCAATATGAATTACTTAATTATTTTACAAACAACCGATAAGATCAAATTCAAATTTTTACTTCTCTATTTTATTTCAGGGACTAACTAAAATAGGAAGGTATCTTGAAATTCTATTTATAGCAGTACTAAATTTAGCATTTCTTGTTGCTATTTTCAACAGTCCCTCTCAACAAGAAAGGGATTATCAGTAACCCCAATCCTGTCTCTGTGGAACTCGAACCTGCATTTTGACAATGCCTTCGTCAAAATATTTGCACCCCATTCCTCGGTTGAAACATACTATTATAGACATTTTTGTGCCTTACAGCTCCAAGCATGAAATGTCCATAAACCAAGGGCTCCTAAGTCCCTACAAGTGTTGTTCTAACCCCTAAAGGAACAACGTCAACAGATTACAGCTTCTCCCAAAAGTTCTCCACCAGAAACTGCTCAGAATTGGTCAAAACAGGATCATTTCAGCTGCTCCATTGGCTAAGTGCGTTGCATTGCACCTAAATACACTGTGATGGTGTGTTGCATTTCAAAACTGCCTTCTGTAGGGTGCGATGGGTGAGAAATGACAAATGGCAGTGTCATTCCGCAAGGTGGAGAGGCAATGGAAGATTCCAGAATCTTCTCCTGTGACACTTGCCTCACTGAATTCGACCAAAGATGAGTAAGAGGCCCTCAGTCTCCAAGTGGAAGCAAGAACTGATAGAGAGAATACACTAATCAAATCACAAGTTGACTCATCCTCCTTACAAATATCTATCTATGGATCCATCATCCCATAGATACAGAGGCTGGAATTTTGCATATTGTAAGGAATTGTTGTTGGTTTCTAGAGACAAACATCAAATTTTTGGGTGATTTATGCTTTGTTTGAGTTGAAGAGGGGCTTCTTTGCTGGGAGGTTGATGCTGGGTCGGAACCACTGGTTGTAACTCCTCCTGGAACTTTTCTTGTTTATCAATAAAAACTATTTGAGTTCTCCTCCATGCTTTTGTATCATTGATGCTTGTCACATTTGTATGGTTAACTTAAATCTGATCCTAAGTTATTTATGAATATAGATCCATGTCTTTGTATAGTGCTCTTCTTCTGTGATCTTACAGGTATTCTGTGAAGTTGGGCATGCAAGGGAGCAGGTAGCTAGAGACCATCAAAGAAGAGAGGGATTGGATAAAAGGATTAGCGCAAGACACAGGTTGGTTCTTTCTATTCCTCTCTGTCTATAATTCATAAAGGAAATACAAAAGTAGTTTTTCTCTGTTTGTTTCTAAGGTAGCTGTCACACCTTAGTGGGATAGAGTAGTTCTAAATAGACACTTTTCCCTGTAACACATACCACAACAACATGATCCTCTTAACCACACAGTCTTGAAGATGGTGATACCAGATATCAATGTGTTTGGACCTGTCATGAAAAACTGGATTCTCAGAGATTTTGATACAACTCTGATTATTGTAGTAGATAATGGTTGGATCCATCCTCTGACAAAAAATCCCACTAGAATCTTCTGCTTCCAAATGGCCTCACATGCAGGCTGACTAGCAGCCATGTATTCAACCTCTGCTGAGCTACGTGCAACTGACCTCTGTTTCCTGCTGTACCAGGAAACTGCAGCTGAACCAAGGTTGAATATTCCTCCAGAAGTGCTCTTCTTGTCTGATGGAATTCCTACCCAATCCGCATCTTTGAAGCCTTAAGGCTTCACTCCCTCTATCCATTTGTACCACAATCCAAACTAAGATGTGCCTCTTAGGTATCTCAGCACATGCTTCACTGCCTTCCAAAACATCTTGGTAAGCTGAACCATAGCTTGACTCAGCTAGTTCACCGCAAAGCATAAGTCTGGTCATGTGTTCACCAAATACATAAGTGAACCCACCAGCTGCCAATAAATAGTAGCAGCTACTACCTCACCTGAAGTAGCATCCTCCCTCCAGTTCCCAGCTAGAGGAGTCTACATGGGTTTTCACTTCTCCATGTGAAAGCACCTAAGTATCTCATTGGAATACTTGCCTTCAGACAAAAATACTTCACCATCTTTCTGCCACACCTCCATGCCTAGAAAGTAGTGCATAACACACATGTCTTTCATCTCGAACTCTCTTGCAAGGTCCTTCTTGCAAGACTGGATCAATTGATCATCACCTATCAAAATCAGATCACCGACATAAAGAACAATGATCAATGACTTACCATCTACCATGATGTGGTAAAGGTTCGCATCTACTTCACTCTTGGTGAAGCCCAACCTGGTGAAATAACTATCGATCCTGGTGTACCAAGCATGGGGTGCTTTCTTCAGCCCATACAAAGCCCTCTTGAGTCAGCACACATGCGACTCATGATCGAAGGTCTCGAAACCCTCTGGTTGCTCAATGTACACCTCCTCCTCAATCTTCCCATTGAGGAATGTTGTCTTCACGTCCATCTGATGGATCTTCCAACCCATCTGAGCTGATAGTGCCAACATCGATCTGATAGATGAGTACCTTGCTACAGGAGAAATGGTCTCATCGTAGTCGATCCCCTCGACCCGTGAGAAACCACGGGCAGCAAACCTTTGCCTTATGTTTCTCAACACTCCACTCAGTGCCTGCTTTACCTTGTAAAGCCATCTGGAACTCCCAGTGACTTGCCCAGAGGTCTTGGGACAACATCCCACACACTGTTCCGAACGATAGAGTCGTACTTCTCTACCATTGGATCAACCCAGACTAGTTGTTGTACTGCCTCCTCGAATGAAGAAGGCTGAGTATTTACACACTCGCCAACCAGGGCCATGTACCCAGTGTACTGCTCGAGCGACCTCCTCTGCCTTCCTTGAGAGGATGGTTGTCCCACATTCTACCACGCATCTAGCATCAACCTGGTAGCTTCCCTTGAGCATTTCCACCCATCTCTGGAAGTCTCAGCATGAGTGGATGTCTCCACTCCTAGATCCTCTGCATGCAGCTATTCCGCATCAATCTGAGGCTCCTCCTCCTTAGGAAATGAAATTTCCTCCTCTACATGCAACTTGAGCTCCCTCTCAAGTGATACTCACATGGCTTTCTGCTCGTTGAACTTTAGATCCCTGCGTACCACTATCCTCTGACTGGTAGGCAGATACACCCGATAGTTGTGGGGCGTATCTATGTAGCCCACAAGTATTCCCAACTCAGCTGTTGGATCTATCTTCTTCCATGCATCTTTGGTCACATGACAGTAAATTAATGATCCAAAGATTCCGAAATGACTCACATCTGGTCGCTTCCCGGAAAAGGCCTCCCTAGGTGTCTTCATTCCTAGTATATGGTGCGGGCTTCTATTTTGCAAGTATACTGCTATATTGCATGCCTCAACCCACAAATGCAGTGATAGGCATTGGTCATGCAACACCGCTCGAGCTGCTCCCACAATCGATCTATGCTTCCTTTCGGCAACCCCATTCTGTTGTGGGTTATGGTGTGCCGTCAATTTCCTTTTAATTCTTTCTGCAGCACAAAAGTCTTTAAACTGTTGGGAGACATACTCTCCACCATTGTCGCTACGCAAGGCTTTTATTTTCCTTCTATATTATTTATCTTCCAAGGCTTTAAACTCACAAAACCTTAAGAATGTCTGATCCTTCTTTTACATAAAGTAGATCCAACATCTATGAGAAAAATCATCAATAAGTATAACATAGTACATTTGTTTAGTGGTGGACGCTATAGAGAAGGGTCCACAAACATCTGAGTGAACTCACTCCAGGATTGCTCCAGCTCTACTGTCTCGATCCAGGAAGGAATATTTTGCATACTTACCTAAGGTACAACCTTTGCACGTATTCGTTTGCTCCAGTTTTCCCTTGGGAAGTCCGGTAGAAATCTGCTACATGATCTTCAGGGCTCCATGGTGTAAGTGGCCTAGTCTTCTATGCCATAGCTCACCAACATCTTGGCTCTGCACCATCTCAGCTTTGGAACTCAATGCAGCACAGTCGTCTACCTCCAACTTGTAGAGATTCTTTACTCGAATCCCAATTCGCTTGGTCTCTCCAGTACCGATATGCCTCAGGAATACCTCTCCTTTACTAAAGACTACATCATAGCCTTTATCTTCTAGCATAGTGACGGACACAAGATTTTTCTTTAGACCTGGTACATAATTTACATCATTCAGCGTGAGGGGAGCTCCATGCTTCCTCTGAAACACAACCATACCTTCACCTGAAACACGGTACTTTCCATCATCGCCCATCTCGATCTGCACCTGGAGATCCTTCTCCTCAAAGGTATTGAAAATATTATTGTCACCTGACACATGGAATGAAGCTCCACTGTCCAAGTACCACACACATCCCACCATGGATGAAACCATGCGTGCGATAAGAGAGAAATCCAACTCAAACTATGAGGCTAGTGCCTCACCATCAGATCCCTTCGAGGATCCCTTCTTGGATTTCTTCTGTGGACAATTCGTAGCATACTGGCCCACTTCATGACAATGAAAGCATCGCACTGTCATTTGTCAAACTTCTTCCCACCATGGGAAGAACCGGATTTGGGATGGGATGCCTTCCCTTTCCCTTTCCTTGGCTTACTCGTTAAGGCTAGATTTTCTTCATCATCTTGCTTTGATGAGGATCCATTTATGGTGCTTCTTCTTATTTCCTCTTGCATCAGATTTGACCAAAGTCGTTCCCAATCTGGCAGTTTTTCTCTTCGATTAACCAAGTCTTGGTAGCTATGCCAACTCTTAGGAAGACTGAGGAGTGCAAGACTCACCATGTCATCATTGGCTATCGTGATCCTACACTTCCAAGCTCATCCTTGCAGGTGGTGAGCTTGTTCAGATATGTAGAGATCGTGTCGCCCTTTTCACACTTGATTTTCCGAAGCTTTTCTTTCAATGCCAGCTTCCTTTGATCACTGCTATTTTAATATAGATCTTTAAATGTTTTCCACATCAAAAATGGTGTCTCCTTCCCATGGATGCTCGAGACTATGTGGTCTCAAACTCCCTCCAGAAGGATTCTCCTTGCTCTAGCCACACATTTCTTCCATTCTGCCAATTCTGTAGCATCAATCGGCTTGGGGATTTCTTGATTAATGAAGTCCTTTAGACCGTTATCCTCTAATAATGCTTCCATGCGATCCTTCCAAGCTATATAATTCAAGTTGCCATCAAGGGAATACTAGAGTCTTAAACCGTTGAATGCCATTGGTGAAATTAAGATGTGATAAGAACTCGATTTTTATATTCAGGAACCTCAAACTTTGAACTTCTCACTTCTTGTATACAGTTCTCTCCTTTGATCACTTTTTCTCTGATACCATGTAGAAATTCCCACTGTAGATCAACAGATTATGCAATATACTAAAGAAAAATACAAGATCTACTTCTACAACAAACTTTGCGGAAGCTTAATCAAATTGAGAAAGATCAAATAGAACACATATAACTAAGGATGAGAAATCAATCACACATGAACACAGAAGAATAACCTAGGGAAAGTCTCAGCCTAAAACCCCAATATCTGTATTATCATACAAGTGGAAATATGTTCAAGTTACAAAAAGAATCAGCTCACAAGCTATCCTTCTCTCTCTGCAATCAAAAAATACAACTCATAGATTGAATAGACACTAGATATGCCTTCCCTTAGCCCTCCAAGCCTCCTATTTCCTTGCGCAGTTTTCCTTGGGTCCAATGATGCCTCATGTGAATTGGCCTCATCACACTCACTAAAACTGAAGAAGTAACTTCGCAATGTCCAAGGAATGAATTCCTTTTGCATGCAAGAGATATTCACAATGGAATATTCCTGCAACTAATAGTACACTGTCCCTCCATCTGATCTCAACTGGGTCTCTGTCTAAAATGACATGCATGAGTTATTTATGAGATAATATTCAGTTATCTAAAGTGCAGTAGTTACATGCATGCATGCATTAACTAACTGAACTCACAATTAGTTCAACAAACTATTTGAACTAATCTAACTGGACTTGACTCAGTTAACTGAGCCAACTAATTACAACTCAATATTACAACTCATCCTTATCTCTTTAACTGATGGATAAATTCCTCAATCAATGGAGAAACTGTTGCATGTCCCCACATAAAATTCATGTTTGATTTTCTACAACTAATTAACTCAAGATGAATTAATTAATTATTTTACAGATAACTGCTAAGATCAAATTCGAATTTTTACTTCTCTATTTTAGTTCAGGGACTAACTAAAATAGGAAGGTATCCCGAAATGATATATATAGCAGTACTAAATTTAGCACTTATATATTTAGAATTTATTTTTGCTATTTTCAAGAGGGTTGGCCACCATAACCCTGCACTAAGAATCTTCTGTGTGGTCACGCGTCCTACATAGTGTTCTCCTGCAGCACCCAAATGTGCTTCCGTGAGGATCTGACCTCGTTCAAATTCAGGTACGTATCTTCGCAATATCTCATCATTTCCCATCTTGTAGAGTTGCCTCGCAATGACAGAAAATTTTGTTGCACACACCACCAATTCCTTCCTCTGTTGGACTGAGTATTCCTTCAGCGCAGTTCCTATTGTTAGAAACAGGATTATATCTTTGAAGTGTCCATTCGCGACGCACACTACAAAGAGTTGTGCATCAAGTAGTCCCTCCTTCAAATTCGTGGGTTCCTCGCCCATCTTAATTCATGACAAGTGATCCAACCCTGCGTTTAGGCATCTCGACTTGACTATGACCTCAAAATCATATTATTGAAATAGTAAGAGCCATCTACATATGCACCCCCCAACACATGCTTGTTCACTAGGCATTTTAACGCAGAATGGTCGGTATACATCTTGAAATGTTCTCCAAGTAAATAGTGTCAGTATTTTTCGAGTGCGTATACCATTGCCAACACCTCACGCTCGATGGTAGAGTAGTTATTTTCTACTTTGGACAACCTCTGACTCGCAAATGCAATCGGTGATCCACACCCTCCGCACCCTCCTGCCTGAGTATAGCTCCCAACACGATACATGACGCATCAACATGTACATGGAATTTCACATCCCATTTTGGGAAGACCGGGATTGGAGCGGAGGCTAGTTTCCCCTCCAAGACTTCCAAACTCCTCATCTAATCATCATTCGAGAAATATGTAACATCTTTTTTCAATAGTTTTTCCATCGGCGCGCTTATTTGGGCATAACTTTTGATGAACTTCCTATAGTATCCAATGTGTCCCAAGGTAGCGCGCAATTGCTTAACACTTCGCGATGCTTCCAAATTTTGGATAATGACAATCTTCGTAGGGTCCACCATCAGTCCTTGTTTGAAGACCACATGTCCCAATAGGTTTCCAAAGGGAATGAGGAATGTGCACTTCTTAAGGTTCAGCGCAATCTGGTGTTGGCGGCAAGTATCCAACATCAAGCGTAATCTCACTACATGATGCTTAACTAATACAAAGACACTCCAATCATCTAGATAGACCTCCAAAAACTTGTGGATGTATTCTTTGAATGCGGCTACCATGATGCGCAAAAATATAGTTGGCGCCTTCTTCAGTCCAAACGGCATAATGGTGTACTGAAAGCAGCCCCATTCTATTGCAAAGGTCATTTTGCTCCTATCTTTTGGCACGATCTTGATCTGATGGTACCCTTAGAACCCATCCAGGAACAAGTATGCCTCCTGACTGCAACCATTCTCCAGTACTTCATCTATGAATGGTGTTGGGAATGGATCATGTACACAGGCATTGTTAAGCTTCCTGAGGTCTACGCATATTCTTATTTCACCCTTCTGTTTTTTCTCTCTGTACTACCATAGGACTCACCTAGTCGAATTCTTCCACTAGTTCAATAATTTCGGCTGCGAGCATTTTGTCTAATTCATCGTGAACCTTTTTTTTATACTTTGGATTCAAGCGGTAAGGCCGTTGCTTGACTGGCTTCACGTCAAGTTTCAGGGTGATCTTCATCATCCCTAAATCACCAACAATCCCTTTTAAGTTCGTAATTTTGGTCGGGAATAAGTCTTGGTATTCGTAGAGTAACGCAGCGACCTTATCAACCATGAAATCATCCCAATAGTCCCCAAGCGTTGCGTACTTCGGCTCTTCCTCCGTTCTAATGTTGACCTACTTCATCTTTAGCAATGCGGTGATGTCAGGGTATTCAAGTGATGGTCCGCGAATATCGCGACAACCTTCTGTTTATGAAATGTTAATGTTTCGTGGGTCCTCATCATCCTCCTCAAAATTTACATTATAACACTCTAATGCGCTTCTTAACTGTGTTTCCCATGCTGGCTGAAGTATTCCCATTGGATCCTGTGGTATTTTGAAGATAGTGGCTTTTACTGCTTGTAGTCCATCATCAACAGTATCCGACCAACGATCTTCAAACGTGAAGGTTAACAAAAATCCCTCACGCAAAACATCCCATTCGCCTGTACCATGGTGGAGCTCCGTCTCAATATACCAATTCGTGGGTATGACATCCAGCGTATGGTAGAATAAATGTGCCCATTCAGGTTGTGGCTCTTCCCTGTAGACCTTGGTACATTTTGTGAGGTGCATGCGTGGATCATCGCGTTTGTCATATTTGTCTGCCAGCCATATTTTTGGTTTCCCAAATCGTAGGCGTGTCATTCTTCTACAGTCGCGCCAGTCCTCAAAATTCCTTGATGCATACCCCACCATCTTGCAGGTGTTTCACGCAGTACCCATTTCAACGCATCGAACCGTTGTTGCTCTGGTACTACGCTTTCAAATTTGCTCAAGAATTCATCCACCGTCAACAATCCATCATATGTCGGCAGCGCCCTTGCCTCTGTTGTCACGAAATTGTAGAAATTTTGAATAATAGACACATATTCAACAGAGATTATCCTCATCATGCACTATTGCGGAATACATGCACAATACATAAGCTCCTCTATGTTGATCATCAATTTAGCAGCATCAAAAACAATGAAACATCAATAGCATGCACACATTAACACAGCATGTAACTCGGGGAAAGCATACAGCCGAAAACCCCACACTATCTGTATATTAATGATTGAGAACATGTAACATTACATAGTACAATACTCCTCTCAAGTATCCAGCACTATCTCCACCTATTACACACAAACCAGCTCAGTCCTAAACAAGTCACAGGTTCAAATCTTCTCCACTGCTTTGCCTGCCTCTATTGCATAAACCTGCTAATAATCACTCACACTGGAAATCATGTGGGCATAGGCTATTCTACTGGGAAAATCAATGCAATACTCATTGGCATACTCAATACATTGCTTGTGCAAATCCTCATGCACTACTATAGTCACAACTGATAGCAATCTCAACCTCTAACACCTGTCCCTGTTGAACTGTACATGCACTAACATGCAACTGAGTTAACTGATGTATTCTTTAGTTGCTTTATGAGTTAATAATTAGTTTAACAACTCATCATTAGTCTATTTGCAGTTAGACTAATTACAACTAGTTTAACCAAGTCAAAGTGAACACAACTCCATCAACTCCACCAAACTCAACTGCTTGAGTTCTAACTGAAGTCCTGCATGCAAAAACTCAACTAACCCACAAAGAAATCATATTTCCTTCTGACAGCTGCATGTGCCACATCTGTAGCTCAAACTGAAGTGCTCCAAGAGAATAAGATAAAGTTTATAGTCTAAATATTATTATGAGACAATAATATTTGACTTTTCTATTTTTGACTGCCAATCTAAAAATAGACTTTGATCACTCCTTCTGTGATCCCAAAAATAGAAGTCCATCTATTTTTCCCAACATGACCAATCATCCATAAAAAACATTATGCAACTCATAGACCATGATCCATATGTCTAAAAATAGACATAGCCTAATATATACTTTGCGACATAATTTGTCTGCGGGCCCACTTAGTGAAGGCGACTCCTTTCCACTAAGCTCCATCATCTTGTTGCATTCTCAACACTCCCTCTCAACAAGATATGGATTATTAGCAACCCCTATCTTGCCTCGGTGGTATTCGAATTTTCTCCTGGTGAGCGCCTTCGTCAAGATATCAGCATCCTGATCCTCCATTGGAATGTATGAAAGTAACATGATTCTCCACTGCACACAATCTCTCATATGATGGTACCTGATGTCAATGTGCTTAGATCTATCATGAAATACAGGATTAGCCGAGATTTTAATGCAACTCTGGTTATCACAGTAAATCACATTAGGATCCAAGTGAGAACCGAACAAACCGACCAGAATCTTCCTCATCCATATAACCTCGCATGCAGCCAAACTTGCTGCCATATACTCGGCCTCTGCTGAACTGAGTGCCACAGATCTCTACTTCCTGTTGTACCAAGAAACTACTGTCGACCCGATACTGAAGACCCCTCCTGATGTGCTCTTTCTGTCCGTTGGATTCCCTGCCCAATCTGCATCCGTGAAGCCACATAGCTTCACCTCATCCTCCTGTCTGTACCACAATCCATATCCCGATGTGCCCTCTCAAATAACGCAATACATGCTTGCTCGCCTTCCAGAAGAGCTTGGTAGGCTTAACCATAGCTTGTGAAAGCTGGTTAACAACATAGCATATAACGGGTCGTGTATTGACCAGATACATAAGCGACCCCACCAACTGTCGATAAACAGTGGCATCCACTTCTTCTGCCGAAGTGGCATCCTCCTTCCTCCAACCTCCAGGAAGAGGAGTATCAACAGGCTTGCAGCCATGCATGTTGAACTTCTCCAGTACCTCCCGAGCATACTTACCCTGAGAAACAAATAGTCCACCACTGCGCTGCCAAATTTCCAATCCCAAGAAATAATGAAGGAGGCCCAACTCCTTCATCTCAAACTCCTTAGCAAGATCATCCTTGCATGAAAGTATCAACAACTCATCACCCACTAGAATCAAATCATCAACATAAAGTACAATGATAAGCAACTTACCCTCCACCACAATCTGGTATAGGTTAGGATCCACCTCACTCTTGGAGAATCCAAGTCCGGTGAAATAGTTGTCTATCCGTTTGTATCAAGCACGTGGTGCTTGTTTCAACCCATACAACGCTCTCTGAGCCTACACACATGCGACTCGCTACTGAAGATCTCAAAACCTTCGGGCTACTCAATGTACACCTCCTCCTCAATGACTCTGTTAAGGAACGCAGTCTTCACATCCATCTGATGAATGTGCCACCCCATCTGCGCTGAGAGAGCAAGAATCGTCTATATGGAAGAATACCTTGCGACAGGTGCAAAGGTCTCCTCATAATCGATCCCCTCTATCTGTGAAAAGCCTCGGGCAACAAATCTTGCCTTGTACTTCTCCACACTCCCGTCAGCTACCTGATTAACTTTGTAGATCCATCTCAAACCCACCACTGATTTCCCTTCCGGTCTAGGAACAATCTCCCATGCACTATTTTTGACAATAGAATCATACTCTTCCACCATGGCGTCTACCCATGGGGGATCCTCCACAGCTTCCTCAAAAGAGGATGGTTCAGTCACAACACATTTTCTCATAAGAGCCATGTATCCAGTGTACCGATCAGGTGACTGTCTCTGCCTGCGTTGGGCTATAGGTGGTCCTACAACTTTCTCTGCATCTTGAGCTAGTCGCTCAGCTTCTGTCAAGAACTTTCGCCCTCTGATGGTTGGCACTGCATGAGTGGTCTATTCCACTCCATGAACCTCGTCCTGTGGCTAATCCACGTCCTGAAGCTCATCTTTAGGAACTGATTGCTCCTCATTTGCATGCAAGTGTAGCTTCCTCTCAAGCGAACACTTCATGGCTTTCTCCTCCTGAAATTTTATATCCCGTCGCACAACAGTTTTACCATTGTCTGACAAATACATATGATAGTTGTGGGGCATATCAGTGTACCCCACAAATATCCCAACCTCTACGGTCAGCTCCAACTTCTTCCTGGCATCCTTCGTCACATGCATGTAAACGTTAGCACCAAAAATCCTCAAATGAGAAAGATCAGGCTTCTTACCAGAATAAGCCTCCTCGGGTGTACTCATGCCAAGTATCCTGAGAGGACAACGGTTCTACACATAAACTGTTGTATTGCATGCTTTCGCCCATAAGTGAAGGGTTAGGCCCTAATCATGCAACATCGCCCGTGCAGCACCCATGATCGTTCTGTTCTTTCGCTCAGCAACCCCGTTCTGTTGTGGGTTATGGGGAGCTATGAGCTCTCTTTGAATCCCTTCTGCTTTGTAGAAATCCTTGAACTTGTCAGAGATGTATTCACCACCATTATCACTCCTAAGAGCCTTCACCTTCTTCCCTGACTCCTTCTCGACTAGTGCTTTGAATTCACAGAACTTTGAATATGTCTTGCTCTTCTTCTGCATGAAGAAGATCCAATACTTACGAGAGAAATCATCAACAAAAATCACATAATACCTATGTTTTGCTGTCGAAGCTACTGAGAAAGGTCCACACACGTCTGTGTGAATTCTCTCAAGGATCGTCGTGGCGCGACTATCCTTCTCGTGAAAGGTGGCTTTCACAAACTTTCCCAAAGTACACCCCTTGCACTAATCTGACTGCGCAAGAGTGCCTTTAGGAAGCCCTGTAGTGATCTGCTGCAGTATATTCAAGGCTCCATGGTGAAGGTGACCCAATCTCCTGTGCCACAACTCACCATCATCCCGGCTCACCAATCCTTCTGCCTTGCATGCCATTGCTGCGCATCCATCTACATGCAACTGATAAAGGTTCCTCACTCGAACCCCTATCTTCTGGGTTTCTCCAGTTGTCTTTCTGGGCAGGAAAGCCTTTCCTTCACTGAAAACAACATCATATCCCTTGTCTTCTAACATCGCCACAGAGATAAGATTCTTCTTCAATCCTGGAACATGCATCACTTCCTTCAATACGAAGGGTTTACCAAACTCCCTCTCAAAGGAAATGGTATCGATACCGGTCCCACTCTATCTACCATCATCGCCCATCTCGATGTGCACTCCAAGCTCTTTGTCCTCCAGATCAGAAGACAAATCTCGATCTCCTATCATGTGAAAAGATGCACCACTGTCCAAGAACCACACCAATCCTATCACACTTGAAACCAAGCATGCGATCAATGAAAAATCAAGCTCAAACTGCGAGGCTAGAGCCTCTCCTGCTGCAGATCCAGCAGCTTGCTTGTTCTTCTTCTTCTGCGAACAATTAGTGGCATAGTGTCCGTGCTAGTGACGATGAAAAAACTTCACCTTGGACATGTCCTGCTTCTTTCCTTTCACACTAGACTAAGAAGCTTTCTTGCTCTTCCCCTTCTTTACTTTGGCAGCCAAAGAGAAATTTTCTTCATCAGTTCCCTTTGATGAAGATCCATCCTTGGTACTCCGCCTGATCTCCTCTTGCACAAGATCTGACCACAGTCTCTCCCATCCTGGCAATTTCTCCCAACCATTGACAAAGTCCTGATAGGAATGCCAACTCTTCGGAAGACCAAGGAGAGCCAAGCTCACCAAGTCCTCATCATTGGTAGTTACCCCCACACTTCCCAGCTCATCTCTGCACTGAGTAAACTTCGTGAGATACTTGGGCATATTGTCACCCTTCTCGCATTTGATGTTTCTGAGTTTATCTTTGAGCGCCAACTTCCTCTGATCCCTCTTGCTTTGGAATAGATCTGTCAAAGCTTTCCACATCAAGTATGGAGAAGCCTTACCATGAAGGCTAGACACAATGTGATCCTTCACGCCCTCCAACAGAATGCTTCAACACTTTGTTGTCTTATTTTGCCAAGCCTCAGCTACGGCAGCATCAATAGGCTTTGGGACCTCAGTCTCTATGAACTCCTTCAGCCCATTATCATCCAATATCACCTCCATCCTGTCCTTCCATGTAATATAGTTCGAGTTGCCCTCAAGATCATACTCCAATCGCAATCCGTTGAAAGACATTGCAACGTTGACACTAAGAAAACACTGCTGCAAATTCGAATTCCACCATCTCCAAACTCAACTGCCTCGGATCCAACATTCATGAGAACAAAGTATTTCTTGTACAGAGATTGACTGTATGGGCTTTTACCGGATATCTCACCTTCCCAAGGAAGGATGAATCCAAAGGCTACCTGGCCCGATTACAGACTCTGCCTAAAGAAATAAGATGTAAACACTTCCTGAATAGTAGATCTAATGATCAACCGCTCTAATACCATGTAGAAATTTTGAATAATAAACACATATTCAACAGAGATTATCCTCATCATGCACTATTGCAAAATACATGCACAATACATAATCTCCTCTACGTTGATCATCAATTTAGCAGCATCAAAAACAATGAAACATCAATAGCATGCACACATTAACACAGTATGTAACCCGGGAAAGCATACAGTTGAAAACCCCACACTATCTGTATATTAATGATTGAGAACATGTAACATTACATAGTACAATACTCCTCTCAAGTATCTAGCACTATCTCCACCTATTACACACAAACCAGCTCAGACCTGAACAAGTCACAGGTTCAAATCTTCTCCACTGCTTTGCCTGCCTCTATTGAATAAACCTGCTGAGAATCACTCACACTGGAAATCACGTTAGCACAGGCTATTCTACTGGGCAAATCAACGCAATACTCATTGGCATGCTCAATACATTGCTTGTGCAAATCCTCATGCACAACTATAGTCACAACTGATAGCAATCTCAACCTCTAACACCTGTCCCTGTTGAACTGTACATGCACTGACATGCAACTAAGTTAAATGATGTATTCTTTAGTTTCTTTATGATTTAATAATTATTTTAACAACTCATCATTAGTCTATTTGCAGTTAGACTAATTACAACTAGTTTAACCAAGTCAAACTGAACACAACTCCATCAACTCCACAATCAACTCCACCAAACTCAACTTCTTGAGTTCTAACTGAAGTCCTGCATGCAACAACTCAACTGACCCACAAAGAAAGTGTATTTCCTTCTGACAGTTTCATGAGCCACATCTGTAGCTCAAACTGAAGTGCTCCAAGATAATAAGATAAATTTTATAGTCTAAATATTATTATGAGACAATAATATTTGACTTTTCTATTTTTGACTGCCAGTCTAAAAAACACTTTGATCACTCCTATTTTGATCCAAAAAATAGAAGTCGATCTATTTTTCCCAACATGACCAGTCATCCATAAACAACATTCTGCAGCTCATAGACCATGATCCATATGTCTAAAAATAGACTTTGTGCCATAATTTGCCTGCGGGCCCACTTAGTGAAGGCGACTCCTTTCCACTAAGCTCCATCATCTTGTTGCATTCTCAACAGAAATGTAGTGATCTAATCATCATGTTGCAATTAAGCATTGTTACTTCATGCAGCCGATTCTGCCATCGTTCTACTTCTTCATCTGAATCTGAAGTGCAGGAGCTTTCACGCTCCCTCGAAATTCTTCCATCTACAGTCAAATTCACCCATTCCCGTTCTCACACAATTATATTGTAACTACAATTGAGATCGCCATCACTATCATCGTTGCGCATCGGTTCAGTGTATTGCACTCCCTTCGGCTGGATCTAGCAATACTACTACACATAGTGGCTTTTTCTCAAATATCATTTTTCACTTCTTCAGATTTATGACTCTGTTCTATCAGTGGTCCAATCTATTCCTAGTAGTGTGGGATAGGGATTACTGTCATCAACAATCTCTATCACTTCAAAATCCGCATGCTCGTTCGCACCTTCAATGTCTACTGTTACCCCTTGCAATCTTCCCATAGGCAAAATCTTATGTTGGTTTGCCATTCGTAACTGGATCAGAGACCACTATAGTGTGGGTCTGCGCATGCATTCCCATGTTTGTTTTGGTAGTACATTCGCATCCGAACCCAGATCTAGGATTACTTTATCCATTTCATACTCACTGATTTGTGCAGTCAACCTCAGTTCCCTTCCTGTGCGCAATGCATGCTTTCGAAGTTTCCAAATCACGCGAGGTTCTTCTGACCCCGCGCACCGAGTAATAAGATCCTGTAGTCCTTTTACTGCCTTGCTGTCGTGCAACAGTTTCATGCATGTCTCCATAAAGGTAGTGAGCATTGAAGGATCCATCCCTGGTTCTAGTTGATCCTTACTACCTGAAGTGGAGGCCTCCATGAAGCTCTTCTTAGCTTCCATGAATGTATACTTCGCGTGTTCTAAATCAAACTCGGGTTCCTTTGTAGGAGCCTTGCGAACCCACACGCTTTCTTCTGGTTTCTTCCTTTTATCATCTTTCGTGGTCATATCACTCCTGAGCATCATGTTTATATTCGGGTCTTCTTCGCGTGGATAAGACCTCATCATTTGTAAATTCTGAGTTGGAGGGGGTTGGAGTACCCCTTTTTCGCGCATCCTAGCTATCAGCGAAGGGCAGTCTTCTGCCTCATGATCAAATTGAGTACAGTACCAACATGATGTTCTTGTCAGGTTTGTGCAATCACGGGCATAGTGCCTATTAAGCCTAAATCTACCTCAGGCTAAGAAAGACAAGGTCTAGGGTAACATCAAACCATGCTTAACCTGGTAGCTAGCCCTACCAAGTCAGGAGAGGGCTCTCTCCTTGTCAATCTCAGAAAATATGGCCAATGAAGCTTGAGATGATTGATGTAAGAATTGATTTTACGCTAGGTATGTGTGCAAAAGAGTTTGATTGAATTTAAAGATGTTTTGTTGGCTCAAATGGAAACGTAGATATGGGTCTGGGGAATGAGGCTCAGTTTTGCAGAGATCTCTATGGGGCAAGATAGGAAACTGATTTGGCACTTCAAAATGAATGAAATGGAGAGATTTAGATAGGTGAGGAGTTGAAGAGGGTAAGAAAACCTTAGGGATCCTCTTCAAATAGCTGAAAACATCAATAACTAAACAAACCCTAGGTAGAGCACTGCAATTTCAATGGATTCTACCTTTATCCTTGTTTTCTTTAGTTAAGAAGAAGCAAGAGAGATAATGGCATACATAAAACACATATAAAATTACAATTTACTGAAGGAAACACAATACCAAAGAAAGATGCCACATGAATCCCATAAAGTGCTACAAACCCTGGTCTATTCCTTAGCCAAAACTGCTGATATGAATATACAATGAAGCTCCAAGCTTTCTCAAAAGTCCAACCATACTAATGACTGTAAAATCAAAAGATATAGGCAAACCATAACTCATCCTAGCCTTTAGGGGTTGAGCTGATAAGTTTAGGATCTCTTCCAACTAATTCTAAACTGAGAACTAAAAACTAGGTAGTGGAACAGCTTGCTTCTAGAAACTAGGGAACTGATTCATTCAGTTGCAAACTACTTTTTGATAGATGAATCTACCTCCATGAGACAAAATTTGACATAATTACATCAAGATCCATAATTTTACATTAAATTACCTCATAATTTTGACATTAAGAAGGAGAAAAGTTAAACTGTGAAGAAACTAGGCGAAAAATAGAGTATTCTTGGTCAAACTGGGCAAAATTTCCCCAATGCGCCGCGCTGATTTCCATATGCGTAGTGCCTGTTTGCATCCACTTTTGGAGCCTTCCCTGTGTCCAAATATACTCCAAGTGTTCTTGTTGGAAAGGTCCACCTATCTACTTTCTAGAACAAGTGGAATTTTTGAATTTGGCCTCCATTTGCCCCTCCAAAACTGAGTTCTCCCAACACTGCTTCCTGTGTGTCAAAATAGGGGCAGTAAGGTCATTTTTTGGGTGTTTTTGACCTTTTTGGGGGCTCAAAACCTGTCAAAATTTCTTGGCCATTGGTAGGCATGCATATTTTTCTAAGAAAAATCCAAATATGTTGAGTTTTTCTCATTTGGAGGCCTCCATCAAAAGCGAGCACCAGGTGGCGTGGCGCATTGGGCAGAAAATTCTGTGTTTTAGCCCAAAAATTTCAAAAATGCAAAAAGTGTCCCAAATTTTTTGAAATTTGGGTTGAGTGTTCTCCATCAAGTGCTGTGTTGGGCCAAGGAAGCCTCAGCCAATATCTGAATTCTATCTTGCTCCTCTCGCCTCCTCGATGCCCTTTTCAACTTTGCTTTCAAGCTTCTGATTCTTGCCTTGTAACTTTTATTTCTCGCCATGTAATGATAGTCCATATGCCTCAACATTGTTTTCTCCTTTTCGGCCTTCTCTAACAACTTTTCTAAGTGAATATTAGCTCTCTCAAGCTATGATTCTTGATCAACATTGATTTCTTGCTCAAGTGATGTGAGCTTCACCTTCCTCCTTTGGCAGCTTGTCGGTTTTCTCGTATGTTTTGAAGCTCCATAATCTTTTTCTGATCCTCTAGTTGCTTGTTTCTTTGCTCCAAGTAATTTATTATTCACTTAGCTCTTTCTAAGCTGAGGGACAAAGCATTGATGTCCGCATGTTGCTCTTGGATGACCTCCTTGAGCTTTGAGCTTTGTGGGCCCAGATCCGTGTCATCATCCTGAATGACAATGAAATCGGTCTCTTGCTCATCTGAAGGCCCCTCATCATGTAATGGCCTCTTGCCCTTGTCCTGAACCTACTCTCTTGATGAAGGAAGCGAGATCCCTTCCACCCAGAGTGGAGATAATACTCGCTTTGCTGTTGCAAACAACCTTCTAGTGCCCTTTTGATAGGTGACAAACACCGGCACACTAGCGGTCTGTGTCTCATGTCCCTCCTGCTGATGTGAAGGTCCACCTATCTCATGAAAAGCTTTTGGAGGTACCTGAGGAGCTGTGAAGAACTCATGAGAAATGAAATCCTCCCATGAGATTCCCTGCAAACCAAGCTGATGCATGACCATAATTTTGATGAGTGCAAAATGATATATACTGTTAAATTGTTGCTGAGGTGTCTTCTTTTGTACTAGGGTGGTCATCTTCTCAATATTTTGGCACATGAAGTAGGGGAGATTTATCATTATCACCCTGGTAAAGTGCATCAACAATCTGATATGATAGGCATATAGGCGAGAAAACCGTCCCTCACAGCTGAAATACTTCATTATGAGTTTCATCAAGGGAGCATATGAGTCTTTCAGGTACCGAAAAGGAAAAACTCTGTTGAGCTGTCTCAAATAACTGGGCTTGATGTATGGCTCATAATGTTCCCTGTCAATTTGCTGACTTTTATTCTACTACTCTCCGACATTTGGAATGTTGGTTGCTAGAGAAATAGACTCTGGTGTCAATGTGAATGTCACACCAGCTAGAGTGGTTTGGCCATTATGTAGATGAAGCACAAACAACTGGGCTAACTCATGATGATACTTGACTCTAGCAACCATCTCACAAAACTGATAACAAGATTGGTGTTGGAAACATGTGATAGCAAGAGGGCAGGCCTACAGCTCGGTAAGTGAAGTAGGCTCCTTTCGTATATGTTTGCCACCCTTGTGAGGTATCCTTGGTGCATGCATTTCTGTAGGAGAGTCACTGTGTGTCTCTTCATCTCGGTCATATGAAGGATCAGATTCCATGCTTGCTAATGTGTGAGTTTTCTTGATGAGTATGAAGAGATTTATGGTGATTTTAGTTTTCTGCCACCAGAGGTAAGAATGTATGAGGGACTATGAAGGGAGAGGGTATGAGGGGTTTTGGGAATATTATGACAAGTTTTTTGGGAAATAGGGGGTTTAGGGAATAGTGTGTAAGCTTAGGGACAACAATTAGGGTTTAGGGATTTTGGAATTAGGATTTTGGAAAATGAGGTTTGGGGATAGGGGTGAATGATTTTTTAGGAATATGGGAGTTAGGGAGTGAGTGGATGAACTGGAAAATAAATGGAGGAGTCAAAGAGCAAGGGAGTGGTCGAGTGAACTTGGCAGCAAAATCACAAATGCAAACCCTAGGCAATTCTTTTTGAGAAATTGAAAAGAGGTAGGTTTTGAGTTTTTTCACACTAAACCACCATAAATTTTAAGAAGAACTCTTTCACTAACAAAGGAAAACCTATAGACTTACCCGTACACCATTGGATTGATCAACTTTGGAAATTTGAGGGAGTTTATGATGAAATCGGGCTTGGAATCTCTATGCGTTGTGCCACAAACCCAACGCACCACACCTCTTGTATGCACCACATCAGTATAATTTTAACACCATGGAGGGTGGCCCAATGCGCTCCACAACTTGTATGCGCCGCGCCTCTCACCCAGTGCCCCACGCCCACAAACTTGCACAGTTTTACTCCAAGCTTGCTTCCTTTGCTCAACATGAACTCCACTTGCTCAATCTTTCTTCTTTGAATGCCAATGAGCTTTTTGAATTGTGAAAAATGATTTATATACAAGAGCTTTTGATTTTCATTCATAAAACCCACTTTATAATGTTTGCATTGTGACTTACTTTTTCAACTCTATCTTTTAGGCAATTTACTTTATTTGTGCCTTTGATGAACTGAATGACTTGATTTTTTGTTTGCCTTGCAGGGGATGGAGCTGCTGAAGCTTGGCAAGGTGACCAGGGTTGCCACTGAAGTGATTTACATATAAGAAAACTGAAATTACATGAATTTATACAACAAAAACCTAAAATACTATGTTTTTCCTCAAAATAGGGTTTTGAGGAAAAATACATTTCTGAGCATGAGATTGTGAAATTTATTGGTACTAGAACTTTATTCAACCTCCTCATGCACCTGCTGACCATTATTGGAAATTTTGAAGACCTTTTTGATGAAATCCTAGACGTAATGAAACTGAAACCCTAGAACTGACTCTTGCAAGTTTAAAGACAAAAGGTGACTGCAGATAATCTTGATGAATGGAAATGGGCCAACAAGTAAAGGACATGAGGGAAGATGTACAACAAACCACTACCGTCAGATGATCCATGCTCCTAATGGAATGAATGACTAAGCGAGACACCTAATATGCAATGCAACAAGAGAATTTGATCTCTGACGGAGGGATGAAGATACCAACACTAACATTGGCTCCAATGGGGATGGTAGCTCCTTGGAGGTGCCAAGAACTACTGATCTTTGGGAAAGCGGGTAGTGCCTTCGGCCATTGGGCTATGGAGTCAATAACTTCGACAAACCAAAACTAGACTCTTGACTCAATTTCAGGACTGAAATCTGACTCAAAACTGACTCAATTTCAACACTGAAATCGACTTGAAAGACTTGACACAAACAAACCAAACAAAAACTGAAATCAAACCTTAGTTTTATAGCCTTCACCTCGGGCCCCAAACTGAAAGAATGATACAGTACACACTTGTGATGGAATTTAAACAAACTGATATGTACAATGATACATATGACAGCAGAAAACACTTCACAAATAGTACCGTTTGAGTAGCCGACCATTGACCAGGCCACCGAGATAGTCTTCTCCATTAATTTCTTGCAAAAGGAAAGCATTTTGGCCCCGATATGTAGCAATCTTGTAAGGTCCTTTCCAAATATTTTCAAACTTTCCATGCTTACCTTTCTCTTTGTTTCTTGCATCCCATTTCAACACTATGTCTTCTATTTGAAACTTTCGGCCTTTGCCTTTCGATCATATATCTTCTTGATCCTCTCTTGCATCTTGAAAGTGTTATGAAATAACTCCTCTCTAGTTTGCTGTAAATGAATCATTTGATTGATTCTCCGCTGCAAATGATCATCTTCGTTGCCCGCTTATTGTAGGAGTTTAACCACTGGGATTGCAAGAGAAGTTGGGAAGATTGTTTCCAAACCATACACGAGCTTGAAAGGAGACATGCCTATAGATTTATTTTGACTTACTCTGTCTACCCAAAGTGCATTGACCAGCTTTTTGTGCCAATTTTCTTGTTCGTTTCCAGTAGCTTTTTGATAATTTTGACCAAAGATTTATTTGAGAATTTCACCAATCCATTACCTTGGGGGTAATAGGTAGTTGAGTGCCTCAAAGTGATTTGATATTTATGACAAAATTCAATCATTCTTTTAGATTTAAAATCTGTTGCATTGTCAGTGATCAGCGTATTTGGACAGCCAAAACGAGACAAAATGTTTTTTTTCAAGAAATGAAATAATTACCGAATCAGTGGCCTGCCTCGTGGGAATCGCCTCAATCCATTTGGTGAAATAATATGTCGACGCGAGGATCCATTTGTGCTGCGCTGAAGAAGAAGGATGGATCTCGCCAATGAAATCCAAACCCCACTGCTGAAATGGAGCACTTACTTCAACGGGCTTGAGTGGTAAAGGCTGCAACTTCCTCCTACCTTGAAAAATATGACATTCATGGCAGCTTGCTACTATTTTGTACACATCAGCAAAAAGAGTTGGCCAATAATATCCCGCTCTCAAAATTTTATTGGATGTTGTTTTCCAGAAGAGATGGCCTCCACAATCTCCCTTGTAAAAGTCTTCCATAACCTGTTTTGCCTCTTTTTCAACCAAACAATTGAGCAAGACACCACCAAGATCTTTCCAATATAGTACATTATTCATGATACAAAACTTGGTAGCCTTCAATTTCAGTGTCCTACTTTTGTTCTTAGCCATTCCAGGTGGTGATGACAGATTTTGGAGTACATAAACAATGTCTGAATACCAAGGAGAAAGAAGAAAAATTTCGGATACCTGAGTGGGCGAAATCTCTTCATCTTCCTCGGAAATAACAACAATGAGATTAATGTCCAAGGCGTGCAAATTTGACTCAGCCATTAGTTTAGCCAACCCCTATCCTTTGATGAGCTTTGTTGGTTTGATCTCCACGTCATATTCCAACAAGGCAACAATCCATTTGCCTCTTCTCCCCTCTGGATCTGTTTGCACTAAGACATCTTTAACAGCAGTGTTAGGGACATAAGCAAGGATGTGAGAATGCAGAATATAAACCTGAAAATATTTCAATGCCTTTACCAAAGTGAGAGCTTGCTTTTCAATAATATTGTACTTTAATGCCACATCCCTTATGGTTCTACTGAAAAATGCAATTGGTTTCTCAAGCTGGTCTCTTTTCTGCATCAAGACCACTGCCATAGTATGATCCGAGGCAAATGAAAACAAAATGAAATCCTAAGTATAGTCCGGGCTTATCAAAACCGGAGTTGAAGAAAGGGCCAATTTCACCAAATTGAAAGACTTAATTGCTTCCTCAGTCCACTTCACTACGCTATATTTTTTGAGCATGTTTGTGATTTCCCTTAAATGTTCTGCAAGATTGGGCACAAAGCGACGTAAGAAATTCATCTTACCATTGAATTATTGGATTTCTTTCTTACCTCGTGGGAAATCAATTCTTTGAATGGCTTCCACCCAAGTTGGATCGATGTGGATTCCCTCCTTTGATATAATATGACCGAGAATCTTGCCTTCATCCATGGCAAACAGACTTTGCTTTGGATTGAGAGATATACCATATTTCCTACACTGCTGAAATACAATATTCAAATGATAAAGGTGCTCTTCATCTGAATTAGAGAAAACTGTCAAATCATCAAGATAAACAGCTAGAAAAACATCTTTTTCATTAGCAAATGCAATATCCATCGCCTGCTGAAAAGTTGCACCAACATTTTTCAATCCGAAAGGCATCTTTGCATAGTGAAAAGTTCCCCAAGGAGTGGTGAATGTTGTTTTGTCTCTATCATCCTCATGGACCAGAATTTGGTTATAACCCGAATACCCATCGAGTAGTGGCATGCGGGATGCTCAAACTACTCTTTGAAGTATGTGATCCATCTTAAGCAATGGATAGTTGTCCTTCAGATATACTTTATTTAGATTTCTAAAATCAATACATAACCGAATCTCACCTATTTTCTTGTGCATGGGAGTCAAATTTGAAATCCAATCTGAAAATCTTATGGGGACAATGATACTAGCTTTGTAAAACTGATTCTCTTCCTTCTCAATTGACGGCAGCAGCTTTGGATTTATTCTTATTAGCCCCTGACGAAAAGGCTTTAGATTTGGCTTGATCGGGATGATATGCTGAATTATGCTTGTGTCACATGCCTTCAAATCTGAATAATCCCAAGCAAATACATCAGTAAAAGAAGATAGTAAATTGATATACTTTGCTTTTACCTGTGGAGGAAATGCCTTTGATAACTTCACCATTTTAGGATTTTCAGCTGATCCAATGTTCACATCCTCAACTCCTTTCTCGGTTGGCAGCAAGCTCGGTTTTCGAGCCACATCATCCTGATCAAACAGCTCCTCTAAAGGTATTAGACCTTTAGGAATGACATTGTCATTCAACTACAAAACTTCCATCTGATTGACTTCTATATCCGCCTCACCATCATCATACTCCACATCAATAGAAGTGTCTTTGATTTTACCTTCATTTTGCAGAAATTCATCGATATCTTCATCATCTTGAAACACTTGCCAATACCTTTGATTATCAGGGACAGCTGGGCAATGTTTCACATGAATCTCAAATTTGTTGTTTGAATTCATCAAGATTTTCAAATTACTTGCTGCTGTTTCAAGTGAATCTACAATGACATTTTGAACATGAGGGACACATGTCAAAGTGTAATCTGAAAATACTCTCAAGATATCTAATACCGCATTGCGGTAGGCCCGCATTTAAGGGTGCTTAGCTTGACATTCCCCTTTCACCTTCTTGATAACTAACTCGGAGTCGCCATACACTGAAATCCTTTTAGCGTTCAACTTTCTAATAATTTTCAAACCAACAATTAAAGCCTCATATTCAGCCTCATTATTTGAACAGTCAAAAGCTAGTTTATAAGAATAGACCCTTACATTGCTTGGCATTTTGTTTGGGGCAAAAACAGGGCTGCGTATCCAAATTCCAATTCCAATACCTTCCCTTCCTACTGCGCCATCAAAATCCATGCTCCACAGGCCTGATTCATCCTCTTCCAAATGTTGAAACTTTGTTTGTTGTTCGTCAATATGTTGCTACTGTCGGAAGGCTGATTGCTCAGCGATACTATCAAGTCTTTATCTTTCTTGTTTTAAGACCTCTCTGAAATTTTCAGTGATCTCTGGAGTTTCTTCTACTTCAACTACTTGGCTATTTACATCATTAAAGCTATCTGAATTCAAAACAAATGATTCTAAATCAGTATGTACATAGTTGATTGGATGATTTACCGGTTTCTCCTTGCTAGTAATCATGTACTTCATCTTTTGCTCCCGGTATAATTTTCTCATTTGACCAAACACGGGAATAGTAGCATAGGAGAAATCAAGCTGCATTGTCCCTTTAATCTTTTCTCCCCAAGATCTGGAAAGAAGCATGCTAAATCTAGGAGGTATATCCGCCACAACCACATCCATCAAAACATTTTTAGTCAGAATCTGATCCAAACTGACCACCAAATCTTTGATAGGACCAATACACCTTACTCTACCAGAATCAAAGGAGTAGGGGTCATGATACTTTCTAGTGATATCCAATCCCAATTTCTCCATGATGGCCTTAGGCATGAGATTATTAGAGGCTCCGGAATCAAACATAGCATTGTGTAATACATAGTCATGCACCCTAAGACTGATGTAAAAAGGAGCTACATCACTATCTTGAGACTGACCTTCCAATGCTAGAAAAAAATTCAACTCAGGTCTATCATGCTCCACATTCACCATATCAAATGATGGATCTAAATTCAAAATCTTAGACACCTGACCTTTGTAGCTGTTGTTCTTCATCAACTCAGTCAAAGGAATAGATACTTTTAACTTAGCAATTTCATTTTCTAAGTTAAAAACTTAAATTTTCTCTACTTCTTTCGCTGAAACATCCTTCTTTTCAATTTTCTCTTTTGATACACTTGGCTGATTGGATCTTTCATTTGCTGATAGCGTTTTTTTGGTGGTAGGATCAGTTGTCTCTTTTCCCTTTTTCTTCACAATGGGAGGATCATTCTTTGGCACTATTGTCTCCTTCCTTTTCTGAATTGGATTTATGGGCACATCTCTACTTCTGAGTGAATATTGTTGCTGCTGGGCTAACAAAGCATTCATGTATCCTCTTTGATATTCATCGGACTCCTCCTCAAGAACTATTTCATTTGCCAAGATGAAATTTTTGTCCCTTTGTACAACTGAATTCTCGGAATACTCCTCATCTTTAGTGATAAAAATTGGCATATCATCAAGTGTAAAGAAATGATTCTCTTCTCCAATTACGTTCTCCTCATCATCTGATTCCGGACCATGTACAAAATTTTGCTGTAAGGGTGTCTTCACCTGCTGCTACACTGCTTGGTCTTGTGCTCGCTACTCTCTTTGCTTGATTCTAAATTGTGGTTGTTGCTGACCACAGAAGTTGGGATTTTTGACTTGTGTTTCAGGCTTGTCAATTGTCAATCTTTCAAACATCTTCTCCATCTTTTGGAGCACTTGATCTGAAGTGGAAACCTCTTCCTTTATTATTACCTTCTTTTCAGCCTTTGTTCTAGCTCTCTTGGCAAGTAGATTAGCTTCAACGCTGACTATAATTTTTTGCATGTCTTCCAAAGTGGATGGATCTCTTTCCCTTAATTGATAGGCCATATCAGGATCGAAACCATCTGGAAACTTAATCAAAGCCAGCCCCATAGGTGGTTTTATATGATCGGGAATTGCATTGTAAACAAAATTGAATCTAATACAATAATCTTGAACAGACTCACCAACATTCCACTTGATGTTCTCATATTTAGAAAGGATCTAAAGAGGATTTTTCTTCACTTCCCAGCAATCCAAGAATTGCCTCTGAAGATTATTCAATGTAGTGATACTTGCAGCCGGCAAAGCTCTGAACCACTTCCTCACTTCACCACCAAAGGTTTGTACAAATAGTCTCATTGTCACATTTTCGGCATCAATCTCATGAAGGTCGAAGAAATCTGTCATCCTATGCACATGTTGCTGAGCTGTAATACTGTGAGGAGTGCCATCAAACAATGGGATTTTGCTTTGATAATCAGCGGGCATATCATCCAAATTTTGAGGCAGCATAAGGGGAGAAAATCAAGCAGCCATTGCTCTTGGTGGATTTGCAATCGGTCTTGGGGATGTTGGGGGAGTGGGTGCAACTGATGTATGGGGTGTATGAGGTGGGGATGGTGGTGAAGAAATTTTAGATGTTTGAGGGGTAGAAGGAGTGGATGGAGGTGACACCACTGCATATTTTTGATCAGAGATAGAAGGTTGCACGGGAATGGTGGGAATGAAGGGAGGTTCGGTGGGAATTCCGGAGCTAGATGCAATCGCGGAGGACCCAAGGGTTGCAGATGCAGAATCTAAGAAATCAGCAATGTTTGAAGCCACAATTGAAGTTTGGATTTGTTTCAAGATATAGTCATCAATTGATTTATTGGCCTTTTCAGTTTCAAGATCTTTGACAAACTTTAGATTTAGGACAGAAGAACCAACAATACTTTCGGATTTAGTCTCAAACAGCGACAGATAAAACTGTTCGTCAAACTCAATATCTTCAAGATACTCAAAAACCACAAGACATGAACGAGATTTGAACACGAGAATCATAGAAATTTCTTGACGAAGGATTCTTGGGATAAGATTGGGATTTTCATACATAAGAGGTGGATCAGGATCCGGATTTGCTTTGGTATATCTTGTGGAAGCCAGTGTGTTATTATTTCCAAGAAATAAAATGGACATTATCAACTTGTTCAGCCTATCAAATTCTAAACTTATCATCCAAAAGCTTAGAATTATCAGATTTACTGGGGAAATTTTCAAGTTAGATATTCTGATTATAAGACTAGACCAGAGATTGACTAAAGTAGCGTTTATCTACTTTCGCTAATGAAAAGCAAAAGTGTTTGGAAGGCTACCTGGCTAATATTCAGACTCCGTTTGTACTTTATAAAATGAAGAACAATAACAAACAAATAATCTTGTCATCCCTAGTATGGTCACCACTATGTTAGAGCCTAAATCTACCTCAGGCTAAAAAAGGCAAGATTTAGGGTAACATCAAACCACGCTTAACCTAGTAGCTAGCCCTACCAGGTCGGGAGAGGGCTCTCTCCTTGTCAATCTCAGAAAATATGGCCAATGAAGGTTGAGATGATTGATGTAAGAACTGATTTTACGCTAGGTATGTGCACAAAAGAGTTTGATTGAATTTAAAGATGCTTTGTTGGCTCAAATGGAAAGGCAGATCTGGGTCTGGGGAATGAGGCTCAGTTTTGCAGAGATCTCTATGGGGCAAGGTAGGCAACTGATTTGTCACTTCAAAATGAATGAAATGGAGAGATTTAGACATGTGAGGAGTTGAATAGGGCAAGAAAACCTCAGGGATCCTCTTCAAACAACTGAAAACATCAATAACTAAATAAACCCTACGTAGAGCACTGCAATTTCAATGGATTCTACCTTTATCCTTGTTTGCTTTAGTTAAGAAGAAGAAAGAGAGATAATGGCATAGATAAAACACATATAAACTTACAATTTACTAAAGGAAACACAATATCAAAGCAAGACGCCACATGAATCCCATAAAGTGCTGCAAACCCTGGTCTATTCCATAGCCAAAACTGCTGATATGAATATACAATGAAGCTCCAAGCTTTCTCAAAAGTCCAACCATCCTAATGACTGTAAAATCACAAGCTATAAGCAAACCATAGGGGTCGAGCTCATAAGTTTAGGAGCTATTCCAACTAATTCTAAATTGAGAACTAAAAATTAGGCAATGGAACAGCTTGCCTCTAGAAACTAGGGAACTGATTCATTCATTTGCAAACTACTTTTTGATAGATGAATCTACCTCCATGAGATAAAATTTGACATAATTACATCAAGATACATCATTTTAAATTAAATTACATCATAATTTTGAGATTAAAAAGGAGAAATGTCAAAACGTCAAGAAACTACGCAAAAAACTGAGCATTCTTGGTCAAACTGGGCAAAAATTCCCCAATGCGTCGCGCTGATTTCCCTATGCATAGTGTCTGTTTGCAGCCACTTTTGGAGGCCTTCCCGGTGTCCAAATCTATTCCAAGTGTGCTTGTTGGAAAATTCTACCTGTCTACTTTCTAGAACAAGTAGAATTTTTTAATTTAGCCTCTAGTTGACCCTCCAAAACTGAGTTCGCCCAACAGTGCTTCCTATGTGTCAAAATAGCGGCAGTAAGGTCATTTTTTGGGTGTTTTTGACCTTTTCGGGGGCTCAAAACTTGTCAAAATTTCTTGGCCATTAGTAGGCATGCATATTTTTCCAAGACAAATCCAAATATGCTAATTTTTTCTCATTTGGAGGGCTCCATCAAAACCGAGCGCCAAGTGGCACGGCGCATTGGGCAGAAAATTCTGTGGTTTAGCCCAAAAATTTCAAAAATGCAAAAAGTGTCCCAAATTTTTTGAAATTTGGGCTAAGTGTTCTCCATCAAGTGTTGTGTTGGACCAAGGAAGCCTTAGCCAATATCTAAAGTCTATCTTTCTCCTTTCACCTCCTCGATGCCCTTTTCAACTTTGCTTTCAAGCTTCTGATTCTTGCTTTGTAACTTTTATTTCTCGCCATGTAATGATAGGCCATATGCCTCAACATTGTTTTCTCTTTGTTAGCCTTCTCTAACAACTTTTCCAAGTGGATATTAGCTCTCTCAAGACAAGATTCTCGATCAGCATTGATTTCTTGCTCAAGGGATGTGAGCTTCACCTTCCTCCTTTTGGTAGCTTGGTGGTTTTCTCGTATGTTTTGAAGCTCCATAATCGTTTGCTGATCCTCTAGCTGCTTGTTTCTTTGCTCTAGGTAATTTATTATCCACTTAGCTCTTTCTAAGTTGAGGGACAATGCATTGATGTCCGCCTGTTGCTCTTGGATGACCTCTTTGAGCTTTGAGATTTGTGGGCCCAAATCTGTGTCATCATCCTGAATGAGAATGAAATCGGTCTCCTGCTCACCTGAAGGCCCCTCATCATGTAATGGCCTCTTGCCCTTTTCCTAAAACTACTATGCTGATGAAGGAAGTGAGACCCCTTCCACCCCGGGTGGAGATAATACTCACTTTGCTATTGCAAACAACCTTCTAGTGCTCTTTTGATAGGTGACAAACACCGCCACACTAGTGGTCTATGTCTCATGTCCCTCCTGTTGATGTGAAGGTCCACCTGTCTCATGAAAAGATTCTGGAGGTACATGAGGAGTCGTGAAGAACTCATGAGAAATGAAATCCTCCCATGAGATGCCCTGCGAACCAAGTTGATGCATGACCACAATTTTGATGAGTGAAAAATGATATATACTGTTAAACTGTTGCTAAGGAGTCTTCTGTTGTACTAGGGTGGTCATCTTCTCAATATTTTAGCACATGAAGTAGGGGAGATTCATCATTCTCACCCTGGTAGAGTGCATCAACAATTTGATATGATAGGCATATAAGCGAGAAAACTGGCCCTCAGAGCTGAAATACTTCATTATGAGTTTCATCAAGGGAGCATATGAGTCTTTCAGGTACCGAAAAGGAAAAACTCTGCTGAGCTGTCTCAAATAACCGGGCTTGATGTATGGCTCATAATGTTCCCTATCAATTTTCTACCTTTTATTCCACTGCTCTCCGACATTTGGAATGCCGGTTTCTAGAGAAATAGACTCTGGTGTCAAGGTGAATGTCACACCAGCTAGAGTGGTTTGGCCATTATGTAGATGAAGCACAAACAACCGAGCTAACTCATGATGATACTGGACTCTAGCAACCATCTCACAGAACTGATAATAGGATTGGTGTTGGAAGCATGTGATAGCAAGAGGGCAGGCTTGCAGCTCGGCAAGTGAAGTAGGTTCCTTTTGTATATGTTTGCCACCCTTGTTAGGTCTCCTTGGTGCATGCATTTTTGTAGGAGAGTCACTGTGTGTCTCTTCATGTCGGTCATATGAAGGATCAAATTCCATGCTTGCTAATGTGTAAGTTTTCTTGATGAGTATGAAGAGATTTATGGTGATTTTAGTTTTCTGTCACCAAGGGTAAGAATGCATGAGGGACTGTGAAGGGAGAGGGTATGAGGGGTTTTGGGAATATTATGACAAGTTTTTTTGGAAATAGGGGGTTTAGGGAATAGTGTGTAAGCTTAGGGACAACAATTAGGGTTTAGGGATTTTGGAATTAGGATTTGGGAAAATGAGGTTTGGGGATAGGGGTGAATGATTTTTTAGGAATATGGGAGTTAGGGAGTGAGTGGATGAATTGGAAAATAAATGGAGGAGTCAAAGAGCAAGGGAGTGGTGGAGTGAATGTGGTAGAAAAATCACAAATGCAAACCCTAGGAAATTGTTTTTGAGAAATTGCAAAGAGGTAGGGTTTGAGTTTTTTCACACTAAACCACCATAAATTTTAGGAAGAACTCTTTCACTAGCAAAGGAAAAGATGTAGACTTACTTTTACACCATTGGATTGATCAACTTTGGAAATTTGAGGGAGTTTATGATGAAATCGGGCTTGGCAGCTCTATGCGCCACGCCACAAACCCAACGCGCCGCACCTCCTATATGCGCCGCACCAGTATAATTTTAACACTGTGGAGGGTGGCCCAATGCGCCGCGCCTCTCACCCAATGCGCCGAGCCCACAAACTTGCACAATTTTATTCCAAGCTTGCTTCCTTTGCTCAACACGACCTCCACTTGCTCAATATTTATTCTTTGAATGCCAATGAGCTATTTGAATTGTGAAAAATGATTTATATACAAGAGCTTTTGATTTTTCATTCATAAAACCCACTTTATAATGTTTGGATTGTGACTTACTTTCTCAACTCTGTTTTTTAAGCAGTTTACTTTATCTGTGCCTTTGATGAACTAAATGACTTGATTTTTTGTTTTTCTTGTAGGGGATGGAGCTGTTGAAGCTTGGAAAGGTGACCAGGGTTGCCACTGAAGTGATTTACATATAAGAGAACTGAAAATTACATGAATTTATACAACAAAAACCTAAAATACTCTGTTTTTCCTCAAAACAAGGTTTTGAGGAAAAATACATTTTTGAGCATGAGATTATGAAATTTATTGGTACTGGAACTTTATTCAACCTCCTCATGTGCCTGCTGACCGTTATTGGACATTTTGAAGACCTTTTTGATGAAACCCTAGACCTAATGAAACTAAAACCCTAGAACTGACTCTTGCAAATTTAAAGACAAAAGGTGATTGCAGATAATCTTGATGAATGGAAATGGGCCAGCAAGTAAAGGACATGAGGGAAAATGTACAACAAGCCACTATCGTTAGATGATCCATGCTCCTAATGGAATGCATGACTGAGTGAGACACCTAATATGCAATGCAACGAGAGAATTTGATCTCTGATGGAGGGATGAAGATACCAACACTAACAATGCCCTGACCCTCCTCAAACGTAACAAATTAGTTGTTCCTTAACCCCTTCCTGGTCCCATTCCGCCTCGACCTCGATTGTGCCCTTGAAATCTAGTGTACGCCATCCCTGCATTTGGGTTGAGGGCTCGTGTTTCAGTCTGCACCCTGTAGGCAGGGGTCTGATCCATCATTAGTTCATTGCTTCGGAAGGTGCTTTCATCATGGGTTACCGACTTGTAGAAATTACAAAACAATTGTTGAGACGTCTGCATATACTTCTGCAACAGATGACAATTATCGGTAGTGTGTTTTCCTCCTATCTAACACATCACGCACCATAGTATAGATGTGACACTCGGCCCTACCTATGCCTCCGGTCTTAATGGCATTGGCCCTCCTCCTGCCAAGTAGTTTGTGAACACTCGACAGTGGTCCTTGTCATGCCCTTGGCCTTTGCATTTTATGAACCATACTTCCTTGTGCGCCTTCGGCCGAGGTGTCCTGTGTTGTTTCAATCTTTGCATTTCTAGACACAGATTCTACAGTTGCACGTGGATTTGTTGGACTCCCAACCCAGGGTCTTTTATAGGGGTCTCATGTAATCTCATTTCCATCTCTAACGCTTTGGCCAGGGTGGAAAGTTTCTGTTTTGACACCGCCATTCTTAAGTGTGGCGTAAGGGACGCCACAAACCATGCACGATGTTGTCCATATGTCAATGTCATATTGGCTTCGTGAATCGTACTCTTTAGCCTTTGGTATAGATCCAAGGGGATCTCGCTTGGGAGCATCGCGATCTCCTTAACGTCGATGATTGATTGTGTTTCTGATTTTGGTTTGCTAAATTCCTTGTTCAACGTGACATGGATCTCTGTGATTCCTACATTTGGTTGGTCATTAGAATGCTTGATATACCATGTTAATGCGTGATCCTAAAACCCGCTCACCAATGTTTCCTTTTTAATATTATCATCCATGACGCTTTGTGCTTCCCATACTACTCTTACCACGAACCAGAATTGTTCCGGATCTTCATTCCCCATTCCTCTGAATACCGGTAGTTTGATCCCACTCGCCATACTGAACTGTGGTGTTAGGATATTCCGGCACATAGGAAATAGTTAAGTACAACTTGGTCTAGTATAGAGTTAGGTATAGAGTTAGGTAAAGTGTGTTTCTTTACTATGTACATTTTGTAACTTACAATCTGACGGTCACGATATGTAGTGATCCGACGGTTCATTCTCTCCTCGGTATTACCGACACTTGATCCATGGCTTAACACCCGATTGGTCCATGATCTCTATTTAAAGAGCATGGAGGGTCATTTGTAGGTTAACCGTTCATGAGAGAAGCTTATGTAAATTTTCATTCTTTTATTAATAAATTGCCTGAAGTGGCTGCGTTGGCTCAGGCCGTGGACTGTTTCCCTCTTTGAGGGTTTTAACCACGTCAAAAGTACTCGTGTAATGATCTGCGATCTGTTTGTGAGCGGTGTCCTTTGGTGTTCTGTCTGAGGAACTTACCCAGTAAATTCTTACATGGTATCAGAGCTATTTGAGGGTCGTGTCCGTTGGTGATCCAAATCTGAAGCCGATAGAACTGCATCCGGCTACCGTTTCCTAGATCTACTATTTCTGACTGCTTTCGGGCTGAGAGGACTGCTCCGTTGTGTTGGGAGCATCTGTTCCAGTGAGGAACCCCTTTCGTTTCACACGAAAAGGTTTTTGGTAGCCCTAGCTGCGTCATTTTTAAGATCTGGAGGTATACAGTGTTTATTTGCAGTTTATAGTTATTTTCTCTCTGTTTATTTCGGTTTTCGGTTTATTTAGCTTTTTTTATTACTGGATCTATACCTTTCATTTCTGCGTATGCTCTTTGCCCTGCAACTTTGTGTGATCTGGGAAATCAGAAACAGAAAGGAAGGATTTTTCTCATGCGTATGCTCTTTTCCGCTGCGCCTTAGTGTGATTTCGGAAAATCAGAAACATTGAGGAAAATATTTAGTTTCCGGCAAAAGCTAACTTCGAGCCGCAAGGTTCGTTTTTGAAAATATCTAGTTTCCGGCTAAAGCTAACTTCGAGCCGCAAGGTTCATTTTTTTTTGTATGTCCGTGTTGGGTTTTGTGTTTTTTGTTTTGTAGGGAAAAAGAGCTTTCTCAAAGCAAGCACGCAACCCAAAGCATCAACCCCCTCTCTCTCTCTCTCTCTCAAACTTTTTGTATAGCTCACTTGGTGCACTTGGTGCAAAGCTAATTTATGAGAGTAGAGGTCTTGGGTTCAAGTATCCATTTTGTGGGGGCGGATTTTTCATTCCCACACTTCGTCGATGACTTCATCAAATTTTCTTCAAAAAGCCATAACTTCTTCATCCGGAAGCCGTTTTCAGAACCGTGTTTTTTGAAACAGCCTAATTTTTCTAGATCTTTCCATTGAAACACTTAGTTTCAGCATCTATAGCTTTATTTTTTTTTTTAATGGAAAGTCCATGCCAAGTTATTCTTGACAGCACCAACTACTTCCAATGGTAGTCCTACATTGTGGATTTACTTAGAAGTAAAGATCTTTACAGAATAGCCACAGGCAAAGAGACCAAACTAAAAGATGAAGACAAGGCAGCTAAATGGGAAAATAGGCAAGACCAAGCACGTGGGTTGATAGGGATGTCTATTTCTCCAGATCTTAGATTCCATATTGCAGAACTTGATACTCCTGATGAAGCAATGAAACAGATTACTAAAGTCTTTTGAATTAAAAATGAACTTAAAGCCCATCAACTTGAAAATGAATTGCTTACATTGGACCCCAATAATTTTTCTTGCATTGAAGATTTTTTGTCCAAGTTCAAGACCCTTAGACTTCTCTTGGAAGGTGTTAAGGTTAAGAAAGAAGATAGTAGCCTTATCTACTCTATTCTTACTAAGTTGGGACTAGCCTATTCTGTGTTTGTTTCCACCTTCCATTCTACAAGAGAAGCCTTCATTTCTCAAGGACAAGCCTACAAGTCCCCTTCCTTTGATTCCTTTTGTGATTCTTTAATAAGAGAACAAGAAAAACTCTTACACCTTGGTCTTCTTCATCTTGGAAACTCTTCTAAGAAAGCGTTAGCCGCCCAACAACAACCAAATTCAAAGAATCCTAAGAATTTGTATCCTAAAAGGAATGGTCCTAAACCAAACAAGGGTCCTAAGCAATTTCCGCCTCAAAATGAAAAATCATTTCAACAAAATGATAAGACAAATAAAAAAAAATGGAAGAAGACTGATAGACATTGCAACTTTTGTAATCGAGATGGCCACTTAGAATCCAAATGCTTTAAGAAGACGGAAGCCTTGGAAGCAGCAATGAAGAAGCATAACATCCATTTGGAGCAATCTTCAACTTCAACTTCATCTTCAGGAATGGCACTTTCTGCATGTGGTTGTCAAGCATCTCAGTTTGGCTATGCACTAAATGTATCTTCTTCTTCTCATTCTCATGAGTGGCCTTTGACTCTGGAGCTTCTTATCACATGGCCAAAAACAAAGCCATGTCTTCTTCTTTAAATGATTGTAACACCAAAAATATATATGTTGATGATGATAGATATCTTAGTGTTGTAGGGACTGGAACTGTTCATCTAGACAATGGTCAGTTTAATGATGTATTATGTGTTCCAACCTTATCCTGCAACCTTCTATCTGTATATCAGATAACCCATTCAGGTGAAGGTAAAATCGTTGAATTTTCACCTCACGATGTTGTAATTAAGGACCTAAGAGATCCTAAACAGATTTTAGCTACTAGCATTGCTGATGATTCTACAAGGTTGTATAAGTTTCACAACTTTGGGTCATCAAATCTTCCCTCAGTATTTGTTGCTCATAATGATGAAGTGAGCAAACTTTGGCATGAGTGATTTGGTCACTTAAACTATCGCTCTCTTCAGAATCTATGCAAAGAAAATATGGTGACAGGTCTTCCAATGGTATCTTGCAGAGATGGTGTTTGTTCCGGATGTGTACTCGGAAAACATCATTGGGACAGTTTTGAAAAACATGCCTCTTGGCACACCTCAGCCCCTTTACAGCTCATGCATAGTGATTTATGTGGTCCACTTCCAGTTGCTTCATTCTCTGGCTACAAGTATTTCTTAACTTTCATTGATGATTTCTCCAGACGCATTTGGGTATACTTCTTAAAACTCAAGAGTGAAGTATTTAACATGTTCTTGGCCTTTAAGGCCTTTGTTGAAAAACAATCTGGACATCAAATTCTTAAGCTAAGATCTGATAATGGCGGAGAATATGTTAAAAACACATTCATCAACTTTTGCACTGAGAATGGAATTCAAATGCAACATACTATTCCATATACTCCACAACAAAATGGTGTAGCTGAAAGGAAGAATCACACCTTAAAGGAAATGGCTAATCGTATGCTTCAATCTAAAAGACTTAGTCTTAATTATTGGGAAGAAGCAATAACTGTGCAAATTACATAATAAATCGCACTCCTACTAAGGTTTTAAAGAATATCACTCCAGAAGAAGCATGGAGCTCAAGCAAACCAGATGTAAGTCACTTTCGTGTTTTTGGAAGTGAAGCATGGGCCCATATTCCAGATGAGAAACATAAAGCTTTAGAACCTAAGACTGAAAAATGTATTTTTGTTGGATATTCTGAAGATGTCAAAGGATATAGACTTATTCCACTTAAGTCCAAAAATGTTATCATTAGAAGAGATGTAAAGTTTGCTGAAAATATATCGGCCTGCGAGCCTAGTTCGGCGGATGTGCCACCTCTCCCTATCTCTTCTACTTTTGAAACTATTTCTTCTTCAGATGATGAAAGCAAGGATGAAAATCCTCCCCCACCTTCTCAGGATCCTCCTTCAGCTCCTCAGCTTCCAAAATGGGTCTGTGCTACTCGGATGCAGCAGGTGATCTTGCCGGTGATCCTACAGATTAGCGACATACACGTTCTCAGTTAGAGAGAGCCTCTTCTTTACTAGCTCAAGCTTCAGTGAATTATGATCCTGACACCTTTGCAGAAGCTTCAGGCCATCCAGATTGGGATGCAGCTATGAATGAAGAATATCATTCATTATTGGCAAATGATACATGGGATCTTGTTCCTCTACCAAAGGGACGAAAACTTGTTAGATGCAAATGGGTTTACAAAACCAAGTATGGACCAGATGGGAAAGTTGATAAACATAAAGCTCATCTTGTTGCTAAGGGTTTTTCACAAGTTGAAGGCATTGACTATACTGAAACCTTCTCCCCTGTTGCCAAAATGAACTCTATCCGCCTTGTTCTTTCCCTTGCTGCCTCTTTCAAATGGGAAGTCCATCAGATGGATGTTAAATCTACCTTCTTGCATGGGGACTTGCATGAAAAAATCTATATGGAACAACCTATTGGCTTTATACAAACAGACTCCAGCCTTGTATGTCGGCTTAAGAAATCCCTTTATGGTCTCAAGCAAGCTCCTCGAGCTTGGTATGCCAAAATGGATAACTTTCTTTTAGAAAATGGCTTTTTTAGGTGTCATTCTGACAATACTGTCTACACCAAGAAAGTGGGCAAGTCTCTTATCATTCTTATTCTTTATGTTGATGATCTTATCCTAACTGGTAGTGATCCCAACCTTATAAACCATGTGAAGTCTAGCCTTAAAAGGAAGTTTGAAATGACAGACTTAGGACACTTACATTATTTTCTTGGTCTTCAAGTCTTGCAATCCAAAGAAGGTATTTCCCTTTCCCAATCCAAGTATGCCTGTGATATTCTACGCCATTTTCACATGGAAGACTGTAAGCCACCCCTTCTCCCTTTTAGTCTGGAGTCAAACTTTCAGTCACTTGTACTTCTCCTGAAGTTGATGCTACCTTATACCGTCAACTTGTAGGAAAACTTTTGTATCTAACCCATACTCGTCCTGACCTTTTCTTTGTTGTTGGCCTTGTTGCTCGGTTTATGCAAAACCCACGTGAAAGTCATTGGAAAGCAGCTAAAAGAATACTTCGTTATGTTCGAGGTACAGTTCAGTTTGGGATTCATTACAGTGTTGAAGCATCTCCTCTATTGGTTGGTTTCACTGATTCCGATTGGGCTGGTGACCCTGATGAAGGGAAGTCTACTGCAGGTTATGCGTTCACTCTTGGTTCAGGACCTATTACATGGGCTTGCAAGAAACAAGGTGCCATTTCTCTTTCTTCAGCAGAAGCAGAGTATCGTGGTGCCATAGAAGCTAGTAAGGAAGCCTTGTGGCTTCGTCAGATCCTATCAGAGTTTGGCTTTCAGCAGCAGCATCCGACTACACTTTGGTGTGATAATCAAAGTGCCATTCAACTATGCAAAGATCCAGTTCAACATCAGCGTAGCAAACACATTGAACTGCACATGCACTTCATCGGAAAGCTCATTCATGACCATGTTCTTGAAGTGCAATATTGTTCAACAGATGATCAAGTTGCAGACATCTTTACAAAGGCTCTCATAGAGGCGAAGTTCACTAAACTTCGATTTATGGTTGGAGTTCAGGAAGTTGTCACTAAGGGGGGATAGGCTCTAGTGCCTCCTTCCTTCTCCTATTGTGTCATATTTGTAAATCCTTCAATCCTATCCCAAGTTGTTCTTAAGGGGGGATGTTAGGATATTCCGACACATAGGAAATAGTTAAGTACAACTTGGTCTAGTATAGAGTTAGGTAAAGTGTGTTTCTTTACTATGTACATTTTGTAACTTACAATCTGACAGTCACGATATGTAGTGATCTGATGGTTCATTCTCTCCTCAGTATTACCGACACTTGATCCGTGGCTTAACACCCGATTGGTCCATGATCTCTATTTAAAGAGCATGGAGGGTCATTTGTAGGTTAACCGTTCATGAGAGAAGCTTATGTAAATTTTCATTCTTTTATTAATAAATTTCCTGAAGTGGCCGCGTTGGCTCAGGCCGTGGACTGTTTCCCTCTTTGAGGGTTTTAACCACGTCAAAAGTACTGGTGTATTGATCTGCGACCTGTTTTTGAGCGGTGTCCTTTGGTGTTCTGTCTGAGGAACTTACCCTGTAAATTCCTACATGATATACCATGTTAATGCGTGATCCTACAACACGCTCACAATGTTTCATTTTTAATATTATCATCCATGACGCCTTGTGCTTCCCATACTACTCTTACCACAAACCAAAATTGGTCCGGATCTTCATTCCCCATTCCTTTGAATACCGGTAGTTTGATTGCACTCGCCATACTGAACTGTGGTGGTGGCGGAGGTGGGGTGGGTGGATATGGAGGTGAGGAGGGTGAGACGGGTGGCGGTGTGGGTGGAGGTGGTAAACACAGAATACGTTGCCTTATGAGACTAACCGTGCTTCTTGGAGAAACTTTTGCGAGCTCTTCCTCACTTTACCACGAGGGTGAAATTAAGGGACTGGTTTCCAATTCCTCACTACTTCCGCTTTTGTAGATCTTCCCACTCCGCGTAGTCCCAAACATTAATTTATTCGCATAACCCACTTTTCACACAATAACATCTTAATCCAAGTGTTCAAAGATTTAATATACTTACCTCATGGTCCCTTGAGGAAACGTCGCTCTGCCTCACTGTAGCTAATGGTCATATCTACCGCAAACTCACTGATAAATCCGCCTATTACTCGGTCGAGCCAATGGTCCATAGATTGTGCAATCTTATCTCCTAATACTTCTAGGGTGCACACCAATTCCAGAGTCCACACTATTTGTTTGTTGAGCCTACACCTTCCCTGGCTATCAACTAACTTCGCGATTCACTCATACAACTCAGAAGGAAAGGCTGCAAAGAAAATTCCATGGATTTCCATATACAAGTAGCGGTCCAACCACTGTTCCTTAGATACTCACAGATTTATGTTTTCCTACACCGCGAACTCGTGAATCTTCTTGTCCAACCACTCTTCAATTTCTTTATTTGTTGGATTCTAGTGGCACAACATCAGACATCCCTTATGCAGATCCCGGTCTTGGCAACGGAACCACTTGTTGGCTTGTATGGGCCTGACCTAGGTTTAGAGGTGATTTAGCCAAGCAAATCTCGGTACTACTGGCCCTTTCGGCAACAATCTGCGGAGCATGGACTAAGGTCTCACCTGAAGTAGTATGGGAGGGTTCTAGAACCAGGTTTCCGCACCCTAGGGATGTCTGATGAGTTTTTGGAGGTCCGCGGTTTGATCTTATGCGCACGTCACTATGTGCACTTGCTATTCCTTCGCAAACTATGATGTTGCTTTTGCGCAACCCTAATAGTGGCGCAATGCGTATAATACCCAAGTTCCTTGCTATTCAATCTATTATTACCTGATTACTTAACTTATTTGTGTGAGACTTAATGATTATTACAACATATTCCGCAATCATATCAGTGCGCATGATAAATAAAAAATATAAATGTAAAGAAGACATTGCACAAGCACAGAAATAGGAATCAACTTCTCTTTATTATTCTTCGATCAAGATTATAGACTCGACACTGCCCTGTGCACTCAGCTGCAGGGGTTCGTGCATTCAGCTGTGGACTCTACTAGGCCTTTGTGCACTTAGTTGCAGAGCCTCTTCCTACTACTACAACCCAATACACTTTGACTCTTACTCTATGCTCCAACCATTCATATTCATCGATCTCTTTTTTCTTCACCTTCTTTACAACTTAGAGCCTCGCTCTAGTAGGCCGACATGAATTTACATTACATTACAATACTTTAGGACAGGCAACCCTATGACTTAACCTATACTTCGTGCTCCGTGCCTGCAATTCGCGGAGTCTTACAAAACCGTTGACCAAAACTTTGGCTTTAAGCCCAAAAACATGCCATGGGGGGATTCCATGCCCAACAGAAACCCCACATTGAAAAACAATGCATTTCTTACTTGCGGGTAAGTTTCTGAAAGGCCAACCTAGTGAGTCAAATCTTGGCCTTTTATTCGGAACTTATTGACTAAAACCTTTTTAATCTATTCCTATATCTATTTCTAGTGATTACTATAGGTTCGAGATCTCCCCATGAAGTACATCCAGATAGTGATAGAAGAAAAGTAGTAGATGGTGATATTGCTTTCGATGGTTTTACAGTGATCATTTGAAACTGCAAGTTCAATGGATGGATAACATTGATGTTTCATTTGTTCATTTGTGTAAGCTACATTCCTGAGTGTTTTGAATATGCTGTTAGGGCTACAAGTGATATGGATTTAAACAGGAATGCAACAAATTACATATATAACCACACATATAGAGATGCAGTGGAAATAATAATTCATTTCATTACTGTAAAATACAACAATATGCTTACAAATAGAAATGGAAGTAAACTAGCTAGGGCGATGGTAGTTTATCTCTGAGAAGAGATGTGGCAGCTACATGCCTCTGAATTGTCTTACAATGAGGCTCAAAGGCCTATTTATTGTTGAGAAATAATGGAAAACCCTAAACATCCAAAATCCTAACCTTAGAAGATGAAATGCAAAACTGTGGGCCCCGTTTGGGTAAATTGGTATATCAACTTCCCGAGGTCGTAACTTTGGCATACGATCTCCTTTTGATGCACACAATATATTGTTAGAAAGCTATATCAGAGAACTACAACTTTGGGAAGAGCAACATTAGTCTATGGACCCATGTTGCTCCCAGGTTTCCAAAAAAACGTCATTTAGGGCCTTAAAACGGCTCCAGAAGTTCAGGACCCGAAAAACTGCTAAAAATAGTAAATTGTGCTACAATTAAGGAAACTGAAAAGCTGAAAGAAACAATGGTGGGGGTCCAAGTGGACTTGGGGGGTGGCCACCAATATCCACCTGGATCATTCCTCCCCCCTTAGGAAGCAATGGTCCCCATTGAGTTGAGTTCCTCCATGACCCTAGTGAGCCACTTGTTCTGGTGAAGGAGTTGGCCTGCTTTGACAATTTGATACAGTCAGATATTCTGTTGGCATGTGTGCTTGATCTGTGTGTCCATGATCCGATCAGTTGCGGCTTGTTCCATGCAATCTGGATTTAACTCTGTGGGTGTGTGTTGTTCTGCAATGCTAGATGTGTCTATTAATGGTGGGAAGTATGGCCGAAGGCGGTCCACATTGAACACTGGGTCTATGCCAAGGAATGGGGGAATGTTGAGCTCAAATGCATTGTCTCCCAAAACCTTGGTATTGGTGTAAGGACCATATCGGAGTGGTCTGAGTTTCCAGTAGGCTCTAGTAAGGAGTTCCTTTTGTCACCGTTTTCTCGACCTCGAAATGACCAGCAGCTCGACTGTAGTGTGCTTCCAAAATCATCTTGGCACACTTGAAGGAACACAAAGGTGACCTAGGTGGCATAAGAGGGCATCTTGGAGGTGAAAATATGGAACATACTGACCCTCCAAGAGTGTTTGGTATGTGTGGCCAAATTCTGGGTCACTTTTGTAGAGAAGTGGCCAATTAGAAGTTTTGTGCCCACAAGAGTTGAGCATGGTGGTTAACTCCATTATCAATGGTCGACTAAGGAAATTTGCAACATTATTGGTGCTTCCCTTCTTATACTTGATATTCAAATGGAACTATTGCAGGTATGTGGACCACTTCTGATGGCGATCATTCTGTAATTTCACTTGGGTCTGTATGAACTGTAGGGGTCAGTAGTCTGTGTGGATGACCATTTACTTCCCCAAAATGTAATGCTTCCATTGTCGGCAGGCCTGCATAATGGAATACATCTCTTTGTCATAAGTGGGATACTTCTGAAATGTGTCTAAAAGTGTCTCACTGTGATATGCCACTGGATGCCCGTGTTGAGTAAGGACTACCCCAATAGCATAGTCAGAGGCATTTGTCTCGACCTCAAATGGTTGTTGCAAGTCTGGTAATGCGAGCGCTGGTGTAGAGTAGAGGTGATATTTCAACTTCGTGAATGCCTTCTATTGAGATTCATACCAAAATAATTTTGCTTTCTCTCCTCCCTTGGTGACTTGATCAAAGGCCAAGTGATATGAGAAAATCCCAACACGAACCTGTGGTAGAAGTTGGCAAGACCTAGAAAGCTGCAGAGCTCTGTCAGAGTGGTTGGAGATGGCCAATCCCAAATGACTTGTGTCTTGGCTGGATCCACATGCACCCCCCATTCATCAATAATGTATCCCATATACTGAACCTGGGTCAAGCCAAAAGTGCATTTCTCCAAATTTTCACATAACTTGTGTTGCCGCAGTGTTTTGAGAACCTGTCAGATGTGGTGGAGGTGCTCTTCCCAACTCTGGCTGAAGATCAGTATGTCATCCAAGTATACCACTACAAATGAGTTGGTGAATGGTTGCACAATTTCATCCATTAGCCTCATGAAGGTTGCAGGAGCATTCTTCAATCGAAAAGGCATAACCAACCATTCAAACATGCCCTCCTTGGCTTTGAAGGAAATCTTCCACACATCGGAGGATTCAATTGGTACCTGGTGATATCCTAACTTCAAATCGATCTTGCTAAAATATTTTTCCCCCTTCAGTTGGTCCAAGAGGTCATGAATCCATGGGATCGGGTACCTATTATGGACAGTGATCTTGTTCAATGCCCGATAGTCAATATAGAGTCTCCAAGTCCCATCCTTCTTCTATACCAACACGATCGGGCATCCACAAGGCGATGAACTTAGAAGGATGTGACCTTTCTGCAACAATTCCTAAATATACCTCTTGATTTCATCATTCTCTAAAATGGAGTGCTGATAGATTGGTCCATTTGGTAGTGACGCACCTAGGGTCAGATCGATGGAGTGCTTGACTTGACAGTGCAGACAAACCCCTGCGGGGGAGGTGAAGATGTCCTCGTAATCCTCCACGACCTTGTCCATCTATATTTGTCATGCGGAGGGGCCATGTCTAGAGGTTGTGGCCACCGTATTCTTCTTTCGTTGATGGCGTATCATCGGGAAAACAAATTTCCCAATTTTGGAAATGAGCTTACTGCATTGTTTTACAGTAACCAAAGATATGGCGGTAGGCGGTGCTACCTTTGGTATCCTGTACAACTTATTTCCCAAAGTAACAATAACAACATAGGGCCTTGATTCATACACAACATGTCGCTTCCACAAGTACGGATTTCCTAATAATACATCAAAAACATCAAGGGGAGCAATGTCACACAATACCTCATCCATGAAGGGCTTGACATTGTATGGAAGGCAACACTGCTGGCTTATGTGAAGATCCCATCCTTGGTGAAGCCACCCGATGTATGGTTGTGGATGTGCTATGGTCGGTAAGCCCAGCCGCTTCATGACCTCTGCCAAAACAAGGTTCTTTTGGCTCCTGCTATTGACAATGAATTGTAGCAGGGATCCCTTTACCCACATCTTGGAGTGGAAGGGATGTTCCTCCTCCTCTAGATCTTCGGGTTCCTCCATCTAGATCTTCGTGGTGTCAATGGTGGTGTTAGGCTCTGCATCGATAATATGCTTCCTTTTTCCTTCCCCTTGCCGGGTTCTGACTCAGAGTCAGAACATGCATCTGATTCTGAAACCCTTAGCTCGGCCACCAGTGACTGCTTGGCCCGACACTCACTTGTGTTGTGAGTGGAGCTCTTATGGAACTCACACCACTTTCCCGTGTCCTTTTTCGGCTTCGCGGCGGTATTCTTTGCTTGCAACTTTGGTGGGTTGTCTTGGGCTGCCCTGCCTTGGCTTTGTCCTTTGTTCTGCGATTTTGAGGCACCTTTCCCTTGCTTCAGATTCGCAGATCCAAAGTCTTGCTTCTTCTATTTCAACTTTTGCTTGACCTTGACGACATATTGCTATGCCATGTCGAGTGAGGAGATGTTCAAGAATTCTATTTATTCTTGGATGTACTTGTGTAGGCAGTTGTGGTATTTGAGTACCAAATGCTGCTCTGAATCCTTGATACCCAACTTTGTGCGAAGGGTATGGAAAATATTGGTAAACTCCGGCACGTCTTGGTCCCTTCCCTGCCGCAGTGCGGTCCACTTTATGTATTGATCCTCATAGCTTCCGACAGGGTAGTACTACTCCTTGATGGCAGTCCGGAGTGAATTCCAAGTGGGTGCAACTGAAAACAGTGAGGCCGTATTTTCATCCTTCTGCACGCAGTAGGTTTCCCACCAGTCCTTGACATGGGGGCAGCTTTGAGAAGAGCGAAAGTAATCTTTTTCCGGTCGGAAAAATCATGAACAGAAAAATACCTTTCTAGCATATTTTTATCTACAATTTCTACATCTATCTGACCCTCAAACATGGGAATGTCAAATTCAACTTGTACCTTAAAGGGTGTGGCGCTTCCAGAGTAGCTACTGGAAGTAGATGTGTCACCCCTGGTAGTTGCTGAAGGATATGGGCAAAGTTTCCCATCATCGCATTCCTTTGTTGCTCGAGGGCCTCTTCGAGCAAGATTTTGATAGGATCAGGATTTGCGAGGCTGGTCTTGCAAAGGTTTGACTAGTTCAAGCCCTAACTCCTTATATCCCAACCTCATTGGGGACATGCAAAGAAAGACAGAGAAAGAGCAGACTTCTCTGATAACACTGATCCAAATTTAAACAGGAATGCAAAAAATTACATATATGACCACACATATAGAGATGCATTGGAAATAATGCTTATTTCATCACTGTAAAATATTGAAATATGCTTACAAACAGACATGGAAATAAACTATAGAGGGCGATGGTAGCTTATCTCTGAGAAGAGATGTGGCGGCTACATGCGTCTGAACTATCTTACAATGAGGCTCGAAGGCCTATTTATTGTTGAAAAACAATGGAAAACCCTAAATATCCAAAAACCTAACCCTAGAAGATGAAACGCCAAACTGTGGTCCCCATATGGGTAAATTGGTACATCAACTTCCTGGGGTCATAACTTCGGCATACGATCTCCATTTGATGCGCACAATATCTCGTTAGAAAGATCTATCCGAGAACTACAACTTTGGGAAGACCGATATTGGTCCATGGACCCATGTTGCTCCAAGCTTCCCAAAAAATGTCATTTAGGGCCTAAAAACGGCTCTGGAAGTTTAGGACCTAAAAACTACTAAAATAGTAAATTGTGCTACAATTAAGGAAACTGAAAAACTAAAAGAAACAATAGTGGGGGTGCAAGTGGACTTGGCGAGTGGCCACCAATATCCACCTGGATCAACAAGGTAGCCATCACTTGATATTTTTGACATGAAAATATTGAAAATACCCTGTGTTATCCCTATTTCTTGTGCAGGAATGGTCGAGATATGTACTAGCTTCTCGTGTTGATTCTGGCAGGAAAAAGAAAAGAAAAAACGTATTGATCCATGTTTTGCTAAGATCTCAATACTTTTAATGGGTTGAATGAGAAACCAAGTGTGGTGCCATCATTTATCTATCTCCATATGAAATATCTAGTTCACATATTCTTCTTATTATTCATTACATGTCAATACAATTTCTGATTTGACATTGAATATGTTATAAGTTGAGTATTAAGGACTTGATTTCTTGGTTCATTGTTTGACATGTCCTAGATAAAAGAAATCTTATTGACATAGATCAAGATGATATGATGATGCTTATACCATCCATTTTTTCATTGAAAGACATTCCTGAGAAATTAGTATAAGTTTGAAAATCTCACTGTTCACGTTGAATATTTAGATGTAAATCAAGTTGAAGGATGGCTATTTTCTTGTTTGATTTAAAAGTTTTTTATTTTATCTCCATATTAGTCTATTTATATCTAAATCTAGGTATCTTTGTGAAAGAACTATCAATCTATATCGATCAATGTTTGGATAATTTTCCTTCAAGCATTTTATCAACTATGATTTGTGTCTTGCGGTAAACTACTTTTTAGTGGATTAAAAAGTAAATTCTAACAAGAAATTCTATACAAACAATGTCATAGGTGATAGTGGAACTAAACAATGGGCACAAGAAAATTTGCAAGTTTCCTCACATTCTAACTTACTCACTCTCAGACTTCAAGAACTCACTCAATCAATAGCAGAGATGCTTTTCATACGCTCTTACAGTAAAACATTATGTGGGATAAGTGATATGTTAGTAGGAATATGGAGTTATCGGGTTAGGATTAGCATTTTTCTCCTTTTTCCTATTTTTTATTATTATACTTTTGGCAGTCTGCCTTCATTTATTGATAAATGTACCTCATTTTTTTTCAGAAATCCCACACTTCTCAAGAAATGCAAGGAATTTATGGCAAAACATGTCACAAGTAAAAAATCAACAAACACAACCAGGAACGACATTTCTGATGGGTTTCACCTTGAAATGCATTACTAACGTATTGTTAGGCCAGATCTCCTTCTTTCATACCTAGAACAAATACAAATTTGAGCTACATCATCATTTACCTAAAAAAAATTCATCATTTTCTGAGCTGTCCACTTCAAATCTGAATTTACATATTACAACGAATCATATTTATGAGGGGATTTCTAGTGGTATCATACATTGTTGAATATGGATTCAAAATACCTTGAAAAATCCAAGCAAATGGCTTTGTATACTGTCAACAACCTTTTGATCTCAGATGCCATTCCTTGAAAACCATTTTCTTGCAAACAACAGCTTCAAGACTCCCTTTTTACTAAAAGGATAGAAAAGGAAAGATAAAAGAGAACACTAAATTTTACTATAAAAATTTAATATCACCAGTTATGGCTTCCAATAGAAATAAAGTCAGGAAAATCGCTTGAAAAAATCAAAATTTGGGTTCATATTGGTGTTTTTATCACAACCTTGGTGATTTTTTTTTCAGTTTTTTGACATGATTTATTGTGATGTTGGTGATTTTTCAACAATTTTTTCATCTAAGATTTGAATTGCTAGTTCATCCAAGAGCTAATGAAAAGCCAAACTTCACATTGTATTTTTTCTATCTTCAAAGTTAAATTTATACTGATTAGAGTAGAGAAAATAGATAGTTGTTTTATACTAATTAGAGTAGAGAAAATAGATAGTTGTTTTTCTAAGCAGATTCCAAAATGTTCAAAGGATTGATCATAAGGTTGTGCTACCAAGAGGAATTACCCTCCAGTGGAAAGGGAAGAAAAGAATAGAGGAAAAATGAAGGGTGATGCCCCTCCAAAAGGAACTAGAAAATCTACAATCTAAAAAAATATGCTTGGTGTCTTCCTTCCTTCCACACTGTAGTGCGCACAAAAAGATCATTTACATGTCATGTACTCTCTCGACTATGTTTGCGAGGCAAAGCATGAGGTTTAAATAAGAATGAGAGAACGAGTTACTCTGAGATTGAATTTTGAAAGTGCATGGAGAATACATATCAGAGACCCAGAACTAGGCTATCTTGAGTTCATTCATCTATGATTTACTCTATTAGCAATTGAAGTTCTTCCATGCAATTCTTCTTCAATTGGAAAGTGAAGGAGTTATCATGGCAATCTTATTATAGCCTCTCCAAACCTTGAAAATAGCTTGCAGGCAATGTTTACCACCCTATACATCTTTGATTTGGGCTCCACAACCTGTTGCAAGTTTGAAAAATTATGTAAGAAGACTACAAAATATTAAATCTTCCTGTAAAACTTGAGATCAATTCTCAAGAGTATTGAAAGTCACCCTCAAAACTACCCTGCAATCTGAAAATTACTCTACCCTTAAACTATTGAACATCTGAAAGTAGCCTATCCAAACCGAGACACTTGTGCAAAAAAGAACGCCCTAATTTTTTTTTTGGAATCAACATGTTGAAATGCAGGTGAACCTAGGAAATAACATTGAGGTTTTAATAGAGAAATACAGTGAATCATATTCACATAAATTGAGTAACATAAGATAAGAATTTTGACTTTGGATTTTGAATGTTGTCTCAAACTTGAAGTAATCTAGCAAGAATAGAAAGAAGTGCTCAGAAGCAAGCAAAGTGAGGAAATGGTGCTGCTGTCTGGTACGAAAAATGGTGAGAATTCTCTTATTCAGGATCCATAGTGAATACAAGCGCCAAAATAGCATTCATGTTATTGTCTTCTATGTATGCTTTATTTCTTATTTAAAATTTTATATTTTAACTATTACAACCAGTAACAACTATTTATTAGGACTGAAAGTTTATTGCTTGATATCTTTATTCCAGGTGGGAAAAATACAATGCTAAGGGTTGGACAAAGAAAGGAGCACACAAGTATGGTAGACTAAATGACCAGTCATGGTGGGAAAAATGGGGTGAACAATATGATGGGAGTGGATTTGTGCTTAAATGGTTCTCTTTTTTACCTTTTTTTTGTTTTGTTTTTTTTGTTTCTTTGTTTTTTTGTTTGTTTTTGTTTTTGTTTTTTGTTTTTTGTTTTTTGTTTTTTTGTTTTTTTGTTTGTTTGTTTTGTTTTTGTTCTCATACTGTTTGCACAATTCATAAATCTATCATTAGAGAAATTATTAGGAAATGTTGAAATAATTGTTGATTTTAAATGGTTTTATATGTGTTTGTATTTTGTCTATGCAAAATGATTGGGTTTCCTATTACATGTTGACGTGTTTTTTTGACTTGGTAACTTGTGACTACTAGAATTTGGAGAAATAAAATAGGAGAGGCCACTATATGCTATAGCCTATAAGATATCTATGTAGCTGAAGTCCCACTTTCCAAGGCATGAAATGACTGCCTCTTTTTCTTTGGTGTTGTCTAGGTTTTAGCTAAAGTGATGTGGTTTCAAGCTTATAATTGCTTGGGATAGCCAAATCTGTGGGATACCTTCTCCAAGATGCATTACTAGTTTCTTTGCTTATACTATGAGCCTTCAGCCTTGGATGTTAGAAGTGATCATACCTCTTCTTCCATCCCAACCACCACCGAAAGTAGGTTGTTTCCACCCAGGATTATCGCCAAGGGCCTCATTTTTGTTTGCCACCATTTAGAGAAAATTATCTAGCAGACACTTAGTATTGACATCTGCACTATTGATTCAGATGATGAGCAAAGACATCCCGTTGTGGTTGCTGCATTTTTGTACAAACTATTTCTTTACATCCCCTCCCCTTCATTTTATATGGTTTTCCTTATTGGGATAACATATTTGCACTTGTGCTTATACCATTTTGTTTCATGTTTTCCTTATACTCATTTTTCAATGTATTTTATCTCATTTTAGTGGAGTCTTTTGAATCGATTTCTCTTGAATTGTTGGGTGTGGAGCCTGATTATCTTTTGTATTCAAAGGTATTGCCACATTGGACCCTAGTTCAAAATGGGGCGGCAATGCCGCCCGTAAAATATTCGCTCAAGGGGGGGGGGGGGGTCCAGGGGGTTTTGGGGGTAGCGCCCCCAAAGCTAAAAACAGATGTAAAATTTCCTTGTAAAAGTATAGTAATTTCTAGTCAATCTGGGCCGTTCATTAGGTAGATGACCTGACGGTAGAAATTATGTTTATTTTAGGGTTTTTTGCCCTAGAAGGAAACCCCTCTCTTTGTATGTGGGAATTGTATTGAGTCTGTGTAATATATGTGTATTCTCCAAGCGAGAAGCAGTGATGTGAGACTATGAGAGAAAACGGAGGATATTACAGTGGATCTGTTGTAGGTTGTGTCTCTTCATTTTGGTGGATAATAGAAAGGAAGGACTGGCTGTTCGAGGTGGACGTAGCCCAAACTGGGTGAACCATGTATATCTGGGTCTCTCTTGTTTTATGCATTTTCTATGTTTATATCTTTGCGATATTTTATGTGTTCCATTGCTTCGTAATATATAATTTTCTAACAACTGGTATCAGAGTCGAAGGTCTATTTGGTTGATAAACTCGCAAGAAAGAAGGGTTCCTCGTTCGAGTGGGAGCAATGGCGGAAGATGGTAAGTTTAGGGTCAAGAAATTTAACGGCCAAAACTTCTCGCTGTGGAAGATGCAGATGGAAGATTATCTGTATCAGAAAGATCTATACCTACCATTGGGCGGAAAAACAAAGATGCCAATGGGAATGACAGATGAAGAATGGAACCTTCTCGATAGAAAGGCACTTGGAATAGTACGGTTGTGCCTCGCAGTGTCGGCCGCCTTCAATATTTCGAAGGAAACAACGACAGAGGGTTTGATTAAGGTGTTGGAGAAACTATATGAAAAACCCTTGGCCTCAAACAAGTTATTTCTTATGAAACGGTTATTTAATATGAAGATGTCGGAAGGTGGATCTGTTGCAGACCATTTAAATGATTTTAATACTATTACAAGTCAGTTATGTTCTGTAGGGTTAAACTTTGATGATGAAGTTAGAGCTCTGTTATTCTTGTGCTCATTACCAGAAAGTTGGAATGGTTTAGTAATGGCCATTAGTAACCCTGTTTCTGGATCTGGTACTTTAGAGTTTGATGATGTTGTCGGTGCTATCCTTAGCGAGGAAATGCGACGGAAAAGCTCCCGTGAGACAGTGGGTAATGCTTTGAGTGCAGAGTCTAGGGGAAGAAAAATGGAAATAGGAAAGAGCTCAGGATATCGTAGTAAATCAAGGAAAGGCAGATCCAAGTCTAGATTTGGGATAGTGTGCTGGAAATGCGGAAAGAAAGGACACTTAAAGAAATACTATAGATCTCAAAAGGGAAAAGAAGGAGATGCATAGCAAGAAAACAATCATGAAGCAAATGTGACAGGTGAGGTGTTACAAGATGCTTTGATTCTTTCTTTCGAAAATATTATTGATTCCTGGGTGGTAGATTCAGGGACCTCATTCCATGCCACACCTGATAAGAAATACTTTCATGACTATGTTGAAGGAGATTTTGGACAATTTCGTTTGGGTGATGATAAGCCCTGTAAAATCGTTGGAATGGGTAAAGTTCTTGTAAAATAGCAGAATGGAAACCAATGGCTACCAAAGGAGGTAAGGCATGTTCCAGATCTAAAGAAAAATCTGATTTCAACAGGGCAGTTAGGCGGTGAAGGTTGTGTGACAACTTTCACAGATAAATCTTGGAAGGTTACCAAAGGAGCCTTGGTAATAGCAAAAGGCAAAAAGTTTGGTACATTGTATTTATGCAATGGTATTTCTAACTCTGTTAATGCTTTAACTTCCAAAGGAGCAGATGCAGCATTATGGCATCATAGGCTCGGACACATGAGTGAAAAGGGGATGAAGATTCTTCACTCAAGGAATTTTTTGCCGGGTTTGAAGAATGTTTATTTGGACTTTTGTGAGGATTGCATTTATGGAAAACAGAAGAAAGTCAGATTTCTTAGAGTTGGGAAAGAAAAGAAGAGCGAAAAATTAGAGTTTGTACATACAGATGTATGGGGACCTGCTCAGGTATCATCTCTTAGTGGCTCTCATTATTATGTTACTTTTATTGATGATGCAACTAGAAAAACTTGGATTTATTGTATTAAGAATAAATCTGATGTATTTGATACTTTCAAGAAATGGAAAGCTTTGGTTGAGATTGAGACAGGAAAGAAATTAAAGTGTCTCAGATCAGAAAATGGAGGTGAATATTGCAGCAAAGAGTTTGATAGGTATTGTTCAGAGCATGTAATTCACAGAGAGAAGATAGTTCCAAGAAAACCACAAGAAAATGGTGTGTCATAAAGGATGAACAAAACAATCATGGAGCATGCAAGGTGCATGAGATTGCATGCAGGATTGCCTTTACAATTTTGGGCAGATGTTGTAGATACTTCTGTTTATCTAATAAACAGAGGGCCTTCAAGTTCCTTGGATGGTGGTGTTCCAGAGGAAGAATGGACAGGTAAAAGGGTAAACCACTCTTTTTTAAAGCCTTTTGGTTGTGAGGCCTTTGTCCATATTGATAAAGAAAATAGAACAAAGCTTCAGGCAAAGTCAAAGAAATGTACCTTTATTGGATATGGTGTTAATGATTTTGGTTATCGCTTAAATGATTAGGAAAATCACAAAACCATTAGGAGAAGATATGTAATATTCAATGAAAAGGTCTTGTATAAGAATCAGTTGCAGGAAAAAGAAAACAAGGAATACGCAGTTCTTGATGAAATCAATGAAAAAGTAAAGGTGCCTGAAAATAATAATAATCAACAACCATAGCAACAACAACCACCACAACAGCAACAGGCACCCTAAACACCTGAAAGTGGTGTTAGAAGATCTACCAGGATAAGTAGACCCCCTGAACAATTCTCCTTCATTATATTATTTATTGTTGACTGATTCTGGTGAACCTGAATGTTATGAAGAAGCAATGCAAGTTGAAAGCAGGAAGAAGTGGGAGGTAGCCATGGAAGAAGAGATGGACTCCTTAATGCCTAACCAGACTTGGGACTTAGTCAAGTTGCCTATAGGAAAAACTACCTTGAATAATAAATGGGTTTATAGGCTGAAGGAAGAATATGGAGGAAAACAAAGGTACAAAGCTAGACTTGTGGTGAAGGGGTTTGCACAGAAGAAAGGTATTGATTTTGATGAAATATTTTCTCTGTTGTTAAAATGACTTCAATCAAAACTATTTCAAGTCTAGTAGCAGTTGAAGATTTGCATCTTGAGTAGTTAGATGTAAAGATAGCCTTTCTCCTTGGGGATTTGGAGGAAGAGATATATATATATACAGTAGCCACAAGGATATGAAGTAAAAGGGAAGGAGAAACTAGTGTGCAGGTTGAAGAAGAGCTTGTATGGCTTAAAACAGGCTCCAAGGCAGTGGTATCTAAAATTTGACAAGTTTATGTCTGAACAAGGTTATACTAGATGTCACTCTGATCATTGTGTTTATTTGAAAAAGAAAAATGATGACAGCTCTATTATATTGTTATTGTATGTAGATGGCATGCTTGTTGCAGGGTATAACATGTAGGAAATAAATGTGCTCAAAATAAAATTGTCAAATTCATTTGCAATGAAGGATTTGGGCGCTGCAAAACAAATCCTTGGTATGAGAATAACTAGACAGGAAAAATCGTAAATTAACATTGTCTCAGAATGATTACATACAAAAGGTGTTGAAAAGATTTAATATGCACAATGAAAAACTAGTTAGTACACCTTTTGCTAGCCATTTCAAACTTAGTAAGGAAATGTGCCCAAAGACCCAAGAAGACATGGATTATATGTCTAAAGTTCCATATGCATCAGCAGTTGGAAGCTTAATGTATGCAATGGTCTGCACAAGGCCTGATATTGCACATGTAGTGGGAGTTGTAAGCAGGTACATGAACAATCCATGAAAGGAACATTGGATGGCAGTGAAATGGATTCTCAGATATTTGAAAGGTACCACAAATCAAGCATTATGCTTTGGTGGTTCAAACATTTCTCTACAGGGATATGTTGATGCAGATATGGCAGGTGACAAAGATAACAGGAGGAGCACTACAGGATATGTATTTACTTTTGGTGGAACAACAGTCAGTTAGGTTTCAAAAATCCAAAGTGTTGTTGCACTTTTAAGAACAGAAGCAGAGTATGTTGCTGCTATAGAGGCTAGTAAAGAAATGATTTGGTTATAAAGGTTTACGGGTGAATTGGGTAAGAAGCATGACATGGGCACATTATACAATGATAGCCAAAGTGTCATTCATCTTGCAAAGAACTCAGCATTTCATTCCAAGAATTAACACATACAGCTCAAGTACCATTTCATACGATCAATGCTGGAAGATGGAGAGTTGTGTAGGTTTTAACCCTGTACAGAAATTACCTGCATATGGATTCTAAAACATAGAAAATAAACAATGCGAGAGCATAACACATAAAACACATATACACAGAGATTTTCCCCTAGATCCCAAAACCAGGACTACCAACTTGATTTTTCATTATATTCCTTTCAATGTTACAATACATATTTATACATCCCGAAGCATCCAATACCATGGACCGAAAACCATCACGTCCAAAACCATGGACCGAAAACCATAGGTAGGTTCGCCCAACCTAATATAGGGTCCAAAAAACATTTTCCCGGGGCAGCGCCCCGGACCCCGTAGAGGGGGGCTACCTGCCGCCCTCAAACCCCCCAGATAGGGGGGGCTGCCGCCTCCCCTGTGACCCCCCGCTGCGCAATCGGTGCAACGAAGGGGGGGCTCTGCCCCCCCCCCCCCCTCCCCCTAACCCCCTGATTCACTACGTAGATTAGTCGTGGAAAGAATATAACACAACCCAACAATCTCCCACTTGTTGTTTTCTTTCCACAGGGGACCACAGGAGAGCTTAGTCATTTTTCCAGCCCTAAAATGCCCATTGTTTCTCTACACCAAGAGAACTTCTCAGAGCTCACAGATTTTGTCAATGCATCTGCAATATTCTCCAAAGTGTCCACCTTTACCAGCAACACCTTTTTGTCTTCTATCATATCCCTCACAAAGTGATACTGAACGCCAATGTGCTTTGTCTTTGAATGATAAGCAGGGTTCTTTGCCAAGAAAATTGCACTTTGGCTGTCACAGTCTATTCTTATAACTCCCTGTACTAACCCCATACTTGAACACAATCTCTGCAACCAAACTGCTTCCTTGCTTGCATGAGTGGCTACCCTGTATTCTGCCTCTGTAGTTGATAGTGCCACTACAGATTGTTTCTTACTCATCCAACTGACTACACCTCCAAATAGGTTAAACACATACCCACTTGTAGATCTTCTCTGATCCAGATCTCCAGCCCAGTCTGCATCAACAAAGCCACGAATATCCAACACTCTGTCCAATCCTGGTCTTCCTTGGTAGCACAAACCATAATTACTAGTGCCACACAAATACCTGAAAACCCGCTTCACTGTTGTCTAGTGCTCCTTCCCTGGTTTTGACATAAACCTGCTCAATACTCCCACTACATGTGCAATGTCTGGTCTAGTACAGACCATTGCATACATCAGGCTACCGACTACACTCGCATATGGAACAGGGACATGTCCTCTTCCTCTTCTTGTGTCTTGGGACACTGTTCAGTAGATAACCTCACACCTACAGGTATAGGAACCTTCACCGGTTTACTATCCTGCATATTAAACCTCTGCAGTATTGTCTCGACATACTTCCTCTGGTTTAACCAGAGCTTCCTCTTTGCCTGATCTCTTTTACTTTCCATGCCAAAAATATAGTTTGTAGCACCAAGATCTTTCATGTCGAATTTGGAGAACAATTGGGTCTTCAAATCCTGGATAATTTCTTTGTCATTTCCAACCAGCAACATATCATCCACATACGAGACCAGATAAATAACACGGTCACCAATCAATTTAAAATACACACAGTGATCTGCTTTGCTTCTGGTGAAGCCAAGTCCCCATATAAATGTATCAATTTCTGATACCACATCCTTGGTGACTGTTTTAACCCATACAGAGACTTCTTTAACTTGCATACCAGTTCTTTCTTACCCTTCACCGCAAAGCCTTCAGGTTGCTTCATGTAGATTTCCTCTTCCAAATCCCCATGAAGAAATGTTGTCTTCACATCCATCTGTTCTACCTCAAAATAAAAAGCAACAACAATAGATAAAAGTAATCTAATAGAAGTTACCTTGGCAACAGGAGAAAAAAATATCACCAAAATCAATTCCCGGCACTTGGGAATATCCTTTTGCTACCAATCGAGCTTTGTATTTCTCCACCTTCCCTTCTACATTTGTCTTCTTTTTGAACACCCATTTGCTGCCAATGGGTTTCCTTCCAGTCTGCAACTCCACCAGATCCCAAGCCTCATTTTTGTGCAAAGATGCCATTTCATCAACCATGGCCTGTTTCCAGAGTTTTCCATCCTCTGAATCTACTGCTTCCTTCACAGTTCTGGGATCATCATCAGTAATAGACAAAGCAAAATTTGAACAGAAAGCAGAAGGACTATACCTTTCTGGCTGCCTTCTTTCTCGAACTGATCTTCTCATAGCCGGAGTTCGTGGCTCTTCATCTTCTGATTCCTCCTCTGCTGCAGAGTCTGATTCTTCCTCCTTTAGCTCAAACTCTATCTTCTCAGGTTCCTTTGGTTGGAATTCATGTTTAATAACATCCTTTACCTCTCTGAACACCACATCTCGGCTGTACACAACCTTCCGTGTGACTGGGTTCCAAATCTTATAACCTTTTAAACCATCCTTATACCCATTAAAGATGCACTTTTCAGATTTACTATCCAACTTGGTTCGTTTCTCCTTTGGAACATGTACATATGCATCACATCCAAATACCCTCAGATGTGAAAGAGAGGGTTTCTTACTAGTCCATACTTCTTGTAGAGTCTTATTCTCCAACACTGATGAAGGTGACCTGTTGACCAAGTAACATGCAGTATCCACCGCCTCTGCCCATAATTCTTGTCCTAACCCGGCACCACTGAGCATGCTTCTTGCCCTTTCCATCAACGTCTTGTTCATTCTTTCTGCGACTCCATTTTGCTGAGGTGTATATGGAGTAGTCTTTTGCCGTGCTATACCACACTTCTTACAGAATTCTTCAAATTCCTTGCTACAAAACTCTCCACCATTATCTGTCCTTAGCACCTTTATCTTCTTCTCTGTCTGATTTTCCACCAGAGCCTTAAATTCTTTAAACCTGTCAAAGACTTCAGATTTCTTCTTAAGGAAATATATCCATGTATTCCTTGAGAAATCATCTATAAATGATACATAGTACACAGACTTACCCAATGATGGAACTTTCACAGGTCCAAACACATCAGTGTGCACAAGCTCTAATATCTGTTTCGCCCTCTTAGCACCAGAGGGGAAACTCACTCGATTATGCTTCCCATATACACAATTTTCACAGAAATCAAAATCCAGAGAGCTATTACTCATACCTTCTACCATACCTTTACCATGAAGTATTCGAAGGCCCTTCTCTCCAATATGTCCAAGCCTTTGATGCCACAGCATGGTCTTCTCTCCAGAGACCACTAGATTTTCAGCTTCACTTTCAAGAACCACAGAACTGTTGCACCCATCAACAACAGTGCTACCTTACATCTTGTACAGAGTTCCCGTCTGAACTCCCCGCATCAATACCAGTGCTCCCTGAACCATCTTGCAGGTATCCTTCTCGAACACTGTTTTTACACCTGCATCATCCAACTTGCTTACAGAAATCAGATTTCTGGCCAATGCAGGAATATGCAGAACACCCGGAAGTGTTCTAACCCTTCCACCTTGCAACTTCAACTTTACTTTTCCGCGACCAATTATTCTAGCTTTCCTATCATCTCCTAAGAAGACATCACCACCATCGTATTTCTCATACTCGCAGAACCACTCTCTATGGGGAGTGAAGTGAAAGGATGCACCTGAGTCAATCAACCATGCCTCATGATCTACATGTGTACTTGAAGAAGCCAAGTACACATCCCCACCTTCATCTGAGGTGGTTTTCGCCTCTGCAGAAGGAGCATCATCAGATCCCTTTCCTTTATCAGGAGCTTTAGATTTACAGTCCCTTTTGAAGAGCCCTTCCTTTCCGCATTCCAGCACACCACCTTTACAGGTTTTCCTGGAGATTTAGATCTCCCTCTAGATTTAGATCTCCCACTCGATGACTTATTTTTGTTTCTATTCTTGGACTGCCCTTGTATAGACAAGGCATCACCATTCTGGCTCTCCATATTTTTCTGTCTCATCTCCTCCGTCAGCAAGGCTGAGACTATTTCATCAAACTGCAAAGCAGTTGCATTGCTACCTATTGCAATAACCAAACTATCCCATGAATCTGGTAGAGAACACAACAAACTGATGCACTTATCTTCATCTGAAATTTTAATATCAACAGACGCTAACTGACTTACCACAGTATTAAATGCGTTCATATGCTCTGTCACCGAGTTTCCATCTTTTATCCTCAGGTTATACAGCTTTTTCCGCAGGAAAAGTTTATTCACCAGAGACTTAGATTGGTACAAAGTCCTGTTGAGGCCTCGAAAATCGCTGCCACAACAAAGGGGAAACCACCCGGTCTGGACCTTAGTACAGCTCCTTTTCCGTTTGGAATAGTGGCTCCGACTGGGGATAATGGGACCAGTTTCCCAATAATGGATAAAAGTGGGATGGATGAGTAACTTATGATGTATGATGGTGATAAGCGAACAGCTAAAACTATCGGCGAAATATATTAACTATAATCTAATCCCAGGACTTATCAATCTTTCAAAGCGTAGCGTTTGATAATCTGTGCTTTAAGGCAGGCATATAGATGACTCTAACACTAAAGCATAGATGTTTAAACCATTTAAGATTGCTCTGCATAATTAGTTATGCAGAGCGATAATAGCGAATTACTACACATTGTCATTCATATCATTGCTACATGCATGATTAAAAGAAAGGGCATATCACAAAACATCCAATAGTGGAATGAAATGAAGATTTGTTGTTACAGCGCATACATGTATTCAACAATAGCAAAAATAATAACACAGCAATTCATATAAGAGGAAAGAAAACAGATGCAGATAAAAGTACCATGTAAGCTGTTTAACAATCCGATGTATTAATCGCTATGTCGCAGTCCTTCCTTCAAACCAGAAAGCATTCCAAACAAGAGACAATAGTGCGCAATTGCATAAAACAGCCTTCTTGTCAAATTAAGGACTATTGGTCGAGTTTCACAAAAGAATATAGACTGAAGCACAGTAGTGCAAACTTCAGTCTTTAAGTCTATTACAAAATTTTACGACCCTTTCCAAAACAATGAAAGGGTCTATAAATACTAATCTAATCTAAATATCTAAAAAAAACTGAAAAGCTATTAAATTGGCATCAATAAATATTTTCCATCTTTTTTTGGCGATCTGGCAGTCGGCAGCAATGCTTCATTCGGTGGGCTCTTTGCCTTTAAACCTCAGCTGACATATCGCCAGCATTGGCTCTACTTCCGGTGGAGTATTGAGACGCGACGTGAGCTGGGCATCATATGTGGCATCCTTAATGTCGGGGATCAGGCATTCGAGAGCATCTGTTAAACACTTAAGAGCCAACCTTTGAGTGTGCGGCTTGATTAGAAAGAGCCAATATGCGTCGGAGGTTAAAGTATTTACTCCAGCGATTAACTTTCTCTTTTCCTCCAGTTCATGATAACTTGTTTGTTCAATCATGTTTGCCGTGGTTATGCTTCCAGGTGTGCACTGAGAGATCATGTTGGCCAAATAGAGTGTATTGTTGACTAAATCTATCATATTGTTGGCAATCATTTTACACCTTGAAGCTGCCCTTTCCGCTTTCATCATCTGAGTGTTCCATTCCGTGAAGAGTATTTCTTTGTATGTTTCATAGATTCTAGGCAAGTTCGCTGCCTTCCCCTCATCAGAATCTTGCCAATCAAGATATTCGGCTATAGTTTCTTCGGTTTGATCCAGCTCATTTCTGGCCCTTTCTATCTGCTTACATACTATTGTAGATATTTCACATAATGGCTCAACCTCGGTAAGTTGTCGGCATAGGAGTCTAACTAGAGATATTAATGCACTATTTATTTGAGCTGCCTCTGCTCTGAAATCTTCGACTTTCTTGGTGCCTTTGATATCTTCGAGCTGTGCTAACAGTTGAGCGATTTGCTCATCCTTTGACTTCGTCATTAGCTCGTTTGCCGCTCTCAATTGTGTCAATGCCTCCATTAATTCTTTCTGCTTCTGGATTGAGCTCTGGTCAATCCTCTATTTTTCAGTTTGCAGTTGCTGGGTTAATATATTGTTTGCTTGCTGTTGTGTCAGCGACTGCTCTTCTAACTGTGCTGCCTTGTTTCCCACCTCTGCTACTTCTGCTTGCAATGCACAAATCTCCTGGTCCTTAGTCTTTAACAAAAGACTTACCTCTGATGCTTTATCAATAGTTGCTGCAGAATAAGCTCCCGCATATTGCGATAGCTTGGTTAGATCATCGGAGGGGTCCAATTCCTCCTTCCAGACTACATTCCCCGTGACTGTTTGCTCAGGAAAGATGGAAGGTTGATCAAGCCTTCGTCTCTTCCTTGAGCGCTTAACAACTGCTTTGTGCCTAGGGCTGTAGAAAACGTCCAGGGGAGGAATATCTTCCACCTGGAGCACAATCTGATCGGAAGGGTCTTTGGTGATTACCTCGACATCCTTTGAAGTGGGTGGGCCGCTGGTTCCGCTTAGAACCTGAGAAGAAGTGGTGTCTGGTGCGTCGCTTGTCTTAGAGGTGTCTGTGTCTTTGGAGCCTTCCTTTCCACTGATAATGGAATCGAATTGATCCCATTGTTTAAGCAATTCAGGATCTATGGAGGTCTGTTTGTGTTGCTCCGTCTGGGATTTACTCTTCTCCTTTTCTTGTTCCAACCTCTTTTGCTCCTCCAGCTCTTTCCGCTGCTGCTCCTCTAACTCCTTTCTCTGTTTCTCTTCTTGCTCTCTTCTTTTCTTATCCGCTAATTCCTTTTTCTGCCTATCTGCCAGTTCTTTCTTTTGTTTTTCTTCTTCTTCCTTCTTCCGCTGTTCCTCCATCTGCTTCTGCTTTCTCTGTTCTTGTTCCTTCTGCTCTTTCTGCTGCTTCTTTTGCCTTTCCTCCTGTTGTTTCTTTTGTTCCTTAGTTATAACAGGAGGTTGGCTTGTCTGTTTCTGACCAGGCTCACTTGAGGAGGACGCTGAGGTTAATGAAAATAAATCTAGAGGCAGAGTTTGCAACCTCTGCTCTCTAAGTTTATTGAACTCAGTTAAATTCTCATCATTGTATCTCATCCTGGCAAGCTGTTTGGTTTGGCTTATTGTATAGGAAGCTACGAACAGGTCATCAAACTCATCTTCTTGATGGTCAATCTTTGTCAGTTTGGCCTGTTCTAGGGCAATGAAAGCAGTCTTCCTTGGATCATAGAGTCTGGCTGGTATAGTGGGCAGGGATAGAGCTTGCATCATTATAGCCTCCTTTTCTGCATGCTGAAGATTATGCAGAGTAAAAACACCCATCCTCAAGGGAAAAGGGGGCCAGCCCCTCTTCTTCTCTTTCTTGAGAGTTTGGGTTACACTCTCGGCCATAATTTGGTAGGAGATCTCTCGGGCTAACAGTTTGTCTGGAACATATAGAGGGAGAACATGCGGCTTGGCTTGGCTTCCATAAACTCTAATATAGGTAAAATGCTCCTCTCCAAACCAACTTGCGACAGCAGGTAAGTCGAAGGAAGCCAGATAGGAGATTTTGGGAATGGGCCGATCAAAAATGGAATAATGAATGGGAACCATAAAACCATTGCAAATTTGATGCAAATGGTCCTTGTAAGAGGACTTCCACAATTTCTGATGATACAAATGAATGGGCGAAGGGTCTTGGGTGGTCCATCTCCAACCGAGGATGGGAAACTCAGAGTTAAAACACAATGTGTCCATAATGTAGGCACTATAATAAAATGGGGGGATTTTCCTTTCGGTGACTACAGATTTAGCTCTAAAATCCCGAACAGCTACAGTCAACTTATCAGAAAGAATGGTGGCCCAATCCATGATTATACTATTAACAGCGGCCTCCATCAGGGGAACCATTTCTATATCAAAATTGGCAGAATCATGTAATCCCCATAGCCTACACATCATAATTCCCGCATAGCAATAGGGAGAAGCCAAAGAATCAACGGAGTACTTACCCGAGCTTTCGTGCTTGTGTTTGGCCGGGTTCTGCCTCCAATCCCGAATGGGCTCGGATGGTACTTCATTTTCAGCTGCAAACTTCTCCACAAAGTCTTTTTTGTAGATTTTCTCTGGCTCAGGCAAATGATACATTTGCCTTAGGTGCTCTGGCTTAAACGACCTGAAAATCCGTCCGTCTCTTGTGTGGAAAGTTCTGTCAATGATTGGAATTTCCTCGATTGCCCATCGCACTACATCAGTGTAGGGAAGGACTTGCTCTCTGGCCGCTATTCTGTGAAGAAAGGAATCGGCCAACTCTTTGAGAGTTGCATCGGACTTTTTGAGTGAGTCCGCAGTAGCCACTGTCACTGAAACTTCCGGTTGCTCAGCTTATAATAAATTATATGTGCCCTACCATGTAGTCTTGTTAAGACCAGTGCACGTACTGTCTGAAATGAGGCCTTTCATCTTATCTGTGGTAGCTTGCCCTGCTACAGGTGTAACAACAGAGCCCGTAGTCCTGTTGGATCTCTTCCCCATCATGCTCAGGCTTCTCTCAAAAGACGAATTCTACACAATTGCAAGAGAAATCGTAACAACATAATAACAATGACACTTCACAGCGGGATAGATATATCATTTGAAGCGTGCTAAGATTAATTTTCAAAAGTGGTTGCGGATCCAATCGCTGAGAGGATATTGCAGATGCATTAATGGTGATTTGAGGCCTGCTACCCATTAAATGTGATGATTACACCGTTATCCGGGTGAATGACTCCCTTAAGCGTGCAACAGATATTCTGGCGGTTAAGCGCAAGTGTTCGTTAATCGAAGGGGCAAAATCTTTTAAATACACACGCATTACCTTATCCCTTGCATTTAACGGCATTTTGGGATTCGCGCTTTGTCAACCGGATATGAATATAAAATTAAAGCTTTAAATAATGGCTTTTAAGAATGCTAATCACCGATGAGCGATATCGCATCGCTTCGGGAAATAAGTGCTGCACAATTATCACCAAAAGATCCTGCCGACAGCCGATAAGCGATATCGCATCGGGCTAGGGCATGGAAACAGAGCTAGGTGTATATAAAGTGGTTTGGGGGTTACCGATTGCGATATCGCATCGCATCGGGGGTAGGAACCGGGTGCCTTACTGAAGTGCATGGAATTCTGCCGACGGCCGATAGCGATATCGCATCGGGTAGGGATTTATAACATAAAGCGGTTCCACATGAGGTATCGCCGATAGCCGATCGCCGATATCGCATCGCGTCGGGGCATGAGTTATGTGCCGTTACTTGGTGTGCATGTAACATTGCCGATCGTCGATAGCGATATCGCATCGGCGGAGACCAAAATGCCATTTGAATGCATGTCTCATGTTATTGCGATATGCGATCTTGCGATCGCTTTATCGCAATAACAAAAGATTATTTATTTGAAACATTAATATCAAAAAGGCTTAAATACATGAAAACTCATTTGATTATCCGGCCTTTTTTGAACATACAAGCATTGATGCCAAAATTTTTAAAAGGGACCCATTCCATATGTTAATTTTTGTAAATAAGAATGATATGAAATGGGGGGTTGTTGTAGGGCACAACAATTGGCGATTCGCTGGAAGAACCAGTTATCTCTAAAATTAAAACAAACACTTAAACTTTTTGAAAATAGAAACTCAATCAGAAGGGAAAACTTCTAATTTAACTGGATATTCGCGCGTTCTGAACCAAGTGAACTTATTCTGTTAACTTCTTTCCTTTTGGCTTCAAGAAAAATAAATACATCCTAAGTCTTTAAAATAGGCCTTTTATTGGTTTATAATGATAAAACAAAAACTTTCCCAAATCAGCTTTTATAATTAACTCCTCTGTCATAGGTAGAGCCTCTGTTGCCAGCAAACGTTTATAGTCTCGACAGGGATACCTTTTAACCATAGTATTGTTCACTTTTCCATTCACATAAGAGTGTAGTTAACAGAATGAATCTAAAACATGTTCCCATATTTTATTTTTCACCTGTTTTTTCTTCTTTGTTATTGATAAGATAAAAAGCCATTGTCCTGGTTTGGTGGCCAGCTGTTGACAATGCCATTCACTGGTAATAATTTAACTGAACAAGCTGGCTCGTGATGAGACCTCTTGTCTTGAAATTTCAAGCCATTACCCTGTTTTGGTAGGCAGTATTGGTAATGTCAGTCAAACTACTTTCCTATGAACATGGTAAGCAGGCTTGTAATAAGACCTCTTATCTTTAATCTTTTATATTTTAGAATTACACTCTGAGTAACCATAAACTTTAGCGAATGGGGTGAACAATTTTCTCCTTAAGAGCATATGGATGACAGGTGAAGAGTTGAAGATGCTGAAAATGGGTTAGCTTCTATCTCAAAATGGATAACCTTTGGAGACCAGTTTTGAAAACCGAAAATGATTCACAGAACTTTTACCTCTTGAGAAGAGTTTCCAAAACGTTAGGTTGTGATTTCAGAACACACAGATATCTAGTTTCCTAGAAATTATTCCTTTTGGTTGAGGGTTCTACTATCTAAAAGCAAATATTCATATTATTTTGTGAGACAACTTCTTCAAACCCAGCAAAAGGTCAATGGGGATACTCTACAATTTTATTTCCTACTGATCCTACAAACTGGACAAATCTACAAAGAGGAGAAGAGATTACCTTCTCAATTGAAGAATTTCTTCAAGATCAGGCCATTAACAGGGAGAGAATCTCTCGCCCCTGATAAGTCTTGCAATAAAAAGGTCGAATGGCCTATCTTCTCACAGATCTGAAATGGTCCAAGCCACATTTTCTGAAATTTGGTATGCTTACCTTTATCTTCATGGGCCTTGTCCCATTTGAGAACTAAGTCACCAACTTGAAAGTGTTTGGAACCGGACGAGGTTAAATCAAAGGATGCTTTGATGATTTGTTGATGTTTGGCATGAGTGATTCTGGCTTTTTCCCTTTCTTCTTCTAATTTGAGAATTTGGTCATGTCTAAGTTGGATAGAGGAAGAAGGAGTCTCTTCAATGTACTGTACTAGGGCTAGAAAGGGTAAAACAAGATTCGTAGGTAATACTGCTTCTTTTCCATATACCAGATTAAATGGGGAGGAACCTATAGAAGCCTTTTGTGTAATCCTATCAGTCCATAATGCAAACACTAAAGATTTGTGCTAGTTTCTATGATTCTGTTCAACAGTTCGCTTAATAATTTTGATGAGATTCTTATTAGTAGATTCTGCTAAACCATTTCCCTGGGGATAATAATTAGCAGAGTATTTCAGTTTAAACCCCCTCTTAATAGCGAAATCATATATAGCATTTCTTGAGAAATAGGAAGCATTATCAAATACGAGAGCGTTTGGGACACCAAACCTGGTAATGACGAATTGGTCTATGAACTCGATGATTGCCTCTGAATTTGCTGCCTTAAAAGGAATAGCCTCTACCCATTTGGTAAAATAATCGGTAGCAGTGAGGATATACCTATGTTGTTTGGAAGATGGAGGAGTAATTTCCCCGATGATATCTAATCCCCATTGTTCAAATGGCTGTTCAATGTTGACAGGTTGTAGAGGGAAAGCTGATTTCCGTTGTCTCCCACTAGAAGTTTGGCAATTGAAGCATTTTCTTACGTATTCATGAGCATCTCTAAACAGTGTAGGCCAATAATATCCAGCATGAATAACTTTGTGGGCTATTGTGTCTGCTCCAAAATGTCCTCCCGCTGGCCCATCATGTAGCTCCTGTAAAACCTTTTGAGCTTTAGGTTTCTCAAGACATCTTAACAGGATAGAATCATAATTTTGTCTAAAAAGCACATCATCAATGAGAGTGAAATTCTTCGCTTTTAACCTAATGGCCCTTTTATTTTTGTAAGATAAATTTGGAGGAGCATAACCATTCTTTAAATAAAATATTAAATTTTCATATTGAGATTCAGAATCAGTGACACTTATCTGATTGATTGATTCAGTCTGATCCATATCGCTTGATTCAGGAATGTTTGATGCTCCTGCCAATATCCTGCAAAAACCTTGGCCCCTAACAATCTTTGCTGGCTTTATTTCTAAGTCATATTCTTGAAGCGTTGTGACCCAATTGGCCCTTCTTTCACCCAGTTCTCTTTGAATTAATAGTTGCCTTACCGCTGGGAAAGGGACTATAACTTTCGTGTGGGTTTTCAAAAGAAAGGGCCTGTAATGTTTGACTGCTTTGAACACAGCAAAGGCTTGTTTCTCCACATCGGAATAATTTAGTTCGGCACCCTGAAGATTTGAGCTAAAAAATGAAATGGGTGCTTCCAAGTTGTGAGCATTTGGCTGCGTGAGAACTGCAGCATAGGATATATCGGACGCAATGGTATACAATGTAAAATGATTAGAAAAATTGGGAGTATTCAAGGCTGGGGCATTGATTATTGATTGCTTGATAACATCAAAAGCTTGATTTTCTTCTGATCCCCACTTGAAGACTGAATTCTTCTTGATCATTGTCTGAAGTGGTAATACAATTTGAGAGAAATCTGGAACAAATCGTTTGACAAAATTAATCTGACCCAAAAATGACTGCATCGATTTTTTATTGTGTGGGAAAGGGATTTCAGAAATTTCCTTAATCCGATCAGGATCAATATAAATGCCATCTTTGGATACTATAAAGCCTAAGAGTTTTCCTTGGTCAAGAGCAAAGAAAGACTTCTTTGGGTTTAGAGAAATACCATATCTTTTGCATCGCTGAAAGATTTGATTTAAGTCATGCAAATGATTATATCTCGTTTTAGAATATACAGTAATATCGTCTAGATAGATGACTACTGATCGATTAATCAAACCTTTGAAGGCTATATCCATGGCTCTCTGGAATGTCGCTCCCGCATTTATGAGTCCAAAAGGCATTTTCTGATATGCATAAGTTCCCCATTTTGTTCTGAATGTGGTTTTAAGTTGGTCATCAGGATGAACCAAAACTTGGTTATATCCGGAGAATCCATCAAGAAAGGACATCAATTCAGAGCCTGCTACTGATTGGAGGATTTGCTCCATAGTAGGTAATGGGAAGTTATCTTTCAAGCTCGCTTTATTCAGGTTCCTGAAATCAATACAGATTCGAATGTCGCCATTTTTCTTTCTGACTAGCACCATATTAGAGACCCAGTTTGAATGTCGGACCGGAAAAATAATTTTGGCTTTCAAGAGCTTATTAAGCTCCGACTTTATCTGGCCCTCCAAATTTGGATGTATTTTTCTTAACTTTTGCTGAATCGGTTTCTGATCAAGAAGCATAGGAATGGTATGCTGGATAATAGATGTATCATATGTCTTTAAGTCATCATATTTCCAAGCAAAGACCTGTTTGTTTTTTCTCAATAGTTTAATAAATGCTTCCTTTTCTTCCTGGGAAAGTCCTATCCCTAAGTTGATGTTTTGAGGAGCATCGTCAGTGCCTAGATTTATTAATTCAAACTTAAGGGTGGAACTTTGAAGCTTTGCATTAATTACAGGTTTAAACCTGTCTTTGATATCATAAAGGTCTTCAAGCTTCACCACGGGTTTGGGAATTGAATTTTCTTGAGGCGCTTGTTTCATCTGCAGATCGTGATCATCTTCCTCAATGACTTGATTGTCATAGGATTTTTCCGAAGTTAGAAACTGCAAGATATCTTCGTCATGGTTAAATACTCTCCAATTGGTGACATTGTCAGGAATTGAAGGCCTAAAAAGTAATTCTATAGAAAATCTATCAAGGCTGTAGTCTTCAGAAGGTAGAAGTTTAGAGGCTACATTGGCTAGTAGGTCGGCTGCTGAATTTTGTGACCTAGGAATAGAAGAAATGTTGAAGGCTGAAAAGTGTGAGGTAAGATCCTGTACTAGCGATTGATAATGCTTGAGGTGACTTGAAAGACAGTGAATTGCATTTCTCACCTGTTTGACAATTATTTCCGAATCGCCGAACACTTTTAGATATCGCACTTCAAGGCCGATCGCTTTATATAAACCTTGGACTAAAGCTTCGTATTCGGCTGTGTTATTAGTACACTCAAATTCTAACCTACAAGACAGCATTGTCTTTTCTCCTTGTGGGCTAACCAAAATGCAACCTGCTCCTGAGCCTTCGCTGGACTTAGAGCCATCAAAATATAAAGACCAAAATAAAGGAGTATTAACAAAAATATCTACATTTTTCTCAGCATCATTAAAACATCTGGACTTATCTGTTTGTGAAAAATTTTCAATCTGAGATGTAAAATGATTGACTGAAAAAGGAGATGGTTGGGCAACAAAATTGCCAAAGAATGATTCTGACGAATAGTTCCCCAAAATATTGTTGTTGAATGCTACAGGTTGGTTTTCTTGCTCAAATTCAGTAACTGTGTGGGTCATATGCTTCTCCCGATCGATCCTTATTTGATTCGGCTTTCCCTTGTAGGGAAGCCACATATGTGACCAATCTGTGGAAATATACCCATGCAGTTTTTCGGACCAATCTCTGCTTAAAATCAAACCGTAAAATCCAGGTATGTCGGCTATTAAGATGTCAATCCTCTGAACAATTCTGGGGTCAGCTGACAACCTGATGGTTACAGAATTAATTTCTCCCACAACCTGCACCTTAGTCCTATCCAACTGTACAATATGAATGGCAGACTTCTGGGGTTCAATGTTCAGCTTAGAGCAAACTGAAGCTGGCATTATATTATATGAGGCCCCTGAATCAATTAAACAGTTGTGCAGGTTTCTATTATAAATCTCATAAGTCAGCAGGAAGGGTGGAGTGTGATAATTTGATTTATCTCCGATTAAAACTGAATCGGTAATTTCAACCATACCTGTAGGAGGCTGGCCTGAATCGTTGGCAGCTCTTGCACTGGGAAGGGGAGTAGAGGGAACAACATTTAATTCTTTAAGAAGTAACTTTTGTTGGTGCTTTAGTTTTCTAAGTTCAAACATGGTTATATTTGCCTTAGTTTTCTTCATGTCATCAACAATGTTATATTCCATAGAATCAGATACCACTAGTGTCTTAGATGTTGAAGGAGAACTAGAAGTTGAAGGCTGGTTTTGGGGAACTACTACAGGTGACTTGTTTGGGAGAACTTTTCCCTTCGCTGTAGTAGCACCTGCGCTCCTCCTCTTTGAAGTTGCCTGGGCGGGTTCAGGAGTACTTTTGCTTCTTGTAGTAACCGGAAAGGCTTCTTCTTCATTCTCGGTATCAGAGTTTGGGAGTATAAAATCCCACATTCCGTGGCATTCAGCTACTTCTTCTTCATCATCGGTTTGTGAAGTTGTTTCCTCTTCCTCTTCTTCTTGGTCTGAATGTGCGTTAGATATAATATTGGGCGGCTTTGATTCAGTTTTCTTATAAGTTCTAAATGGTCTTTTGTTTGAAGTTTCGGCCACCTGCTTCTTTATCTCAACCATTTCGTTAGACAATGTTTTAAGGACCTTTTGTAAACCTTCCATGTCATACGGGTCCTTTGGGGTTTTCTTCTTGGAATCTTCTTTAAACGAGACTTTTTTAGCTTTTCTATCTTCCAAAGCAGCTTTCTTTTCTAAAGCATTGATGCGCTTTTCAACAGCAAGTGCCTCTCTCATGTTTTCAGCTAAGGTAGGTTTCCCAGCCCTGTCTACAAAAATAGCTATGTTGGCGGGTAGGGCTGTAATATACCATTCGCTTCGTATTTGTTCACTTGGTTTAGAAGCGGTAGGGATTTTATTCAGGAGTTTATTAAATCTAGCATTAAACTCCTTTATCGGTTCCCTATGCTCTATTCTCAGATTGGAGAGGTCGTTTATTAAAGTAGCTAAGGACCTGTCATCTCCATATTTGGTGACAAACTGCTCTTGGCATGTGTTCCAACTGGTAATTGAACCAGAAGGTAAGGAAAAATACCAGGATCCCGCTGATCCTTGTAAGGTGTAAGGGAAGAGTCTTACAACAACATCTTGTTCTGTCACTCCTTTTAGGTTAACTGCTAACATAAAGTTGTTGATGTGTTCTTCAGCCTGGGTCCCATCATCTGGATTGAATTTAGGCAGCCATTTTCCAGGAGCATCGGGTAGATCATGCAATGGTGCATGCATGTTGACTGCTCCTGGCCTAGTCCATGGGTCTACCATTATGATAGCGACAGTGGTTGACACTACTGTTGGGATTCCAGATGTATTGGAAGAGATCAAAGATGAGGAGTGAATAGGTTGGGATGTTGAGGCTTCTGATCCCTGATGAACGACAATTTGTAATGGGGGAGTGGATGGTTGACCTCGCAGAGGAGAAAATGCAATGGAGGAGGTGGATGAAAGCTCTTCACTATCAGATCCTTCAGTAATTTTCTTTACCCTTTTCCTTTTAGGTAAAGGAAACTCAGTGGGTTCAATACCGAGTTTTTCACTCTGAAGTCTGGTGAGAGGGTGAGTGAGGTTAAATTGCGAAGTCGCACTGCTTTCTGATACCTCAGATTTCTGTGGTGATATCCAGAAGCTCTGAAGTTTATGGATTAGAGACTGGACTTCAGGTGATTCAAGATCTAATTGTTCTGTGGTATGATGGGTTTGAGCAGTGGTAGTTGATTCCCCTTCTCCTTGTTTGGATACCGGCGAACCAGTATGCAAATAAGAAGGTCGAGGGGATTCGGAGGGGGATATACTCTTGGAATGGCTTATAGGTTTGGACTTATGTGCCATTCACAGTTGATGCCCTCCTTCTAGTGCCAATTTTGTTGAGGCCTCGAAAATCGCTGCCGCAACAAAGGGGAAACCACCCGGTCCGGACCTTAGTACAACTCCTTTTCCGTTTGGAATAGTGGCTCCGACTGGGGATAATGGGACTAGTTTCCCAATAATGGATAAAAGTGGGATGGATGAGTAACTTATGATGTATGATGGTGATAAGCGAACAGCTAAAACTATCGGCGGAATATATTAACTATAATCTAATCCCGGGACTTATCAATCTTTCAAAGCATAGCGTTTGATAATCTGTGCTTTAAGGCAGGCATATAGATGACTCTAACACTAAAGCATAGATGTTTAAACCATTTAAGATTGCTCTGCATAATTAGTTATGCAGAGCGATAATAGCGAATTACTACACATTGTCATTCATATCATTGCTACATGCATGATTAAAAGAAAGGGCATATCACAAAACATCCAATAGTGGAATGAAATGAAGATTTGTTGTTACAGCGCATACATGTATTCAACAATAGCAAAAATAATAACACAGCAATTCATATAAGAGGAAAGAAAACAGATGCAGATAAAAGTACCATGTAAGCTGTTTAACAATCCGATGTATTAATCGCTATGTCGCAGTCCTTCCTTCAAACCAGAAAGCATTCCAAACAAGAGACAATAGTGCGCAATTGCATAAAACAACCTTCTTGTCAAATTAAGGACTATTGGTCGAGTTTCACAAAAGAATATAGACTGAAGCACAGTAGTGCAAACTTCAGTCTTTAAGTCTATTACAAAATTTTACGACCCCTTCCAAAACAATGAAAGGGTCTATAAATACTAATCTAATCTAAATATCTAAAAAAAACTGAAAAGCTATTAAATTGGCATCAATAAATATTTTCCATCTTTTTTTGGCGATCTGGCAGTCAGCAGCGATGCTTCATTCGGTGGGCTCTTTGCCTTTAAACCTCAGCTGACATATCACCAGCATTGGCTCTACTTCCGGTGGAGTGTTGAGTCGCGACGTGAGCTGGGCATCATATGTGGCATCCTTAATGTCAGGGATCAGGCATTCGAGAGCATCTTTTAAACACTTAAGAGCCGACCTTTGAGTGTGCGGCTTGATTAGAAAGAGCCAATATGCGTCGGAGGTTAAAGTATTTACTCCAGCGATTAACTTTCTCTTTTCCTCCAGTTCATGATAACTTGTTTGTTCAATCATGTTTGCCGTGGTTATGCTTCCAGGTGTGCACTGAGAGATCATGTTGGCCAAATAGAGTGTATTGTTGACTAAATCTATCATATTGTTGGCAATCATTTTACACCTTGAAGCTGCCCTTTCCGCTTTCATCATCTGAGTATTCCATTCCGTGAAGAGTATGTCTTTGTATGTTTCATAGATTCTAGGCAAGTTCGCTGCCTTCCCCTCATCAGAATCTTGCCAATCAAGATATTCGGCTATAGTTTCTTCGGTTTGATCCAGCTCATTTCTGGCCCTTTCTATCTGCTTACATACTGTTGTAGATATTTCACATAATGGCTGAACCTCGGTAAGTTGTCGGCATAGGATTCTAACTAGAGATATTAATGCACTATTTATTTGAGCTGCCTCTGCTCTGAAATCTTGACTTTCTTGGTGCCTTTGATATCTTCGAGCTGTGCTAACAGTTGAGCGATTTGCTCATCCTTTGACTTCGTCATTAGCTCGTTTGCCGCTCTCAATTGTGTCAATGCCTCCGTTAATTCTTTCTGCTTCTGGATTGAGCTCTGGTCAATCCTCTGTTTTTCAGTTTGCAGTTGTTGGGTTAATATATTGTTTGCTTGCTGTTGTGTCAGCAACTGCTCTTCTAACTGTGCTGCCTTGTTTCGCGCCTCTGCTACTTCTGCTTGCAATGCACAAATCTCCTGGTCCTTAGTCTTTAACAAAAGACTTACCTCTGATGCTTTATCAATAGTTGCTGCAGAATAAGCTCCCGCATACTGCGATAGCTTGGTTAGATCATCGGAGGGGTCCAATTCCTCCTTCCAGACTACATTCCCCGTGACTGTTTGCTCAGGAAAGATGGAAGGTTGATCAAGCCTTCATCTCTTCCTTGAGCGCTTAACAACTGCTTTGTGCCTAGGGCTGTAGAAAACGTCCAGGGGAGGAATATCTTCCACCTGGAGCACAATCTGATCGGAAGGGTCTTTGGTGATTACCTCGACATCCTTTGAAGTGGGTGGGTCGCTGGTTCCGCTTAGAACCTGAGAAGAAGTGGTGTCTGGTGCGTCGCTTGTCTTAGAGGTGTCTGTGTCTTTGGAGCCTTCCTTTCCACTGATAATGGAATCGAATTGATCCCATTGTTTAAGCAATTCAGGATCTATGGAGGTCTGTTTGTGTTGCTCCGTCTGGGATTTACTCTTCTCCTTTTCTTGTTCCAACCTCTTTTGCTCCTCCAGCTCTTTCCGCTTCTGCTCCTCTAACTCCTTTCTATGTTTCTCTTCTTGCTCTCTTCTTTGCTTATCTGCTAATTCCTTTTTCTGCCTATCTGCCAGTTCTTTCTTTTGTTTTTCTTCTTCTTCCTTCTTCCGCTGTTCCTCCATCTGCTTCTGCTTTCTCTGTTCTTGTTCCTTCTGCTCTTTCTGCTGCTTCTTTTGCCTTTCTTCCTGTTGTTTCTTTTGTTCCTTAGTTATAACAGGAGGTTGGCTTGTCTGTTTCTGACCAGGCTCGCTTGAGGAGGACGCTGAGGTTAATGACAATAAATCTAGAGGCAGAGTTTGCAACCTCTGCTCTCTAAGTTTATTGAACTCAGTTAAATTCTCATCATTGTATCTCATCCTGGCAAGCTGTTTGGTTTGGCTTATTGTATCGGCAGCTACGAACAGGTCATCAAACTCATCTTCTTGATGGTCAATCTTTGTCAGTTTCGCCTGTTCTAGGGCAATGAAAGCAGTCTTCCTTGGATCATAGAGTCTGGCTGGCATAGTGGGCAGGGATAAAGCTTTCATATTTATAGCCTCCTTTTCTGCATGCTGAAGATTATGCAGAGTAAAATCACCCATCCTCAAGGGAAAAGGGGGGCAGCCCCTCTTCTTCTCTTTCTTGAGAGTTTGGGTTACACTCTCGGCCATAATTTGGTAGGAGATCTCTCGGGCTAACAGTTTGTCTGGAACATATAGAGGGAGAACATGCGGCTTGGCTTGGCTTCCATAAACTCTAATATAGGTAAAATGCTCCTCTCCAAACAAACTTGCGACAGCAGGTAAGTCGAAGGAAGCCAGATAGGAGATTTTGGGAATGCGCCGATCAAAAATGGAATAATGAATGGGAACCATAAAACCATTGCAAATTTGATGCAAATGGTCCTTGTAAGAGGACTTCCACAATTTCTGATGATACAAATGAATGGGCGAAGGGTCTTGGGTGGTCCATCTCCAACCGAGGATGGGAAACTCAGAGTTAAAACACAATGTGTCCATAATGTAGGCACTATAATAAAATGGGGGGATTTTCCTTTCGGTGACTACAGATTTAGCTCTAAAATCCCGAACAGCTACAGTCAACTTATCAGAAAGAATGGTGGCCCAATCCATGATTATACTATTAACAGTGGCCTCCATCAGGGGAACCATTTCTATATCAAAATTGGCAGAATCATGTAATCCCCATAGCCTACACATCATAATTCCCGCATAGCAATAGGGAGAAGCCAAAGAATCAACAGAGTACTTACCCGAGCTTTCGTGCTTGTGTTTGGCCGTGTTCTGCCTCCAATCCCGAATGGGCTTGGATGGTACTTCATTTTCAGCTGCAAACTTCTCCACGAAGTCTTTGTTGTAGATTTTCTCTGGCTCAGGCAAATGATACATTTGCCTTAGGTGCTCTGGCTTAAACGACCCGAAAATCCGTCCGTCTCTTGTGTGGAAAGTTCTGTCAATGATTGGAATTTCCTCGATTGCCCATCGCACTACATCAGTGTAGGGAAGGACTTGCTCTCTGGCCGCTATTCTGTGAAGAAAGGAATCGGCCAACTCTTTGAGAGTTGCATCGGAATTTTTGAGTGAGTCTGCAGTAGCCACTGTCACTGAAACTTCCGGTTGCTCAGCTTCTAATAAATTATATGTGCCCTGCCATGTAGTCTTGTTAGGACCAGTGCACGTAGTGTCTGAAATGAGGCCTTTCTTCTTATCTGTGGCAGCTTGCCCTGCTACAGGTGTAACAGCAGAGCCCGTAGTCCTCTTGGATCTCTTCCCCATCATGCTCAGGCTTCTCTCAAAAGACGAATTCTACACAATTGCAAGAGAAATCGTAACAACATAATAACAATGACACTTCACAGCGGGATAGATATATCATTTGAAGCGTGCTAAGATTAATTTTCAAAAGTGGCTGCGGATCCAATCGCTGAGAGGATATTGCAGATGCATTAATGGTGATTTGAGGCTTGCTACCCATTAAATGTGATTATTACACCGTTATCCGGGTGAATGACTCCCTTAAGCGTGCAACATATATTCTGGCGGTTAAGCGCAAGTGTTCGTTAATCGAAGGGGCAAAACCTTTTAAATACACACGCATTACCTTATCCCTTGCATTTAACGACATTTTGGGATTCGCGCTTTGTCAACCAGATATGAATATAAAATTAAAGCTTTAAATAATGCCTTTTAAGAATGCTGATCACCGATGAGCGATATCGCATCGCTTCGGGAAATAAGTGCTGCACAATTATCACCAAAAGATCCTGCCGACAGCCGATAAGCGATATCGCATCGGGCTAGCGCATGGAAACAGAGCTAGGTGCATATAAAGTGGTTTGGGGGTTACCGATTGCGATATCGCATCGCATCGGGGGTAGGAACCGGGTGCCTTACTGAAGTGCATGGAGTTTTGCCGACGGCCGATAGCGATATCGCATCTGGTAGGGATTTGTAACATAAAGCGGTTCCACATGAGGTATCGCCGATAGCCGATCGCCGATATCGCATCGCGTCGGGGCATGAGTTATGTGCCGTTACTTGGTGTGCATGTAACATTGCCGATCGCCGATAGCGATATCGCATCGGCGGAGACCAAAATGCCATTTGAATGCATGTCTCATGTTATTGCGATATGCGATCTTGCGATCGCTTTATCGCAATAACAAAAGATTATTTATTTGAAACATTAATATCAAAAAGGCTTAAATACATGAAAACTCATTTGATTATCCGGCCTTTTTTGAACATACAAGCATTGATGCCAAAATTTTTAAAAGGGACCCATTCCATATGTTAATTTTTGTAAATAAGAATGATATGAAATGGGGGGTTGTTGGAGGGCACAACAAGTCCCTAACTTGTCCCACAAAGCCTTCGCCGTAGCTTCCCCTGATACATTCAACAATACTGAATCTGAGACACACAATCGTATTGTGCTCTTTGCCTTCCGATCCAACTTCTTCCATTCTTCATCGGTCACTCCTATTGGTTTAGTACCTACATCTACCGCGATCCACAGATCTTTATCCACCAACAGATCCTCCATCTTGAGTTTCCACAACTCAAAAATCTGACCATTGAACTTCTCGATCTCTATCTTTTTGTTGCTCGCCATCTTCTTTCACCACCAGAATCGATCTCACAGATCTCCCACTGAACAGGGTCTACCACAGGCCTGAGCGAAACCCCTCAGCAACAAAGGCGTCCCCTTGAAGCCAAAACAGCTCTGATACCAAATGTAGGTTTTAACCCTAGAATTTACCTGCATACGGATTCTAAAACACAGAAAATAAATAATGCAAGAGCATAACACATAAAACACATATACACAGAGATTTTCCCCTGGACCCCAAAACCAGGACTACTAGCTTGATTTTTCATTATATTCCTTTCAATGTTACAATACATATTTATACATGCCGAAGCATCCAATACCATGGACCGAAAACCATCGCATCCAAAACCATGGATCGAAAACCATAGGTAGGTTCGCCCAACCTAATATAGGGTCCAAATTTTTTTTTCCCAGGGCGCTGCCCCGGACCCCGTAGAGGGGGGCTACCCGCCCCCCTAAAACCCCCCTGTGACCCCCCCGCTACACAATCGGTGCAACGAAGGGGGGGCTCTGCCCCCCCCTCTAATCCCCCGGTTCACTACATAGGTTAGTCGTGGAAAGAATATAACACAACCCAACAAGTTGAAGCTGGAAAAGATACACACTAGCCAAAATCCTGCAGATATGCTAACAAAAGTTGTAACCAGGGAGAAACTGAGAATATGCTCAGTTTCAATTGGTCTTCAAGGATGACGATGAAGATGAGAAACATCCAGGTCCAAAGAGGAGTCATTGTCCATCAAATGAAGCAGTGGTGGAGTTGCTATAATCAGTCTCCAAGTGGGAGATTGTTGGGTGTGGAGCCTGATTATCTTTTGTATTCAAAGGTATTGCCACATTGGACCCCAGTTCGAAATGGGGCGGCAACGCCGCTCGTAAAATATTTGCTGCAAGGGGGGTCCAGGGGGGGTACCTGTGACCTTTGGGGAGCCCCCCCCCTGGCAGGGGGTTTCGGGGGCAGCGCCCCCGAAGCTAAAAACAGATGTAAAATTGCCTTGTAAAAGTATAGTAATTTCTAGTCAATCTGGGTCGTTCATTAGGCAGATGATCTGATGGTAGAACTTATGTTTAGTTTAGGGTTTTTTTCCCTAGAAGGCAACCCCTCTCTTTGTATGAGGGCATTGTATTGAGTCTGTGTAATACATGTGTATTCTTTGAGCGAGAAGCAGTGATGTGAGACTGTGAGAGAAAACAGAGGATATTACACCGGATCTACTGTAGGTTGTGTCTCTTCATTTTGCTGGATAATAGAAAGGAAGGACTGGCTGTTTGGGGTGGACGTAGCCCAAACTAGGTGAACCACGTATATCTATGTCTCTCTTGTTTTATGCATTTTCTATGTTGATATCTCTGCGATATTTTATGTGTTCCATTGATCCGTAATATATAATTTTGTAACATGAATTGACTATGACTGGTGTTTGGAATCCTGCTTACTAGAAATGGAACATGAGTCCTCTTTCTCGTGCTGAAATGGCTCATGGTATTAGAAATAAGGATTATCCAAGAAATTCTCTTTTCTATGGTCATTCTTGTTTCTGGTCTTTAGAAACCATCTCTCAAAGAGTAGTATGTTATATATGGCTCTCAAGAAACCATTTCTGGGGGTTTTGGAGATTTTTTTTAGTGTTTTTTAGTTAGTATCTATAAACCCTTTATTTTAGACACTTGAAACCACCACCTCTTGCCATATCCTCAGCCCCTTCAAAGCACATGTGACATAGTCCCTTCTTCCTACCCCTCAGATCTCATAGGTTGAAATTCTCCCCCACCCAGTTGAATCCAATGGTTTTCCTCACTGGAGTATGCTCTTTTGGTATATTTTATGTGCAAACGAGTATGAAGGGAACTTGGGAGTTCTCTATGGAAAAACTCTTGCACTGGCTGTCCCATGGTGAACTTCACTCGCCTTCTCAAACATGGAGAGAATTCTACTATGTAGTCATCCTAGATTGCACATTGACACTCACCATGATTGCACATGGACATGGTGGATCTGTTAACCCCAAATAGATGGTCATCCTTCACTGAGTGAGTATTTGATAAAGTTAGTTGATCATGGTATTTAGTGATGTTGAAACTAGTCGAACATCCTTTGTGCCCTTTATGCATTGTTATTTTCTCTATAGATTATGCACATACAATAAGGTGCAAGGTAAAACCAAAAAGAAAGTTGTGGTAGAGAATGGGGAGAGGAATTAGCCTTAGCCTCTGCAATTAGTAATGTAGATAAGTGAAAGAATGGGTTGGTTAATGAGAATTATATGGTTTTGTATTGTACATATCATATTTTTCTATATATATTATATGAAACATCTAGACTCCATAAGTCCATATCTTGTATCTTCCCTATTATTGCAAAATGTAGCATCCTAGTGCAGAGCCTCATTAGGCTTTTCCTTACTCTGCACCTTTATGGATAATGGGTAACATTTACATTTTAAAGATTACAATTAAAGTTGTAAATCAAAGAGAGAGTTCTTAAAAAAGAAAAAAAGGATTTGTACAATCAATAAAACATAATGCAAGCATGGAACAAAAATGTTTCATTTCTCAAAGGCTTGACGTGTTATAATAAATTTGGCAACCATCTAGGTGTGATATCCCTTGTTCATTTTCAATTCTTGTATATTCCATTGAAGGTGTAAACTATACCAATCTTCAAAATGAAATTCCCAAAGGAATGTGGTGGTGCAATGCATGGAAAACATATTTCTTGAATCAAATATTAGTTGTATTATTATGATACAAATACTAACAGAAAAACATCTCAACCATTCTACCCATTGATACCCTTAAGATTCACTAAAAGGTAGTTGTTGTTACCCATCCTCAACTACATTTCTCCATATCTAGTATCTAATATCTAGTTTGTCATAGGATACTGGTAAATTCTACACATTTGATCCTCTGATCATCTTGTCTTGTTGGCCAATCACCAGCCTAAGGATGTCATTTAAAACATGTAAAATTTATTCTTGACTTTTTCCAAGACTTATGTCCCTTATTTTAAACATAGTATTCATGGGGAGATTTGGATTCCAAGTTATGTCAATGAACCACACTCAGATCTATAAGGAAAGCCCAAGATTTCAACAATTTTTGAGAATTTCAAATTTTCCATGTTGATGCCCTTTTCAGTAAAAGCTCAGATTGAGATGGCCAAAACAGGTGAATATACAATGAAGATATTGTATAACATGCCATTAGGATACAATATTGATATTGTTAAGGTGTGGAATTTAATATGGAATGGTAAACTTTCATGTGGCTAATAGGGCCATGTGGATGCAGATGTATAAAGTGAAACACTAGGAAAATTACCATTTGTCATGACATGTATCTATGCCCAACAAATATGAAATAAATTCTCCAAAATAATAAAGTATAGGGTGGAGATATTGGAGCAAGTTTGGTGAGTGCTTAGCTTTCAAGTAAAAAATCGTCAACATCTTATGGAAGATCAGTTCAACATTTGTATGTTGGAATTCTTGGTTGAAGAGGAACTTTTTTAGGAATGTAACAAAGATGAGAAAGTGTTTTTGGTTGGAAAGAGGGGCTATAATGAAGGAAACAATGATATTTGTTTAAATTTGAATTAAATGAGGATATCAGAAACTGTAGGCCCATGTTGATTATGATTTTTCCTTGCTTCTTTGGCTGGATGATCAGAGGATTGATCCACTCAACCTTTTCTAAAGGAGGTAGTTGATGGAATCATCAGTTGATAGTGTCTCTTCTTAATAGGGTTTTCTCTTGGCTTCAATTCTATTCTCATCTATCCCAGTGAACTTGCAATCTGTTTCAGAAATAGATGATTATTATGCTTAATATGCCTTCAGCAGAAAGGTTTCTTGAACTTGCTAACTCTTGTGCTCTAAATTATTTTGAAATTGCTTACAAAGTTGTGGTTTATAGAAGTTTTTTCAAGACTTTATGGGCTTCTAATTGTTTTATTATAATCTTGAATGGCATGTTTGGTCTTGTTTCTTGTGAATATTGTGGAAAAATTGCGTTGTCAAATGCAAATGGATGGTTTATGGTTTGTCTTTGCATTTGGACTTGTAAAAAAATTTCCACTTGTGCCTTTGTTGAAGGCATATCTCGAGCATCAAAGGAAAGAATCAAAAGAAATAGAGAAAAAAGGAAGAGACCATGTTGGTTCAATGGTATGTTTATTCTTATTGGTGTGGTTCATGCTCCCTTGTTAGTATAAACTATCAAAATATTAACTTGTCATTAGACATATTCTCTTAACACTTCCATGTCTTATTGCAGAATTCAACAACCTCAAAAGAAATTCATTCATTGAACAATGTAATAAAGTGCATTGAGTGCACAAAATTGAATCAAAGATGCCTACCAAAGGTCTTGAAAAACATGTGGTTCAGTTATAGAAAGACATGGAAGAGAGGAAAAGATCTGCAAAAGCCATTAGGACTGAAAGTCTGAGACTAAACGGGCTCATCTTAACAGTGATAATGGTGGTGTTGGTGTTGGTGGTGCTAGTGTTGTTCCTGGTTCACTATTCTTTAAACCTTCCCTTCCCAATTCTTATTCTCTTCTCCCTAATACTACCCCTCCTAGCACCTTTTCCCTTTCTAGTTCTTCTTTGTTGCTCCCTACAAAACCTACCCATCCCAATGCTTTTTCCCCTTTAATTTTTTCTGACTTACAACATCCTATATAAAGTTGACTGGATTTGGTAAATGAACGAGGTATATGCAGTGTTTTTAAAAAGATTGTTTTATTTCACTGCATGACATCTCTCATATTCCTCCTATCATGTTTTGAAGTGTATTTTAGTACCCCTCATCTCTTGTTTGTGCATATGATCATGTCTATCTTGTGTTACTTTGTGCATGTAAGAGGCATGAAAATAAATTGGTATTACAAGTTGAAGTGTCATGTTTTCTAAGCACTTGATTATTTACAACAATGACTGTAATGTAATAGGTTAATTGGAGTACAAATCACCACAAAAAATCTTATGGGAGGGATATACCAGACATGTCTAGAGTTCATGGTAAGAAGAAAACAAGTTAAGAAAACAAGGAATTTCTTCAATTAAAAAGAATGCCACTTTACGAGTGAGGGACATGCATCATGGTGGTCTCCTATGGTTGTTTGATGGAGGAATTCTTACTCCAATGTTTTGCTAAGTTTCCAGGACATGGGGATAAAGGAATTCAGGGATCCATCTGAGGGACGTGTAGAGACACCCCAAAATTTTTAGGGAACATAACCAAGCACTTCATGGTGCTCATCATAGGGGAGTACCTAAAATACTAAAAATAACATTTAACCTTAGTATGGGTTTGTTGGAGGTTCTAGAATCCAAGTTGTTGTGAGTTCTAGAAATTCCCAATATCTTAAGGTTAAAAACCCAACCTTGCATATCAACACTACCTTGATCATGAGACTTAGCACCACATACATCAAAGTTCCAAGGCACTTCTACTCAAGTTGTGACCTATGGTAGGCTTTCTGAATCTTTCTTCTAGTTGGAGGTTAGCTGGAACCTATACATTCAGTTGAATGAAATATAATAAGGCACACTATCTAGTATTTCTTTTTTCCCAACTCTTGGAGTAACGTGTGATCTATATAAATCATCTAGTGAAATTCAACCTCCAAAAGTTATGAAATCGAGCCTACCACATCTTCTTTTGTTGAAGTTGTGAGTATGTGGACAATTTATGATGGCGATCATTCTGCAACTTTCCTTGTGTCTGTATGAACTGCAAGGGCTAGTGGTCTATGTGGTTAATCGTTTCATTCCCCAAAATATAATGCTTCCATTTTCGACAGGTCTGCACAATGGAATACATCTCTTTGTCATAGGTGAAATACTTTTAGACTGTGTTTGAAAGTGTCCCATTGTGATATGCCCATGGATGCCCTTGTTGAGTAAGAACTGCACCAATAGCATAGTCATTAGAGAACTTTTGAGGTCTAAAATGGGCCTCTTAAGAAAAATGTACAACCAAAATAAAATGTATAAGAACCAATAGGATTCAAGATGATTATGTAAACCATGGGGGATGATTCACCATTTTTGGGGTAAAAAAGTAAAAGGATTAAAAAATAATAAAATAATAAAACTACTTTTTGAACTTGTATTTTCAACTTATCTCCCTAAGGTTTTACTCACATTTCAAGTGGGAGTACTCGTTGGATGAAAAATTTAATTCCTCATCCAATGAGTACCCATGTTGTATACTTTTGATGGACCCTGCTATACGAAAAATGAGAAACACATGAAAAAACATGATTGCAATCATGTTTTTCATGTATTTCTAATTTTTCATTTAGCGAGGTCCATCAAAAGTATGCAACATGGTTACTCCTTGGATGAGGAATCAAATTTGGGATCCAATGAGTGTTCCTGGTTGAAATTTGAGTAAACCCATAGGGAGATAAGTTGAAAAAGTAGTTTTTTATTTTTTCCATCTAAAATTTGATGATTTAACCTAATCTTATTTTATTATTTCCAGTATTATTTTATAATTTCCTTAGGAGGCCCATTTTAGACCTCAAAATTACCCTAATGCATAGGCATCTATCTCAATTTGAAATGATTACTGCAAGTCATGTAATGTGAGCACTAGTGCAAAGCATAGACTATGGTTCAACTCGAAAAACACCTTTTGTTGGGATTCATACCAAAATAATTTTCTTTCACTCCACCCTTGGTGACTTGACTCAAAGGGCAAGTGATATGAGATAACCCCAACATGAACCTACAGTAGAAATTGGCAAGAACCAGAAAGTTGTGGAGCTCTGTTAAAGTGGTGGTGGCTGGCTAATCCTGAGTACCTTTTATCTTAGATGGGTCCACATGCACACCCTGCTCATCAATGATGTACCCCGGATATTGAACCTGGGGCATACCAAAAGTGAATTTCTTTATATTGGCACACAAGTTGTGTTGTCATAGGGTTTGGAGGACTTGTCAAATATGGTGGAGGTGCCCTTCCCAACACTAGTTGAAGATCAGGATGTCATCCAAATATACTACCACAAATGAGTTGGTGAAGGGTCGTAATATGTCGTCTATAAGCCTCATGAAGGTTGCGGGGAAATTTGTCAACTTGAAAGGCATAACCAACCATTCGAAAAGACCCTAGAGTATTCCACACACATCAGAGGGTTCAATTGTTACCTGGTGATAACTGGACTTCAAGTCAATCTTGCTGAAATATTTGTCCCCCTTGACCTGGTCCAAAAGGTCATCAATACGTGGGATTGGATACATATAACGGGAAATGATCTTATTTAGTGCCCAAGAGTCAATAATGAGTTTCCAGGTCCCATCCATCTTCTGTACCAACATGATCGGGCTCCCACAAGGTGATGAACTCAACCTGATGTTCCCTTTCTGTAACAACTCATGAATCTTCCTCTTGATTTCATCATTCTCCAGAACAAAGAGTAGATAGATTGACCCATTGGGTAGCAGCATGCTCAGGGTCATATCGATGGGGTGCTTGACGTGACAGTGTAGGGGTACCCCTATGGGTGAGGTGAAGATATCCTTGTACTCTTCCATGACCTTTTCCATTTGTTGCTTCCGTGCAGAGGAGCCCTATTTGGAGGCCAAAGATGTGGCCACGACCTTCTTCTTTCCTTGAGGGTGAATCATAAGGAAGACAAATTTATCGGTCTAGGAAATGATCTTACTGCATTGCTTCACAAATATTAAAGATATGGCAGTAGGTGGTGCTACCTCTGGTATCTTGTATAACTTATTTCCCAAAGAAATAATAGCAGCGTGAGACCTAGACTCATACACATCATGACACTTCCACAAGTATGGTTGGCCTAATAATACATCACAAACTTCAAGAGGAGCAACGTCACATAGTACCTCATCTGTGAAGGGCTTGATGTTTTAGGGAAGGTGACACTGTTAGATGACGCAAATATCTCATCCTTGGTGAAGCCACCTAATGGTGTACAACTATGGGTGTGGTATGGTCGGTAGGCCCAACCACTTCACGACCTCTGCCGAAATGGGGTTCTTTGGGCTTCTGCTATCGATAATGAACTACAGTGGGGAACCCTTCACCCACATATGTGAGAGGAAGAGTCGCTCCCCCTCTTAAGGATTTTAGGTCTCAATCATTTGAAGCTTGGTGGTGGAAACAATGGCACTGGGCTTCGCATCAATAATATGCTTCCCTTTTTCATTCCTCTTGTTAGGTTCTGACTCAAATTCGGAACATGCATCTGATTCAGAAGCTTTCAACTCATCCCCCAGTGACTGTTTGGCTCGACGCTCACTGTGTTGTGAGTGGGGCTCTTATTGAACTCACACCATTTCCCTATGTCCTTCTTTGACTTTGTGGTGTTGTTATTTTCTTATAGCTTCGACGGGTTTTCTTGGGTCACCTCACCTTAGCTTTATCCTTCGTTCTACAATTTGGGAGTGCCTTTCCCTTGCTTTGGATTCACAAATCCAAAGTCTCTACTTTTCTATTTAAATTTCTGCTTGATCTTGATAGAGTATCGATAGGCAACGCCAAGCGAGGAGATGTTCTAGAACTCCATATCATCCTGGATGTACTTGTGTAGACAGTCGTAGTACTTGAGTACCAAATGTCACTTAGAATCCTTGATACCCGACTTCGTGTGAAGGGTATGAAAAATATTTGCAAACTCTAACACATCTTGGTCCCTTCCCTGCCACAGTGTCATCCACTTTATTTATTTATCATCATAGCTCTATACAGGGTAATATTATTCCTTGATGGTGTCTCGAAAATAATTCCACGTGGGTGTGGCTGAAAACAGTGAGGATTCCCTCTTTCCCTTTTGTTCTATGTAGGTCTCCCATAAGTCCTTGACATGGGGGGAACTTTTACGAGTGAAAAAGTAATATTTTCTTGATTGGGAAAGTCATGAACTGAAAAGTATCCTTCCAACAGAATTAACCATCTATCTACAGTGTCTGTATCTATCTATCCTTGAAATATGGGAATGTCAAAGTTAACTTGTACCTTAAAAGCAGTGGCACCTCCAAAGTGGTTGTTGGATGAAGATACGTCACCTATGGGTAGTCGCTGAAGGATCTAGGTAAATTTATCCGTCAACACATTCCTTTGTCGCTCGAGGGCTTCCTCGAGAAATATTTTGAAAGGATCTCCTACTCCCTCATATTTGTTTTCTTATGACATGGGAGGCTTTCAGGGTTTGCGAGGCTAGTGAAAGGTTCAACCTGTTTGAGCCCTAACTCCTTATACCCTAACCTTGTTGGGGACATGTAAAGAAAAACAAATAAAGAGCAAACCGCTTTGATACATTGATCCAGACTTATAAAACAACACAATAGAATAATGATACAAACATAAACACTGGGATGTAGTATAAATAAAGCTTCATTTCATTAATATCAAAGAACTGAAATATGCTTTCTTACAAAATGGAAATAAATCAGCTCAGGAAATGGTAGCTTATCTCTGAGAAGAGATGTGGTAGCTACATCCCTCCGAACTGTGTTACAATGAGGCTCAATGGCCTTCTTATTATTGAGAAACAATGAGAAACCCTAAACATCTAACAACCTAATCCTAGGAGATGAAGCACCAAAATATTGTGGGCATTGTTGGGGTAAGTTGGAATATCAACTTCCCGGGGCCATAACTTTGACATACGATCTTCGTTTGGCTATCATAATACCTCGTTTCGAAGATCTCAAAGAGAAGGCCAAAAACAAATTAGTGAACCAATATGACACTTTTCTAATGTCTTTGTTTTCCCTAAAAACATTTTTTATTCCATCAAAACTACTCCGGAAGTTCAGGACCCGAAAAACTGCCAAAAATAGTAACTTGTGCAACAATTAAGGAAATGGAAAAGAAACAATGATGGGGGTCCAAGTGGAATAGGTTGGTGGCCACCAATGACCACCTCGATCAAAGGAGCATTGGATAACCTTTATATCACTAAGGACTAAATAATTTCCCAACATATTTATGTATAGAGGTTAGGTTAGTGTTATCCATTCGGTAAACATGTTTACAACATAAAAAATTATGTTTGGGTAAATTGAAGCTTGAGAGATGTTATAAGTGGTATTGAAGCTGAAGGGTTCAACAACATGGCATGTTTAAGGGAAAATAATCACAAACTTTGTTATGTTTCACAGAAGGAAGAATTGATAATATGGTAGGACCAAGATTCTACACCCCCACTTAAATCAAGATTTGAGAATAAGGATATAGTTGAGTGATTAACTTTGGTCCATACTTGTTATTTTGCTTTAAAGATAAGGCAGAAAGTACTAGCAATTAATAATAAACCAAGTAATTTTTTATGTTATGAGCCAAAAAAATGAAGTCAAAATCTTGTTATGATAACACTGAAGTAATTTGACTACGTGAGTTAGGTTATTAAAATATCAATCAATTTATTGTTGAGGTCACCCTTACCTACAAGAATTGATATCTTGGGTACTTAGGAGAATAAACCATTGTTTGGAAGATTTAAATAATAACCCATGATAAGCAAGCAAATAATAGTATCTCACTATTAAATAATTAAAGGGAGGTGGGGGTGTTGCATGTGAAAGCACTATGAAAAGTTTATTAGTATAATGATTGCCTGTTAATAGTTGCAAAAACCCTCTTGTTAAACTACACAAGTTATGATTGACACATAATTTATAAGACTATAACCATAAAAATGTTTAAATCAAGAATTTGTATGGATTGTTAGGAAGGGGGAAACTACAAAGGGGTAAATATTTCATTAAAAGTAATAATTAATTATTAGATACAGTTGGGAAGACATGAAGGGTATAAATTACCTCTTCACACATATACTGAATGAGTGGCTAAAATCCTAGCTAAGGTAGTACTTGGTAATGAAGTAAATTTAAAAACAAATCTCGTATGAGTAATTTTACTTTCAAATGGGAAGTAAGTCGGATAAGGAAAGAAGACTGGAGAAACATTGTGAACTACTCAGAATAAGAAGTGCATTAGTAGATATTGGAAAAAATGTAATAAATAAGATGAAATTATGCTGTATTGGGTAAAGAGGAATTCGTCTAGCTATACTTAATGATAATCTTATCAAAGATTGAATATAGATATAGAAAACTTATGATTACAAAATGTATGAGTTAATTGAAATTATCCTGAGTGATTAGCAGGGATGGTTGGAACACTTTTTACCAAATTAAGATTTAACAAAGAATATGGCAAAAATTGACAGTGACTACAAAAAAATGAATAATTTTAGGTTTAATATGGTGATAACTAGTTGGTGTAAATCAATTCATATTTTGTGATTGATGAACATTGAAGAAAAATTGGTGGGAAAATTAATAAACTTTTATAAATAGTTTTAATGTAAGTAATTGAGAATGGTGTCTTGTTTAAGACCAACAAATGGAGGTAAGAAGTACTAAACCATTATAATCACTTGGAATAGAAAGGAAAATAATATTGAACAAGCGAGTAGTATACTTGGGGCTTTAAGATGGAAGTAACATAATAATAGTATCTAGGTCATTTTAAAAGAGACTAAATAAATAAGATAACGTTTCAGAACAAAGTCATTGATTCAGAAAGATAGTAAGTGTAACATGAGAGAGAATAAAGTCATTCTCAAGAGTATGAAAATATACTAGAAAGAAAATGCAGTAACTCCCTAAGTGTGGGGAAGAAATTTAAACAACTTTTGAAATTTCTATACTTAATGGATGTAGGGGGGTTCAATATTTCTGTGAATTACAGAATTGTAATACGGTATCATGGAATGATTCACTAATTGGTTTAATTTATAACTACTGCTAGATTAGAGAAGTTGAAACTGGTTGAAAAGAAGATGACCAGAGAATTCTGATTTACTAAAATGATTATTCTGATATCTAATGATTTGATCTAAAGTGGAACAGTAGGATAGACAAGAATAATGTAGGCTAGACTCTATGAGTAATCTATCAAATATATTAAGGTAAGACGATACAACCACAAAACTATTGGGGAACATATATATATATATATATATATATATATATATATATATATATATATATATATATATATATATATATATATATATATATATATATATAGATATATATATATAGATATATTGTCATTGTGGCTCTGAAGTCTCTCTTTAAACTTTGGAAAATAGCAAAAGCAAATTAAAGACTAAAAAAAATAGTATAGGAGATTATGCACATTTATACATGCATGATAAGATACACACGACAATGGATGTGTATATTCAATCCTCTGGGGAGTTTATTGTCTTCATGAGACTTGAAGGATTCATGGTAGATAAAAAAAATGATTAGAACAAGTAAATGACTAAATAAGGTACATATAATTCTAAGGAAAACTTGAATTTATGATAAAGAATGTTGGGAGACTATTGGCAGAAATATTACCTATTCTTGTTAATATGGAAAGGGCAGTGTGTCACCGGCCAAAGCCACCCTAGATAAGTACTTAAGAAATTTTAACATGAATTTTATAGACATAAGTAAAATCTAATTAAATGATTAATTATAAAAAATAAATGCTTACATAATCGATATTTCAAGAAAACTGCGCTAACATGATGTCTTGAAGTTGTTGGAAGGCACAAAAGATGCAAGAGGAATTCCTTGTAGTTAGGGCACATGTAAGCCAGACACCTTGATCAATAATTTGCAGTATAAAAAAGGACGTGAGCCCAGGAGGGTTATGGAGAAAAAAAACATGGGTAAGGTATGTTAGGGAAGTACAATGGTAAGAATTGGGTGATGGAGTTTCCTTATAATTTTATTGATGTTAAACATGCCATGTTACTTTAGGTTGTACCATAGAATTGCCATAATCTAATGGGAAAAAAATAGAAGGGTATTAATTGAAGGAAGACCCTAAATAAAATTTAAAAAAAAAGCATTAAGAATCCTACATGAAAGGACTGTTGGATAATGAATGTAGACATGATTTGGTCCACTTGAATTAAGGACAAAATACTATATACCAGAAAATTAGTAAGTTGAAGTAGTGATCTTAGGATGGTGGTAATGTTTTGTTGTAGCATAATTGATATCGTGAAATTATGTTGGACGCTAAAGAACCAATCACTGGTTGCAATTCCTCATGAGACAATATAAGAAAGATTCTCCTTAGACTTAAGTAAACCAAAAAATAAAGATAAAAAATATGATTATTGTGTGAGAGGTCTCACCAAATAATTGACTATTTCTATGATTGAGGCAAACATTAATGCTTATTAACATTCCACTTGATCTCACATGTCAATTATATTAAATTGAGTTGCTAGCATAGTAAGTGTGAGACATTCAACATGCACACAAGTGCAAAGGGGAGGAGCCCCATGATTGTACACGAAAGCATATAACTTACATCAATAACCTGTAATACAATATTATAAAAAGCCAAAATTGAAGGAATGTTGCAGACTATATGTTTGATGTTGCGTTACAAGGAAATAACAAAGGAACCCAAGATGGAGATGACTAAGATACTTGGACCAAGTAAACAACAATGTAGCCACCATGAATGTGGCAAGAATAGGAAGTCATCCTAAATTATATGTTAGGATATTCCAACTCATAGGAAATAGTTAAGTATAACTTGGTCTAGTGTAGAGTTAGGTAAAGTGTGTTCCTTTGCTATGTACTTTTTAACTTACAATCTGACGGTCATGATATGTTCTAGACATGAAGTGATCTAATGGTTCATTCTCTCATCGGTATTACTGACACTTGATCCGTGGCTTAACACCCCATTGGTCCATGATCTCTATTTAAAGAGCATGGAGGTTCATTTGTAAGGTGATCGTTCATGAGATAAGCTTATGTAAATTTTCTTTCTTTTACATTAGTAAATTGCTTGAAGTAGCCACGTTGGGTCAGGTCATGGACTATTTCCCTCTTTAGGGGTTTTAACCACATCAAGAATACTAATGTATTGATCTGTGATCTGTTTGTGAGCGATGTCCTTTGGTGTTCTATCTGAGGAACTTACCCTATAAATTCCTACATGGTATTAGATCTATTTGAGGGCCGCATTCATTGGTGATCTAAATCCGAAGTTGGTACAACTACATTCGAATTTCGTTTCCTAGATCTATTGTTTCTTATCGCTTTCGGGTCAAGAAGACTACTCTATTGTGTTAGGAGAATCTGTTCCAGTGAGGAACCCCTTTTGTTTCATGCGAAAAGGTTTCTTGTAGCCTTAGTTATGTCATTTTTAAGATCTAGAGGTATACAATTTTTATTTGCAGTTTAGTTATTTATCTCTCTATTTATTTCAGTTCATTTATCTCTATGTTTTTTATTACTGGATCTATACATTTCATTTTTGGGTATGCTCTTTTCCCCGCGAGTCTGTGCAATCTAGGCAAATTAGAAACAGAAAGGAAGGATTTTTCTCATGTGTATTATCTTTTCCGCCACGCCTGAGTGTGATCTCGGAAAATCAGAAACATTGAGGAAAATATTTAGTTTCTCGCGAAATCTGCCTTCAAGCCGTAAGGTCTGGTTTTTTTGCATGTTTATTTTGGGATACGTGATTTTTTGTTTTGTAGGCAAAAAGCGGTTTCCCAAGTAAACATGCACTCCAAAGCTTCAATGACTAGCAAAAAAAAAAAACCTTCCTCTTTTCCAAAAATTACTAACCTTTTAAATTAGCTCACTTGGTCCAAAGTTACTTTATGAGAATAGAGGTCTGCGGTTCAAGTCTTTCTTTTTGTTTAGTTACTTTTTCAAAAAACACATGTAACTTGTGTTGTAAAGTTACTTTATATAAAAGTTTTCTCACACATTATAAAAAGTGAGTCACTTATAATTCTAAAGTCTCTTTATCTTTTATTTAAGTTACAATTTAGTGGGTAGCTCATAAAGTACCATTGTAAAAGTGACTTTCCCTTATTTATAAAAGTGGGTCACATAATTTTTTTTAAAAGTGAGCCAATTAGATTAGGTTTTGAAAGAGGGGGAATTTTTTTTTAAATATAACATTATCATTCACTTCCGCACATTCACGAACTTCGTCGGCATCTTCAACAACGTTTCTTCAAAAAACATAACTTCTTCATCTGGAAGCTGTTTTCAGAGCCGTTTTTTTTAATCGGATTAATTTCTTGAGATATTTCCTTTGGAACACTTAGTTTTAATATCTACAACTTCAGTTTCTATTAAAATGGAAAGTCCGTGCCAAGTTATTCTTGACAACGCCAACTACTTCTAATGGGTGTCCTACATGGAGGATTTACTTAGAAGTAAAGGTATTTATAGAATAGCATCAAGCCAAAAATCTAAACCTGAAGATGAAGATAAGGCAGTCAAATGGGAAAATAATCAAGATCAAGCATGTGGGTTGATAGGGATGTCTATTTCTCTAGAACTTAGATTCCATATCGCAGAACCTGATACCCCTGATGAAGCAATGAAACAACTCAATAAATTTTTTGGAATTAAAAATGAAATTAGAGCCTATCACCTATAAAATGAGTTGCATATGTTGGAGCCCAATAATTTTTCTTCCATTGAAGATTTTTTGTCCAATTTAAAGACCCTTAGACTTCTCTTGGAAGTGTTGGGTTGTGTTATATTCTTTCCATGACTAACCCACGTAGTTAACCGGGGGTTAGAGGGGGAGGGGAAGCCCCCCCTTCGTTGCTCCGATTGTGTAGCGGGGGGGATGGTCACAGGGGGTTTGAGGGGTGCTTTCAGCCCCATTTTATGAGGTTCGGGGAAGTGGCCTGGAAAATTTTGGTTTTGGACCCTATGTTACGTTGGGCAGACCCACCTACGGTTTTGTGCATGATTTTCTCACATGTTTTTAGACACGATGGTTTTCGGTCCATGGTATTGGATGCTTCGGCATGTATAAATATGTATTATAACATTGAAAGGAATATAATGAAAAATCAAGCTGGTAGTCCTGGTTTTGGGATCCAGGGGAAATCTCTGTGTATATGTGTTTTATGTGTTATTCTCTCGCATTGTTTATTTTATGTGTTTTAGAATTCGTAAGCAGGTAATTTTTGTACAGGGTTAAAACCTAAATTTGGTATCAGAGTTGTTTTGGCTTCAAGGGGACACCCTTTTTGCTGAAGGGTTTCGCTCGGGCCTGTGATAGGCCTTGTTCAATGGGAGATCTGCGAGATCGATTCTGGTGGTGAAAGAAGATGGCGAGCAATGGAAAGATAGAGATCAAGAAATTTAATGGTTAGAGTTTTGAGTTGTGGAAACTCAAGATGGAGGATCTGTTGGTGGATAAAGATCAGTGGATCACGGTAGATCCAGATACTAAACCAACGAGAGTGTCCGATGAAGAATGGAAGAAGTTGGATCATAAGGCAAAGAGCACAATACGAGTGTGTGTCTCAGATTCAGTATTTCTGCATGTATCGGGGGAAGCTACGGCGAAGGCTTTGTGGGACGAGTTAGGGACTTTGTACCAATCTACGTCTATGGTGAATAAATTGTTCCTGCGGAAAAAGATGTATAACCTGAGGATGAAAGATGGAGACTCGATGACAGAGCATCTGAATGCATTTAATATTGTGGTAAGTCAATTAGCATCTATTGATATTAAAATTTCAAATGAAGATAAGTGAATCAGCTTGTTGTGTTCTCTACTAGATTCGTGGGATAGTCTGGTTATTGCAATAGGTAGCAATGCAACTGCCTTGCAATTTGATGAAATATTCTCATCCTTGCTGACGGAGGAGATGAGACGGAAAAATATGTAGAGCCATAATGGTGATGTCTTATTTGTACAAGGACGGTCCTAGAATAGAAACAAAAATAAGTCATTGAATGGGAGATCTAAATCTAGAGGGAGATCTAAAAGTCTAGGATGTTGTGCTCGAAATGTGGAAAGGAAGGGCACTACAAAAGGGACTGTAAATCTAAAACTCCTGATAAAGGAAAGGGATTTGATGATGCTCCTTCTGCAGAGGCAAAAACCACCTCAGATGAAGGTGGGGATGTGTACTTGGCTTCTTCAAATACACATGTAGATCATGAGGCATGGTTGTGTTATCACTTAAAAAGCAATTTCTAAATTGTTCACATCAGTTTGATTGTAAAGGTTAGGTGTTAGTCCGGGTTTAGTTTTTCCATGTTTGCTTTAGTGTCTAAGTCCTAGGAGTCTTGTTCCCTTTGTTAAATATGGTCAACAATCTTGTTTTACCCACCATTGGTTCCACATTTATTCAAAGTGTCATGTGTTAAAGTTGTTTCAAAAATTACATGCGTTTCGAAATCAACTAGGAGTTTTCGTAGCGCAAACTCACAAAAATACACTATGTGTGCTACGAAAACACCTAGACATTTTCATAATTAGGATATTTCGTAGCGCAAAACACAAAATTTACACTGGTTGCACTACGAAATCATGGATTTGTGCCAGATCTTGTCTAACTGTCTTTTCCATCAAAATTCATTAATTTTTCATCACCAATTGTCAGTCCATACACCTTGCCTATCACATTCAACTGCTCATTCTTATCATTAGGTTCGTTAGGTGTCTTGGTGTGCTCAAGTTTCAAATTTCAAAAAAAAAAGGTGCCAAGTGTTTTCAGTTATGATTTAGGTTTGGATTCATGCATGAGGAGCACATTGACAGGCGTTCAATTTGAATTCTTTGAAGATCAAGCAAGGCAGCTTTCCTTATCCATTGCAAGCAAGGCAGTGATCGAAATTGAGACGGTGCAGGCTTCTTTAATATTCATGTTGCAGGAATTCCATGGAGGGGTCTACAGAAAGAAAGGAGCCCACAAGACCATTAGTAATTCAAGACACACCCCAGCAGGCTAAAAAAGGGAAAGGTCAGATCAAAGAAAAGATACAAGAACAATTCACAGGTGAAACGGTACAAAGAAGAATAACCAGGAGCAAGTTAGCTAAAATAAATCACACAGCAATTTTGAAAAAATTCATGGTAGATGGAAAGGCCATTTCAAGCAAAGAAAAGATCAAGACAGTTGAATTTTTGGCCTCAAGCTGTGTTTTTAAAATTACACAGCAGTTTCATAGCATGCTACGAAACTATTGTAGTTGCACATTATGATTTCATGGACCAATGTTGAAAGACAAAGGAAAATCTTCTTGAAGGGGAATCCCTACAAGAATCATTTAAAAGGTGTCAACATTCAGCAAGGGAAAAACAAGTAGAGGAGAGACATTTTTGAACTCCAAACTTTATCAGTCAACTTATCAGTCAAACCGTCTTCTTGTTTTTACCAGTCAACTTCTAGAAGAGTTTCTGAGCAGTTGAAAACTCCTCTCTGAAAAGTGAAAGAGGTTTTCATTCCTAAGATACTTAAGTACAAAAAACTCTTCTACTTTCTTCAAATCCATTATGATCTGGGAGAAATGAAGGACCAAACTTGCGCTACGAAACTGTTGTAGGTGCAGTTTTTCACAAGCATATTTCTTTGTTTTACACCTGTTTTTCAAAGACACATTCTGGGCGGTAGGAAAGGTGTTTCAAAAAACAAAGAGAGGTTTTTGTTCAGAATAGATTAGCTCACAAATGCCTCCTTCAGTTTTTCTAAATACAGTTTTTATGAAAATATATGAGCTTTGTCCCAAGACCTATTTTTCAGCCAAAATAGAGCAAGGAACAGTCTCCTAGTTTCTAGGAACAGTAACAGGATGAGTCATCAAGGGCCAACTGGGGGTTATGAGCATCATCAAATTCAAATTCATGGAGTTATAGGTGTCAAAAGGAGTGTTTAATTCCTAGATAAGGTTGTTTTAATCATAATGAGGAGTTACACTCCTAATTGTTTTAGGTCTCTATGACTGCTAGTTAGTTGTCATTTGCATTTAATAGTTAGTTTTAAGTGTCAATAGGTGTTAGGTCAGGTAGAATTCAAATTTTCCTCATCCTAGAGGAGGAATATAAGTCATGTAAAGAGCTCTATATATAGGAGAAGATATAATGTACAAAGGGTTGGAAATTTTCAGAGAAAGACTCATATTGTGCCATTGTAGAAGATTATGTTTTTATGAATGCAGACTTTGGCTTTACTTCTCAGGATTCAGAAAGAGTTCAATGGTGCAATGGTGGATTGTTTATGTTTGTCTTTATCTCCTTATCTGTAGTAGTATGAATGTATGATACTTATAATTCATTGGTTATGCTCTAACTTTCTTCATACATTTGTAGACTGTGTTTTCCTTTATGCTACTGATGTACACTTCATATGTTGAATTCTAGATGCCCTGACTTCCATGTAAAGCTAATTTTATTATCATACTGAAGCATTTCTTGACTCCATAAGCCCAATGGATGCTTACTGATCATGTTCAACCATTCATATTTCTTCACTTGTTTCATAGAGTTAGCCATCTAATTCATTATCAAAAATCTTTAATCTTGTGAGAGAGCCCTCTCAGGTTGGGGAGGCTAAGCCTCAACCAAAAGTTGGTTTGAAATAGTTACTCAAAGTCTTCTTGATCAGCAGCCTATCAGGGGTGGATTTTTGTGATAACAGGTTGATTGACTCAGGTGCATCCTTCCACTTCACTCCCCATAGAGAGTGGTTCTGCGAGTATGAGAAATACGATGGTGGTGATGTCTTCTTAGGGGATGATAGGAACGCTAGAATCGTTGATCGTAGAAAAGTAAAGTTGAAGTTACAAGGTGGAAGGGTTAGAGCACTTCCAGGTGTTTTTCATATTCCTGCATTGGCCAGAAATCTAATTTCTGTAAGCAAGTTGCATGATGCAGGTGTAAAAACAGTGTTCGAGAAGGATACCTGCAAGATGGTTCGGGGAACACTGGTATTGATGCAGGGAGTTTAGATTGGAACTCTGTACAAGATGCAAGGTAGCATAGTTTTTGATGGGTGCAACAATTATGTGGTTCCTAAAAGTGGAGCAGAAAATCTAGTGGTCTCTAGAGAGAAGACCACGATGTGGCATCAAAGGCTTGGACATATTGGAGAGAAAGGCCTTTGAATACTTCATGGTAAAGGTATGGTAAAAGGTATGAGTAATAGCTCTTTGGATTTTGATCTCTGTGAAAATTCTGTATATGGGAAGAAGAATCGGGTGAGTTTCCCCTCTGGTGGTAAGAGGGCGAAACATATATTAGAGCTTGTGCATAGTGATGTGTTTGGACCTGTGAAGGTTCCATCACAGGGTAAGTCTATGTACTATGTGTCATTTATAGATGACTTCTCAAGGAATGCATGGATATATTTCCTTAAGAAGAAATTTAAAGTCTTTGACATGTTTAAAGAATTCAAGGCTCTGGTGGAAAACCAGACAGAGAAGAAGATAAAGGTGCTGAGGACAGATAACGGTGGAGAGTTTTGCAGTAAGGAATTTGAAGAATTATGTAAGAAGTGTGGTATAGCATGGCAGAAGACTACTCCATATACACCTCAGCAAAATGGAGTTGCAAAAAGAATGAACAAGACGTTGATGGAAAGGGCAAGAAGCATGCTCAATGGTGTCCGGTTAGGATAGGAATTCTAGGCAGAGGCGGTGGAGATAGCATGTTACCTGGTCAATAGATCACCTTCATCAGTGTTGGAGGATAAAACTCTACAAGAGGTATGAACTGGTAAGAAACCCTCTCTTTCACATCTGAGGGTATTTGGATGTGATGCATATGTACATGTTCCAAAGGAGAAATGAACCAAGTTGGATAGTAAATCTGAAAAGTGCATCTTTATTGGGTATAAGGATGGCTTAAAGGGTTATAAGCTTTGGAACCCAGTAACAAGGAAGGTTGTGTACAACCGAGATGTGGTGTTCAGAGAGGTGAAAGATGTTATTAAACATGAATTTCAACAAAAGGAACCTGAGAAGATAGAGTTTGAGCTAAAGGAGGAAGAATCAGACTCTACAGTAGAGGAGGAATCAGAAGATGAAGAGCCACAAACTCTGGGTGTGAGAAGATCAGTTCGAGAAAGAAGGCAACCAAAAAGGTATAGTCCATCTGCTTTCTGTTCAATTTTTTCTTTATCTATTACTAATGATGATCCCATAACTGTGAAGGAAGCAGTAGATTCAGAGGATGGAAAACTCTGGAATGAGGCCATGGTTGATGAAATGGCATCTTTGCACAAAAATGAGGCTTGGGATTTGGTGGAGTTGCCATCTGGAAGGAAACCGATTGGCAGCAAATGGGTGTTCAAGAAGAAGACAAATGCAGAAGGAAACGTGGAGAAATAAAAAGCTCAGTTAGTAGCAAAATGTTATTCCCAGGTGTCGGGAATTGATTTTGGTGATATTTTTTCTCCTGTTGCCAAGGTAACTTCTATTAGATTACTTTTATCTGTTGTTGTTGCTTTTGATTTTGAGGAAGAACAGATGGATGTGAAGACAACATTTCTTTATGGGGATCTAGAAGAGGAGATCTACATGAAGTAACCTGAAGACTTTGCAGTGAAGGGTAAGAAAGAACTGGTACGCAAGTTAAATAAGTCTCTGTATGGGTTAAAATAGTCACCAAGGATGTGGTATTAGAAATTTGATACATTTATACGAGGACTTGGCTTCAACAAAAGCAAAGCAGATCACTGTGTGTATTTTAAACTAATTGGTGACCATGTTATTTATCTAGTCTTGTACGTGGATGATATGTTTCTGGTTGGAAATGACAAAGAAATTATCTAGGATTTGAAGACCCAATTGTCCTCCAAATTTGACATGAAAGATATTGGTGCTGCAAACTATATTTTTGGCATGGAAATTAAAAGAGATCGTGCAAATAGGAAGCTTTGGTTAAACTAGAGGAAGTATGTTGAGACAATACTGCAAAGGTTTAATATGCAGGATAGTGAACCGGTGAAGGTTCCTATTCCTGTAGGTGTGAGGTTATCTGTTGAACAGTGTCCCAAGACACAAGAAGAGGAAGAGGACATGCCCCATGTTCCATATGCAAGTGCAGTCGGTAGCCTGATGTATGCAATGGTCTGTACTAGACCAGACATTGCACATGCAATGGGAGTATTGAGCAATTTTATGTCAAAACCAAGGAAGGAGCACTAGACAACAGTGAAGCGGGTTTTCAGGTATTTGTGTGGCACTAGTGATTATGGTTTGTGCTACCAAGGAAGACCAAGATTGGACAGAATGTTGGATATTCGTGGCTTTGTTGATGCAGACTAGGCTGGAGATTTGGATTAGAGAAGATCTACAAGTGGGTATGTGTTTAACCTATTTGGAGGTGCAGTTAGTTGGATGAGTAAGAAACAATATGTAGTGGCACTACCAACTACAGAGGCAGAATACATGGCAGCCACTCATGCAAGGAAGGAAGTAGTTTGGTTGCAGAGATTGTGTTCAAGTATGGGGTTAGTACAGGGAGCTATAAGAATACACTGTGACAGCCAAAGTGCAATTTTCTTGGCAAAGAACCCCGCATATCATTCAAAGACAGAGAAATTGATGTTCAGTGTCACTTTGTGAGGGATATGATAGAAGACAAAAAGGTGTTGCTGGTAAAGGTGGACACTTTGAAGAATACTGCAGATGCATTGATAAAATCTGTGAGCTCTGAGAAGTTCTATTGGTGTAGAGAAACAATGGGCATTTCAGGGCTGGAAAAATGACTAAGCTCTCTTGTGGCCCCCTGTGGAAAGAAAACAACAAGTGGGAGAATTTTGGGTTGTGTTATATTCTTTCCACGACTAGCCCACATAGTTAACTGGGGGGTTAGAGCCCCCCCTTCGTTGCGTCGATTGTGTAGCGGGGGAGGTCACAAGGGTTTTGAGGGGTACCCGTAACCCCACTTTATGGGGTCTGGGGTAGCGCCCTGGAAAATTATGGTTTTGGACCCTATGTTAGGTTGGGCAGACCCACCTATGGTTTTGTGCATGATTTTTGCACATGTTTTTAGACGCGATGGTTTTCGGTCCATGGTATTGGATGCGATGGTTTTTGGTCCATGGTATTGGATGCTTCGGCATGTATAAATGTGTATTATAACATTGCAAGGAATATAATGAAAATCAACCCGATAGTCCCAGTTTTGGGGTCCAGGGGAAATCTCTGTGTATATGTGTTTTATGTGTTATGCTCTCACATTGTTTATTTTATGTGTTTTAGAATTCGTAAGCAGGTAATTTCTGTACAGGGTTAAAACCTACAGGAAGGTGTTAAGGTTAAGAAAGAAGATGGTAGCCTTATCTATTGCATTCTTACTAAGTTAGGACCAGCCTACTCTTTGTTTGTTTCCATCTTCCATTCTACTAGAGAAGCCTTCATTTCTCAAGGAAAAACCTACAAGTCAGCCTCTTTTGATGCTTTTTGTGATTATTTAATAAGAGAACAAGAAAAAATCTTACATCTTGGTCTTCTTAATACTGGAAACTTTTCTAAGAAAGCCTTAGTAGACCAACAACAACCAAATTCAAAGAATCCTAAGAAGAAGTATCCTAAAAAGAATGGTCCTAAACCAAACAAGGGTCCTACGCACTTTCAATCTCAACAAAATGAAAAGTCAATTCAACAAAATGATAAGGAAAATAAAAAAAAGGGAAAGAAGATTGATAGACATCATTAGGATAGTTTTGAAAAGCGTGCCTCTAGACATGCCTTAGCCCCTTTACAGCTTGTGCATAGTGATTTATGTGGTCTACTTCCACTTTTTTCATTCTTTGGCTACAAGTATTTCTTAACTTTCATTGATGATTTCTCCAGATGCACTTGGGTATACTTCTTAAAAATTAGGAGTGAAGTATTTAACATGTTCTTGTCCTTTAAGGCCTTTGTTGAGAAATAATTTGGACATCAAATTCTCAAGCTAAGATCTGATAATGGTGGACAATATGTTAACAACAAATTCATCAACATATGCATTGAGAATGGAATTCAAATGCAACATATTGTTACATATACTCCACAACAAAATGGTGTAGCTGAAAGGAAGAAACGCATCTTAAAGGAAATGGCTAATTGTATGCTTCAATCTAAAGGACTTAGTCTTAACTTTTGGTCAGAAGTAATTAACTGTGCAAATTACATATTAAATCGCACTCCTACTAAGGTTTTAAAGAATATCACTCCAGAAGAAGCATGGAGCTCAATTAAACCAGATGTGTGTTTTTGGAAGTGAAGTGTGGGACCATATTCCAATGAGAAACATAAAGACTTAGAACCTAAGAGTGAAAAATGTTTTTTTTTTTCGATATTTTGAAGATGTCAATGGATGTAGACTTCTTCCATCTAAGTCCAAGAAATGTTATCATTAGAAGAGATGTAAAATTTGCTAAAAATATATCAGCCCACGAGCCTAATTCAACGGATGTGCCACCTCTCTATATCCCTTCTACTTTTGAAAATATTTCTTCTTCATATGATGATAGCGAGGATGAAAATTCTCCCCACCTTCTCAGGATCTTCCTTAGTTTCCAAAACGGATGTGTGCTACTTGGGATGAAGCAGGTGCTCTTGCAGGTGATCCTACAGATCAATAACGTACATGTTCTCAGCTCAATAGAGCCTCTTATTTACTGGCTCAAGCTTCAACAAATTATGATCCTGACACCTTTGCAGAAGCGTCAAGCCATCTAGATTGGGATGCAACTATGAATGAAGAATATCATTCATTACTGTCAAATAATACATGGGACCTTGTTCATCTTCCAAAGGGACAAAAACATATTAGATGGAAATGGGTTTACAAAACCAAGTTTGGACCATATGGAAAAGTTGATAAACATAAAGCTCGTATTGTTGCTAAGGGTTTTTCACAAGTTGAAGGCATTGACTATACTGAAACCTTCCTTCCTGTTGCCAAAATGAAATCTATCCGCCTTGTTCTTTCCCTTGCTGCCTCTTTCAAATGGGAAGTCCATCAGATGGATGGTAAATCTACCTTCTTGCATGGGCACTTGCATGAAGAAATCTATATGGAACAACCTCTTGTCTTTATACAAACAGACTCCAGCCTTGTATGTCGACTTAAGAAATCCATTTATGGTCTCAAGCAAGCCCCTTGGGCTTGGTATGCTAAAATGGATATCTTTCTTTTAGATACTGGCTTTTCTAGGTGTCATTCTGACAATATTGTCTACACCAAGAAAGTGGGTAAGTCTCTTATCATTCTTGTTCTTTATGTTGATGATCTTATCCTTACTAGTATTGATCCCAACCTTATAAACCATATGAAGTCCAACCTTAAAAAGAAGTTTGAAATGAAAGACTTAGGAAACTTGCATTATTTTCTTGGTCTTCAAGGCCTGCAATCCAAGGAAGGTATTTCCCTTTCCCAGTCCAAGTATGCCTGTGATCTTTTACGCCAATTTCACATGGAAGACTTTAAGCCATCCCCTTCTCCCTTTGAGTCCAGAGCCAAACTTTTAGTCAATTATACGACCCCTGAAGTTGATCCTACCTTATTCTGTCAACTTGTAGGAAAACATTTGTATCTGACCCATACTCGTCCTGACCTTTCCTTTGTTGTTGGCCTTATTTCTCGGTTTATGAAAAACCCACCTGAAAGTCACTGGAAATCAACTAAAAGAATACTTTGTTAGGTTCGAGGTATAGTTCAGTTTGGGATTCATTACAGTGCAGAAGCATCTCCTCTATTGGTTGGTTTCACTGATTTCAATGGCGCTGGTGACCCTGATGATCAGAAGTCAACTGCAGGTTATGTGTTCACTCTTGGTTCTGGACCTATTACATGGGCTTGAAAGAAACAAAGTACCATTTCTCTTTCTTCAGCAGAACAAGAGTATCGTGGTGCCATAGAAGCTAGTAAGGAATCCTTGTGGCTTCATCAAATCATATCAGAGTTTGGCTTTCAACAGCAACATCCGACTACACTTTGGTGTGATAATCAAAGTTCCATTCAACTATGCAAAGATCCAATCCAACATCAACATAGAAAACACATTGAGCTACAAATGCACTTCATCAGAAAGCTCATTCATGACCATGTTCTTGAAGTGCAATATTGTTCAACCAATGATCAAGTTACAAACATCTTTACAAAGGCTCTCACAGAGGTGAATTTTACTAAACTTCGATTTATGGTTGGAGTTCAAGAAGTTGTCACTAAGGGGGGAATAGGCTCTAATGCCTCCTTCCTTCTGCTATTGTGTCATATTTGTACATCCTTCAATCCTATCCCAAGTTGTTCTTAAGGGGGGATGTTGGGATATTTCGACGCATAGGAAATAGGTAAGTATAACTTGGTCAAGTGTAGAGTTAGGTAAAGTGTGTTTCTTTACTTCGTACTTTTGTAACTTACAATCCAACGGTCATGACATGTTATGGACATGAAGTGATCTGATGGTTCATTCTCTCCTCAGTATTACCAACACTTGATCCATGGCTTAGCACCCGATTAGTCCATGATCTATATTTAAAGAACATGGAGGGTCATTTATAAGGTGATCGTTCATGAGAGAAGCTTATGTAAAAAAAAATTAGTTTACACTAATAAATTTCCTAAAGTGGCCGTGTTGGGTCAGGTCGTGGGTTGTTTCCCTCTTTGAGGGTTTTAAACACATCAATAATATTGGTGTATTGATCTATGATCTGTTTGTGAGCAGTGTCCTTTGGTGTTATATCTAAGGAACGTACCCTATAAATTCCTACACCCTACTCATGCATGACTAATGCATATGTAACACTTGACATAAAAAAAAAGCATAATAGTGCTACCTAATATGATAATGCACTAGTTGTAATACATCATGAAAATGAGAGCAATAAATGGGTTCTAAAATAGTATTATGATAATAATGTGAATGGAATTGGTACTTCTAGGGTTTGGAATCTACACTGGGACAACATGGTGAGGTTATTGTCGATTGAAATAACTATAGGATAAGTAAAAGCATGTATCATTATTTTTTATAAGTATAGAATGATGCAGTTAACTTTATTGAGTATAGGTTTCTAACCCTTCTTGGGTTGTGATAACTGTTGATAACCTTTGCGGGGTACATAAGTAAAATATTGGAAGTTTTAGCGATAAAGTTTGAACTGATATATATATTGGTGAAAACTAATAACAATCATAATGGTTGTGAATGTAGGTAGAAATAGACAAAGTATTCCTAGTCTAGCCTTTACACATAAGCAAGCAATTGGCCATGATAGTATGCCGAGGGAACGCCTCAGCATGAAAGATGCTACAGGGAGGCCAAATATTTTATGTGCAAGGCATATATCAGCCTATTTTAAGGGCCAGGAAAACACCGAAGACAATGTTTCGCTCGAGGGGGGAAAGATGTAATACCCCTTAGTAAATAAGTAAATATTTTAGTTTACTACTACAACTAACTTGGAAGATTGTGGGCTAATGGATGGCCTAATGTAATGTTAGACCTAAATGTTTATTTTAATTAAATTAACAAGATTATTTATGGTCATCCTAGGAATTACGAGAAGGTGGAAATGATAAATGAGGATTTCACCTATCAGATAGTTAATGGACAGTTAATCCTATCCCTAGATATAAATATCTTAGTTGGGAAAAGAGAGCCAAGAGGGTATAGAGGAACCTGAGAAAAATAAGAAAGAGGAGAAGATAAATTGTTACCTTGAACAGGATATTAATAAGGTGAGGCATGATGCTACCAGTTGGGGCATTCTTGAGCTGGATTGTAGGCCAGTTGAAATCCTAAGAAAGACTCTTTAGTCTGTAAGTTCTTAGCTAGACTTGTGTGGTCTTGATGCTTGAGAACATACCTTGCTAGGTCTTTTTCTAAGAAAAAAATTGTTCCAAAGGAGAAACTAGCTTGAGGGGAGCTCTGGTGGGATACCGTGCTCAATGGTTGGGAGTAGTTGTTGAGGGAATAAGTCCCCTAGGGTTTTGGGTCATAACCCTAGTAAGTAGGAGTATTCTACAGTAAGAAACAAGCATTCAACTCAGGCAACACACTTATACAAACTAACTATGCGAGGATGAACATACCCGGATGTCTTTCATTTGGGTAGTTCCAACCAAGGTTCAAACCCTTTGCAACTCCTAATGATCTTTGAACCTGCAAATCAGCCAATTAGAATACACATAGTAGCATATAGATAAAGCATTATAGTGAAATCAAATTTATATCATATAAGTAGATGGTTAGTTATACATTGAAATAGTCATTCATATATAAACCATAACAATAACATCAGATGCATAAACAAAGTTGATATCAGGAACAAGACAACGTTTCTTTTATTGTAGAAAACTATAATAAAAACATGGAAAGAGTTCACCTGAGTCTTCCTCTTCCGGCTCCAAGCAGAACCATCCTCCAGGTCCATCCAATCCCAATCTTCAACAGCCTCCTTCCATAACCAATACCATGATATCTCCAAGCATATGATAGAACATCAAAACTCAAGGAAACAAGAGTTCCTGAACTTGGGGAAGTGCTTGAAGCACAGGGATTCTTCAGACTTGATCAGGGGATAATCTTAGTATAGTAATTCTATCTCTTCTCTCCTCCTTAAGGCCTTCCCATTGAAGTCTTTTTATACTTCTCCCAAATTAGTTTTTTAGTTGGGAAACAGTTGGGAACAGTTGGGCCATGGGCACTAATAGGTAATCAACAGGTAAAACCCGTGATCTCCACCCATAGTTAAGGAAATTCAATTTTTTTAAAGTGTTTTAACACATATACACGGGTTTGCTATAGACTGACCTGCGTGTACACGCTTTTAACATAAGGAAAAGTAGCATACAGGGAGTAAAACACTGTTTTTTAAAATATTTGGACCAAGTCTGGAAGGAGGGGTTGCCCTAGGCCATAAAGCAAGCATCACAAATACAAAGGGTGATATTTGGAGCTATAAAAAATCCCCCTAATATATGAGGTCAAAAGGGGTACATGATGGCTCAAATGTATTAAGTATATGGAAAGGAAACCTGTCAAAAAATGAGAAGGAATTCACCAGATTTCAACCTGCCAAGCCAGAAAAAGAAGATCATAAAGAAACAACTCTCTGAGGCGGGCATACCCATGCTCACAAAAAGTAAAGCATGTTCGCATATCAAGTACAAGCGGATCCACTATGTATACAAGTATAAGAAACTGAAAGTACATAACAGATCATCTAATCATGATCGAACAAGCACATGTCTGAATATCACATATAAGAAGATGATCAATGAAGCTGAAAGCTGAAGCTGATCACTGATGTCAAAAAATGATCCCAATATTACCAAATGAACATGATGGAATAAGATGATACTACATCGCAACTTGGATGCCAGCATATAGGATGTCGTTGTGAAGGACTGCAACATATAATGTGTAATGGTGTCAACTAGCAGCAACAGGAACAACTGACAAGTGAACCAAATAATGCTGACACAACCTGAGGTCTTCACAGACTGCCATGGTACATTTATACACAATGGGAATAAATGATCTGAAGTCGACCATGTGAGAAATTGTTTGATTACTGGTCATTTATGTATACCATTAACAAATTCAAGACTACTCACCGATAATGATAATGAGAGCCAAGGTACCCAGTACAATCTAACAAGTGCGAATAGATGAGCTGAAGTCGAACACCTCGAAGAATCTATCAATCAGGAGATAATGATGGTTTCCCACTGTGCATAGCGAAGGATCTGCCACTGATGACTGCAAACCCCAAGGTACTACCAAATGGACTCTAGACCTTTGCCCCAGAGCAATGAGTCATAGTCGATAGGGAAAGATCCACTAGAAGGAAGGAATTAAGGCATCCTTCATCAATCTAGCGCGAGTGTAACCCGTAGGCCAATAATGTGGAAGGAATCAGACGAAAAAGATGTAGTAACCCGACCGAAGCACGTTTCCGACATACACAAGATGTAGCTAGCACACGATAGAAACCCTCTGAACCAACCAATAATGAAAGCTGACACAAAGGCGAGGAATCCACCAATAGGGTCAAATGGAAACCAAGGCACTGCACGAATCCCAATGTGTGATAATGAAAGCTGATATTGAAGATAAGGGAAACCACTCAGTTAAAGACCCATGATACTGATTGATGCTAAGCACAAGGTGACCTATCAATAATGAAAATAGGGCCAGGGTGCGGCTCTAGGCCTGTCCTTAGAGTAATATGTCATCGTCGATAAGGACAAGACCCGCCAACAAGAAGTCAATGGAGACCTTCTCAAATCGGCACGAGTAAAGGACCGATATAACTGATGTGATGATAGACAAGACACTGACAACCAGGGATGGTTGACTGAAAAATAAGTCAAGAGACACCGCAGAGAGCCGAATCAAGCTTAATTCCCTTGAACAAAAGCACGACTCAATGATGACCATATGGCAGCATATGATAACTCTGTATAAGTTCATTATGCAAGAGGCGCAAACAAACTCTCCATATGATTGGACAAGATAACCAATCAGAGGAGAACTGACTCAATAACAAGGTTAAGATGTACCTAATCAAACTAAATCCCGCCCAAATGGAGGAGAGACTTTCTTTTGAGTGCTTTGTTCAAGGGTGACACAACTGACTCTAGATGCCAACAATAGATGGAAATGTTGTCCCATTCCTACTCTTTTTTGGAATATGTAATTTTTTGTCTTTTTGTTTAAGCTAGAAAAAGAATAAAAGAATGCTATAGTATAGTGGAAAGAACGAGTGTCAGTGAACAGATGATCTAATTCCTGGGATGGGAAAAATCTTATGCTCAATGCAGGGAGGTGAACCTAGTCAAGGACGCTCAAAGGGATGTTCCTTCCACGGGTCTAAAGGTGTGTCAGGTTGCAGAAGCTAAGGGATCACAATTTTGATTTTTGCAGAAGACATGGTCAAAAAGTGGCTTAAACACGAGTCCAAGTGAAGCCGGCTCAAGGCCAAAAGGTGCAAATGGTCAAAATGCAATGCAGTAGTACAACTCAACACAAAGGAGCCTCTAGGGTATAAGGCCAGAATGAAGCAAAGAAGCAAAGAGGAATGAGTCTTCAATGCACAAGTCATGGCGGGACTAGAGAGGACTCCCGAGCCTACTCAATGAAACAGCATGGGAAACCAATGTCAGTGAGGTGCTAACTACGATGCCCATGTAAAGGATGGCTCTACCATCGTGTCATGATTTAAAAAATCAGCAAGTGAACATGGCTTACTAACCATAACATGATGGGATCGACCCTATGGCAAGTGTATCAATAAATGGAGGCTAGTATGCAAAATGCAACGGAAAAAATGGTTTCCCTAACCTATATGCCAGTGAGTAAATGATACCTGCCATGACAGGTCAAAAATCATGGAACCGATGTGAAATTTCCGAAAAAGTGTCCAAAATGTCCTGAAAAACAACCTATTCTCGACAATCCAAGCTCACAAGTTAAAATATTCATGAGATGAAAAAAATCAAGTTTTGAAAAACATTTGATATTTTCAAATCTTATAAAATGATTTTTTGACTCACCATTTGTCCATTTGTGTTGAGAGCAAAAACTGTGCAGAAAAAAGAGCAAACTTTCCCCCCAAAGAATTGGACCACTCAATTTGCATCAAAATGATCAGGTAGCCCCCAATTCTAGCTTGCATTAATTTATGATTGTTTTTAGAAATTTTTATTGGGATTTCACCATAGGAATTTCTATTAAAAATTTGAACGCAGAGTATACGCGGGTTGGATATTATAAACTCGCATACATGCAGGCCCTACACGTGACTGTGTATGAAAGGGACCCACGTATACGTGATTTGAAATCTAAACACAAAAATCTAATGGTTGGAAATCAATTTTATTTTAGGATGACAATCACCTGGAGAGAGAGGGAGCATACTACCATTGATAATGAAGTTATGAATGATCAGCAGGCCTTAGATGCATTGAGGGGATGCGGTTTATTAAAATTTTTCAAAATGCCAAATATGAAGGCCAACACCCGCTTGCTTGAAATGTTGATCCACTACTAGAGTATCGAAGATGGTGCTTTTATTATTGATCAAATGCTTTTGAGGATAGAGGTAGAATATATTTGCTTTATCACTGATCTCTCCTGGAGAGGAGAAGTTGTACACTCAACTGGCTGAACACGAGGTAGTCTTTTAATGGAAGACTACGTACATATATACTGTCTGGGGCATCCGAAGAAGATTGGAAGCCAAATTCCAATAAAACATGTAGAGAGTTTGTCCCTGAGGATCTTACTATTCACCATAGCTAGGATAAACAGATCAGCCTCATTGCACCAAGCATCACGACTATCCATGAGCTTGGTCGTGGAGTGTCTCACTACAATTTTTGATTGGTGTACACCTCTTCTTACTAACATGAAGAGCCAGTTGTCCTCCATTCAGAAAGGACAGACCAAGAATTTTGGATATGGGACCATTTTGTGCTCCTTCTTCTTCAAGAAGGTTCCAGGGTTACGTCCCAAAGTATCAGTTTCTATCAGTAGCCCCTGAGATCCTCAAATGGGTAGGTGGGTTGACCTGTTGAAACGCCTGGGAGGCGGAGATGTGCCAAGGATTGCTTTCGATGATGAGTTCTTCTCCTAGTGGGAACAAAAAATCATCACTATGGACGACTATCCCTATGCTAGCATGGATTTCAGAGGAGATCCAGATTTGGTGCTGCCACCAAACGCAGCATGGGGAGAGATAGGTAGCCATTTTTTAAGTTTTATCAATTTTTAAGATATTTTTTTATGTTTTTTAAATATGAAAATGAACTTAAAGATATTTTTGATGGGATTAAAATACAGATATAATGATCATGTTGCAGATGTGGGTCCGATATGACTAGACAAATTTCCGCAGCACAGGTGTCGCGGAAGAGGTGCCGAAGAGGCGGCTATAGAGACAGAGAGTGTCTCATACACAGTACAATGAAACTTGATGAGATTGACTCACCGGGTACCAATGGAGGCCGTAGAAGATATACCAGAGGATATGCAGTGCTGCATGGTAAGAGTGCCATGCAACTGGGTTCGCCTTTTTTGGCGTGTGGACAAAGCATTAGTCACCTACTTAGCCGCTCATCTTGAGCTGGGTCATTAGATGTACTAGACATGATTATGGGCATTTAGTCCCGATTTTTTATATTATTTTTTGAAACACTTTATGTACACACGAGAGATTTTATGATATATATATACAATTCCAGATTTTTTATTTTTTTTTTTTATCTTGATGAATGAATGATATGCCATTCTAATGCTTGATTAGCGATAGAAACTGCTAATGAATTGTTAGATCGTGGAATGTGCAAATAAGTAATAAAAACAAATGATATTTGCAACACCCTCACTCTCAAAAATTGGCGATATAAATAAGGATCCCGAACCCAATAAATGTTATTCAATTGGGACACTACCAGCTGTGAGTCAAGATACACTACCAACGAATCAATTCCATAAGAAATAGCTTCGGATAGTAAATTAATGACGGCAGTATATTCGGCAATATTATTTGACTCAGAACCAATACATACTCCCCTTGACACCATTAACTGACCAATTGGATAATAAATCACCCAAGCTGCGGAAGCAAGATTCCGAGTGTGTCGACTAGCACCATCGGTGAATCCGAAATAGACCAAGTCATCCATCAACACTTGCCAAAGAAGATCAAAAAAGCGACGATATCACAAAAACTCCCAATAAGATATGTAAAAAAATACAAAATATACAAAGAAGCCATTGCTCAGCCGTAACCTAAGAAAATTACTTCTTGAGGTAGAGCTCATTAGGGGCTCTGCCATTTTTCTCCTAGAGATGTTTATAGGTACGGTCATTGAGCCAATCAATATATTACCTTTGGCATATAACTGTGTTGGAACCAAAGGAACCGTACAAACATTGCTAGGAGGCAGATTGGAGGACCTAGATTCGACTTCATTCAAAGGAGGACGGAAATATGAACGATGATGTAAATCTTCCAATGGTCGATCTCAAGTCGTCATTGCTTCAAATATTGCTTCATCAAATGGAAAAAATATATCTAAGCAATCCAAAGTAGAGGTGGAATCAAGAGTCCAAGTAGGAGCCACATCACCATCTAACCATTTTTCCAAAGAAGGAGTGGGATGGTCGTCTGTAGAGTTATCAATAGGTTCATATCTAAACTCTGTTGTAGACATAGGAGATTCTATTCCACCCACCTTCCCTTCATCAGATGTGGTTGTAGATGAAGGTAAGGTCCCAGGATCCAAAAAATAGTGAATTCGAACAAACTCTTTTCGTAAAGGCTCCTTAGAGGATGAAATTGTATCAATTCTAGCTATAGGAGGGGGAAGATCAAATGTCCCCATTAATGAAGAATATATCCCAACTCCTAGGTTCTTTATAGGTTGATGAGGATTATCCACCATTGGGACGGTAGAATCTGAAGTTGCATGAGGATCACCTAGAGAATAATCCAATTTATCAACCTTAACAATTCTCCCCTCATGAGGAAAACAAAGGACACGAAACAGAGTCGAAACTATGGCATCCATTTCATAAATCCAATTTTGTCCTAAGAGGAGATTGTAATCGAGGTTGGCATCAATGATTTCTACTTCGACATTAAATACCTTTCATCCAACACATATAGGAAAGGCCATGATATTCCCATGTGGCCTATGAGAATGACCATCAAATGTTGTCAATAGAGTGGGTGAAGGAACAGTTGTAGATGATCTGATTTCCTTCCAACATGACATAGACATGACACATGTGGAAGCTCCCTCATCTATAACTATCCGAAAAATATTGGTTTTCCGGTAAGTAGACTTTATCTAGAAAGCCATATGATGTGGAAGTCTCTTTTTGACATTGTGCATATCAAAAGTGAGAGCTAAAGAATTATTTGGATATACTACCCCCATTACCGAAAGCAAAGCACTTATTTGAGCTAGACATGACTGTAGTACCTCTAAAGCAGACATTGTGCAAGGACTCTGAGCTAGATCCTCAACAATGGAGTAGTTATGGGCTGCCCTAGCATTAGACTCGACAAAGGGTTACTCAATATGAGGTGGATCCATAGTTTCAGGGACAGATTTATCCTTGGATGTTTCAGCTTCACCATAATCATGTGACCGTGTAGCCACATTCATGTGAGAACCCATCATGAAAACATTTGAAGAATTGTCCCCCTCCTGATTGCCCCCTCCAGAGGTACTAGGGTTTGAATTCGCACCAGCAAGCAACTGCTACCCTTAGGGGAAAGGGTTAGTTAAGATAGCTTGGGAGCTAGAAGACCCTTTCTGCACTAACAAGCGTTGAGCATCTTGAATTTTTGGGCAGAGATGAGTCAAATGGTCTCCACTACATAACTTGCATTGAAACTTAACTTTCTTCTTAGACTCTTTTCCACCCTCACCAGCATTATTGCCGGGCTTATTCACATTACCCTTCCCATTTTCATTCTTCTTTTTACCTCATCCCTTCTTCTTCCCATTGGAATTTTGACTTCCTTTGAGGTTAGAAGCCTAAATATCATTTACGAAAGAAGGTTGAGAAGGTGGAGTAGTAGACGGTGTAGCCTGATTGGAAGAAGCAGTTTGTAGAGACAACTGCTACAATTGGCTTAGAAGGTTCACTACATTCGGATCAATCGATCCAACAATACCATCAGCATGCAGGCCTGGATTCGGTTTGGCTATATCAACTGTGGATCTAGGAGCATCAGGCAAGATCTTCTAAAGAGTCCCAGACTAAGAATATATCAGTTCAAACTGCTGGGCGCGAAGGATAGCCTACTCTTCAGAATAAACTCCGGACATAGAAACATCCTTAGAGATCTCGAGTTGTAATGATTTTAAAAACCATTTGAGATGAAATTCAGGTGGAATTTTGGCTTTAATGAGCCTCTTTCTCCATCTCCATTCATGGATATGATCTGAAATGTGAGTATCCGTGTCTTGATGAAAATTGGCTGGAAGTTCAGTTCTGGCTTCGTAACAGACAGGAAACTGAAAATGGTTTAATAAAATGTTAGCCAAATCAGTGAAACATGTAAAGGTGCCCCCTGGGAACTCTATATACCACTTAGCCGCATTCACAGTTAAGGTGCACTGAAATAGTCTCAACCTAATCGAATCATTGATTAGGGAGTTAGATGGGCACCATAAATGGAACATGGTTACATGGTCGCCTGGGTCTTCACCACTCTTCCCTTCGAATTTTGGGACGTCCGATGGAAGTTTGGTTGAGACCGGAGGCCAAGCCGGATTGTATCTGATTGGATCATTTGTAAACTTAGTCAAGTTTGGTAGATTGAGCATGACCAAAAAAGGAAGTCCCAGAGGCCCTTGGGGATTCCACCTAGATTGGGCAGGATCCCCAAAAGTCTGAAAAGAATGACCTGGATTTTGAAAGGCCCTAGGTTGCCCGAAGTAATTGGTAAAACCTCCTGAACCAAAAGATCACCCTTGTGGTCCAGCAAAACTCAGAGTTTGACCAACTCCAGCCGAAAAACCTCCGTAACCCGTAAAGTTTCCCCCTTACGAATTATTATAAGGAGTGGACAACCGCTGGTAAGGGTTCCAAGCATTAGCTAAGGGTGGAAAACTTCGAAATGAATTAACCAAGGAGTATGGCGCATTCACTTGTTGGCTGAAAAATAGATTCCTAGTTCCGATCCCACTAACCGCAGGGTTAGTCCAACTTTGAAAAGGATTAGTACCTTGACCTGTGAAAGGAAAAGGCATAGACCCTACCGACAGATTGGAATGTGGTATATGACCACTTCCAAAGGGAAAACCCTGAAAAGAAGTTGATCCACTCATCATGGATGTGGAGGCAGTTAATGGTACACTTAATGGAACTGAAGGAATACCTTGAGAAAGCATTCCAAAAGGGAAGATCTAAAATCGGATGCATGCGCTTGGGAACTTCCACTCATCGACAGAATGGAAGTAGACCCAAACAAGGATGTGCTGGCATTAGACCCAAATAAAGATGTAGAAGGGATGGAAATAGTTCCTCCCCCTTATACTGATATAGGAGTCTGCATACTCATAGCACTCATGGTGGATGCCATGCTTCCAGTAGTGGTCATCGAAGGGATGTATGTGTGTGGACCTGGGCTTGAAGGCCCGTGTGTCAGAGTCCCAACGTATAACAATATGTCCAGATGATCTGAAGGGAGAGGAGAATTCGGAGAAGAAATTGACTCTGAGAGCTCTTCTACCTCAATATTATCTTCCGACTAGAAGAGTACCCGAGAAAGAACTGGTGTGTTCCTCTCTAACTCTATGGTAATACCAGGTCTACATTGTACACTGATGCCCCCAAGTGGAGGATAATTCTTCGATGCGTCAGCTGCCACTGGTTGAAAACCACTGGCAGAATCGCTCCTACGCCTTCTAAGAGAAGGCTCTAGATTCGCAGGTGAAAGCCCACGAAGTCTACGGGACCGTCTAAGTGATCGATCAGCCACTTTCAATTATTTTAATAAGATCTACTTAAAGACTCAATAAAATTGAAATTTAGGCCAACTAGGAGCATACAACACACACTAAAAAATGTCCCTAAAGAATTCAACAGTCAAACAACTTCCAAGTATTTCCGCTCTAGGTGATTATGACCAGACACCAAAATACAAGAAAGTGAATAAAGAGGGCCTTCCGAAAATAGACTGGGGTAATTATGCCCCAGGTCTACTACCTCCAAACAATAGCCTTTGTTGGTGCAAGCCCCCAAGCTTCACAAGGGTGCACTCCAGAAGTACCGTGGAACGTGATGCAACGTCAACCTTAGGTGCCACGGGATTTCCCTCTATAACCACCTGTGTAGATCCCTAGGATCTAACAAGAAAGAGAGGGGGTATCTCTCGTCCTTATCTTCACAAACCCTCGTGATTAACTCCCAGTCATGGAGCTTTCTCGGTCTCCCTAACGCTATTGCATTTCACTCTTTATTCAAACTTCTATGTTTCACAATTTAGAGTGGCCTTGGAGAGTTTACTATCCTCTCACCTAATCCAAGGCCCTAAATAACCTAAAAACTTGTTGGTGTATCTGATTGACAATAGAAAAAGTTCTAGTTTATTTTATTAAGCGCTTGATTTTAAGTGGTTGTTCCTTTTAAGTCAAAAAGACAATATGGAAGTGAAACTGATGGTGTTCATTATGACGTAAAAGAAATTAATGAAAAACTAACTTATATGCAATGCACTTGTTTGTTCTTCGATGAAAAGCAACTTCTACTTGGGTTATAAGAAACTTCTATAAAGCAAAAACTTTTTTCCTTTTCTTTTCTTGTAGCAGACATCACATTCACAAAAACTAAAAGTCTATTGATGCTCTAATGATGCAAAACTACCCTAATGCAAGGTGTACATGATAATGCAAAATTCTAGATTACTCTAAAAAGAAAATGAAAGCAATTTGTTTATAATCCCACTTAAGTGTTTCGAAAGGAATATAAATCTTGAACACAAAACCTTTCCAAAACAAAAAGGACTAATAAAAAAATATCCCAAATCACTCTCAAAAACCAAAAGAAACCAAACTCAAATTCGGCAAAGAACGCAAAAAAAATATTTTTGAAAGACTTCTTTTTCAAGTAACAATAAAAACAACTTTTCAAAAGAACTCAAAATGCTACCAAAGACTCAAAGACCGAAAGTAAATCACAAGGAAACTTTGCAAGTTATCAATTCAACATGAATGAAAACTTGAAAAATAGGTGTTTCAACTTGCACTAAATGATCCAAAAGCAACAAAAAGAGCTTTGAGAAACTGATCAAGAAATCAAGAAAGACATGCTTTCAAATTCATCAACAAGAAACTTTCGAAAAGCAAGAAAAAGTGAATGGCCACAAAATTGATGGGAAGAAAAGCAAGCAAACCATAAAAATGAAGTTTGACACTAAGATTGCAAACAATCTTCTGTTCTGGAAGACCAGAACAATCAAGAACCTCTATGAGAAGCCTTGTGTGTTCAAACACAAATCATAAAACTCACTGTAAAGCAAACTGAGGCCAAAAACTTTTCAAAGCATGAGAGAATTTGTAATAGTAAGCTCACTGAAAATTAAATTCTGAAAACAGAAACTGACCACTTAGAAACCACACAGACCAAGAAACAAATCTTTCTAGAAAGAAAGATTTGAAAAAATCATGCAAAAAATTGTATATGCGACTGTGTCTCTACACAGCTACATGTACACATGCAAGAAACTCGCGTATACGAGGTTTTAGTTCAAAGAAACAAGCATGTGTATGCTTCTGTAAACAGACAAAGGTGTGTATATGAAGTTTTACAGGAAAAATAAAAATGAGGCCTGATGGAAAAGATCAGACTTAAAGTCTGAGTTCCTACAGGCGCAGGCAGTACAGTGACAACAAGCGAACTAAGAACTGAGCCCTGATTGGCACTAAATAACCCAAATTAGGAATAACAAGATTGTTATCCCTAGTGGAGTCGCCAATTTTGTTGAGGGAATAATTGCCCTAGGGCTTTGGATCAGAACCCTAGCAGAGCAGGAGTATTCTATAGCAAGAAACAAGCATTCAACTCAGGTAACATGCTTAAACAAACTAACTATGCGAGGATGAACGTACCCGAATGTCCTTAGTTTGAGTAGTTCCAGACAAGGTTCAAACCCTCTGCAACTCCTAATGATCTTCGAACCTGCAGATCATCCAATTCAAATACACATAGCAGCATATAGATTAATCATTATAGTTAAATCAACTTTATATCATATAAGTAGATGGTTAGTTATACATTGAAATAGTCATTCATATATAAACCATAACAATAACATCAGATGCATAAACAAAGTTGATATCAGGAACAAGACAACGTTTCTTTTATTGTAGAAAACTATAATAAAAACATGGAAAGTGTTCACCTGAGTCTTCCTCTTCCGACTCCAAGAAGAACTATCCTCCAGGTTCATCCAGTCCCAGTCTTCAACAACCTCCTTCCATAACCAATACCATGATATCTCCAAACATATGAGAGAACGTCAAAACTCAAGGAAACAAGGGTTTCCTGAACTTGGGGAAGTGCTTGAATCACAGGGATTCTTTAGACTTGATCAGGGAATAATCTCAGTATAGTAATTCTATCTCTTCTCTCCTCCTTAAGGCCTTCCCATTGAAGTATTTTTATACTTCTCCCAAATTAGTTTTTAGCTGGGAAACAGTTGGGAACAGTTGGGCTATTGGCATTAATGGGTAATCAACAGGTAAAACCTGTGATCTCCGCCCATAGTTAAGGAAATTTAATTTTTTTAAGTGTTTTAACACATACATGCGGGTTGGGTATAGACTGAATCGCGTGTACATGCTTTTAACACAGGGAAAAGTAGTGTACAGGGAGTAAAACATTGTTTTTAAAATATTTGGAGCAAGTCTAGAAGGAGGGGTTGCCCCAGGTCATAAAGCAAGCATCACAAATACAAAGGGTGATATTTGGAGCTATAATAGTAGCATTCTGCCTTTCCCAGCGATTTCCTATGGCAACCTATCTGACCTTGGACAGATAAGTATCTATATAAATTTGCTACAGGTTATGTCTTCCTATGAATTATTTTTCTTTACTGATGAATTGTTTCTGTAAATTATATCTGTGAATTTATTATGTAACTAGTTGTAGTTAATTACCTATATGGAAAAACCAGAGGCCTATTTGACATAAGAATACAAGGTGAAAAAATGGTCTGAAAAGGGGTGTCATAATGGTTTAAGTGTAAAATAGAGTAACCCCTTGCCAAACAGAAACAAATAAGTAAAGTTCATTTTCTAAGAAACTAGTATTCTTGTATGATTGTATAAAGGGTGAAGTATTAGAAATAATGTTTACAAGGGTTAAATACTGAGGAACTTGATATTCGCTTATGTCTGTATATAAAAATAGAATCTAAGCCTAAGGGTTAGTTCCAGGCCAGAGCTGACTTGGGCCAACTAGCTTGGAACAATCCCTAAATTATTTATGAAAGAAGACAGTTCTTGGAAATAGAACACTTTCCAATTTTGTTAAATAAGTGTTGCTAACTGCATATAATTGAAGAATGAAAATACATAAAAAAAGGCATTGCCTATTAATAAAGAACCATACAAGGGGCGGTTTCCTGTGGCAAGGAAAAATATAACATTATTAAAAAAATCCATAGGGAGGTGCAAGAATTAGAGATAAATTATAAACAATTGTGAACATGTAGGACACAAAATATATAGCCAGACTACCACAAAAATACATGTTAATTTTATTTAGTAACTAGCAAAAATTCAAATAGAGAAAATCAAGATGAATTAGGAACTATTCCTTAAGAAGAATCATGAAATTTAACAATCAAAACTCACCGAAAACTCCAATATTAAATAAAGTAAAAGAACGCGAAGTTATATGTATAGATTAATACCAAAAAAAAGAAAGTGTCTTGTGTACAAAGAATGCGAAATAAAACTAGTGCTAGGTAAGGGTTGGCATATTTCATTTTTGTTTTTTCTTTTAAAATTAATTAAATAAAACAGAAATAAATTCATCAATGCCAGTATCCAAAACCTAATTTTACTTGGGAATACTTTGCAACTAAAGTTCAAATTGCATCTACGGACTCTGAACTCAGTAAAAAACTACTCGGGTAATTATATGTCGTCTCATATATATTTATAAAGTATCAAGCATAGTAACCAGAGGGTTGTAAGGCCATAATTCAAAACCTAAGGAAATTTTACAAGAGACAGTGTTCAACCATTTAACCCAAGGAATTATTAATCCTGTGAACTATAGGTCAAAATCACTTTAGTTTTAAACCCAACACAAGGCGAGGGCCTTGGCATTAACCCTAATGTGACAAAGTACAAAAAACGAGAACCACTTTGGGTAGAGTAAGACTAAATGAAACCCTCGGTAAGGTTTGGAATCTAATTGGGATCTATATCATATAGGGAAAATGGTTTAAAATATGGAATCCTCGAAATAAATTAATCAAAGTGAGGTATAATTGCAAGCCGCCAGTAACATGTCCATACGATAAAGGTGGGTTAGTCAGAAGTCATATAAGAAGGAAGCCCATTTTAAATAATGTTGCACTCGTGGAAAGAACCAGTGGAATTATTATTTGAATATTGTCGAAGATGACCAAGACCTATTGCAAACTCCACCAAGCAAAATAAAAAGGAAAAATCAGTTTGCAACCTTAGAAGGGAATAATTAAAGTCACAGAGCAAAACAACTTTTAGGGTTCATACCAGAAATCCTACATACTTTTCTGCCATAGCTTCCAAGGATGGATGACGAGGGAGAAATACTCCGAGAACATTCGGAAAAGACTAGGAACGAAAATGTATAAATACCATAATATGGATAAGGATTTGTAAGAATGTAACCTAGATGTTTTTTTAGAGGAGGAGCGAGCTTAGTCAATACCTGGTACCCTAAAATTCATGACAACAGTTCCATCTACAGACCTCAAACCCCCAGGTTGCGAGGGTGCAAATAAACAATTGTGATGTTCGAGAAGGGAAGGGTCATTACACTCGTAACTTCCCAAAATTACAATCATCGATCGAAGAATAATCCCTAATTCCCCGTCATTAGATGACTGCCAACACATCATCTGCAAGGTACAACTTGGGGAGGTTGATGTGTCTGGAACGGAAGCTCCAAAAGCTTATGATGGCTTGGCTAATGTAACAAGGGTTAGTGAAATATATGTCTAGGCTAAAGTATATAGTCGAAGACAATCATATAAAACAAAGACCCACCATTGCAATGTATCAACATAAAAAGAATAACAAGAAGCAATGAATTTTGTATCACTAAGGATTAAATAACTACCTAGAATATTATGTATTGAGGTTAGGTTACGTTATTATTATCCATAGGGTACATATGTTTACCAGGTAAAATTTTATGTTTAGGTAAATTGAAGTTCAAAAAAAGTTCAAAAAAAAATTATTTTGTCTGCAAATTAAACTAGGCCATAAAAATTAACTACAAAGTTCAAAAATAATACATTACAATTTATATATAATCAATATAAAATTTAAACACAATTTTAAAATATAAATCTAAAAGTCAAACTCACTTATCCATGGTTTTTCTTTGTGATTAACACTTCATCTGCATCTATGCTCCAAACAAATGCTACCATCCATTATCCATGCTGATATTTTGAAATCTCCTTCTAACTGAGGAAATAGAAATCCCGAGTGCACTTTGCAATAGAAATAACGATTCCATCCTGATGGGCACCAAATAGTCCATCGACCAAGATAAGAGTTAATGTCCTTTAAATAGAAATAACGGATTCCATCCTGATGAGCGCCACAATAAAACATTATTGTGAGTCACATGTTGCGTCGTTTCACTGAACTTATCTCGATTGCAAGTTCTTTGGGCCTATCGACGTCGCCATCTAGGCCCCCTCCATCTCCGTTACCATCCATTTACATAAATAGAGAGACATGTTCCCCTGCCCTTGCGGTTTGTTTACATAAATAAAGAGACATGTTCCCCTACCCTTGTCATCCGTTTACATAAACAGAGAGACACATTCCCCTGCCCAAGTTAAAAGACTCCTGAAATTTATTGCAATTAAGAACTCCCTACCACCGGGTATCTTTCCATTGTACATCACACAGTCTGTATCGTACCTGATAAGGGATTGAAACTTAAATTGGATGATTTTGTTATGTACCTTCTTCCCTGCTCTCCCACAGTAAGCTCTTCTTAATTGATGGATCTCAATCACGCGGATCTTCAATAATGGATGGATGTCATTTAAACTAAGTTTAAATTTTGAATTTCAAAATTTAAAATTTGAATTTTGTCACCAGCTCGTTGTGATTTTTGTGTGATTTTGATTTGAATTGATTTGGGGATAGCGAGTTCAGATACCGCAGGCTAAGGAGACACTGCTACGCAACCATGGCAGAAGAAGTTGTTGTTGTCGTTCTCATTTCGAGACACAAAGAGGACTAGATCAAGCTTAACGATTCACCTTCATATCTGATTTCTCTATCCGTTGGTCCTCATACTATCCAAATAGTCTGGGTTAATTTCAGGTAACTCCTTACCAAAATATTTTTTTAGCTTGTTGCTTCTTTCAAAGTTGATTTCCATAAAATGTTTGAACAAATGTGTAGTAGAAAAGCATTGGTCTGAAACTATTGGTTCAGAATAAACGGGCTCCAAGGTAACCATCTTGTTTAACCAGATCAAATGCCCCTATTGGGGATCATTACTTTGTAGCATGATTACGAGCACAAAACACAAAAAGGTGTAGCGTGGTTTTGACTCTCATGCTTCTATGGGAACAATAGGAGCAAAGACTACGAATATGGTTACAGGAGAAAAGAACCCAATTAGCTCCAAGATCATTAGACATCAAATGTTTACCACATACACCTACTAATGAAGGGTTTAGATTAGCAAGGAGCATCACGGGATTTATTTGCTTTACACTGTGTTACTCAAAAGCTATATATAGGAATGGAGAGGAGAAGATTAGATTTTGTTATTGGCATAGCTATGGGAATAATACCACACACGACAAGATACATATATGAATTACGATAAGTCAATCAACATGTATTCCTGGGGTTCTTTATTTATCACTTGCACCGGTATTCCGACCTTGATGCCGGGAGGCCAAAGTGGTGTGTCCGGAACTGGCAATATATTCTTTGAGATACAAGCCAGTATCAAAGAGAAGCAGGGGAGTCTTTCAAGTACCCAATTTTATTTCAAGCATCAAGAAAATCAGTGTTACAAGCATTTTCTTCATCAATTCTAGAGGGAATGTAATATTTGGGGCACCGTATATTTCATGTTTGGAAATGCGGCAATAGTATTTCAGACCTGCACTCTGGTTTCAAGAAAATCCAGTGCAGATAAGAAAAATGTAATCACCATGTAGAACATTGGAACCTCCATTCGTAAATGTATCGTTGTTGTGGATGCCGACCTTTCTTAGGTAGGAAGATCGTTCCCAACTTCTATTGAAAGGCCGCAGACAATTTTCATGTAGATTGTTCTCGGTAACATTATTGAAACTGGGGCCGGCTAAAATGGCATGAAGATTTTGAGTTGAAAATACAATGGATAATATATAAATAAAAGGTTACAAGCCAAAACTGTTTATCCCATGAAATGGGGAGTACCAAGTTATCAACCATTCACAAAAGCTATGTCCACCCATTAACAAATTAGTCGCTAATCTTTGAAGGTTGTTCCCTTTAGTGGCCCATTCTTGCTATATTTATTATTGAAATTTTTTCCCCTACAAAAAATGGTGGACGTCATGTTATTGTATCACTATAATATATTAAAAGCTGTGAAAAACTGTGAATCTATGTTTAAGTAATACAATATTAAATGTGAGTTACATTTAAATATTTAATAGAAAATTATAAATTAATTTACAAATTGAATTCAAAAATTAGATTGGATAATAAAGTAGCATTGAAAAGTTATTTTTTCATTTAATTATATACAATTACAATATAAAAAATAGAAAAAGGAAAAAAAGCTATAAAAAAAATCATTACACTAAGTTAATAATAAAAAGTTAAATTAAATGATATGAAAATTAAAATAATTATAAATAATAAAAAAATATAATAATATTTTTTAATTAAAATTTAATTAATAAATATTGTAAAACTCATTGTGTATAAATAGATAATACTATATTATCATATTAAAATGATTAATTATTACACTAAAATAAAAATATATTTAGTTGTATTATTGAAAAGAAGAATATATGACAAGAAAAAGTATTAGGTACAAGTGACTAAAAAACATCATGTTTCAAAATGAATTGTGAATAATTATCTATAAAGTACTTGTGAATGTATTGTATATGGTAACTTCAAAAAAATGTAACATTTCAAATTTTATAAAACATATTCACAAAAAACTTTCTAATATTATCAACATAACTATAGACAAATGACAAAAATAGTCCAATCATAAATAGAGCTTTACTTGCTCCTAGCTACTAATTTTGAACCCTTATGAGCACTAAGCACTAAGAATATATTATGTTAGCAAAAATGTATTGCTTAGTCAAGCCAAACAACACTATTTTGCATAAACTTAATTTGTACCATAATCCACCACCACTCCCTCACTCTCTCCAAGTTTCTAAGTAAACCCATTGTCACTAATTGTCCTCACCTTGTGATTAGGTCTATGAATGAGCTAATCACTAGCATTTGAGAGGCTTACCAATTAGAATTGGGTGAAGACCATAGATGCAATTGAAAGAGGAGAGCTATAAAGATTGTGAACTATGAGGAGCTATCATTTTTTCTTATTTTTAAAATTTTATAAATGAGCACAACTATTTTTTCTTTGTCATTACCATATTAAATTCAAGTGTATAAAATAGTAACAAAATGATATATTGTATTTTCAATATATTTAATCATTTTACATCAAAACTAATGTAGAAAATTAGCAAGCTATCTTATCCCATATCTATAATATTTATAATGATGTTCAAAACCACCATATACTACCTTAATGATACCATAAATACAACTTAATGATTCACAAAATTATCAAAAACTTCTATGGTACCTATTTTGTTACTACAACAACTACCGAGACTACCCTTTACAGGTCATATAATTACAAAATGAGATTCAAAATATATAATGTTTCCATTTATCTAAGAAATCATAAGTCATGAACTCACTAGTTGATGATTACTCAAACCATTGTCCTAACTTATTATCCATAGATATATTGATCTTACATGATTACACTCATTATAATTTCCCCATCAAATTGAAACAATTACCTAATATATGCATGTGCCTTAACATTCAAATGCATTTTTGTACCATATAACATATATTTTCCAATTGAGACTTATCCACTGTGGAAAAAAATGATCTTCTTATTGGGACTGTAAATTTCCTCAAGCTCCACCAAATCCACACAACAAATTAACCTTACATGTGGACATTCTTATTATGTTTCTTCATTGTTTATTAAGTGGGATTAAGAAAATTTCTAATAAGTGGGATTTAATATAATGTCCCTTCCTTACTCCTAAGTGAATCTTAAGTGGGGATGCAACTATATAATATTGAATTTGGTCTTATTACCATTAATAATAATAATAATAATTTATACATGAGATATGACAAAAAAGTCACAAAATCTTCTTGTATTGCAATATATATTGGGGATAAGTTAGTGGAAATTTTTTCCTAAGTAGAATGTCTAAAGACTTCGACATTTTGAACTTCGAAGAAAAAGTTCATCATCAAGAGATAAACATATTCTTTCCAACAATAAATATGTTTTTCATTGAAAAAATCATGTACAAGCAAGGTTGGCTCTCATTCTTCTTCAATTTGCATTAAAGGGTCAAAGTATAAAGAGAGTTGAAAACATTAAAATTAATTCTATCTTAGATTATTAGTTTTGTGGTGTCCTTGATTTTTAACACATACACTTTATTTATGTGCTTTTCAATTTTCATTGTCACTATTATGTGTACCTTGTTATTATTATCAATAGAAGCAATTATGTCTAATTTATGAAAACAAATATGGTGTTTTCTCATGTCCAAGTTCCCAACTAAAGTAGGGTTATTTGTATGATTCTACATAATCATTGTTTTTTGTTTTCATTTATCCAAATATTGACTAACCTACTTGTCTCCTCAATATATTCTCTTTTCATAAGCACAAGGGATTACATACACATTATGTAGATATATAAACAAGTATATATACCAACATATTATCAACACACACAAACACACCTAGAATCAAAATCGACTGAGTTCAAAACACTTTTAGAAAAGAAAAGAGGCCACAAATCCAAGTGGATATGAGTTGTGGTGACTGTGCACAAGTTCTAATGAACCAAATCTAAGTTTTATCCAAGCTCTAGGCCCAAAATTTTGCAGAAAAACCAAAAATACAAGGGCTAATTTCTCTAGAAAATCCAAAACAGGGCTTCAACACTCTGGCTATGACAAGTTTGAGCATTGCAATGCTCTAAGAATCTTGCTTTAGAGCATAGGAAAAATTTATAACACTTTCAACATTGTAGAAGAGTGTTGATCAGGGTTTTGAGCCAAAATATCAAGTTTTAAGAAAAACAATTAGATCTAACTCTTACATAATCCCTAAACACAACCCAAAAATAGAAAAAGAAAAAGTGAAAAATAATTAAGTGATCAAAGAGTAAAACAAATATAATAAATAACTAAATCTTAACAAATTCACTCTCCAATGGAGTTTCCATATTTGTTTTCCTGGATTTTTCCCCTCACAAGCATGCCCATTAGCCTATGATAGATACTAGTAGCTATCAAATTACTAACCCCTATTGATTCATGCACATGAACTTGCAAAATAAAGAAGGAAAATATCATAGATGATATTACTAATGATATTTTTATAAGGTATCAGAAAAGAAGACATGAAAATACCCAATGAAGGAATTGGCCATATTCCAAATAATTTGGACAAGATGCTAGAACAAAGTAATTCCATCCACTTAGCCAAGCCACTTTTGTGGGATTTTGGGGGGTTTTTAGATGAAGAAAAGAGATTTTAGATGACAAAACTAAAAAAAAGTATTTACTCAAAATTTTATCTACTCATCAAGCTAGATAACTTTTATTTAATTAAGTTTTTCTAGAACTACTCAGTTTGTGATATAGCCAATTTGGTTAAAAATTACATGTCTAAAAACGCACAAAGATGTAATTTCCAAATTGTTGTGGATTTTGAATGGAACATTAGATCATAAATATGAGAGTTGTTGTGAGTGAAACACCATCATTATTATCAATGTTTCATACATTTTTCTTCTATATATTTTTAGATTCTCCTCTACAATCGATAGAAGTTGACATCAATATAATTGTATAAGGGATACACCTATAGAAAAGGGGTAAATTGGAAAAATTCAGAAGACTATAATTCTCTGCTTATAACTAAGAGTTGAGAAAGAGAATACTGATTGGGAATATTGAGGAGTATAATTTATTTATCTACCTGGAATTTTCACTTTAGAAACAAAAATTGTTGAGAAATCAAAAGAAGACAACTAGTGGCTTTAAAGAGTAGAAAAATTATGTATAGTTTCTAGAATTGCTGAATTGTTTTTATATAATAGAATTTTGTTGCATACACATATTGCAAAAATATGGATAAGAGCATCTTATAGTAAGTTTGGAATGTCAACATATGTATATATGTATAATTGTCAACATAATATGTTAGTATATATCCTAGGATGTATACATGTATATATTATGTTGATATAATGTTTATACTAGTAATAGTATTTTATATATCAACACACACACACACATTAGGCTTCATTCTCAACTTCAAATGATCTTCAGATAGTTCCTCACTAGCTTATTTTATCGAGCAGCCAAACTTTTGAAACAATGAAGATTTTCTTTATTCTAGACATTACTCTAAATGAAAGAGTAGTATGTGGGTTTGTGCATCATAGGGTCTATCTCAATATCTATCCAATGTACTATCATTAAATGGCCCATTATTTAACATAGCTTCATATCCATCTATAGTTAGGGTTAGTATTTTCACATGCATCAATTCTTAATCAATATTATGGTTTTGGATTCTCTAGAATATTCTTGGAAGTCTAACACAAAACTACCACTGTGTGTGATAAATAGGTTGCTCAATGCCATGATGGCTAATAAGATAGGTCAATTGTAGGGGGAATAACTTCTAATAAAATAAGTCAACTTATAGGGGGCATAAATTCTACATATGAACTTTGATTGAGGTGATTTCCTTAGTGTTGGAATTATTTTAGTATGTAGAACAACTTTGAGGAGTTGAGACCTATTGTTGGAAATTTTTTATTACAAAAGGTGTCATTATATGCCTAAAATTAGCCTCAAAAGTTTTTAATCATAAATTATCAAACTAGGACCCACCCTTAAAATGAGGTTTGCAAACCAATTCCTCCAATTTTTCCACTTAGAGATTACAAAGTTAGATGAAAATTTATATTATCAATAACAACTGTAACCACTCCCCTCTTTGGCATACCTTCATAGTTGGTTGTAACTACTAGCATCCATTTAATAGCCAATGTTTACGACATTTCCATTAAAAATTCAAAGCTCCATTCTACATTCTTGATATATAATAAAGCAAACTTTGAACCTAATTACTTTCATAATTGCCTAATTTAATGTGTGAGTCTTCACTTCTTGCAATAATAATAGCTTGGGAATTAAGTGATGGAGAGTCATTATATGTTGGGATGAAACTAATATGGCTTGTATCCTCATACCCTCTCCTCTATTTCCTATGTACATGCACATACTTTCCTTTCCAATTGTCTACTATCTTCCCATGCATCCATAACACCTCATACTTGATTTTCTAAATTTTAAAAGGATATAAATTTTACAATTTTCATTAACAAAAACTAATAAAGAAATGGAACACATACTTTAAAAAAAATAACACATACACACACAGACATAAGAAACAAGTAAAGATTTGTATTAAAAATTAATATGGTTACAAGGACAACACCTTTACATCTTCCAATCTTCCTTGTAGGTTTGAGATTGAGCACGAAGACTCAATCCAAACCCTCAAGTGAGAACCCCATGCTACACAAATTTCAGCCCCTTTCGAGTTAAATTTTTTCCAAAAAACTCCCAGTATCCAAATACAATTACATTCCATTTTTCATTACTTTTGGTGTGATTTTTACTGACTTCTTGTTTTCCTTGGTGAAATACTTTTTCCCTTCTTCCCAACTTGAATCCAACCCATGTTTTTTTGTTAATTTCTATTTGTCACTCTTTGATGGATGAGTGTTGCTATTTTTGAATTCTTCCTCATTTTCCTAATCTTCCCAAGAAGTTACTTTTCCAACTTTATTCCTTGTGGTTTGAGGAGACGATCCTTTTTTTCAAGAGGGTTTGATGTTTTTCCACTGTGATTGAGTCTGAAGGGTCCTCATTGGCTTGCATTTTTTCCTGACTACTTTATGTTGTCTCCAATGCATTTTCTTTTACAATGTCTTCTTACTATTTATATTTTGCTCCTTTATTATCCTGGGGCTCTTCTTCTTTGTAAACCAAATAGTGTTCACTCTAAGATATTTGCCACCATTTGAGCCTCTGGTTATTTTTCTAGGTTTGTTTTTCTGCAAACGCTTGGGGAAATTTTGGATTACATGCCCAATTTCATAACACACTTTACACCGAAATGACACATTTTCATAATTGATCTTTTGAACCTAGACATTGTTGATTTTGGGTAGCACCAAATGTGATCTATCTATGAAAATTGGTGGAGAGGCTAAAGCACATGAGATCTCCAAGACCCAGAAATGGTTTGGTCAGAATCTAACCAGTTTGGAAGATATTAAAATAACTAATATTTTTAATGGAGCCCCTAAGTCTAAACTTAGGGAAAATAAAATATTAATGTGAATTAATATAAAACTAAGTTAGAATGGTCCAAAAGTCATGGATCAATCCAGATCTAATCTTAGTCGTTGATTAGGGACTCAATCTCGGTCATTCATGGACCAATGAGAAAAGTATAGGAAGAGGCTTGAGGGTCAGTCAGAGAACATACTGAGGGAGACCAGTCAATTCGATTTTTGGAGCGGGGTTAGCTTAGAAATTCAAACTATTGGTTTGGAGAGAAGCAGGAGGTAGTAAGTACGAAGCAGAGAGTCAGGATCAACAACATAAGACCAATGCAGAGGTAGGAGAGGCAAACGCAGGGCCTTTCAGGCAAACGTTGAGGTAGCAAGAGACTACAGAGTCACTAGAGGTCCTATGTGGGTGATGCAGAGAGGCCCAGGGCTGATGTAGACAAGCAAGGGCTGACGCAGAGTGTCTGATATATATGAAGAGGCCATCTAGGCTGACACTGGGACTGGGAGAGGTGTTGGAGATTTTTTTCTCTCTGTTGGGTAAGCTAGTTTAGCACCTGGCTGTACTAAAAATTTGTTGAATAATAAAATCCTCCCTTGTTGCAACAGTTTTCCCACATTGGGTTTTTCAGGGGACTGTAGTCCAAAATATCTATGTCGATGTGTTGATTCTTATGCATGTGTTTATTTCTGTATTATGGTGTGATATCTGTAGTAGAATTTATTTTAATGTTTATTGAAGGAATTTCATAAATAACTTATTGAAAATAAGTAGGCAAAGTGAATCAGATGTTGCAGTGATAGAATTTTCACATGGTATCAGAGCGAGTAATCAGAGACAAGAAGGGAAAATCAGTTATAGTTTGAGAACATGATGCAGAGGCATCCACATTAGCGGAATCGCACATATTTTCAGAAAACTACACAGGATATTTCGATTTCTCCATGTTGGCTTCCAGGATGGAAGAAGAAGTGGCTTGTATGACTAGTTATGCATCATTAGAAGTATGGTATATAGACAATGGAGCCTCTCGGCATATGACAGGAATTAGGGAATGTTTCTCAGAGTATTGAGAAGAGAAGATGAACTTTCAAATCACCATATGGAACAAGGGAAAGTGTATTCCAGTAGGGAAGGGTACCATAGTTTTTCAAATAGAAACGAGAGAATGGTTCCACGTTACAAATGTGTTGCATGTACCAGGGTTGGGGATGAAATTACTTTCTGTATCGCAACTTCAAGGTAAGGGATATGACGTCTACTTCATCAAGGAAAAGGTATACATCAAACACCCGAGCTGGAAAAAGAAAGTGCAGATCGGGATCAAAAGTAACAGGCTGTACATATTACAACTAGAATCACCAATGGCACTAATAGGAAGTCATGCAGACAAGGAATTGAACGAACTATGGCATAGAATAATGGGACATTTGCACCATGGGGCTCTGAGAATTCTCAGGAGCATTGTAATAGGAGTTTCGGATCTTAGTATGGAACGAGATGATGTATGCAGAGGATGTGCTCTAGGAAAGTATACCAAGGCAACATTTCCTAGGAGTAAACAGAAGTTCAAGAGTGTACTAGGATTGATACACTCAGATATCTGTGGACCTATGTCCACAAAAGCTCTTAGTGGTGCCGATTATTTCCATACCTTCATTAATGACCACTGAAGGAAAACTTGGATTTATTTTCTGAAAACCAAGGACAAGGTTTTCTATCGATTCAAAGAGTTCAAGGCTCTGGTGGAGAATCTAGATGGGAAGAAAATAAAATTTTTGCACTCAGATAATGGAGGAGAGTATGTCGATAAGGACTTCATAGATTTTGTGCTAAGGAGGGCATCAGAAGAGAGTGGACAACTCCGTACAATCCAGAGCATAATGGAGTAGCAGAAAGGAAGAACATGACTATTGTAGAAGGAGCTAGGGCCATGATGTATGATCAGGATATGCCAAAATTCCTGTGGGTAGAAGCATGCAACACAATAGTCTATTTCCAGAATAAGACTCCTCATCAGGCGTTGGGCAAGATTACTCCAGAGAAATTTTTCACAGGGAAGACACCTAAAGTGAGTCATTTTAGGATATTTGGGAGTTTTGCATATTGTTGCATACCCAAGGAAAAGAGGAAAAAGATGGATCAAACTGTAGAAACGCGATATCTAGTGGGATATAGCGAGAACTCTAAGGCATACAAAATATATCTTCCATGGTGCAAGAAGGTAATGGTTCGACGAGATGTAAAGTTCATGGAGGAAAAGGCTTTAAGAAAATCTCATAAGATGCCTTCCGAGGAGCAGTCAAAAGCAGAGTCGTTGATTAAACCTCTTCAACCAACAGAAGTGAAGAATTCTTCCTCAGCTTAGGAAGATTCATAGGATGAGGAGGAGCTAATAAAGGCACCTGATGGCAGAGGAAGAACTAGCAAGGAACTTCATCAGATTCTGCAATATGCATAGGACTTCATCGGTGCACCAAGAAATAATAAGAGGGAGCAAAAACAACCAGATAGATATTAGGAATTAGTAGCTCAGGATGGGGAGCCTGCGAGTTTCTAGGAGGCAACGCAACATCAAGTTTGGCTAGATGCAATGGTAGAGGAGTACAACCCCATAATGGTGAATGATGTCTGGGAGGTAGTGCCAACGCCTCAAGACAGATTAGTAGTAGGTTCGAGATGGATATACAAGATCAAATACACTGCAGATGACAATGTTGAGAAGTAGAAGGCTAGGTTTGTGGCTAAGGGGTATGCTCAAAAGGAAGGAACTAACTACGAATAGGCCTTCACTCCCATAGCCAGGTATACATCTATTAAGACTGTGATATCTCTTGTAGCTCAGATGGGGTGGGAGATTCATCAAATGGATGTCAAAATGGCTTTTGTGAACAGGGTAATAGAAGAAGAGGTATACTTGAACAACCAGGTGGCTTTGAGACACATGAGAAGATGTATCATGTATGCAGATTAAAGAAGGTCTTGTATGGGCTGAAATAGGCACGTAGAGCATGGTATGGTCAAATTGATGGCTACTTGCAGAAGATGGGATTTGTCAAGAGTGACGCGGATCCAAATCTCTACTATCTGGTTATAGAAAATGAGCCGCTAATCTTAGTATTTTATGTGGATGATCTCTTTCTAACAGGATCATATAGGCTCATTGGGGATTGCAAGAAGAATCTAGCACAAAATTCGATATGAAGGATTTGAGACTAATGCATTACTTCCTAGGGTTGGAAGTTTGGTAGCAGAAGGGAGAGATCTTCCTTAGGCAAGGGAGGTATGCTACAAAAATCTTGAAAAGATTTAGGATGGAAGACTGTAGACCCATGGCCACTTTAATGATCACCAACTGGAATAATATTGATTCATCAGAAGACAAGGATGTTGATCCCACCCTATACAAGCAGCTCATAGGGTCCCTTATGTATCTAGTCAATACTAGGCTAGACATTTGCTACGTTGTCAACACCCTCAGTTAGTTCATGGTGGAATCGAAGAGGGCACAATGGGAAGCAGCCAAACACGTTCTCAAGTATTTACAGGGAACAGTCAATTATGGACTCTTGTACACCAGGGGTAAGGATATCAGATTGAGTGGATTTACTGATGCAGATTGGGTAGGAAGTTCAGTGGATCAGAAAAGTACCTCTGGGTATTGTTTCAACATTGGATCAGGAATGACTTCCTGGTGTAGTAGGAAATATAAGTTCGTGGCTTTAAGCTCATTTGAGGCAGAATATATGGTAGCGAGCACAACTTTGTGTGATGCCATATGGCTTAGAAAATAGCTTGTGAACCTATTTAGAAGGAAAATGGAGGCGACCAGGATCATGTGCGATAATCAAAGTTGCATCAAGCTCTCTGAGAATCCAGTGTTTCATGATTGGTCAAAGCATATTAATATCCAGTGTCACTTTGTCAAAGACTGTCCAACAAGGAGCTATACAACTGAGCTACACTCCTATAGGAGAATAGGTGGTCGACATCCTCACCAAGGCCCTTGGAAGGACAAAATTTGATTACTTCGGGGAAAAGATGGGGATGATAATGAACCCATTTCAGTAGCAGAAATGGGGGTGATAACAGCATGGATGCAAAGGGAGTTGCAGTGCAGATGTAGTGTTGGGAGAAAAGGACCAACATTAGCATGGATGTAGAGGGAGTTTCTGTATAGATGCAACAGTGGCAGTAACAGAGCCATGGGAAGTAGTATAGGATGCAACAGTGTAGATGATATTGGGCAGGGAGGCTTAGCATCAACACAAGGATCGATGCCGAATGATCAGGGCGATACTCAGTGAGGAGTATTACTAGAGCACAGTCCTCACTAAGAGGGAGTGTCTATTTGGGGTAGCATCATATGTGATCTAGCCACGAAAATTGATGGAGAGGCTAAAGCACATGATATTTCCAAGACCCAGAAATGTTTTGGGTATAATCTAACCAGTTTGGAAGATATTAAAATAATTAATATTTTTAATGGAGTCGAATTAATATAAAATTGAGTTAGAATGGTCCAAAAGTTATGGATGGAGCCTGATCTAATCTTAGCCTTCGATTATGGATTTAATCTTGACCGTTGATGGACCAATGAGAAAAGTATAAGAAGAGGCTTGAGGGTCAGCTGAAGAACATACTGAGGGAGACCAATTAGTTTGATTTCTGGGGCGAGGTTAGCTGAGAAATTTGAACTAGTCGTCTGGAGAGCAGTAGGAGGCAGCAAGTATGGAGAAGAGAGTCAATATCAGCAACAGAAGACCAATGCAGAGATAGGAGAGGTAGACGCAGCACCTTTCAGGTAGATGCTAAGGCAAAAAGAGACTACGCAGTCACTAGAGGGCCTGTGTGGGTGACGCAAAGAGGCCCAGGGCTAACACAGACAAGCAGGAGCTGACACAAAGTGTCTGAGAGCTACACAAAGGTCAACAAGGCTGATGCTGGAACTGGGGGAAGTGCTAGAGAATTTTTTCTCTTTGTTGGGTAAGCTAGTTTGGCACCTGGTTATACTGGAAAATTGATGAATAATAAAATCCTCCCTTGCTACACCAGTTTTCCCACATTGGATTTTCCAGGGACTATTGTCCAAAATATCTGTGTCGATGTGTTTATTCTTTTGCATGTGTTTGTTTCTGTATTATGGTGTGATATCTGTAGCAGAATTTATTTTAATGTTTTATTGAAGGAATTTCATAAATAACTTATTGAAAATAAGTAGGCAAAGTAAATAAGATGTTGAAGTGATATAGTTTTCACAGACATCACTTGAAGCCCTTAGATTAATATCAATAGGAAAACCCTTATTGAAGTCCATCTCCACACATATTTGAGCATAAGTAGTCTTAAAATAATTTTTTGATTTCTGGGTTGCGATAATAAAACTTTCTTAATGCATTCCCAATAGAGGATAATGATGGTAGATTCCAAAGATGTAGGGGAATTTTCAAAATCCTTATCCAAGTTGGAGCCATGGAGATTAATGGCATAACCAGATCAAAGTTGGGAGACCAGAGATGCATGAAGAGACCAACACTACTCCAAAACATGACCCAGATTCATAAAAAACCTTCTTGTCCTCAATATTGTCAAAAGAAACAATAGAAAAACCCTATGCCATAGGGTACATATTCATATCATCCATCAAGAGAGGTTTCCATGACTCAGAGATCCATTTGTGAATATTAGTAAACCACAACCAAAACCCATTAAACCTACAGAACTGACCTTGTTCCAAAAATTAGTTTTCACAACTAAAGTATTCCTCCTCTATTAAAACATTAAGGGAAGTAGCTTCTTGAACTACCAAAAGAAGAGATCCAGATTTTAGAATGACACTATACAAAACCGAAGAAGAGCTTTCTTGACCGACAACCATTCTTTCAAAAGAAACCATCTTCTTCATTGGATCACTAAGATTCACCATTTTTCTAGATGCAACATAGATCTGCAAAGAGATCCACATGATCTGGGCATAGATTGGCCAGCTAGGGCAAAACCCTACCATTCTCTCTTTAACGAGGGGTGGATAATTAATTTTATGTATATTTTAAAGACCTATAAATTTTACAATTTCATTGCCATAAACTAATAAAAGATGTAACACTACTTTTATAATATTACCATATACATTTTAATTTTTCTTTAAAGATGTAAGAGTTGTGAGAGTGGTATCTCAAATAATGAAGTCAAACTTATCAGGCCTTGCACTTAATGAGGGGGAGGCTTACTTCTATGAGGAGGTCACACTTCCCCCAGTATGTTGGTGTTAGTCAAGGTTGTCATTGATGTCAATATGGCATTGTTTGTGATGGAAAATTCTTGTGATCTGTGATGTTTCCCATTAATCATAGTGATGAAAGTTCTAATGAAGATGCCATAACCTCATGTATATTATGATATCCTTGATGAAGGACTTGATGACATAGTTTGAGATCATATGATGAGATGGAGGACCGTATGGATTGAATATAACATAAGAATTGAATATATATATATATATATATATATATATATATATATAGATATAATAGAAGTAGTGGGCCCAAGGAGCCGTTGTAATGCTCCACTTAAATCTTATCTTGCAAATTTTATTAATGTTTACATTATCTGAAAATATTGAGAAATATTGGTCTAATATAAAATTCATGATTTCTATTATTCAAAATCCCAACTTACCTTCTCAAATTGAATCTTAGGTAGGATATGGTCTCCTTCCATTATTTCAAATAATATATATATTCATCTCACATTTCCCAATGTACCCTCACATTGAATTGGGAGAAGACATGGTCCTTTCCAACTAATTATCAATATATATATCACATTCTCAAATGTACTTTTAGATTTACTTGGGAGAAGACATGGTCCTCTCCCATTCATTATGATATATATATATTCATCTCACATTCCCCAATGCACCCTCACATTTACATGGGAGAAGATATAGTCCTCTCCATTTAATTATCAATATATATATATATATATATATATATCTCACATTCCCAAATGTACTTTCAGATTTACTTGGGAGAAGACATGGTCCTCTCCCATTAATTTCCCAATTTTATATTCATGTCACATTTCCAAATGTACTCCCAGCTTTACTTAGGAGAAGATAAGTCAACTGTAAGGATGGATGAGAATTTAATGACATTAATGAGAGGTGGTTGAGATGGAGAAGAGAGGGAGGGTATAAAAAGGGAAGGGGGAAGGGAGAAAAGGGGGGGTGTTGGGTCTTGCTTATGATTTTGGGGTTGGTTGTGATTTTAGGATTTGTTGTGATTTTGGAGACCTTAGGAACCTGTGGAGGTTTCTTGGGTTGTTGAGAGGAGCGAATTATTGTTCATCTTGGTCTGGATCATTCATCTTGGACACACACACTACATCTAGTTGGACTTGGGCTTGGAGGGCTAGGGAACCTGTGGAGGTTTCCTCTGCTAGGAATTATTTCCTAGTTGGTTGGGACGTAAATCCAGTTGGGTTAGTCAAGAAGAGCGTTCAGCAGGGGTAGCAGCTCAAAGGCATCTCCACCAGCCACCAGTACAGGTATTCCTCTATAGATTACTCATGTAAATTTATTAAAATGAAATGTTCACTATAAGTTATAAGGATTAGAATGTAAATGGTAAAATTTTCATTGTTTAAAAGTCTTGTAAGAAAGTAAATTATTGCCTCTTATTGCATTTGAATTCTAGAAAAATAAATCTGTGAGAAGACTCTAGGATATTGATCTTACACATGGTATCAGAGCCAAGTTCAAAATCTGGACCCAAAACCCACTAAACCCAAATTCCGCTATAAGAGCTTGTAACCCTTGTAAGGAGTCATAATCCTAATATATGGATTCTTCAAATTTGCCATCCAAAGCCCACCTTGAACTCACACTGAAATCGTGAGAGATTTGAAACGGATACAGTTTTGGATGAGTTTTGTGCCTGCCTAGAGTTAAAAAGTCATTCGCAGTGATTATTTAGGAACACCATTTACTTGTGACCCACGTCAGGCCAACAAAATCTAATCCATCTGAAAGGTATTGAAAGGCACACTACGCTGATGAAAACCGCTAAGATAGAACCACATGAGTATTTTCTAGGGGGGGGGCCCACTCACAATAGCTTGCTATTGGGGCTCTCGGGAGTCGCTTGTGCGTTGCACTCCAGCACCAGCCTGGCGCACCCGAACAAAACCAACACAAAATAATATATATGATGCATGGTAAATTGAATTGTTTTTTGTTTAATCGGTGAAGAGAAGTTAAGTTATGGTGCTCTGAGCGTTTGTTTGGAGGGTTTTCCATTTGGTTTAAATTGTTGTTGCTTTCAGTTCCTTTCTGCCCTGGATTTAAATCAGCTCCTTGCCTCTCTTTCTTTCGACACCGAATTTATATGCTCCTTGCTTTCGATTTCGATTATCAATTATTTATGCCACGTCTGCCATGCACAGTGATCATTGTCTCTTAATCCAGATATATTTATGTATGCCATGAAGCGAATTCTTCTCTGCGCCTTGAAGTCATCATTATGGCTTTCCAGTCTGAATTTGATTGATTTCTATTAGCAATTTCAATGTTCCAGTGTGAATTTGATTGATTTCTATCAGCAATTTCAACGTTTCAAGTGTGAATTTGATTTTGATTCCTATCAGCAATTTCGACATTTCCAGTGTGAATATGATTGATTTCTATCAAGGATTTTTTTTTCACTGTCAGTGAGATGCTGTTGGGCTGTACAGAGTGTCGAATGCTTGTTGTTGCGAAAAGGCAGAATAGGGGGATTGGCAGGGAGAGTGCAGGGTGCGTGTTTTTTCACTGTCACTGAGATGATGCTGGGTTGTACAGAGTGAAATTCTTGTTGTTGCGAAAAGGCAGAATAGGGGGATTCTCAGGGAGAGTGCTGCAGGGTGCGTGCTCAAGAATACAGGATGATTGCTGAACTCGTTTTGGGCAAAAGGGCGATGACAGTGCGCCACCATATGTTTAGGATGGGATATACCCATTGCAACATTTGCGGAATAATGTCATGTTTGAAGCTCACGCGGGTGACTGTGAATACACATATTTTGGACGGGAAGCTTAAAAAAGGTTGATGGTAGGAATGTGAAGCTACCATTTTGAGTGGTAATATGATCTAGATGTTGTGGTTATGAGGTTTATTGACTCTATTTGGTGCAAGGGTGATTGGACAAAGCTCACCCCTGCCCACAACGTCACGCACAGTTCTTCATTAGGAAGTTCAGACACAAAACTCAAGCATGTTCTCAACAATCTAAAGAAACAGACATGATAGGTTTTCCCTTTTATTAGTTATCCTGGTAATAGAAATTACTTTGCTTGCAACGTCCAAGGGTTGTTGTTGTTACAACAATTAAAATTCGAAATCACAAACAACAATTAAACCAAGTCCTTTTTCTCACCAGTTGCCCATTGGTCTCAGTTGCACTCACACTCACATTCACTATTCCAAAGCTGTCAATGGCTCCTTTTAAAGCTAGGAATTATGGTTACCCTGTTTCTGCATTTTCTTCATAAATATAGGATTGCGGAACTCATTTTGGGGATAATGCGTAAAGTCAATGACAAGGAGATATTTAAGATGTATGCTGAGTATCCCCACATTATCTACACAGGCTCCCGAGCTTGTGGTTTCAGTTTATGGAACTCACTCTACTTGCATGTTGTGTTTCTCTTGACATGATATTGTCCATCTTTATCTCTGTTTGAGCAAGTTTTTTGTGTTTGAGCAAGTTTTTTGTGCTTGAGATAGAATTTTATTATTCACTGCCAACGATACCACTCCTAGCCAGATTTTTGGGAGCTATACCCTCTTCTTGAGCTCCTCATTTGACAAGACCCAATCTTGGCATGATTGCTAGGTCTCCTTCCTTTACTGGCCATTGTCCTATTTCTTCAGCTTTCCAACAAATTCTGTATCATCCATTTTTATAAAATCACCTTTCTCTTTACCAAGTTCAACATTGATGATCTTGACTTGCTTTGATTTTCCAAGTTCAACATTTATGATCTGGACTTGCTTTGATTTTCCAAGTTCAACATTGATGATTTTGACTTGCTTTGCTTTCAAAGACATCGAGCATTGCTCCAACACTCTTCATTTTAGTTTTATTTAACATGACCATATTTCTGAAGGCCAGCGAGATTTCTTCTTCTTCTTTTTTAACTAGAACATTATGCACTCACATTGCAGCTGGAAAATTCGAACTCTCCTTGCATATAAATTGCATTACAATGAGACAAAGCAGGGGAAGGTGGGAAGGTGGCGTTTGCCAAGAAATGATCCTGCACCCAAACTCTGTGGAGTTTTTACATGCATACACTAAAAAGCTCAGATCAATAAGGCAAACCATTGCATATCATTCAGGGAATTGATGGACACTTATATTTTCGTAGCTATTCCTATCAAGTCTTCCTATCCTCACGAGAGGTGAGTACATAGCTATGTGATTGCATCCCAAATAACTTAGATCAATGCTATAGCTACACAATTGTATATGTTGAAGTCAGGGGTCACCTGCTTGTAGTGCGTTGTTTAGCTAAGCAGAACAACTTTAGGCATGCTTGAGTTTATGGCATACTGCTACCTTTATTTGTGCAAATATTGATGCAATGGCACAAAAAGATGAAAGAGAATTAGCCGACTCTAAAGTGAATGGTAAGGTGAAATCCCTGAGTGAATAGATCTTGTATAGGACTTGAACCGAATCAAATTGACCTAACAGGGGTCCTTGTTATTAGAGAGAGCATTAATTGGCTATTTTGCTTGATTACATGTTCTTTCCCCAGACAAAGCAATCACAAGCTTATTCTCTAGGCAATATATATATATATATATATATATATATATATATATATACACACACACACACACACACACACACACAGCCAATATAGGCCCAAATGCGGAATAGTGAACACCGACCACCAAGATGGCGCCATCAATCTATTGCAGGTGGGTTTTGATCACATGCAAAACACAGTGCTATGTAGGATTTGGCCATTCACAATCAAAGATATGTGAGAAAATCAACCACAACATATGCTAGTAATCATAGTTTCCAATCTCTCTTTGTTGGCTACATGCTCCACAACATAGTTGTGAGTGCCATCGTAGGTTCAAGAATAAATAAAAGGGAGCAGGACACATTAATAAACAAAATAAAGGGGAGCAAGACACACAAAGGTGGGGCAGGAGGAGAGTTTTATATTCAGAGGAAGCTAAAAAGAAATTGTTTTAAAGAGGCATTGGGAGAGGGTTTAAATAACTCGGCAAAACTGAATTCTCTGTGGTTGCAGATAAGGCTGGCAACAGGAAAAGGGATCTACATAATTCAAATTTTGGGAGATTCCAAGATAACCAAGTAGATCAATAGTAAAGTGTAATTTGGGAGATTCCAAGATAGCTGACTAAAGTGTAAATCTCCAGAATTAGATCCTTTCCCCAATCTTCTTGGAAAGGATCAAGAAATTAAAAGAAAATTTCAACATGCATATGTAGAGTTCAATCTTTCCGCTGATGAGCATCCTAAGCCCTATTACAATAGGAAGAACAACAGTATTACAACCCTTTTTGGGTTAGGCTTTGACATTGACATTGCAATGTATCTTCAAATTTCGATTTAAAACAGTCAATATACAATCTATATTCAAATTCCTATTTCAAATACTAAGTATATGCAATTTATATATACAAATTTCTATTTCAAATAGGAATTAGAAATACCGTCTTTTTCCCTTGCAAAGGATTAGGAGCACAAACACAGCGTCCCCTTAATACGGAAAACACAGCATGACGATGCAACATATTACTAGGAGAATGCAAACAAACAAGAAACGTTTGCCTTGCTGTGAAACTTTTCCGGTTACACTGTAAAAATAAATAAATTGCAGCATTGTTGGGACTTGAACTGGTGTCTCCCAGGCGAGAAGGCTGACCAAGTAAACTAATTGTATAAAGTAATTTTAAAGACAACCTTCTAATTTTTAACTTTCAATTGTAATTAGTTGGAAACGACAAACAATCAATCCATCAACGATGCGGCTGGACTCATGTTTATAGAAAACAGAATAGATTGGAACACTGGTATCCATCTAAATACAGAATAGATTGGAACACGTGTATCAATCTATGAAATTGCTGCACACGTAATGGCGTTCACACCCTCTCTCGTGTATGAAACAAACAATAACGAGATATCTATCTAAAAATAGAATTGATTGGAACACAGGTAGAAATATATGAACGGAAGTAATTGCAAACAAACAACCATCAAATAATGTTGCAATCGGTTTCCGAACCATCCAAGAATTTTGAAATGGTTTCCTCTGTTACCTCTTCAAAATCAAAATCATAAATTCCATCCTTTGACACCTAAAACACCTTCTTTTCCTTGCCGAGTAAAATAAGAGTGCCCAACTTCACTTCCCAGTCCCAATGCAGAGCCTGCAAGGGTGGAAGTTCAGATCAGGGAAGGGCATGCTCTAAATATCCATATGTTTTGTGCTAGATGGCCTGGACTGCTACTCTCCACTATGAGGGCACTGGATGGGATTGGGCTTGATGTTGAGCAAGCAGTCATCAGTTGCTTCAATGGATTTGCACTAGATGTATTTCGGGCATAGCAAGCTAAAGAAGGAAAAAAAATTGCACCTGAGGAGATCAAAGCTGTGTTGCTACATACTACAAGCTATCATACTGTAATATAGCCCAAAGAATGCCCATGGCTATAAAATATGTATATTATGACATAACTTCTCAAATTGCTCTGACCTAGCTGATGTGTTTGGAAAATATCAAATTAAGCATCTTATGGCGATGGTAACTTTCCACTGATGTCAATCTAGGGTTGCTATGACTAATCATGCAACATCAACAGGAGGTCATTCTGTGATTGTTCCAAGTCCTGGGCTGAGCATTGCTTCTAATATGTTCCAATTCTAAGAGGTCTATTTAGAATTATATCTCCTCCATCCCCAAAAGCTGGAAGTTTGGCATCTGAACATACAAGCGACATCCTTATTTTACTTGCCCTATGTATTGTTGGCTTTCTTTCATATGAGAAATGCAAACAGATGGTGGTCTTTTTGTAAACAAGTTCTTTGCAAAAAGTTGGGTAGCTGCAAGCATTACTTTCTTAAATAAAACTATCATTATTTCATTTTAACACTTGGTAGAATTTATTGTCTTGCTGGAAGAACTCGAAGGTAAAATGAATTCACCTTCTTGGAAAGGAAGGAATCAAGTTCCTCCTATTTAGAGATCATATACGAGTGCACTCTAAATACTGTCTCTAAGATGTGCTATTTTTAACTTTTTATTAAGTAAGTTTTGGATTAAACTAGTGCAATTTCCCTTCTTCAATCTGAAGTTCAAAACACTTTTTATTATTTGGGTTGCATTGAATGTGGAGGTGGTCAATACTATTGAGAACCTGCTTTCTATTGCTGTCCATTATAATGGGAAAAATATCTTTTTTTCAAATTGTTACATTCTCCATTGTTCTAACTGGTTAGTCTTCATTAATAGACTAATAGTATCCACTTGGGACTAATAGTAGACTCTTGGATATTCAATACATACAAATACGCTCTCCTGTGGCTGTTATCTTGCTTGAAAAAATGCCTTTTATTAGGGCTATAAAGATACTGCAAGCACTTTGGTTGTAAAGTCATTCCTTTGATTATATATATGCTTATGATAAATTTCCAATGGAGATGGAAATAAGCGAGCATATTTCAGTATTTGAGGGCTATTACACTTTACTGGCATAGAATTCATGCCATCTTTCGGCAGTGTGTCACATATGCAAGATATTGTATTGTCAAGGCCCAATTAGAATACGAGTCATGAATGCTTAAGAGCTGTTGGCTTATTGTATGAGGCAATAAAATCTCAGGTGTCCAAGCGAGGGGCACCTTCTAAGATTGATGTAGCTTGTCCTTTTTATATCAATGACCTCATCATTTATTCTAAATTTAAACGAAATTGCTAGCACACCAATCATCAAGTTTTGTTTTCCTTTCTCTTTTCTTTTTAACTGTTCTTTTTTTTAGATAAGCATAATAACTTGGAATGTGGAATCTCACAGAAATGTAGAAGCAATATTTATTTTCTATCAATGAGGCCAACTGCTTGCACACAAACAATATATTCCAACTTCCCACATTCTTGGAGAGGTTTATTTGATTACTGCACATTTTTATTTTTATTTTTGTATAAATTTTCTCATTCCTTAATCTATCGACGTTTATATCTGTAATTGTAATTGGAATCTTACACATCCACCTAAATCAATTCTTTTGGTATTTAATAACTAGAATATTTATATTGATTTTGGTACAAATTTTGCAAAAATTAGCAGTTTGAGGCAAGGCCCTAAAACTGGTTATACCGTTTTGTTTGAAAAGACTGTAATTATCTGGTCCAAGAAAACTTTGAAAAATATTGCACTTCCCCTCCATCTTGATTTATAAGCATTTTGAACTCAACCTCGAACTTTGATAGTCTTAGGACATGTACTTTTGATCTCAAGTTTCTAGGCATTTTGATTAAGCCATCAAACTTGGTAGAGTTAGAGATAATTAGGCCAAGCTTGTGCTTGCTTTTGAATTTGTACTTTTTTGGTCTTATTTGTTCAAGTGTATCCTTCAATTGGATAGCACATAAAGAGCTACTATGGCACCTTTGTTAATGTACTCTAGGCCACTTAATTCTACCTCTTGTTCAATGGGGTTACACAACTTTGAATTCTATGTCTCACACAATGAATAACAATAAAAACCTCTTAATTATTTCATTGAATAACAATACTAATACATTGTGTTGTTTTGAAATGCATGATTGGTAGGGTTGTCTCAATGATCCCAAATATGGTTAAAATGAAAGAAACAACTTCAATTACTTAATACAAAGTAAAGCAAGGTGTCGCCATTATATACTCTAGTACTTCCAACAAGATAACCTTCCCCATTTTTATGAATATGTGGATCTCTTCAAGATGTACAAAGAAGAGGTTGAGAGACCAAGATTTTCCAATCCAACTGAATAAGACAATAACCATGCTATTACAAATGACAATGTATGAATATCCCATCTTTATAATGTGGTAATGAGATCAACAATCTTCCATTACTTGGACATGCAGCCCAAGTTCATTAATTGTATAGTTAAGTCTGCCACATCACAATGATTAATTTGGACGAAGGATGTGTCACTTGAACGTTTTGAACAAACTCTATAATGGTCTCATAATTCTGGTTGAAGAACGAGGTGAACAATATTTTACATTTGAAATTTGCAGTCTTGTTCCCACTACTCTGTACCTGAGGTCTTTGTTTTGATGCCAACCTTAGTGTCTATTAAATATATGGATGGTGTGAACAATATTTGCACTGAAAGTTCGCAGTTTTTGAGCTAGTAATTTATACCCAAAATGTGTCCCAATCTAAAGAATGTAGTTAGTTCTATTGAAATACGAGGGTGGATTTTTATTCTGACGATAGTAGATTATCATTATTCTTATTTAAGATATAGTAGATTTTCCATTTGGATAGTAGGATTATCTTTCAGATAGTACATTTTTCATTCTTCATAGAGGAAGTCATAATAACAAATCTTGAATTTGAGGAGTAAACGACTATGATTTGTGAGAATTCAAATTAGGATGTGTTGAAATACCCTATATGTCATGTTAATGAATATTCTATGGGTGGTGGAATCTTCTAGTGGAAACATAGATTGAATACCATGGACTTGTGTAAGGCTTATTGTGATAATTGTTTTTAATTATCTTAAATTAAATGAGAAGATCAATTCATAAGAAATTGAGATTTTGGAATGATATCTTATTTAGTTAATGAATGACCAATGAAAATATTAGAATACAGTTTTACCCTTATTCTAATGTTGAATAAAATGCCGTGAAAAGTAATGTGTCTCTAGTTTTGGATAAAATGACCCTCAGCTTTCTTTGCAACTTTTGTGGTCACTAGCCACTTGTGAAAGGAGCAGGCATCTTTCAAAAAATGCAGTGCCATTTAGAAGTGAAATACTAATAGTAGTAGGGCAAAGAAAATTATTCCGTTCATTTAATTATTTCTCATTTGTCTGGTCATATTGTGAGCTACATTATATATCATGAAATTGTTTTAGTACTAGTAAACAACGATTAAATATATAATAAATTTGAACCTTTGACATTTAGAGGACATTTCTCTCAATTTAAAAATAAAATAAAATATTAAAATCATGTTGGAAACAATTTTGAAGTTTTGAGTCTTTCATTTTCAAGATTAACTAATTGGATTGGAAGATGAAAAGAAAAAAACCATCAAATTGGAAGAGTGGGACTTTTATATTCACTAAGGTTTTAAAGAAACTATATGCATGAAACTTATACTAGCACATTCTAGTGGAATTGATAGTGCACTAATCCGTTGCTTGCCATTATTTTGGTTTTGGCACCACCTTATAGCATATCTAGGTTCAAACGCTATTTTCCATGACAAACAGTTGAGTCTGTTTCAACTCTAATTGATTCAAGGAGTTCCACAAGGATGTCACATGAGCGTTTATGATGCCCATTTTGACGTAGGCAACTACCTACGTTAAGGTTTTATTTTGCAGTCCCATGTTATTTATTTATGAACATTGTGTAATATTGATGCATTTGGTTGAACATGTGAAACTACTTAGGTTGGATTTTGACGATGGAAATATTTGATGTATGACTTACTTGGTGATGATTTATCTAGTACATGACTTATCAAAGCTATTGTTGTTTCATGTATGGCTTAAGTGGATATGATCTATCTAATGAATGATGTAGTGAAATTATGATTATTTTCAGTATGAACTACAAAATTGACAAGTGGATACTAGACTTAATAGTGTGATGATTATACGTCTTGTTGTTATATAAATGTGTGAATGAGAGCTAACCCACAGGGGGAAAGAGCTATATGATAGCTGAGAGCTACTCTTCCATTGAGGGAAGGTCGCGACATCTCATGGGGAAGGTATAATGCACATTGTTCTATTACATTTGGTATCTACTTGATATGCACTCTTATGACATGAGAAAATGCAAATGACAGGTGGCAAAAGACTACCTGACTAGATTATTCGATGACAAGTCCAACCAGCTCTGTAGTGTGGTCTGTGTTAGGGCGTTGACCCTAGTTCTGAAGGAGGGGTGGAGGCATTTCCCACCGTGTATTCTCTGAAACCTGGAATCGTGGGAGGGCAGTGGTGGACACGCTCCCCTAGACATGTGATGGCAATTTCCAGTTTCCTGCTGGGGAAGTTAGGCCGATGTATTCGATGCTTCCACCATGTCGGTTTTATCAGTGGTTAGTATGGCCATTGCCACTGATAAAGCAGTAGAGGACAGATAGGGTGGGAACGGAAGTAGGTCAGGATGGATAGAAGGATATAGATCAATTGGAGACTCTTGATGGGAAGTAATGTCATTGTCTGACTTATCAAATTTTATTGCTATAACTCTCTCTAATTTTCTATGCTTTCGAACTCCTTATATATTTTCATTCTAACTTCGAGATGAAGTTTTCTGAAGGAGGGGTGTATGTAATGCCCTACTTAAATCTTATTCTGCAAATTTTATTAATGTTTACATTATCTAAAAATACTGAGAAATATTGATTTAATATAAAATTCATGATTTCTATTATTCAAATTCCCAACTTACCTTCTCAACTTGAATCTTAGGTAGGATATGGTCTCCTTCCATTATTTCAAATAATATATATATTCATCTCACATTTCCCAATATACCCTCACATTTACTTGGGAGAAGACATGGTCCTCTCCAACTAATTGTATATATATATATATATATATATATATTCATCTCACATTCCTAAATGTACTTTCAGATTTACTTGGGAGAGGACATGGTCCTCTCCCATTAATTTCCCAATTTTATATTCATGACACATTTCCAAATGTACTCCCAGCTTTACTTGGGAGAAAATAAGTCAACTGTAAGGATGGATGAGAAGTTAATGACATTAATGAGAGGTGGCTGAGATGGAGAAGAGAGGGAGGGTAAAAAAGGGAAGGGGGAAGGGAGAAAAGGGGGGATGTTGGGTCTTACTTATGATTTTGGGGTTGGTTGTGATTTTAGGATTTGTTGTGGTTTTGGAGACCTTAGGAACCTATGGAGGTTTCTTGGGTTGTTGAGAGGAGGGAATTATTGTTCATCTTGGTCTGAATCATTCATCTTGGACACACACACTACATCTGGTTGGACTTAGGCTCGAAGGGCTAGGGAACTTGTGGAGGTTTCCCCGGCTAGGAATTATTTCCTAATTGGCTGGGAGGTAAATCCAGTTGGGTTAGTCAAGAGGAGCGTTCAACAGGGGCAGCAGCTCAAAGACATATCCACGAGCCATTGGTATAGGTATTCCTCTATATATTACTCATGTAAATTTATTAAAATGAAATGTTCACTATAAGTTATAAGGATTAGAATGTAAATGGTAAAATTTTCATTGTTTAAAAGTCTTGTAAGAAAGTAAATTATTGCCTCTTATTGCATTTAAATTCTAGAAAAATAAATCTGTTGAAAGACCCTAAAATAGGGCTCTTACAGCCATCCAAAGGGACTTGAAGAAGAAAGCCATCAAAATCCATCGAAAGCCAAAGGAAATCCATTAGGGCCATCAGAAGCCATCGCAAGCCAAAGGAAAGCCATCAGAAATCATGAGCAAGAGCGACAAACCAAGGAGGAGCAGATCCAAGAGAACCAGTTCAAAGAAAAGCCATCAGAAGTCAAGAACAGGAGCAACAAGCCAAGGAAAAGCAAATCCAAAGAGAAGACCACATATGCCCAAGAGAAAGAGACAAAGGGTAGAAATAGTGATATCGGAGGATCAAAGAGAAACAATATTAGTGAAATATCAAGAACCAAATCAAAGAAATCATATAGGCATTTTGTTATTTGTCTCCACCCAAAAACTTTGATCTCTGATATGAGATTTGCTCTAACCTCGGATATGAGGACCCGATGTGATCTAATAACAAATTTAATTGCTCAATCACATCTTCCCTTTATCATAGCTTTTGGAATGGGACCTTCGATAAGATCCCCTGATGAGGCCTAATTTGTGATTGTGATATGTTGCAGACCTGATTAGTTTATCAAAATGGTTTTATTGAAATATTGCCTTCATTGCATTGGAGGTCAGAGCAAGTAAGAGTGACGTGTGATATCACAATATCGACATTGTTGACATATCAGAACTTTGGCACGTTCACAACTTAAAAAATCTTTGATATTCATGTGGTTGCGATATGCAGGAGTAAAGTGATGATGTGGCATGTGGGACCTCCCGACATCTATGATAATATGGTTTATGTTCAATGAAACTATGTTATATTTGGTCAATTATTAACAGACACCCCTTCAATATATTTTTTATGTTCCACCTCATGCACAAGTCGACCTCTCCTCCGATGAACGTATCTTTTCGTTTATTGGAAAAACTCATATAAATTCAATTCAAATACCTCATTTTCATGATCGATCTCTATCATCCGACATAGAGAGTAAGATATAGTTTACAACTCATGAACTTGAAAGAACGGAGGAAAGGAAACTTAAGGCAGAGAAGGAGAAGTGAATTTTGATTGGGTTAAAATTGATGAAACAAAATCTCTCGGACCTGTGATGAATTAATCTGTAGAAGAAGTGCAGACCTTGACCTTAAGGACAATCCTGTGGAGGGTTGTTTAGTAGCTCTATTCATTTCTATATCTTAATGTCAGATTTGTTAAAAATATTAATTCTCAGATTTGTATGACCTCAAACCAATGAAGTAAGGTTACATCTGTTATCATTTAAAGGGAGTTGAAGATGACACTAACATTGAAGTGTTTTGTGGGTTTTCCTTGGTATTAAGCATATCGCAAACTCCTGAAGTAGTCACCCGTACATTGTAAACAAAAGCTTGAAATATAGGCATACACCTCAGAATATCTATTGAAGGCTCAAACTAAGTGGAACAAACATCTGTGGAAGGCTCGGAGCTACAAAAAATTTGTGAAGGCCCATATATTTTGTAGCTCGATAGACTTGCAATCTCAAACCTATAACTGCGTCTTCAGAGATTGTCGATACATTTCAGAGTTGTGAAGGAAAGCTACATTCTCAGACCTGTGGACAATGATTCTTTTGTGTCTGAATTCATTACGTAATGCGATTTGAAAATACTTGAAGTGGAAAAATCCTGTTGTTGGAGAGAGACCTTGAAGACTATGTACATGATGTTGTGTTGAAGCCCTCATGGAGTAACCTTGGAGATTATGTTTGGGTACCATGAAGAGTTGTGGAGACACCTTCACATGAAGACAAGGTTGTCATTGATGAAGTGATTTGGAGGAGGATTTGCTGAAGATAAACAGGGATCATTGCAGAAAATATTAGGAGACATAGAGAATCATCAAAATTATCTTGACAAATTGCAGTTGAGAGTGGAGTCATAGAGGTTAGAGCCTCATAGAAACAAGGTTGGTGCCTTGGAAGATAGGGTTGGAGCCCTAGAGGATAGGTGTCCTTAAGAGACCAGGTTGGAGCATGTGCTAAGGATAGGGTTGGAATGCTAGAGGATAAGAGTCATCAAGAGACCAGGTTGGAGACTATACCAGAGAAAGGATTGTCGCCCTAGAGGTTGGTACCTCAAATTTGACAAGGTTGGAGCCTTGGAAAGTCCAAGTCAGTGCTTGGAAAAATATAGGTTGGAGCATGGGAGATTGAAGATTGGTGTCTTCATCTTGGGTTGGAGCCCTACACATTATTGTATTGTATTTATTGTAAAGAGGATTGGATTCCTCGTCATTGATTAATAAAATTCTTATTCTATCATTGTTCATTTTGTGTTCTAATTATAAGTGATCTTAACTGGTAAAAATAACAATTGAAAAGAAATACTGATTCACCCCCCTCTCAGTATTTCCAACAGTTGGCCACAGGTAAACTTGGGGGATTTGAACCTGGAACCTCTTGTAACATAATACTTCACTTTCACAACCATTGTTAATTGAGTTTTCCTCGGGGACCTGATAGGGTGTGCACTTTTAATATTAAGATTATAAGTTATAAAATTCATTTGGATTTGATCTATCCTTCTTCAATATTATCTAGAGATACTTCATCCCCAAACTTCACATCCATATAAGATAAAAAGAGTGATGAGAGTATTAAATAGGATTTTTTTTAATTATCCCAAAATCGAAGGTCTACTAATTACACTTGCCTGCAATCATTTGCAATCCTATGGTTGAATTGCATTTAACAGAAGATCCATTACATCAACTTGAGTAGGTATAGTAGGAAAAGTGGTTCTTGAATTGACATGGATAAGGAGCATGTGAGGAAACGAAATTGGAGAAAAGTTTGAAGAGTTAAATACTTGGCAGGACACCAAAGCCAAAAGAGCAATAGGGTTGAGAGTTACAATAGTTTGAGCCAATGTTGGAGATGACTAATTGGGGAACCAAATGGCTTATGAGTAGTTTGCACTAGTGTTCTAAGTTTAATGAGCATTTTAGTGGTGACCAACTTGTCTAGAAGTTGTAACTTTGTTGAACTACTATTATTATTTTGAGTGGGTTTTATCATCCTTGGGTTCCAAGTATAAAATGGTTTTGTTCTATTATGATTTAGTTAACTTTTTCTCTTGTTATGTGTATGTTCTATAACCCATAGATTTGAAATGTAAATTAGGTTTACAAATATTATAAATGTAATAAATTAAATTAAAGAGACAAGATGAGATATGTGAGATATACCCTTGTCTTATAATAATCAGGGACGTGTTGGCAACATTGATCCATTTTGAGGAACCTCTTTGGGTTTAGCTTTTGCCATTCACACAATATTGCATGAGGACTTGCAAAGTCTCAAGTGTGAGGGAGAGATTGGACCTTCATTTTGAAGCCTTTACTACTCTGAGCAGTGGGAGTTTTTCCCTTTATACTCACTCTCATAGCCTATTATCATTCCCCTCATTCCCCTTTTGTCACAATCGCTTGCATTGTGGTCATCACATGCATTGTGGCCGACATTGTTTTTTAATTTAGAAAATATTTAATTTTTGTTTTCAAAGGGACAACTGTCAACTAGATACACATCTTCCTCCTCATATAATAACAGGGAAATATTTTATTTAAGGTTCAAAGTGAGGATGAAATATTTATACTACCTCTTGTGAGTTGTGGTGTGAACAATAGAACACAATGAGAGTGACATTATTGATATTTATAATGTTTTTAATTAAAACTAGCCAAATAGACATATCAATTTTATTTTATTTTAAAAGAAACATGTGTCAACTTGATGATGAGAATGAAAAGAATTACACATCTCCTTCATAATAAATTATAAAACACATCTTTAAATAAAACAATAATTTTTGAAACAATTAAAAAAAAACAAATTTATGAAAAAATAATATTACTTTTTTAAATTAATAATTTTTAAAATACAAATATTATTTAAATAAAAATTCTGAAATAATTATTAACCACAATTACAATATTAATAATAACTAATCTATAAATAATACTTATATTTATATCTTTATTTGTAAACCTAACTTTTTGATGAATTAATACTAATTCTTCTTTAAATTTTAAATAAAATTTATATCATCAAAAATAAATTAAAAAATCCTAATTGGTTTACTGTGAATGAAATTGTGAAACCTGAATTAAGTGAAAACATTTACATTAAAGTAAAGCTTGCTACCAACAATGAGTAACGTTGGATGTGGCCATCTGGTTTTAAAAAACATATATCCCTCACTTTTCACTCTACCACTAGTAACAAATGTGATCAGAAATATAATTTTTCACTGTACCACTAGTAACAAATGTGATAAGAAATATAATTTGTATAAAACTTTTGATAACGACATCGATGGCCTTGCATAATTCTGGTCTTTACATAAAATTACAGTGCATTGGTCATGCAGGAGTGTTGTACCAGGTACCTTGAATTGAATTTATGACAATGACAAATGTCCGAACTATTAAACCTAGACATGATGGCTTCCGGTAAACAAAGTTTTCCGACGATAATCAATTCCGACAATAAATGTTAACGTCCATCTCTATAAACGAGACTAAGAAGTGGGCCCAAATAGCCACTTAGGTAGGCTATGAGAACCTGCAATCGAGATAAGGGTTGTCGTGTCATTTCTGTGGGGCAATTAAAGTTGGAGTGTCCAATACGGCGAAGGGTTGCCATGGGCAACCAATAAATCCTATGTTGTTGGGTATTTAATGTCTTTAAGACAGTATTTGACAGTACTGGATGCCATGCTGACCATTCCCACCATACATAAAACCATGCTATGCATTCGGAGATGCATCTAAGATGCAATGAGCTGAGAATGCATGTTACTCCGTGTTTTCTGATGGTTCCATTTTTCGGAGCAGGAAGAACCTGTAAATACGGACAACAGAAGAATTTGAATTTATATTTACCGCTCAAAATTTGAAATTTGAAATTATATTTACCGCTCAGCCAATGTTTTCATGCAGCTTCTAGTTATTTGTTGTCGTGTTGCATCAGAAATTTGAAATCATATTTACCGGCTCAACCAATATTTTCTTGCAGCTGCTAGTTATTTGTTTCATTTCCGCTCAGGTTGAGCTGTGAGACGCCGACGGGAAAATGTTCAAGGAATTCATTCTGGTTGATGTCCAACTATTGAAGTTTAGTGAGATTGAAAATGGCAGGCTAGAACTGGCCGGAAAAAAGATTGGTGCACAGATTCAGAGTCCTGAGGTAGGATAACAATTGAATTTGACCTGAAATTACTCCGCTGATTTCCTTGTTGGAGAGATCAGGCAAGATTGGTTCTTCATAAAAGCAATGGATGTCAGGGTTGCTACTGCCATGGCCAAAGTTAGCGGGGGTGTCCATGGAGCAAAAGGTCTATGCGGGTTATTTCCTTTGCAAACAAACTTCAGAAGATCAGTTCGTGAGACATCACAAGCTAATTCCCAAATTCAGTACAGGATCATCTTGAAAAGAACTGTTGTTAAAGCCGCAAGATCTAGTGACAACCAATTTGGCTCAGGTACTTTGATCAGATCATCTGGAACTTTCCACTTTTCATAAATAAATATCTAACTAAGCATTACTTCTATGTCTAGCCATCTGTGGGTATGAAATCTAGATTATAGTTTAATGTTTATTTTCAAAAACACTTCCATTGCAGGTGGTCGAAGTAGAGTGGATGTGGAGAAAACGGATTCAGGAGTTGACATTGTAAGAAACAAATTACTTGCCTCCGCAACACTTGATGAAGTGGGAGGAGTGGTCCGTCACTTATGCTTCAGACGTTTGTAAATTTCTATTATGGTTGCAGAACATGTTGATTAACACCAGACCTGTCTTTGTCATTGTTGCTTTGGCTTTGATATTGAGACTCCTTGTATTTGTGTTGCTTCTCCTCTTTCTAGTCCTTCGAGTAATATCTCCTCTGATTACATTGGATATGGAGTTTGTGACCAAATTATTGCATGTGTAACGCTGGTATACAAACACGTATATACATCGTTCATATGTTTTGTCAACGCCTACTATTGGTATTGATCTAAATCAGCCGGCCACAATAGTTTTGTCTTTGCAAAACACTTCCTATTATGGAAGTTACAAAAATACTAAGAGAGTCATGATCGGGCTCGTATTTTTTAATATTATGCAAAAATTCTGGATGGATGACATACAATCTCTGCATAATGACTGGAGAATATCTTAATTCTGAATTTATAAAAGGATTGAACGATGAAATCCATTGACAATGGATGCACGCTTGTAATCTCTGTATATCACTGTACAATCTATCTCGTATATTTGAATACGATGTGGACTAAATCTCTCTGTATACTAGCTGAATTCAGAATTTATAAAGTTTAATGATCAAAACCATTAACTATTGACGCAAGCTTGTAATTTCTACATATCAATGTTATGTGACTATGCACAATCATGCAATACTTACCATATTTTCTTTTGATAATATTTATTTTTATTTTTATTTAAACTAATTTCACATGAGATACCTCATTGCTTTTCTATGCACAAAATAGGGACGTAGATAAAGATTTCAACACCATACATACTTTATGTTGTTGAATATTATAAAGATATTTTTGGAGGATAAGGGTACTTCAATTTGCCCAATGCAAAGGACACCATTGCCTTAATCCCTTAACACTTGCTAGATTGGGTTTTTAAAGTGGAGGAATTGTATAGAATGAAATTTGAAGAGAAAGTTCACATTTCAAATTAAAAGATTAATTATATTTTGGATTTTTGATATTCACAAATTAAAATAAATTATTCTTTTCATATAAAAGAGAAATTATTTTAAAATTTTATGTATATGTCACACATCATAATTTTTATTGTATTAAGTTGTGAAGATCTACAAATCTTCCTTAAAATATGAACCTTAAGTACATTTCAAGGATCTTTAAAACATAAAATTTAAGTACATTTCAAGGAGTGTATATAGATGACATTGGTTCACCTGTATTACAATTCATATAGAAATCATATATATTTACTTAAGCTCTACACATGAATCAAATGGGGAGAATTTCATTGGATCATTTACTTATAATATATATAGGAACCATATGGAGGAAATTCAGTAGAATCATTTACCTTTTCATCTAATATGGATATCATTCCTCAATACAATGAAAATATTTTTCTTTCAAACAAGACTCATTTATTCACATAATTGCAATGAGTTTAAAGAAATAAAAATAAAGATAGAGTATTATTTTATAGATATCATTGTAATTTCCAATAAAGGAAAAAAAAAACAACTATCTAAAACCAACCAAAAACAACAAAATTTTCCATAAAATAAATATAACTTACAAGAATATTTTTTCATAAGAATTATGGAGTCAATGATTAGTGCACATGTGCATTCCTATGGATGATATCATTCGTAAAAGAACATAGAACTGACATTATTTTTAATAATAAAAAAATGAATGAACACTGAAAATGGGATAATAAGGAATCATAGCTCGATTTAATCAATTTTAATCTCAAGTGTTTGTTGTCATATCTTCAAAATAAATAGGCATAAACAAAACATGCTGGTGATATTCATAAATGCAAGAAAGCTAAGAAAGTAGTAAATGCAATCAAAGAGTAGGATGTAAGACAATTTGCATTTTTAAATCCAAACACTAAGAGGCTAAAGTGTTGATTCCAATTGAAATTGTTTTTATCTACGAATAACAAAAGATTTCACCACAACCAAAGTTTTGATCTTCATTTCCCATTACTAAGACACAAATGTAATAAATCATCAAGATGTGGAGAGAAATTGTTAGAATTCATTTTTCTAATTGTTTATATATATATATATATATATATATATATATATATATATATATATATATATATATATATGTATATGTATATGTATATGTATATGTATATGTATATGTATATGTATATGTATATATGTATATATATATATATATGTATATGTATATATATGTATATGTATATATATATATATATATATATATATATATATATATATATATATATATATATATATATATATATATATATATATAGATATATATAGATATATATATATATATGTATATGTATATAAATATATATATATATATATATATATATTTATATACATATACATATATATATATATCTATATATATCTATATATATATATATATATATATATATATATATATATACATATACATATACAAAAATAATAAGGGGTGAAACATATTATAAAGTAAATTTTATCCTTCAAGTGAAAAAATTAGAAATGGTTTTCTTTGCAAATTTGATAAGCAACTTTTTATTTTAATTTGATTTATATGGGAAAAATTGTATACCGTTGTATACCCCTCTATCAGAGGATAAAGGGTTCTTAGAGGCTAATGATGAATTCAAATTTGAACCCTATATACATACAAACTCGAGTTTAACTAAAATCCAATGCTAGTGAGATAAACTAGAATTATGCTAAAGGAGAAAAAATTGTGGAGAGTTCAAAATCTAGAAATATTTGTGGTTGAGTTACTGAAGTATCTCAAGGTTGAGCACAAAAGAAATTATACATTTTCCTCATACTAGCCTATTGAATGTGTGTCTCAGTGCAATAAAATGGATACATGTCAACTAAAGGTTGAACACCCAAAGAATTACACATGTAGCTCATAATAAAATTAATTGTAATTTATTTCTTATTTGTAATTATTTTTTTTCTAAGTACAAGTTTTTTCATTATTTCTAATAACTATAATAAATTGAAATATGTCTTGGTCTTCTAGTAGGGAAACTAGGCAAGGCATAAAATTTCATTTTCTTTAAGAGCCACACAAAATTTTTAGTAATAGTGTACCAAAAAGCCAAAATCTTTGTTTGAAATAAGTGGCCTCTAGGGTTATACTCAAGCAAAAGAACAAAGTAACTAGGACTTGATAGTAAATAACTAGAGAACATAGCTAACATTCAATATCTTTTAGAGCTTGGGGCTTCCACATGGATAGGATCCCCATAATCTCTTGGAGAACAATCTAGAACAGGGGCAAGTCAAGGCAACCTTCAATTTTCTCTAGTCTTTGGTCCATCGAGTGCACTAACACCTATAATTCATTCAATTAAAGAAGCATATCTTCTTTGGAAGTGTTCCTATCCACCAAGACATAGCCGAACAACAACTTGAGGTGTTAGTGAAGAATAACTATAATGATTGAGGTGACCCCAAGAGTGGCCTATGTTTGGAACTTGTCTTGCTACTTTGGCAAGCACCTTAGAGTTAGGAATGCACTTTTTCTCATGTGAAATGTCACATTCAACATGGGAAATTTCTTCTTGAAGGATTGTATTATTAAAAAAAAGGTATTATATTGTTTTTTTTTTTTTGAAAGTTTGGTAGTGGTGAGGCTATATCGTGGTCATATCCAAGAATAACATTCGAATAGAGTGGGGAATTGAATCATTGTCTTAAACATCTAGGAGTACCTTAACAACACAGTGATCACCATCTATCCAAAACCCATCAACATTTTTTTGTTTATTTTTAAATTACTTTTTAATTTTTAATAAAATTTTATTAAATATTTCTTAAATTATCATAAAATATAAATAATACAAAATCTAATTATTAATAATTTTTAGTTAAAAATATTCTTAACTTTATTAAAACTATGTTAAAATATTATTTTAAAAAAATCAATTTATTATAATGAAGGATATATATTAAACAACCTAATTATCATATAGATGTGATCATTTAATATTTAGGAATAATATATATAATTATATTTAAATATAAAATATTGACGTAATTTAACTATTTTATAGTGCATCTCACACAATGTATCTTAATTAGTGATCATTCTATTCAAAAGTATCATATAAATTACTAGATTAAAGGCTCAAAGTCCCTGTGGATTAAGCCAAAAAAAAAAAAAAAATCATTATTTTATTTTTTATTTTTTTGGTATATTTTCTAATCAATTTTTCTTAAGTATTTGGTAGGGATTTATTAGTATAGAAACAAAAATAATTCCTCAAGTAAGAGATCTAAATCTATAGGAAGATATAATCTCCAGGAAAATTTGTAAAGGTATGTTGGAGATGCAAAAAAGAAGACAAAGAGAAGGATCTTACGATACTGTTTCTATAGAAGAAAAAACCTTTAGATGAAGTAGGGGATGTGTACTTTCCCTTTTCATGCACACATGTAGATCTTGAGGCATGGTTGGTTAACTCAATTGAATCTTCTCATATGACTCGTCGCAAGGAGTGGTTTGTGCGTATGAAAGGTACGATGGATATGACATTTTCCTAGGATATTTATCGACAACCAAAACCATAAGACAAGGAAAATTCACATTGAATCTCATGGATGGAAGGTTTAAAACACTCTTTGGTGTTATACACATCACAGTATTGACCATATATTTGATTTCAATAATCAAGATGAGTGATGCAGGTGTAAAACCAATGTTTGAAAATAAAATGTATAGAATAGTTCAAGGAGCAATGGTATTACAAAGAGGAGTTAAGCTTTGAACTCTATATAAGATATTGAGAAGGACTTTAGTGATGGGTGCAACAATCCCTTTGTTCCTCATAATGGAACTGAAGAAGGAAAAAACCTTATAGTATTTAGAAATAAGACTATGCTATGGAATAAAAAACTAGGACATACCAGAAAGAAGGGCCTTCAAGCACTACATGGTAAAGGTATGGTAGAATGTATGTATAATTACTCTCTATATTTTGATTTATATGAGAATTTCCTATACAAGAAACATAATTAGGTAATATTATCCTCTAGTAGTATGGGGAAAAAATAAATATTGTAGTGGATGCATAATGATGTGTTTGGAAATGTGTTGGTTCAATCACTAGGAAATTATATGCATTATGTCTCATTTATAGATGAATTCTCAAGAAATACGTAGATTTATTTTGTCAAGAATAAATCTGAAGTGTTTGATAAATTTAAAACTTTAAGGCTCTTGTGGATAATTAGACAAAGAGGAAACTAAAGGCAATGAGGATGGATAACAATGGAGAATTATTTGGGAATGAATTTGAGGAGTTCTAAAAGAAGTGTGATATAACAACACATAAGACTACTCCATATACACCTTATCACAAGAATAAAATCTGTTTCGGGCCACAAATCTAAGAAGCATACTTTAGTGAATATTAAAGGATTTGTGGGTGATCTCCAGTGAATGTTGAGGGTTGTGTTTGATCTGTGGAGGAGGCACAGACTTGAGGGACAAGATTAGGTCTATTTGTGTATAGATTTGGTGGCATTTCCTATTTTGAGGGGTTGAGATACTCTATGTGCAATCCAAGGTAATTTTTGGCAAATTGGTATGATATTTGTGTGTGAGCATATCTCTAAAAGGAGTCGTAGTCTTGTACAATAGTTAGATAGGAGGTTCATAGCCTTGTACCTCAATTAGAAGGTGGTCGAAAGGCCTAAACAATGGATGGAAAGACCTTAGATAGAAAAATATGGAAACAATAGCACAAGGGAGAAAGTTCACAATATTTAGGAGCTTGTTAGAGCATTTTGGAGAGGGATAATAGGTCGTTGGAAGCCCTAAATAGGAGCAGAGGCTATAGCAGAGAGACACCAACCCTAAGGTATGTATTCATGATGTTTTTAAGGATGATTTGTTACTAGAGGATAGAGTCAAGATTGGACATTTGTATTGGATACTCATAGATTATTGGAGGGCAGTGTGAGAGTGGACCAAGTGTGGCCTAGAGTAGCACCTTGATCGACTAAGGTGGCTACTAGAAGAAGTAGAATTGGAGTAGCCTAAAAAATCAACTTATGGAGGGTTGTAGAGGGTTGCTTCAATCCCTAATGAACAAGTCTCTTGAAGGACTAAGATATTATTAGAAGTGGCAGAAGAAGAGATCACAAATTTGATCAGCTAGGCGCAGTTTGTAGCCGTAGATTTGTCTTGTGGAGAAGGACATCTACAACAAAAGTTGGTCAGTTCTCCATGCCCTAAGTTCATTTCTAGAGAAGGACATTTGATAATGATAGAGGGAAGTCCCCTAGCCTTAAGTGTGTCTTCATTGGGCAACACAAAAAGGCACTAGTGGGAAGAAATTCCCAAAATAACTTAGGAGCAGCAGTGAGAAGTTGAGAGTTGTTCACAAATGGAGTTGTGAACAACTCGAGAGGAGTATCAATCTGTTGATGCATTGAAGGATTAAAAATAAATTAGAGATCATTTGGAGCTGATTTCATTTCCCTAATGGAGTTGGTTCATTGATAGAGGCAGATTAGAGTTGTTGCAGATCAGGATTTAAAGGACTAAGCAGATGTGTACAAGGTATGACTAAGGGAGTTGTGAGGAGTTGTACATCAGCTAGACAGTCAGAGTACTTTGTAAGGGTAGATTGGCTGTCAAAGGAGTGATACCAAGCCCTATTTGTTGTTTTCTTATATCAATGGATGTATGAGGGCAATTATCACTGGCACATGAACCATAGACTATTGTATTATTAGTTTGTTAATATAACAAAGTTGGATTGTAAAAATTTGTCTATATTTGTCCATGTGTTGATTTACTATTGTATATTATTATACTATGCAAAGTAGCCTTGTTGTGATACTTGGATTGGTAATGTCAATGATTTAAGATTATATCCTAGACTCTAGTATACGTAAAAACAACATAGTATCAGAGCGACTTTGAAGGGCCAGTGAATTAGAGTGTGCATTTTGAAGTAGCTCAAAGGGAGCTAGATTATCTAAAGCATGGAGAAAAGGGTTCAAATGAAGTCATGGAGATGTGGTCTTGAATAGCATGGAAGTGAGATTGACTGGGAGTTTTGGTGGATTAGTGGAGAACCTAGCGAAAAACAATTTTTTGTAGGGTAGGTGGTTTATCATGAACTTCCTCTGACTTTCCATCGATTTTTGGGAAAGCTCGAGGATTTATTTGACATGGATGATATTGGTTTGAACGAGATTGCTTCATGTGATGGAATGGAGATTGGCATACTAGTTTCTTCATTAGATCATGATGTTGCATATCTGAGAGTGGAGGGTGTGCACAGGTGGTGTTTGATCCAGGAGGATGAGTCTTAGTAGGATTGGGTTGGGTTGATGATGGAACATGTTCCACCACAACTTAGACTGGCCTTGTAAGACAAGAGGTCAGTAGTAGATTAAGTCATTGGAGACCGTGTAAACTCAGAGGGAGTCTCGCTTTAGAGGGAGTAGCCCTATGGAAGTGTTTAGGTCTTCAAGTTAAGATAAGATGATGCAAAGGAACTATCGATATTACAAGGTTAATTCTACAAAGTATACTACAGTGATGGATGCCATATGGGCTAGTGTCATCAGTGATGAAGTTGATAGAGACTTCCTAGTGTTGGAGGTACCTCCCTCGCTAAGAGGAAGTGTTGAAATTTGTAGCTTGAGAGGTACTCCAAACCCTAGGATAGTGGGTTGTAGAAGAACTGTCACACAAAAGTGACTTGTGGATAAAGAACCCAATTCTGTGGGCTTTGTACCCAAGCTTGTGGGTGTGAAACCACCAAGAGAAACCATGGTTTGACACAGGGAGGTGAAGGGGAATCCATAGAGGAGCTAGGGGCCACTTCAAGCACTTAAAAAGGACGTATCAAAATGGAGTTGTGAATTTTTATATGTGGTTGTGGGTTATTTTGTCGAGGAGAGCAAGTCGACTAGGGCTAGATTAGCCCTCTTGATAGTTCATTGGGAGCCACATGTTCACGACGCTCCTAACGAAACTATAAAGCTTTGAAATATTAGTATATACAAAGCCCTCATTAAAGAGAAGAAGCAATCATATATTAATAAGAGACAAGAGCATCTTATTCACCATTCTAAAGTTGCACCGAAAAAAATTTGGTGGATGGTGCTTGTTTGTAAATCTAAAGATAATCATTTGATCCCCTTAGAAAAGTGGGACATATTTCTTAAGACATTGTATGACTCCCCGGACACCATGGGCAACATCGTTAGCCCTCCTATTAAGGAAGATATCTTTTCTCTTAAGGACTCAAGAAGAGTGGGACATCTATCTTAAGACGTTGTATGACTCCCCGGACACCATGGGAAACATCGTTATCACTCCTATTAAGGAAGATATCTTTTCTCTTGAGGAAGTTGAGTCTAGGATTAATAATCTCGCTAGGGGGAAGCTAAAGACATTTAAGGATACCAAGATGAGATCCTAAATTTTGTAATATCTATCGCCAATCCTCATCTCCACAAGCTTCTCAATATGGTTGTAAAGCATGGCTTCCCTAAACCTTGGACATAAAGCGTTATTGTGCCTATCTTTAAAAATGGGGACAAAACCTTTCCCGCTAATTACATGACCATTATGATTAGCCACTTATCTTAGATTTATCGTCTCATTTTAGAAAATAAAATTAGCCATTAGCTTGAAAGGAACAGTAAAAGAGCTAAAGGGAAAGCTGGGTTTAGGAGATACCACTCGACTATAGACCACCTCGTCACTCAGGATCATTGCTGAGGAATGTTGCAATAGTAAAGCTGATATATTTTGTTACTTTGTGGACTTTAGAAAATCCTTCGACATTGTTCCTCAATATAGGATTTGGAAAAGACTTGATGAGATCATAATTATTCCTCCTAATTTGAAGATTGCTATGATTTGCCTCTATGAGACAGTTGTTGCCAACATTAAAATCACCAAAGGGTTGTATAAAGATATTAAATGAAATATCGGGGTTAAGCAAGGGTGCCCCCTTTCCCTACCCTTTTTTTTATTTACCTCGATAGGTTAGAGGAGTGTTTGGAAATCGATGGGTGCAAAGGAACTGAGCTTGCTAGTATTACCATCACTCTTCTCCTCTACGCCGATGATATCGTTCTTCTTGCTAGAAGCCATTAGGAACTAAACAAGAAACTTAAGACTCTTCATTACTATTTCTCTAAGATGGCTATGATGGTTAATATTGACTCTATTATATTACAATCATATGCAATGTTTAAAAGAAGCTGGTTTTATACGACCTAGAAAAATTGAGGAATAGTTGAATTCATCCAAGTGTATAGCTAACCAAATCCCAAATGAAGATTGTGTGCCTGATGAAAAGAGTAACAAAAATTATTGGGTTCGTAGCCAAAATAAGAATACTCATGATATTTGGTACAATGTCATATATAAAGATTCCAATCTACACTTTTATAATTGCAAGTGGGCCCTAAATGGAAATGTCTATGAATATGTATTGGAAGGTGAGATGCTGGCAAGTAACATTAGTTTGGGTGAAAATGTATTGCCTAATGTCACTAATACTACTACAAAAATTCCTACAATTTTATTTGGTTTGAATGAATCACATATATTGGACCCAAAAATCCAAACAGAGATTCTACCATGCTTTGATTCTCCTCCCAATCTAAATTATCATAATGAAACAAGCATTGATGATTTAGATAATTTCTCATATAATGTTGAATCAACCAATGTATGACTAGATAGTGCATTATTTGAAGATGATGAGATGAAATGTGTTAACTCATCAACTCATGAGGAATTGAGATCCATAATACCTACAAATTTGGAACAGGCATATGCATTAAACAACTTGGTAGAAAAGCATCTCAAGAAGACAACATAATGTTTTTCAATACTATAACTCCATCCAATATCACTACCAAGAGAAAACATAGTTTCTTGAGCCCAGTCAATAAGAAAAGGTGTTGTGGTCGCAAGTCAAAAGCAGGGAAGGCTAAACTACAAATTGAAAGGGTTGGATGAGTTCGTGCCAAAAAAAAGAGCATGAGTGAACAATTGGAGTTATCTTCTCAACAACAAAGAAATGTGGACCACATGCCTAAGTTAGTGCAACATTCTATTATACACAAAAATGGTATGGAAATATGATGTTATGCATTTTTTCATGTGAAATATGTTATACTATCATTTGCAATGCATAGACATAACTATATGAACTTTTTTTGTTGTTATAGTTGGCGGGACAACTTGTCGACTCCAATTAATTAATGCGCATGTTGGTGAAAGAAAATATATAATTGGTAACACTTCTCCAATCAATACCATCCAAATCTCCTCCCCGAGGGTGCGTCCCCCTATTGTACAACCAATGGGGATGTATTGTTGGCCACACCCACCACCTTTTTCCTTCATAAATTCTCCCATGCCTATAACTACCTCCCCAAAATCTTCCCAATTCCCATCCCTACCCTTTAACCATCCACCCTTCTCATTGTTCCAATCATCCACCCTTAACATTCCAATTTCCCCACCTAGGGTGATCCCTCGCCCTAGGGTTATTCTCACTGTCGTACAACTGATGGGGATGTATCATCGCCCAAACCCACTAACTTTTTCCTATTTTTCTTCCACCATGCCTTTATCAATCACCCCTAAACCATGCCTATATCCATCACCAAGTGCTCCACCATCTACCTAGGAAGGGCGGTCTTCTCCATTGCCTTAGATCTTCATGGGGAGAATGAGTAGTTGATCAAAAACTTATCATTAATTAAAAAAATTGGTTATATGCATTTTGGAATTTACAACTAATTGGTTATTGAATTTTTGCAGCAATACCAATTTGGAAATGCACTTAGAAGTGCCAAGACTGGCGATGGTGACATATACACCCAATTTCTAGATCAGTCGTGAGGCCGCTGTTCCATAATGTCATTCATGGGCATGAACTTCCATTACCTATGTTTGGAATGAAGTTCCATTTTGTAGAAAAGAAAAATGTATAGCTACGCAAATTTGGAATACAAATACATGAATTTGAACTTGTGTGTATGACAATGTCTTCATTGACTATTAAATTAATGATGTGGATTTGATGTTATATTCCATCAATGTTACATTAGTTTTGATGAATGTAGTTACAATGGATTTATTTGTTTCATTTACAAGTTATCAATTTTGCAAGTTAAGTTACTTTTATATTTATATCTTACTCAATGTTGCATGCATGAACAAACATATCATTACCAAGGAACTTTGCTTAGTTTTAATAATAGATGTATCATGTACATGCATATATATGGATTTAGATTTATTTTAATTTTTAATTTATGAAAAAGAAAAGTACACTATACATGCCTTATAAGAAAATCTGCAAAAATAGATAAATATTTGAGCCTTTACCACTTCAACACTAACATTTAAAGATGAAAACTTTATTGATAAGTGATGTAAATTTGAGCCCCCAGACCTCATCGCTTCAATACAAAATTCTTTCAAGTGGCCTGGCCTATTTTGGATAAGGATATCCTAAAAGTGGTTGAAGAATCTCGGCTATCTTGGAAGGTACATACCTCTCTGAACTCTACTTTTATAGCCCTCATTCCAAAAACAACTCATTTTGAAGATCCTCAGGGATTCATACCTATTTCTCTATGTAATATCATATATAAAATTATCTCCACCATTATGGTCAATTGTCTTAAATCCTTTCTTCCTGCCCTAATTTCTCCTGAGCAAACCAGTTTTGTCCAAGGCTGCCAAATTATGGATGGCATTGTCACTACCGAGGAGGCAATTCACTCTCTCAAGAGCCTTAAATCAAAAGGTATGATGATAAAATTAGACTTATCCAAAGCCTATGATTGCCAGAGTTGGTCCTTTTTTATGAACATAGTGAAAGCCTTTAGATTTGATCAGTGATGGATCCAATGGATTTCTTCTCTCATTTCCTCCCCAGTATTATCGATCCTCATTAATGGCTCTCCCTCTGACACCTTCAATGCATCGAGAGGCCTCCGTTAAGGTGACACTATTTCACCCTTCCTCTTCATTCTGGTTGCGGAAGGGCTGGGAAGATATATAAAATTAGTTATTTAAGTTGGCCATTTAAAAGGAATTCATCTATGGGGCAATGATCTTCCCTTATCCCACCAACAATTTGTGGATGATATAATGTTATTATTTCAAGTCTCCCTTTAGGAATCCAGGGCTCTAAAAGCCATACTGCAAGACTTTATGCAAGATTCTGGTACTCGGATCAGTAATGAGAAATCCAATATCTTCAACACCCTTATTCCTTCCCAACCTTTCATGGCCAGGATTCTGGGATTTCACATTGGCTCCCTTCTATCCAAATACCTGGGAATTCCCCTAGTGACTAACTTTCTTAGGACTTCCTGTTGGAAAACCATCCTTGAGCGAATCTAATCTCAGCTTCAAAATTGGTCTTTCTCATCCCTAAACATTGTTGGGAAGGTGGTTTTACTGAAGGTTGTGCTACAATCGATCCCAATATATCAACTCTTGTGTCTAGCTACTCCTAAAACTGCTTGCTCTGATATGACAACTATATTCAAAAACTTCCTATGGCAGGGGACTCAGGAAGCTAAAAAATGGGCACTCCTTTCATGCAATCAGTTGACTAAACCTAAAATGGCAAGGGGGTTAGGTCTTCAGGATCCCTTTCTACTAAACCAAGTGATAGGGGGGGGAACTCTGGTGGCGATGGATTCAAGGTGTAATTGATCTTTGGAAGGTCAGCTAGGGCCAGAAATATAACATGCCTTCAACTACAGAGGAAAGACTGAGAATGCATGGAACTCCAAGAGGATCATCAATTTGGAACTTAGCTTCTGATAATAAAGAGTTAATTTGCAACAATACATTCTGGGAAATCAGAGATGGGAGGAGTGCTATATTCTGGCCATATTCGTGGCAACAATGGGAAAAACTATTGAGTCGCCAAGATTTTGTGAAGATCTTCCTTTTCACTAATAAACCCCCAACTTGATGGTTAATCAGTTTTGGGACCCGACCCCCCAGGAATCAATGGAGACAGTGGAAAAAGAAACAAGACTGGAACAACCCTGCTGACTGAAATCAATGGGATGTGTTTGATTCTGAGTTTCACACTAGAAGAATTTCATTGTTAGAAGCACATGACATTCTCAGGTGGGGCTATAAAACTATAGGTATGTTCAACATAAAAGAAGCTTACCAACTGGCATCAGAGGAGCATCAAGATCAGTACAATCTACTCTGGAGGAAAATATGGATGGGACAATTTTGGCCGAAAGTAATGTATTTCCTGTGGTTAATGTGTAGTGGTAGGATTCTCACCTGGGACAAATTACAAAAGAGAGAAATCCGTGGCCCTATTTTTGCAATATGTGTGCCTCTCAGACTGAAACCATAGATCATCTCCTAAATATATGCCCCTTTGTAGCCTGACTCTGGCAGAATATAAATACTATTTTTGGTAATCTAGACTGGTATAATACCAGTATCCAATCCACCATTTGGAGTTGGAGGAAAAAAATATCTTCCAATCTAATGGTAAATCGAGCATGGTGTCTATCTCTCGGCTTTCTTTTATGGGCAATATGGAAGGAAAGTAACATAAGGATTTTCAAGGACCAGAAACTGTCACACTTGGAAATCTGGAAAGGAATACTCCAAAATGTAAGAGAATCTATACTAGTAGAGAAATGGCATTCTGATGATTGGAAGGTCAACCCCCAAGAAGCACGAATATTGTCTACTCTCATCTTATCCCAGCAAATGCTTGCACCTTCATATTGGAACTTAAATTTTCCTCTCATCCAATCTCTTTCTCGCTTCTCATGACCCCTGAGGGTTTTCTCAAGCTAAACTTCGATGGGGCATCCAAAGGTAGCCCTAAGGATGCGGGTTTTGGAGGGGTCATCAGGGATTCGCAGGGCTAGGATGTCCAAATATATGCTTCGGATTGTGGCATGGCAAGTAACAAAGAAGATGAATTTGATGTTGTTAAACATGGTTTGATAATAGCCAAAAGGGAAGGGTTGAGAAAAATGGTGGTGGAAGGCGACTCTTCTCTAGTCATTAATACTATTAAAAATCTTAACCAAGGGTCCCAGTGGAAAAATATTAGTAAAAGTTGGAGGACTGCTCGCTTGATCCAGGATATTAGTGAACTTATTCAATATTTCGAATATATCATCCCCTCGCATGTCTCTCGCAATGGCAACAAAGCTACATATTTCTTAGAAAACTAGGGCTATCTTCAACCGAGAGTGAATATATAAAGCCTTGGATAAGGGAGATTGGGGAAGAAGGAATGGAACAATTGACTCTGATATTGAACCAAGACATGGCTCTTAATTAGAACCCCTGATTGGGGTGTGAGACAACTGAAGGCCTGCTTCGTCTTGATTGATATGACAGAGCTTTTATTGTTTTGGGGCGGTGGGTAGTATCCCTCACGCCCTCACACGCGTATTCATTGTGATAATATGAAGCGTCACAGATCTTGGCAGATCCACGATGTGAAGGTTGGTAATCCTTGGCACCTATAGGTAGTGGGAGCAAAGGTGACGTTAAGACCATATATCCTGCATATAAACCCAGGTCCTCGTTTCTTAAGGAACCTAAGTTTGTTGGTTACAGGTTCACGACAACGGGAACACGAGAGGAGTACCCAGCTGCTACATGTCTCTACTTGAGGTTGGCGTATAAAGTCTGGTTTACCTATGGTGTCTTTACTCTTGGTGTTGGTTAGGTAAATCCCCTCTGCGGACAGAGGCGATCCCACTAGCTTAAAACAGAACTAGCCACAATCAATCCACGCTGCCACGCAAGTTCCTAGTTGTACATTAAAGGTGAATTAAGAAGACCAACCTGGATTCCAATGCTATAGTCGAAGCAGAGTTGGTGTTCCCGCTCCCTCGCTCCGGCAGGTCACAATCCTTGCGATCCTTGCAAACGGACACCTGCACATGCAAAGGAAGAAACAGATACAAGCATAAAATCCACCAAGGCACAACTATATTTCAGTCAGAAAGGAAATAAATCAACATCACTATAATAGACAATGAGATTGGAACTATAATAACAGTCGTTCATTAATTAATAATAGACAGGAAAAGTTACAACCAAGGTTCTGACGTTGAACCTTTCCTCTAGCTGGGCGAGCAGCTATATGCCTTGCAGTAGACTTCCTCTCTCAGACTCCCGACAGCATAACCTCTCTAGCATTACTCCAACAACTCAAGAACTCAAAACTACAGCACTTCGGAACTCATAAACTTGGAACTAGCTTGTCTAATGCATGAGGACAGGCTTTTATAGATGAAGAAGGGAGAAAGATTCAATGCACCAGGACACCCATTATGGAATGGCAACATCCATGAAAAGCTACTGCGGATAGATATGATGACTCTCGAGCTTTATCAGATGGATTTTTCCCTCAAAGGACTTCATGATCTGGGAGGAAAAAATCAAACAGTCGTGCTTTTGGCAAAAAACATTACTAAACTTGACTGGTGCGGGCATTGTTCTAAGACAGAGCGCCAATGGGCGCGCCCCTTTTTGAGGATCTGAGTTATTGGCGCGGGTCAGACATTGGGTACCTGCGCCAATGGGAAAAGGGCACTTTTAAGGGATAATTTGCAGAAGGTGTCTTGAGGGAACATGAAGTACATACTCAGGGGAACATAGTGCAAGTGTTTTTAGGTTATGTCACTGCTCACAGGTCCTGAAATGCATCCTCCAATGTACTGGAATCGGGGCGATAGGGACGGTGACCAACGGTGACAAATTACTGTGTAACAGATGCCCCCCAAAGCATGAGGCCCGAGCGAGAGAGAGGGGTGAAATGCTTTGCAAGAACACATATAGCTGCTGCCGAGAACCTGCATTGAGAGATACTATTGATAGCTCAAATATATGATGTACGTGGTATGGTCGCAGCCATCCATAAGAGAGTACATGATAATTTAGATCCATAGTATGGACGCAGCCATCTAGGTAGGATCAATGAATTGACTCAGGTATGGTCGCAGCCATCCAGTGAATGAGTCATGTATCAAGAATCACGCCTGGATTACAACAGACACAATCCAGGGTCTTGCGCTCCATCTCGACCCGAACAGAAGTACAAGTTCAAGCATGCGAATATGTGAGCTGAAGTCGAACATGCATGAACATCGTCTGATTACCAGTCAATATTTGGAACTGTTAACAGACGCGAGAGGTACCACCAATAATGACAATGGCCCTCAAGGTACTATCGGTACAATCTACGGCGTGCGAATTAGTGATCTGACGTCGAACACGCGTAGAATCATTCGATCAGAGGCCAATGATGAAAACCTCGCGTCGAACACGAAGAACCTGCCATTGAGGCATGCAGGCTCCAAGGCACTGGAAGGGAGTCTCTAGATCAACTTCCTGAATAATGAGCTGAAGTCGACAGGAAGTGACCTTGATCGAAGGTGGGCCATAATGTTTCCCACATCATCGACACGATACAGAGAGATGATGTTGTGAATCAAAATTGTATGAGCTATCAGAGGGAGGTTGTTTCTTTGCAGAGGTCAACTTCTCTTGAACATATCGGCAGCACTAGAGTGGAGTTGGCAGTATTTGACATCGATGGATCAGAGGTCATAGTGACGAGGCAATGAGCAGATGAGAGGTCAAATAAGATTACCCAATCCCACGGAGGCAAGTGAAAAATAAGATGAGATGTCCCCACCCAGACACGAGAGCAGAGGAGTGCCATGTTCAAGAGCGACATACTGCCGACACAACAATAATTATGGTTCCAAAATTTTTATTTTTTTTTTCCCCCACCATTTCTGGCGAGTACCCCAATTATTTTTAACAAGCTTGATGGGGATAGCATATGCTTGTGGTGCGTCATTTCGACAAAATCCGATGTCATTAGGTTTTAACGAGTCTGACAAAGGAAGAACTCGGCGTCTTTTCATATTTAGAGAATTTGAAAAGACAGTGAAAAGGAAACTCCAGGGGTGTCTTTTCTCGTAAAGTTGTGTCTCTCGGGCCCGAAAAAGTATAAAATAATGCCCGAAAGAACCGCCCGATCGTTACGATCGAGGAGTACTTTTCATAAGTAGTGATTTCGACCTGAAAAAGTAAAAAAGTGATCAAAACCACGTCGTTTCGTAACCATTAACGAGTTTGAAACGACAAAAACCCGGTAATCTTTTTAAGTTTTAACGGTCGACAAAAAGAACTTAAAACGACCGCCCCTTATTTACGTTTAACGAGTCAAGGGGAGTAACTCGGCAATCTTTTCCTCTTTAAATGGTCGGAAGAGAGCTGAAAAAAGACCTTCAATTTTATTCTCTTTAACGAGTCAAAAAGGGAAAAATACTCGGCAATCTTTTCATATTTTACGAGTCAGAAAAGAGCTTAAAGGCGACTCGTCCTAGAGGAACGAGTGGTATAAAGGGTAGCAACTGGTTCCGGTAGTGGTGGAACTGCTTAAAACATGTAATGGTCAAGAGGCTGGCTAATAAAACCACTCATCGCTGCGGTTCCTCAGGAAAGGAAAACAACCAAGTGAAAGCATATGATCGGCCAAAGAGATGGTGGCGATGGAATGAAACAACCAAGGCTCATCTAGCAGAATTTAGCAGATAAATGGCAATCACGGGATGTAAATCAGGTATGGGTTCATTTTTACACAAGCTTGAACCATGAAGAACTCTGCTTGGATTCGGTTTCATGTTTACACAAGCTTGAAACGAAAAAACTATGCTTGTTATAAATTTGCATACCCCCAGCATGATAATGCAAATCGAGGTACATGCCCCCCAAGCTTCATGGCATTCACGGAGTGGATGGAATGAAGGTTCACTTGGAAAGACTCGATTTTGAAAAGGAGGATGCATGCCCCCCGGGCTTCAGTCACGCGCCCGGGTCAGCTGCCGTCATCAGAATGACGGACTGGATGTTGAGGCATTTCCTGTGGAAATAAGACCATTTAGGAATGGTAGATGACTGTATGTGAAGTGTGAACCGGGGAACGAAAGTTGGCCTACGATCTTGATCGTTTTTCTTTTGTGCGGAAAACACATCACTCTGAAGAGTGAGGACACAATTGCACGTATGCGATAAATATAGTCTCGCCCAAGGAGTAAATTGTAATCTAACGGGTCTTGGACTACCATGACGCCCATTTGCACGGTCTTCCCTTCTAATGTGATAGGTACATGGGGAAGAATTCCTAAAGGTCGACTGGTTTCTCGATGAAAACCTGTAAGGTTTCTCATCTCAGGCAGAAGCAGTGGGGAAGCAAGTGCTTCCCAAGCTGTGGAAGAAAGGATGCTCACAGGAGATCCCTCATCAATAATGGTACCGGCCATAAACATTCGGTAGACTTGGACTATAATTTGAAATGGTCTGGAAGCTGGTAACCGGGAATTGCCTAGTTGATCCCAATTGAAGGAAACAACTAGGTCGCTTGGAGGTGGGACCGGATAAACGGCCGGGTATGACTCTGATGGACTTCCTTCCTGCTGTGAAGGGATGAGGGGGATACTCACTTGATCATTAGAGTCTATGTTTATGTATAGAATTTGGACGGTGTGATCTTCATCCTTTACAGTAATAATATCATCTGAGATTTGAACTTCTGAAGGCAAAATCGGGTCAACTGTTATCTGGACCTTTGGAAAGACCGGGTCACTTGTCATCTGGATCTTTGGACTTTCATCTGGTTTGGATTCAGATTCTGAAGGTAAAACCGGGTCACTTGTCATCTGGACCTCTTGAAAGACCGGGTCACTTGTCATCTGGACCTTTGGACTTTCATCTGGTTTGGATTCAGATTCTGAAGGTAAAACCGGGTCACTTGTCATCTGGACCTCTTGAAAGACCGGGTCACTTGTCATCTGGACCTTTGGACTTTCGTCTGGTTTGGATTCAGATGGTTCATCCTTGATGAGACACACTCCCGGAACAAAATGTTGCATAGATGATGAACGTAAATCAACACTCCTTTCGACCAGGGACTGGTCTGGAACAGGCTGAGCACAACCAGGTTCGGGAAGAGAAAGCTGGACCAAAGAGGAATCATGCTTGATTTCTTGGTCAGCAGGGGAACATTCTGCAATTGCAGAGAGACGTTGATAACCAGTAGGAAGTTGAGTTGAGGGAGCTGTAAGACTTTCCAATACAATAGAGGCTCTATCCATGAATGGACAAAGGTGAAGGGGATGATTGCCTTCACAAAGTCTACAGGGGAGTCGAATCTTCCCTTTTCCCTTAACATTTCCAGCTGATAGGGTAGCATCACCATGATCTCCAGAGGACGATGCAGGGCGGTCCCGATCGTGAGCCCATACTTCTAAGACCCTAGGGATGCCAGGACAATCGCGAAGAAGATGGTCTTCCTTGCATAATCTACAAGGAAATTTAGCCTTCCGCGGCGGAGCAGGAGGAGACTTTACTTCAGGTATATTCGGGGTAGATGGGACCTTTCTTTTGGGAGACTTCTTCTTTTTGGTCTTCTTCTTCTTCTTCTTAGCCACCTAGTTACTTAAATCCAGAGTTTCACCAGGCGAAGTAGAAGATGAGGACACAACAGTAGGCGAAGAAGGGCAGGGGTCCACCTTCGAATCAAAATGATCTTGCTCGGGTGGAGGAGGTGGTGGTGGAACAGGAGTTATCACACTCGAGACCACTGAGTTTGAGAACACCCATACGGGTAAACCGATGGTGAACCCAGGTAAAGACAAAGTTGCTATATACTGAACACCAACATTTCCGACAGAAGGAATCGGACCAGCCGGGGGACCACCTTGGCCGGTGGGCTCAGGGAAGGATGCCATTTGAGCGAGAAAGAACCCTACTCAAGCTAACGCAAGCAAAATTTAACCGGGTTATATGTGATCGTGGTCAAATAAATTTTAAGACACTGAACTTTGAACTTGACCTTTTCACTTTTTAAGAGTCGAGAAAAGGACGAAAAGATGACTCTAGTCTCCTTCGAATATTTAATGAGCACGAAGTGACAAGACGCTCACAGGCACCTTTTCGTTTAAGGAGTCTGAAAAGGATCAAAAGTGACTGCTCTGGAATTCTAGGTAGAGGGTGTGCCAAACTTTTCGCAAAACCACAGAATACTTTTTAGGGTACGGGTGGTCGATCTTCGTGAATGCTGTGTTCACTGCATTGCGAATCGTAGGGCGGCCGACACGGCTTCTTATGGATAAAAGCTTTATTCCTATAGGGGTCTCCTAATGTATACGCGACGGTACGTGGGAGCACAGTCCGTACTGGCACCTATCATTTCACCGTGGAGGAATCACCCAACCACTCGACGGTAAGCTACCAGGTTTAACGACGCCGGAACACGTCTCTAACCTAGACCTCTAGAATGTTTGTGTTATGTTCCAATGCGTTGTTAGGTTCATTGAGTTTATTTTATAGTTTATCTTCAATTATGTTTCAGTTTTTTGGTCCTACCGTATGTGGTCTCTCCAAACTTCCTAAATGCAATCTATATGCCAAAATTATATCGTTTCATTCGATGAATTCTACCTACAGAAGAGTAGAGATTTTTTTTTTTTTTACACAAACAAAATGACCATCAAGCAAGTAACAAAGATCCTAATGCAGCTAATAACAAGAAATAAAAGTTTTTTCCTTTTCTTTTTAAAAGCGACAAATAGAAATAAATGCTAACTAATATAATGCAAAAAGCTCTTTTGTTTTTTGATTTTTTAAAATGGCATAATGCATGTAAACAAACCTCAAGAGATATCCACGAGTACAAACACAATTCGCTCAATGGACATAGAACCAATTTAGAAACATGAAGATGAACTGTCAAAGAAAAGGAAAACACGAAGACGTTCAATGAACCATGTGATCTAAGTTCAAATGAAGTCAAGCAAGATCCAAGCAAGCTAGAAGTGAATCACTCGAAGCATAGAATACCAACTTTTAACAACCACTAGATGAGTGCGGAAAACAACCAACAAGCTGACTGGATAATCAAACCACAAGGTCCCACAGAAGGCTCGACATGCAAAGCCACTAGGTACTCTAGGGCTGGGATACAAAATCGATAGAAATAAGCAAACAACTAAAGGATGAAGGTAACAACCAGTCACACAGAGGTCCAACACACTCCCAGAAGCAGCAAAAGATATGGAAAAACAAAAAATCCGAGTTTAAGGAGCTTTCAAGTACCAAACTGGCAAAATTCACAGAGCTGGCGCGACTGTGAATCTGCAACTCGCGCTAACAGTCAATTGGCGCGGGTCTTTATGGAGCAACATGCGCCAACTGGCGTGACTGTCAAAAGAAAAAACGCGCCAGCCACGTTTACTGACCCAAAAAATAAATATAACAACCCAGGGTCTGATTGACAGTGCCCAGCAGATAGCAATTTCAAGGCTGACCCAGAAAGTTCATTAACTCAGGCAAGCGAGAGAAAACTAATCATGCAAGACAAACTCCAAATAGCTTCTCCCCAGCGGAGTCGCCAAATTGTTGGTTAGGTAAATCCCCTCTGCGGACAGAGGCGATCCCACTAGCTTAAAACAGAACTAGCCACAATCAATCCACGCTGCCACGCAAGTTCCTAGTTGTACATTAAAGGTGAATTAAGAAGACCAACCTGGATTCCAACGCTATAGTCGAAGCAGAGTTGGTGTTCCCGCTCCCTCGCTCCGGCAGGTCACAATCCTTGCGATCCTTGCAAACGGACACCTGCACATGCAAAGGAAGAAACAGATACAAGCATAAAATCCACCAAGGCACAACTATATTTCAGTCAGAAAGGAAATAAATCAACATCACTATAATAGACAATGAGATTGGAACTATAATAACAGTCGTTCATTAATTAATAATAGACAGGAAAAGTTACAACCAAGGTTCTGACGTTGAACCTTTCCTCTGGCTGGGCGAGCAGCTATATGCCTTGCAGTAGACTTCCTCTCTCTCTATGACTCCCGGCAGCATAACCTCTCTAGCATTACTCCAACAACTCAAGAACTCAAAACTACAGCACTTCGAAACTCATAAACTTGGAACTCATAAACTTGGAACTAGCTTGTCTAATGCATGAGGACAGGCTTTTATAGATGAAGAAGGGAGAAAGATTCAATGCACCAAGACACCCATTATGGAATGGCAACATCCATGAAAAGCTACTGCGGATAGATATGATGACTCTCGAGCTTTATCAGATGGATTTTTCCCTCAAAGGACTTCATGATCTGGGAGGAAAAAATCAAACAGTCGTGCTTTTGGCAAAAAACATTACTAAACTCGACTAGCGCGGGCATTGTTCTAAGACAAAGCGCCAATGGGCGCGGCCCTTTTTGAGGATCTGAGTTATTGGCGCATGTCAGACATTAGGTACCTGCACCAATGGGAAAAGGGCACTTTTCAGGGATAATTTGCAGAAGGTGTCTTGAGGGAACATGAAGTACATACTCAGGGGAACATAGTGCAAGTGTTTTTAGGCTATGTCACTGCTCACAGGTCCCGAAATGCATCCTCCAATGTACTGGAATCGGGGCGATAGGGACGGTGACCAACGGTGACAAATTACTGTGTAACACTTGGCATCTGTACAGTGGCTTGGGTCATGACCGCGGGAAAGTGGGAGAAGGGTGAAGAAAGGGGGCCCAACCTTGGTAGATATGGTGAAGTCTCAACCTCGCAGTGGAACCTCGAGTCAAGGTGGAAGAGGTAGAAGACACTAGGAAGATAAAGGAAAATATGTAGATCCATCTTCCGATCGAACTGAGCAGTAGACGACTGCACGACAAAGAACTCAACAAAAGGAGACTACGCGACAAGTGACTGCGGGGCAGGTGACTGCGTGGTAGATGACTGCATAGTAGGGGACTGCATGACAGGGGACTACGCGATGGGGGATAGTGTGGCATGGGACTAAGTGGAAGATGGGTCGAAAAAAGTTATGAGAATCTTTAGGCCATGGTCAAGGCTTACTGTGAAAGGACCCCGACACAGGTGAAACAATTGATTGCGAACTGGGAGGCAGAGTTGAATTCGCAAGCTAAGCTGGAACTTCCAGTCGAAGACTGGGGGGAACTAATCACGGAACCTAGGTACACAAGCAACCATCTCACCTTGTCCATACAGTCCATTCATCTTTACTGGTTAATGAAGTGCATAATGGCCAAAGCAATGGCTGCGACCACCAACGGGATGGTGCACAATGACGTCGAGTCAGGTCTACAAGACATTCAAAATGAGCTCCAACTTATCCAACGTTAGTTGCATAACAGAATGACACTCTGGGCCGCATCAAGCGACATATCCCATGTCTGCCACAAACTGAATTACTAGGATCAAGTGCTAAAGATCCTGGTCACGTGGAATAGTTGGATGATTAGTGGATCGAAGTTATGACTGTTAATTTTAGATTTTTTTAGATGTTTATGTTGGGTAACATTTATGTTTTTAGTTTGATATTTATTAATTAGTTTCTAGACTATCGACCTTATAAGGCTTGGCTAAAAAGGCTCAAACTATTTATGTTTTGGATGGCTTATAATGCAACTCGGTGGCCAACAAATTTGGTTTCCCACTAGGTAGGTTGAGGCCACCAAACGACTCATATATTTGTAACCTACCTATTTATAGATGAATGAATGAAAGGTACTGCTAAGCTTACAAAGAAAAATACTAAAATATAATATTAATTAATTTATATCAATATAAAAATATATTATATAATAACAATTTATTGTTTAATTTTTTTTTTTAAATAATAATATTCATGTTAAGAAAATGTATATAGAAATTATTTAGTTTAGTTCATTCAATTTTTTTATTTTTATTTTTTAATGCTATAAATTATTTTTATATACGAGGCATGTACTAAACAACAATGTTGCATATTATACTTGTTTATATTTTTATTAATAAAATTTACCAAATATTGCAACATTTTTTGTCCAATCATCCTATTGTAAATGGATGGCCATACAATAGAAGATAATTCATAATTTTGAAAACTTATATTCATGTGACAAGATTGTGCATATTTTTTAATAACTTCTTTTACTTATTAGGTGTAAAATAGATTTTTACTTTTATTTATTATTATATAAATATAAATTTATTATTTACCTCATATATAAATATTATACTATTTCATATAAATTATGAAAACTTAAAATAGTTATTTCAAATTTATAAAATATTATCTAAACATACATATTTCATATTGCACAATTTTTAAAATTTTATTATTAGAAGATAATTCATAATTTTGGAAGTTTTAATTTTTGAAAAAAGTAGAGATTTTTTTTTACTTATTACTAATTAACAATGTAAATTAAATAATTTGGTAAATATCCATAAATATTAAAACACTTATATTATAAACATCTTATATTACAAAAATTTAAAAATAAAATAAAAACTAAGTAAATTATAACTTTACTTTAAATTACATTAATATTGATTATAAAAAGAATTAATATAAATATTAAACATATATACAAGTAAAAAATATGTAATAATATTTTTATCCATCTAGATTTATTCTCATTTTACTATAAATATTTTTATCTATCTTGATCTACTCTCAATTTACTATGGAGATTTTTAATTTGTAAATAAGTTTTGTTACAATATTATGGGTCAATACCATCACTTATCAATATCACATGCAAAAAAATAACAAATAAATCTATATAACACTTGTTCATATAACATTTTTTAATTAATCAATTTAATTAAAATAGCAAAAAAGACATGATTACTTTGAAATAAATCTTAATCTTTGATTTGTGTATACATATAAAAATATTCTAAAATATTTGTGGCAAATAAATTTCTACCATCCACATTATTAATAATTAAATTAAAATTATAAAAACAAATAAACATATCTATTAATATAATTATTATATAAATCTGTAAATTAATTTTCAATTATTACTATATAAATTTAAATGTATAAATAAAACATAAAATTTCTCAATCAAAATTACAAATGCAATTCAAATAAAAATACAGTTTCATAAACTTTAAAATAATATTTAATGTTTACATCATTATTAATTTAATTTGTATTTATCCTTCCGCTCCTACAACTAAATAAATTAAATACAATCCACATATATGATGATACAAACAATGATTGAATTTCTAAATAAATAATAAGAGTGCAAAAACATTAAGATTGAGCTTTTTCTTGGAGATCAGATTAATGAGATACGCTGATTTTGACGATTTGCCTGCAAACAATCACAAGTGACAAAGGGTCATTGCCACGATCTAGTGCGTTGAAACGAAACAACATTGTATGTTCCATTCCACAAGTTGGACACGCAATTACAACATCGTATGTTCCATTCCACAAGTTGGACACGCAATTCAAACAACAGTGTTGCAAGTGGACAGGAATCTTGGAAGCGTGCTGTAAGTGGCAGCTGTCCGTTATCCGTTCGGATTAAGAGGTTTCACTAGTTTACCCACTTCCTAGCCTTAAATCGTACTTACTTTAAAATAATGCGTTGTTTAAACCGTCTTTATATGTGGCTCTTGTGGATAATTAGACAAAGAGGAAACTAAAGGCAATGAGGATGGATAACAATGGAGAATTATTTGGGAATGAATTTGAGGAGTTCTAAAAGAAGTGTGATATAACAACACATAAGACTACTCCATATACACCTTATCACAAGAATAAAATCTGTTTTGGGCCACAAATCTAAGAAGCAGACTTTAGTGAATATTAAAGGATTTGTGGGTGATCTCCAGTGAATGTTGAGGGTTGTGTTTGATCTGTGGAGGAGGCACAGACTTGAGGGACAAGTTTAGGTCTATTTTTGTATAGATTTGGTGGCATTTCCTATTTTGAGGGGTTGAGATACTCTATGTGCAATCCAAGGTAATTTTTGGAAAATTGGTATGATATTTGTGTGTGAGCATATCTCTAAAAGGAGTCGTAGTCTTGTACAATAGTTAGATAGGAGGTTCATAGCCTTGTACCTCAATTAGAAGGTGGTCGAAAGGCCTAAACAATGGATGGAAATACCTTAGATAGAAAAATATGGAAACAATAGCACAAGGGAGAAAGTTCACAATATTTAGGAGCTTGTTAGAGCATTTTGGAGAGGGATAATAGGTCGTTGGAAGCCCTAAATAGGAGCAGAGGCTATAGCAAAGAGACACCAACCCTAAGGTATGTATTCATGATGTTTTTAAGGATGATTTGTTACTAGAGGATAGAGTCAAGATTGGACATTTGTATTGGATACTCATAGATTATTGGAGGGCAGTGTGAGAGTGGACCAAGTGTGGCCTGGAGTAGCACCTTGATCGACTAAGGTGGCTACTAGAAGAAGTAGAAATGAGTAGCCTAAAAAATAAAATTATGGAGGGTTGTAGAGGGTTGCTTCAATCCCTAATGAACAAGTCTCTTGAAGGACTAAGATATTATTATAAGTGGCAGAAGAAGAGATCACAAATTTGATCAGCTAGGCGCAGTTTGTAGCCGTAGATTTGTCTTGTGGAGAAGGACATCTACAACAAAAGTTGGTCAGTTCTCCATGCCCTAAGTTCATTTCTAGAGAAGGACATCTGATAATGATAGAGGGAAGTCTCCTAGCCTTAAGTGTGTCTTCATTGGGCAACACAAAAAGGCACTAGTGGGAAGAAATTCCCAAAATAACTTAGGAGCAGCAGTGAGAAGTTGAGAGTTGTTCACAAATGGAGTTGTGAACAACTCGAGAGGAGTATCAATCTGTTGATGCATTGAAGGATTAAAAATAAATTAGAGATCATTTGGAGCTGATTTCATTACCCTAATTGAGTTGGTTCATTGATAGAGGCAGATTAGAGTTGTTGCAGATCAGGATTTAAAGGACTAAGCAGATGTGTACAAGGTATGACTAAGGGAGTTGTGAGGAGTTGTACATCAGCTAGACAGTCAGAGTACTTTGTAAGGGTAGATTGGCTGTCAAAGGACTGATACCAAGCCCTATTTGTTGTTTTCTTATATCAGTGGATGTATGAGGGCAATTATCACTGGCACATGAACCATAGACTATTGAACCATAGACTATTGTATTATTAGTTTGTTAATATAACAAAGTTGGATTGTAAAAATTTGTCTATATTTGTCCATGTGTTGATTTACTATTGTATATTATTATACTATGCAAAGTAGCCTTGTTGTGATACTTGGATTGGTAACGTCAATGATTTAAGATTATATCCTAGACTCTAGTATACATAAAAACAACATAGTATCAGAGCAACTTTGAAGGGCCAGTGAATTAGAGTGTGCATTTTGAAGTAGCTCAAAGGGAGCTAGATTATCTAAAGCATGGAGAAAAGGGTTCAAATGAAGTCATGGAGATGTGGTCTTGAATAGCATGGAAGTGAGATTGACTGGGAGTTTTGGTGGATTAGTGGAGAACCTAGGGAAAAACAATTTTTTGTAGGGTAGGTGGTTGATCATGAACTTCCTCTGACTTTCCATCGATTTTTGGGAAAGCTCGAGGATTTATTTGACATGGATGATATTGGTTTGAACAAGATTGCTTCATGTGATGGAATGGAGATTGGCAGACTATTTTCTTCATTAGATCATGATGTTGCATATCTGAGAGTGGAGGGTGTGCACAGGTGGTGTTTGATCCAGGAGGATGAGTGTTAGTAGGATTGGGTTGGGTTGATGATGGAACATGTTCCACCACAACTTAGACTGGCCTTGTAAGACAAGAGGTCAGTAGTAGATTAAGTCATTGGAGACCGTGTAAACTCAGAGGGAGTCTCGCTTTAGAGGGAGTAGCCCTATGGAAGTGTTTAGGTCTTCAGGTTAAGATAAGATGATGCAAAGTAACTATCGATATTACAAGGTTAATTCTACAAAGTATACTACAGTGATGGATGCCATATGGGCTAGTGTCATCAGTGATGAAGTTGATAGAGACTTCCTAGTGTTGGAGGTACCTCCCTCGCTAAGAGGAAGTGTTGAAATTTGTAGCTTGAGAGGTACTCCAAACCCTAGGATAGTGGGTTTTAGAAGAACTGTCACACAAAAGTGACTTGTGGATAAAGAACCCAATTCTATGGGCTTTGTACCCAAGCTTGTGGGTGTGAAACCACCAAGAGAAACCATGGTTTGACACAGGGAGGTGAAGGGGCATCCATAGAGGAGCTAGGGGCCACTTCAAGCACTTAAAAAGGACGTATCAAAATGGAGTTGTGAATTTTTATATGTGGTTGTGGGTTAGTTTGTCGAGGAGAGCAAGTCGACTAGGGCTAGATTAGCCCTCTTGATAGTTCATTGGGAGCCACATGTTCACGACGCTCCTAACGAAACTATAAAGCTTTGAAATATTAGTATATACAAAGCCCTCATTAAAGAGAAGAAGCAGGCATATATTAATAAGAGACAAGAGCATCTTATTCACCATTCTAAAGTTGCACCGAAAAAAATTTGGTGGATGGTGCTTGTTCGTAAATCTAAAGATAATCATTTGATCCCCTTAGAAAAGTGGGACATATTTCTTAAGACATTGTATGACTCCCCGGACACCATGGGCAACATCGTTAGCCCTCCTATTAAGGAAGATATCTTTTCTCTTAAGGACTCAAGAAGAGTGGGACATCTATCTTAAGACGTTGTATGACTCCCCAGACACCGTGGGAAACATCGTTATCACTCCTATTAAGGAAGATATCTTTTCTCTTGAGGACGTTGAGTCTAGGATTAATAATCTCGCTAGGGGGAAGCTAAAGACATTTAAGGATACCAAGATGAGATCCTAAATTTTGTAATATCTATCACCAATCCTCATCTCCACAAGCTTCTCAATATGGTTGTAAAGCATGGCTTCCCTAAACCTTGGACATAAAGCGTTATTGTGCCTATCTTTAAAAATGGGGACAAAACCTTTCCCGCTAATTACATGACCATTATGATTAGCCACTTATCTTAGATTTATCGTCTCATTTTAGAAAAGAAAATTAGCCATTGGCTTGAAAGGAACAGTAAAAGAGCTAAAGGGAAAGCTGGGTTTAGGAGATACCACTCGACTATAGACCACCTCGTCACTCAGGATCATTGCTGAGGAATGTTGAAATAGTAAAGCTGATATATTTTGTTACTTTGTGGACTTTAGAAAATCCTTCGACATTGTTCCTCAATATAGGATTTGGAAAAGACTTGATGAGATCATAATTATTCCTCCTAATTTGAAGATTGCTATGATTTGCCTCTATGAGACAGTTGTTTCCAACATTAAAATCACCAAAGGGTGGTATAAAGATATTAAATGAAATATCGGGGTTAAGCAAGGGTGCCCCCTTTCCCTACCCTTTTTTTTATTTACCTCGATAGGTTAGAGGAGTGTTTGGAAATCGATGGGTGCAAAGGAACTGAGCTTGCTAGTATTACAATCACTCTTCTTCTCTACGCCGATGATATCGTTCTTCTTGCTAGAAGCCATTAGGAACTAAACCAGAAACTTAAGACTCTTCATTACTATTTCTCTAAGATGGATATGATGGTTAATACTGACTCTATTATATTACAATCATATGCAATGTTTAAAAGAAGCTGGTTTTATACGACCTAGAAAAATTGAGGAATAGTTGAATTCATCCAAGTGTAGAGCTAACCAAATCCCAAATGAAGATTGTGTGCCTGATGAAAAGAGTAACAAAAATTATTGGGTTCGTAGCCAAAATAAGAATACTCATGATATTTGGTACAATGTCATATATAAAGATTCCAATCTACACTTCTATAATTGCAAGTGGGCCCTAAATGGAAATGTCTATGAATATGTATTGGAAGGTGAGATGCTGGCAAGTAACATTAGTTTGGGTGAAAATGTATTGCCTAATGTCACTAATACTACTACAAAAATTCCTACAATTTTATTTGGTTTGAATGAATCACATATATTGGACCCAAAAATCCAAACAGAGATTCTACCATGCTTTGATTCTCCTCCCAATCTAAATTATCATAATGAAACAAGCATTGATGATTTAGATAATTTCTCATATAATGTTGAATCAACCAATGTATGACTAGATAGTGCATTATTTGACGATGATGAGATGAAATGTGTTAACTCATCAACTCATGAGGAATTGAGATCCATAATACCTACAAATTTGGAACAGGCATATGCATTAAACAACTTGGTAGAAAAGCATCTCAAGAAGACAACATAATGTTTTTCAATACTATAACTCCATCCAATATCACTACCAAGAGAAAATATAGTTTCTTGAGCCCAGTCAATAAGAAAAGGTGTTGTGGTCGCAAGTCAAAAGTAGGGAAGGCTAAACTACAAATTGAAAGGGTTGGATGAGTTCGTGCCAAAAAAAAGAGCATGAATGAACAACTGGAGTTATCTTCTCAACAACAAAGAAATGTGGACCACATGCCTAAGTTAGTGCAACATTCTATTATACACAAAAATGGTATGGAAATATGATGTTATGCATTTTTTCATGTGAAATATGATATACTATCATTTGCAATGCATAGACATAACTATATGAACTTTTTTTGTTGTTATAGTTGGCGGGACAACTTGTCGACTCCAATTATTTAATGCGCATGTTGGTGAAAGAAACTATATAATTGGTAACACTTCTCCAATCAATACCATCCAAATCTCCTCCCCGAGGGTGCGTCCCCCTATTGTACAACCAATGGGGATGTATTGTTGGCCACACCCACCACCTTTTTCCTTCATAAATTCTCCCATGCCTATAACTGCCTCCCCAAAATCTTCCCAATTCCCATCCCTACCCTTTAACCATCCACCCTTCTCATTGTTCCAATCATCCACCCTTAACATTCCAATTTCCCCACCTAGGGTGATCCCTCGCCCTAGGGTTATTCTCATTGTCGTACAACTGATGGGGATGTATCATCGCCCAAACCCACTAACTTTTTCCTATTTTTCTTCCACCATGCCTTTATCAATCACCCCTGAACCATGCCTATATCCATCACCAAGTGCTCCACCATCTACCTGGGAAGGGCGGTCTTCTCCATTGCCTTAGATCTTCATGGGGAGAATGAGTAGTTGATCAAAAACTTATCATTAATTAACAAAATTGGTTATATGCATTTTGGAGTTTACAACTAATTGGTTATTGAATTTTTGCAGCAATACCAATTTGGAAATGCACTTGGAAGTGCCAAGAGTGGCGATGGTGACCTATACACCCAATTTCTAGATCAGTCGTGAGGCCGCTTTTCCATAATGTCATTCATGGGCATGAACTTCCATTACCTATGTTTGGAATGAAGTTCCATTTTGTAGAAAAGAAAAATGTATAGCTAGGCAAATTTGGAATACAAATACATGAATTTGAACTTGTGTGTATGACAATGTCTTCATTGACTATTAAATTCATGATGTGGATTTGATGTTATATTCCATCAATGTTACATTAGTTTTGATGAATGTAGTTACAATGGATTTATTTGTTTCATTTACAAGTTATCAATTTTGCAAGTTAAGTTACTTTTATATTTATATCTTACTCAATGTTGCATGCATGAACAAACATATCATTACCAAGGAACTTTGCTTAGTTTTAATAATAGATGTATCATGTACATGCATATATATGGATTTAGATTTATTTTAGTTTTTAATTTATGAAAAAGAAAAGTACACTATACATGCCTTATAAGAAAATCTACAAAAATAGATAAATATTTGAGCCTTTACCACTTCAACACTAACATTTAAAGATGAAAACTTTATTGATAAGTGAAGTAAATTTGAGCCCCGAGACCTCATGGCTTCAATACAAAATTCTTTCGAGTGGCCTGGCCTATTTTGGATAAGGATATCCTGGAAGTGGTTGAAGAATCTCGGCTATCTTGGAAGGTACATACCTCTCTGAACTCTACTTTTATAGCCCTCATTCCAAAAACAACTCATTTTGAAGATCCTCAGGGATTCATACCTATTTCTCTATGTAATATCATATATAAAATTATCTCCACCATTATGGTCAATTGTCTTAAACCCTTTCTTCATGCCCTAATTTCTCCTGAGCAAACCAGTTTTGTCCAAGGCTGCCAAATTATGGATGGCATTGTCACTACCGAGGAGGCAATTCACTCTCTCAAGAGCCTTAAATCAAAAGGTATGATGATAAAATTAGACTTATCCAAAGCCTATGATTGCCTGAGTTGGTCCTTTTTTATGAACATAGTGAAAGCCTTTAGATTTGATCAATGATGGATCCAATGGATTTCTTCTCTCATTTCCTCCCCAGTATTATCGATCCTAATTAATGGCTCTCCCTCCCACACCTTCAATGCATCGAGAGGCCTCCATTAAGGTGACACTATTTCACCCTTCCTCTTCATTCTGGTTGCGGAAGGGCTGGGAAGATATATAAAATTATTTATTTAAGTTGGCCATTTAAAAGGAATTCATCTATGGGGCAATGATCTTCCCTTATCCCACCAACAATTTGTGGATGATATAATGTTATTATTTCAAGTCTCCCTTTAGGAATCCAGGGCTCTAAAAGCCATACTGCAAGACTTTATGCAAGATTCTGGTACTCGGATCAGTAATGAGAAATCCAATATCTTCAACACCCTGATTCCTTCCCAACCTTTCATGGCCAGGATTCTGGGATTTCACATTGGCTCCCTTCTATCCAAATACCTGGGAATTCCCCTAGTGACTAACTTTCTTAGGACTTCCTGTTGGAAAACCATCCTTGAGCGAATCTAATCTCGGCTTCAAAACTAGTCTTTCTCATCCCTAAACATTGTTGGGAAGGTGGTTTTACTGAAGGTTGTGCTACAATCGATCCCAATATATCAACTCTTGTGTCTAGCTACTCTTAAAACTGCTTGCTCTGATATGACAACTATCTTCAAAAACTTCCTATGGCAGGGGACTCAGGAAGCTAAAAAATGGGCACTCCTTTCATGCAATCAGTTGACTAAACCTAAAATGGCAAGGGGGTTAGGTCTTCAGGATCCCTTTCTACTAAACCAAGTGATGGGGGGGGAACTCTGGTGGCGATGGATTCAAGGTGTAATTGATCTTTGGAAGGTTAGCTAGGGCCAGAAATATAACATGCCTTCAACTACAGAGGAAAGACTGAGAATGCATGGAACTCCAAGAGGATCATCAATTTGGAACTTAGCTTCTGATAATAAAGAGTTAATTTGCAACAATACATTCTGGGAAATCAGAGATGGGAGGAGTGCTATATTCTGGCCATATTCGTGGCAACAATGGGAAAAACTATTGAGTCGCCAAGATTTTGTGAAGATATTCCTTTTCACTAATAAACCCCCAACTTGATGGTTAATCAGTTTTGGGACCCGACCCCCCAGGAATCAATGGAGACAGTGGAAAAAGAAACAATACTGGAACAACCCTGCTGACTCAAATCAATGGGATGTGTTTGATTCTGAGTTTCACACTAGAAGAATTTCATTGTTAGAAGCACATGACATTCTCATGTGGGGCTATAAAACTATAGGTATGTTCAACATAAAAGAAGCTTACCAACTGGCATCAAAGGAGCATCAAGATCAGTACAATCTACTCTGGAGGAAAATATGGATGGGACAATTTTGGCCGAAAGTAATGTATTTCTTGTGGCTAATGTGCAGTGGTAGGATTCTCACATGGGACGAATTACAAAAGAGATAAATCCGTGGCCCTATTTTTGCAATATGTGTGCCTCTCAGACTGAAACCATAGATCATCTCCTAAATATATGCCCCTTTGTAGCCTGACTCTGGCAGAATATAAATACTATTTTTGGTAATCTAGACTGGGATAATACCAGTATCCAATCCACCATTTGGAGTTGGAGGAAAAAAATCTCTTCCAATCTAATGGTAAATCGAGCATGGTGTCTATCTCTCGGCTTTCTTTTATGGGAAATATGGAAGGAAAGTAACATAAGGATTTTCAAGGACCAGAAACTGTCACACTTGGAAATCTGGAAAGGAATACTCCAAAATGTAAGAGAATCTATACTAGTAGAGAAATGGCATTCTGATGATTGGAAGGTCAAACCCCAAGAAGCACGAATATTGTCTACTCTCATCTTATCCCAGCAAATGCTTGCACCTTCATATTGGAACTTAAATTTTCCTCTCATCCAATCTCTTTCTCGCTTCTCATGACCCCTGAGGGTTTTCTCAAGCTAAACTTCGATGGGACATCCAAAGGTAACCCTAGGGATGCGGGTTTTGGAGGGGTCATCAGGGATTCGCAGGGCCAGGATGTCCAAATATATGCTTCGGATTGTGGCATGGAAAGTAACAAAGAAGATGAATTTGATGTTCTTAAACATGGTTTGATAATAGCCAAAAGGGAAGGGTTGAGAAAAATGGTGGTGGAAGGCGACTCTTCTCTAGTCATTAATACTATTAAAAATCTTAACCAAGGGTCCCAGTGGAAAAATATTAGTAAAAGTTGGAGGACTGCTCGCTTGATCCAGGATATTAGTGAACTTATTCAATATTTCGAATATATCATCCCCTCGCAATGGCAACAAAGCTACATATTTCTTAGAAAACTAGGGCTATCTTCAACCGAGAGTGAATATATAAAGCCTTGGATAAGGGAGATTGGGGAAGAAGGAATGGAACAATTGACTCTGATATTGAACCAGGACCTGGCTCTTAATTAGAACCCCTGATTGGGATGTGAGATAGTTGAAGGCCTGCTTCGTCTTGATTGATATGACAGAGCTTTTATTGTTTTGGGGCGGTGGGTAGTATCCCTCACGCCCTCACACGCGTATTCACTGTGATAATATGAAGCGTCGCAGATCTTGGCAGATCCACGATGTGAAGGTTGGTAATCCTTGGCACCTATAGGTAGTGGTAGCAAAGGTGACGTTAAGACCATATATCCTGCGTATAAACCCAGGTCCTCAGTTTCTTAAGGAGCCTAAGTTTGTTGGTTATAGGTTCACGACAACGGGAACACGAGAGGAGTACCCAGCTGCTACATGTCTCTACTTGAGGTTTGCGTATAAAGTTTGGTTTACCTATGGTGTCTTTACTCTTGGCCTCTGTACAGTGGCTTGGGTCATGAGCACGGGAAAGTGAGAGAATGGTGAAGAAAGGGGGCCCGACCTTGGTAGATATGGTGAAGTCTCAACCTCGCAGTGGAACCTCGGGTCAAGGTGGAAGAGGTAGAAGACACTAGGAAGATAAAGGAAAATATGTAGATCCATCTTCCGATTGGACTGAGCAGTAGACGACTGCACGACAAAGAACTCAACAAAAGGAGACTACGCGTCAAGTGACTACGGGGCAGGTGACTGCGTGGTAGATGACTGCATGGTAGGGAACTGCATGACAGGGGACTACGCGATGGGGGATAGTGTGGCATGGGACTGCGTGGAAGATGGGTCGAAAAAAATTATGAGAATCTTTATGCCATGGTCAAGGCTTACTGTGAAAGGACCCCGACACAGGTGAAACAATTGATTGTGAACTGGGAGGCAGAGTTGAATTCGCAAGCTAAGTTGGAATTTCCAGTCGAAGACTGGGGGGAACTAATCACGGAACCTAGGTACACAAGAAACCATCTCACCTTGTCCATACAGTCCATTCATATTTACTGGTTAATGAAGTGCATAATGGCCAAAGCAATGGCTGTGACCACCAACGGGACGGTGCACAATGACGTCGAGTCAGGTCTACAAGACATTCAAAATGAGCTCCAACTTATCCAACGTTAGTTGCATAACAGAATGACACTTTGGGCCGCATCAAGCGACATATCCCATGTCTGCCACAAACTGAATTACTAGGATCAAGTGCTAAAGATCCTGGTCACGTGGAATAGTTGGATGATTAGTGGATCGAAGTTATGACTGTTAATTTTAGATTTTTTTAGATGTTTATGTTGGGTAACATTTATGTTTTCAGTTTGATGTTTATTAATTGGTTTCTAGACTATCGACCTTATAAGGCTTGGCTAAAAAGGCTCAAACTATTTATGTTTTGGATGGCTTATAATGCAACTCGGTGGCCAACAAATTTGGTTTCCCAGTAGGTAGGTTGAGGCCACCAAACGACTCATATATTTGTAACCTACCTATTTATAGATGAATGAATGAAAGGTACTGCTAAGCTTACAAAGAAAAATACTAAAATATAATATTAATTAATTTATATCAATATAAAAATATATTATATAATAACAATTTATTGTTTAATTTTTTTTTTAAATAATAATATTCATGTTAAGAAAATGTATATAGAAATTATTTAGTTTAGTTCATTCAGTTTTTTTATTTTTATTTTTTAATGCTATAAATTATTTTTATATATGAGGCATGTACTAAACAACAATGTTGCATATTATACTTGTTTATATTTTTATTAATAAAATTTACCAAATATTGCAACATTTTTTGTCCAATCATCCTATTGTAAATGGATGCCCATACAATAGAAGATAATTCATAATTTTGAAAACTCATATTCATGTGACAAGATTGTGCATATATTTTAATAACTTCTTTTACTTATTAGGTGTAAAATAAATTTTTACTTTTATTTGTTATTATATAAATATAAATTTATTATTTACCTCATATATAAATATTATACTATTTCATATAAATTATGAAAACTTAAAATAGTTATTTCAAATTTATAAAATATTATCTAAATATACATATTTCATATTGTACAATTTTTAAAATTTTATTATTAGAAGATAATTCATAATTTTGGAAGTTTTAATTTTTGAAAAAAGTAGAGATTTTTTTTTACTTATTACTAATTAATCATGTAAATTAAATAATTTGGTAAATATCCATAAATATTAAAACACTTATATTATAAACATCTTATATTACAAAAATTTAAAAATAAAATAAAAACTAAGTAAATTATAACTTTACTTTAAATTACATTAATATTGATTATAAAAAGAATTAATATAAATATTAAACATATATACAAGTAAAAAATATGTAATAATATTTTTATCCATCTAGATTTATTCTCATTTTACTATAGATATTTTTATCTATCTTGATCTACTTTCAATTTACTATGGAGATTTTTAATTTGTAAATAAGTTTTGTTACAATATTATGGGTCAATACCATCACTTATCAATATCACATGCAAAAAAATAAAAAATAACTCTATATAACACTTGTTCATATAACATTTTTTAATTAATCAATTTAATTAAAATAGCAAAAAAGACATGATTACTTTGAAATAAAGCTTAATCTTTGATTTGTGTATGCATATAAAAATATTCTAAAATATTTATGGCAAGTAAATTTCTACCATCCACATTATTAATAATTAAATTAAAATTATAAAAACAAATAAACATATCTATTAATATAATTATTATATAAATCTGTAAATTAATTTTCAATTATTATTATATAAATTTAAATGTATAAATAAAACATAAAATTTCTCAATCAAAATTACAAATGCAATTCAAATAAAAATACAGTTTCATAAACTTTAAAATAATATTTAATGTTTACATTATTTGTCCTTCGGCTCCTACACCTAAATAAATTAAATACAATCCACATATATGATGATACAAACAATGATTGAATTTCTAAATAAATAATAAGAGTGCAAAAACATTAAGATTGAGCTTTTTCTTGGAGGTCAGATTAATGAGATACGCTGATTTTGACGATTTGCCTGCAAACAATCACAAGTGACAAAGGGTCATTGTCACGATCTAGAGCGTTGAAACGAAACAACATTGTATGTTCCATTCCACAAGTTGGACACGCAATTACAACATCGTATGTTCCATTCCACAAGTTGGACACGCAATTCAAACAACAGTGTTGCAAGTGGACAGGAATCTTGGAAGCGTGCTGTAAGTGGCAGCTGTCCGTTATCTGTTCGGATTAAGAGGTTTCACTAGTTTACCCACTTCCTAGCCTTAAATCGTACTTACTTTAAAATAATGCGTTGTTTAAACCGTAATAATGAGTTGTTTAAACATCTGTCACGGTTTTTTTTCTGTGATTCATATCAAGTTTATGATAGATTTTTTGGCGTAAATCACATGATATTTCATTTGTCAACGCATTTCGAACCAATCAGTGTGGTTCATTGTCAAGACAAGTTGAAGAAACAGATCTAGCTTGCATGTTAAATAGTCAGAGGAGAACATCCAACGGCTATAATTTTAGACCGGGCAATGGCTATGTTGACTAACTAATGGCTAAATTTGATCAGGGAACGGCTAGTTAAACCGAACCCACGGAAAAAGTGGCATAACTATATTTAGTTAAAAATTAAAATAAGTTAAAGATATGGAATTCACTAATTATTAAATTAATAATTAGTTATTAAATTAAAAACTCACGAGAGATATGAATTTTCATTAAAAGTGTTAACCAATTTATATTAATTTAAATTATATATATATATATAAAAGTGTATGAGTATTATATAGTAAAAATAAATCATTAATATTATAAGTTATAAATATATTTAATTATAAATCAATTGTTTTAACTTGTTTATTTAGTTATAAAATAATAAAAACAAATTATTATAGAACCAATTTATATTAATTTAGATTTTATTCATTTTATATATATTAAATTATTATATAGTAAGAATAAATCATTAATATTATAAGTTATTAATATTATAAGTTATAATATTAATAAGTTATAAATTTATTTAATTATATATGAATTATATTAACTTGTTTATTTAATTATAAAATAATAAAAACAAATTATCATAGAACTATTTTAATATCAAAGTCCCGTGCTATTAAAAACTCTCATACTATAAAAACAATCCCATCATGGAAAAAAGGTTGTCGAGAGGTCTTCCTAATTGTTTTCTTCTTTTCCTCTCCTCCCTCTTTGTATACCCTGTTCTTATAAGTTAGTTTTTTTCCCTTGTGATCCCATAACCTTCTCTTCTCTGACCATTTTTCCTCGATGGGATTGTCTTTATAGTATGAGATTTTTTAATAGCACTTAAGTAATAAATGAAAAATAATCACTTTAATAGGGATTATCTCGCCTGCCCCTCTCGTCAGAAAGAAATTTCGATTTTCAGATTGTGAAAATTGGGAGGAGAAACTAGCAACACCCGTTATAAGATTGGTGATGATGCAGAGAAATTATATAAAATTGGCCAGAAGTCTTTATCCAATTTTTAAATTGTAATGGCCATTGAAGATCACAATGAAATGGCCGAAAAATATTATAAAAGGGAGGGAAAGGGGAATGATTGTTCGCCACTGAAGTTGAGAAGTCTTTGGCGTTGAGAATTCCATGGCTTCAGCAGAGGTGGAGAACCTGAGTGGTATAGTCAAGGTGTACGCAGATGGCACAATTTTTCGTGTGGAGGATCCCCGGATGTTCGTCGAGGCTTCTCTGCAAGGAGAAGGTGGGGTTGCCAGTAAAGACGTTGTGTTGAACGAGAAGCTGGGATTGTGGGTTCGACTCTACTTGCCCTCTTCCCACCTCCAACAACAAACAGAAAACCGCCGCCTCCCTCTAATCGTCTATTTCCACGGCAGCGGCTTCTGGTTGGCTCTCCTGCCCATCCGAGTTTTCACACCTTCTCTCTCAAATTGTCGGCGACTGTAGGTGCGATCGTTGTCTCCGTGGCTTACCGATTGGCTCCGGAGCACCGCCTCCCCGCCGGCTACGACGACTGCATCACGGCACTCCAGTGGGTGAGCTCACATGCGGGAGACGGAGCAGACTTGGAACACGACCAGTTGCTCGACTCCCACGCAGACTTTTCCGCGGTGTATCTGATGGGAGACAGTGCTGGTGCCAACATCGCACATCACGTTGTGACGCTGCGTGGCGGTGTGGAAGCGTGGAACCCCATTACATTGAGAGGATCGATACTGGTGCAGCCCTACTTCGGCGCCGAGCAACGCACACGGTCGGAGAGCGAGTGCCCGCGTGACGCGGTTCTCAATCTGGAGTCGAGTGACGCCTGTTGGCGGTTGTCTCTCCCGGTGGGCAATGACAGAGATCATCCATTCAGCAACCCTTGGAGCCCCGGAGCACCAAAGCTGGAAGAGATGTCGTTGCCTCCCTTGCTGGTGGTCATCGGTGGAAGAGATATGCTGAGAGACCGCGGCCTTGATTATTGTGAGTCGTTGAAGCATTGCGGTAAGAGCGTGGAGGTTATGGTGGCGGAGGAAGAAGAGCACTGTTTCTACGTTTTCAAACCGGACTGTCCCTCTTCTCAACGCCTCATGGAATGGATCTCCCATTTCATCTCCTCTCGTTTAGAGTCCGCGATTCATATTAACCACGTTGACTGATAAATCGAGACAAAAAATTTCCGTAAATGCAATCAAAGAGTAGGATGTAAGACAATTTGCATTTTTAAATCCAAACACTAAGAGGCTAAGGTGTTGATTCCAATTGAAATTGTTGTTATCTACGAATAACAAAATATTTCCACAACCAAAGTTTTGATCTTCATTTCCCATTACTAAACACAAATGTAATAAATTATCAAGATGTGGGGAGAAATGGTTAGAATTCATTTTTCTAATTGTTTATCTCTCTATATATATATATATAATATACAAAAATAGTAACAGGTAAAACATATTATAAAGTAAATTTTATCCTTCAACTGAAAAAATTAGAAATGGTTTCCTTTGCAAATTTGATAAGCAACTTTTTATTTTAATTTGATTTATATGGGAAAAATTGTATACTATTGTATACCGCTCTATCAGAGGTTGAAGGGTTCTTAGAGGCTAATGATGAATTCAAATTTGAACCCTATATACATACAAACTCGAGTTTAACTAAAATCCAATGCTAGTGAGATAAACTAGAATTACTCAAGGATAAAAAATTGTGGAGAGGAGTTCAGAATCTAGAAATATTTATGGTTGAGGTGCTGAAGTATCTCAAGGTTGAGTACAAAGAAATTATACATTTTCCTCATACTAGCATATTGAATGTGTGTCTCAGTGCAATAAAATAGATACATGTCAAGTAAAGGTTGAACACCCAAATAATTACACATGTAGCTCATAATAAAATTAATTGTAATTTATTTCTTATTTGTAAGTATTTTTTTTCTAAGTACAAGTTTTTTCATTATTTCTAATAACTATAATAAATTGAAATATGTCTTGGTCTTCTAGTAGGGAAACTATGCAAGGCATAAAATTTCATTTTCTTTAAGAGCCACACAAAATTTTTAGTAATAGTGTACCAAAAAGCCAAAAAATTTGTTTGAAATAAGTGGCCTCTAGGGTTATACTCAAGCAAAAAAACAAAGTAACTAGGACTTGATAGTAAATAACCAAAGAACATAGTTAACATTCAATATTTTCTAGAGCCTGAGGCTTCCACATGGATAGGATCCCCATAATCTCTTGGAGAACAATCTAGAGCAGGGGGCAAGTCAAGGCAACCTTCAATTTTCTCTAGTCTTTGGTCCATTGAGTGCACTACACCTATAATTCATTCAATTAAAGAAGCATCTCTTCTTTGGAAATGTTCTTATCCACCAACACATAGCCAATCAACAACTTGAGGTGTTAGTAAAGAATAACTATAATGATTGAGGTGACTACAAGAGTGGCCTATGTTTGGAACTTGTCTTGCCACTTTGGCAAGCACCTTAGAGTTAGTAATGCACTTTTTCTCATGTGAAATGCCACATTCAACATGGGAAATTTCTTCTTGAAGGCTTGTATTATTAAAAAAAAAAGGTATTATATCGTTTAATTTTTTTTTGAAAGTTTGGTAGTGGTGAGGCTATATCGCGGTCATATCCAACAATAATATTCGAATAGAGTGGGGAATTGAATCATTTTCTTAGACATCTAGGAGTACCTTAACAACACAGTCATCACCATCTATCCAAAATCCGTTGACATTTTTTTTTGTTTATTTTTAAATTAATTTATAATTTTTAATAAAATTTTAGTGAATATTTCTTAAATTATCATAAAATATAAATAATACAAAATCTAATTATTAATCATTTTTAGTTAAAAATATTCTTAACTTTATTAAAACTATGTTAAAATATTATTTAAAAAAAAATTCAATTTATTATAATGAAGGATATATATTAAACAACCTAATTATCATATAGATGTGATCATTTAATATTTATGAATAACATATATAATTATATTTAAATATAAAATATTGACGTAATTTAACTATTTTATAGTGTAGCTCACACAGTATAGCTAAATTAGTGATCATTCTATTCAAAAGTATTATATAAAGGCTCAAAGTCCCTGTGGATTAAGCCAACCAAAAAAAATAATAATAATCATTATTTTATTTTTTATTTTTTTGGTATACTTTCTACTCAATTTTTCTTAAGTATTTGGTATGGATTTATTAGTATAGAAACAAAAATAATTCCTCAAGTAAGAGATCTCTAAATCTAGAGGAAGATATAATCTCCAGGAAAATTTGTAAAGGATTGTTGGAGATGCAAAAAAGAAGACATAAAGAAAAGGATTTTATGATACTGCTTCTATAGAAGAAAAAACCTTTAGATGAAGTAGGGGATGTGTACTTGCCCTTTTTGTGCACACATGTAGATCTTGAGGCATGGTTGGTTAACTCAATTGAATCTTCTCAAATGACTCGTCGCAAGGAGTGGTTTGTGTGTATGAAAGGTACGATGGAAATGACATTTTCCTAGGAGATTTATCGACAACCAAAACCATAAGACGAGGAAAATTCACATTGAATCTCATGGATGGAAGGATTAAAACACTCTTTGGTGTTCTACACATCATAGTATTGACCATATATTTGATTTCAATAATCAAGATGAGTGATGCTGGTGTAAAAACAATGTTTGAAAAGAAAATGTATAGAATAGTTCAAGGAGCAATGGTATTATAAAGAGGAGTTAAGCTTTGAACTCTATATAAGATAATGAGAAGGACTATTAGTTATGGGTGCAACAATCCCTTTGTTCCTCATAATGGAACTGAAGAAGGAAAAAACCTATGGTATTTAGAAATAAGACTATGCTATGGAATAAAAAACTAGGACATACTAGAAAGAAGGGACTTCAAGCACTACATGGTAAAGGTATGGTAAAATGTATGGATAATTACTCTCTATATTTTGATTTATATGAGCATTTCCTATACAAGAAACATTATTAGGTAATATTATCCTCTAGTAGTATGGTGAAAAAATAAATATTGTAGTGGATGCATAATGATGTGTTCAGAAATGTGTTGGTTCAATCACTAGGAAACTATATGCATTATGTCGCATTTATAGATGAATTCTCAAGAAATACATAAATTTATTTTGTCAAGAATAAATCTGAAGTGTTTGACAAATTTAAAACTTTAAGGCTATTGTGGATAATTAGACAAAGAGGAAACTAAAGGCAATGAGGATGGATAACAATGGAGAATATTTTGGGAATGAATTTAAGGAGTTCTAAAAGAAGTGTGATATAACAACACATAAGACTACTCCATATACACCTTATCACAAGAATAAAATCTATTTTGGGCCACAAATATAAGAAGCAGACTTTCGTGAATATTAAAGGATCCGTGGGTGATCTCTAATGACTGTTGAGGGTCATGTTTATTCTGTGGAGGAGGCACAGACTTGAGGGACAAGTTTAGGTCTATTTATGTATATATTTGGTGGCATTTCCTATTTTGAGGGGTTGAGATACTCTATGTGCAATCCAAGGTAATTTTTGGCAGATTGGTATGATATTTGTGTGTGGGCATATCTCTAAAAGGAGTCACAGTCTTGTACAATAGTTAGATAGGAGGATCATAGCCTTGTACCTCAGTTAGAAGGTGGTCGAAAGGCCTAAACAATGGATGAAAAGACCTTAGATAGAAAAATATGGCAGCAATAGCACAAGGAAGAAAGTTCACAGTATTTAGGAGGTTATTAGAGCATTTTGGAGAGGGATAATAGGTTGTTGGAAGCCCTCAGTAGGAGCAGAGGCTATAGTAGAGACACCAACCCTAAGGTATGTATTGATGATGTGTTTAAGGATGATTTGTTACTAGAGGACAGAGTCTGGATTGGACATTTGTATTGGATGCTCATAGATTATTGGAGGGTAGTGTGAGAGTGGACCAAGTGTGGCCTAGAGTAGCACCTTGATCGACTAAGGTGGCTACTAGAAGAAGCAGAATTGGAGTAGCATAAAAATCAACTTATGGAGGGTTGTAGATGTTTTCTTCAATCCCTAATGAACAAGTCTCTTGAAGCACTAAGATATTATTAGAAGTGGCAGAAGAAGAGATCACAAATTTGATCAGCTAGGCACAGTTTGTAGCCGTAGATTTGTCTTGTGGAGAAGGACATCTACAACAAAAGTTAGTTAGTTCTCCATGCCCTAAGTTCATTTCTAGAGAAGGACATTCGATAATGATAGAGGGAAGTCCCCCAGCCCTAAGTGTGTCTTCATTGTGCAACATAAAAAGGCACTAGTGGGAAGAAATTCCCAAAATAACATAGGAGCAGCAGTGAGAAGTTGAGAGTTGTTCACAAATAGAGTTGTGAACAACTCGAGAGGAGTATCAATATGTTGATGCATTGAAGGATTAAAAATCAAGTATAAAGCATTTGGAGCTGAGTTCATTGACCTAATGGAGTTGGTTCATTGATAGAGGCATATTAAAGTTGTTGCAGATTGAGATTTAAAGGACTAAACAAATTTGTACAAGGTATGACTAAGGGAGTTGTGAGGAGTTATACATTAACTAGATAGTCAGAGTACTTTGTAAGGGTAGATTGGCTGTCAAAGGACTGACACCAAGCCCTAGTTTTTGTTTTCTTATATCAGTGGATGTATGAGGACAATTATCACTGGCACATGAACCATAGACTATTGTATTATTAGTTTGTTAATATAACAAAGTTGGAATGTAAAATTTTGTAAAAAGTTGTCTATATTTGTCCATGTGTTGACTTACTATTGTATATTATTATACTATGCAAAGTAGCCTTGTTGTGATACTTGGATTGGTAACATCAATGATTTAAGATTCTATCCTAGACTCTAGTATCATGTAAAAACAACATAGTATCAGAGCGACTTTAAAGGGCCATTGAATTAGAGTGTGCATTGTGAAGCATCTCAAAGGGAGCTAGATTATCTAAAGCATGGAGAAAAGGGTTCAAATGAAGTCATGGAGATGTGGTCTTGAATAGCATGGAAGTGAGATTGACTGGGAGTTTTGGTGGATTAGTGGAGAACCTAGTGAAAAACATTTTTTTGTAGGGTAGGTAGTTGATCATTAACTTCCTCTGACTTTCCATGGATTTTTGGGAAAGCTCGATCATTTATTTGATATGGATGATATTGGTTTGATCGAGATTGCTTCATGTGATGGAATGGAGATTAGCAGACTGGTTTCTTCATTAGATCGTGATGTTGCATATCTGAGAGTGGAGGGTGTGCACAGGTGGTGTTTGCTCCAAGAGGATGAGTGCTAGTAGGATTGAGTTGGGTTGATGATGGAACATGTTCCATCGCAACTTAGACTGGCCTTGTAGGACAAGAGGTCAGTAGTAGATTAAGTCATTGGAGACCATGTAAACTCAGAGGGAGTCTCGCTTTAGAGGGAGTAGCCCTATGGAAGTGTTTAGGTCTTCAGGTTAAGACGAGATGATGCAAAGGAACTATCGATATTACAAGGTTAATTCTACAAAGTATACTGCAGTGATGGATGCCATATGGGCTAGTGTTGTCGGTGATGAATTTGATGGAGACTTCCTAGTGTTGGAGGTACCTCCCTCGCCAAGAGGAAGTGTTGATATTTGTAGCTTGAGAGGTACTCCAAACCCTAGGATAGTGGGTTTTAGAAGAACTAGCACACATAAGTGACTTGTGGATAAATAACCCAATTCTGTGAGCTTTGTACCCAAGCTTGTGGGTGTGAAACCACCAATAGAAACCATGGTTTGACATAGGGAGGTGAAGGGGCGATCATAGAGGAGCTAGGGGGCACTTCAAGCACTTAAAAATGACGTATCAAAATGGAGTTGTGAATTTTTATATGTGGTTGTGGGTTAATTTGTCAAGGAGAGCAGGTCGGCTAGGGCTAGATTAGCCCTCTTGATAGTTGATTGGGAGCCACATGTTCACGATGCTCCTAACGAAACTGTAAAGATTTGAAATATTAGTATATAAAAAGCCCTCATTAAAGAGAAGAAGCAATCATATATTAATAAGAGACAGGAGCATCTTATTCACCTTTCTAAAGTTGCACCCAAAAAAATTTGGCAGATGGTGCTTGTTTGTAAATCTAAAGATAATCATTCAATCCCCTTAGAAAAGTGGGACATATTTCTTAAGACATTGTATGACTCCCCAGACACCACGGGCAACATTGTTATCCCTCCTATTAAGGAAGATATATTTTCTCTTGAGGACTCAAGAAAACTGGGACATCTATCTTAAGACGTTGTATGACTCCCCGGACACCATGGGAAACATCGTTATCACTCCTATTAAGGAAGATATCTTTTCTCTTAAGGACGTTGAGTCTGGGATTAATAATCTCGCTACGGGGAAGATAAAGACATTTAAGGATACCAAGATGAGATCTTAAAGTTTGTAATATCTATCCCCATTCCTCATCTCCACAAGCTTCTCAATTTGGTTGTAAAGCATGGCTTCCCTAAACCTTGGACATAAAGCCTTATTGTGCCTATCTTTAAAAAGGGGGACAAAACCTTTCCCGCTAATTACATGACCATTATGATTAGCCACATCTTATCTTAGATTTATGGTCTCATTTTAGAAAAGAAAATTAGCCATTGGCTTGAAAGGAACAGTAAAAGAGCTAAAGGGAAAGCTGGGTTTAGGAGATACCACTCGGCTATATAGGCCATCTCGTCACTCAGGATCATTGCCGAGGAATGTTGCAATAGTAAAGCTGATATATTGTGTTACTTTGTGGACTTTAGAAAATCCTTCTACATTGTTCCTCTGTTGGAAATACTAAGAGGGGGGGGGGGGGGTGAATCAGTATTTCGTTTTCCCACTATTGTTTTACCAGTTAAAACATATATATTCAGAACACAAGATGAATAGCAAGAATAAATGCTTTTATTAATATAAATTGTGCAGTAAAATAGATACAATATATAGATGGTTACAATCGATTGCCAAGCTCCAACTTGGACTTTGGTGAGGCTCCAACCTCTAGAGCACCAACTCTATTTCGCCAAGACACCAATCTTGGACTTAGGAGAACAAACTCCCAAGGACTTCAATCCTTCCTATTTCTGAGGCATCAACCCAAGAACTCAAATCTTTCTCACTTCTGAGGCACCAGCCCCAAGGACTCCAATCCAATCTTGTCAAGACACTTTTGGTAATAATATTATGCTCTCAGAACTCTTCTCTACTGAGTTCTGTCTGTTTACATCTTCACTGTAGTCTCCATGCTACAGCATCAATGACAACCAATCTTCTTATGGAGAAGTCTTTACAACTCTCCATATTGTCCACACAGAGTCTCCAATAGTCTTTGTGCTCTCTGATAATGCCTTCACACAACTTTAGTCAGTCTACTGTTAGCTGCACTAAACTCTGTATAAAGAACAACTTTCTATTCAAGCTTATGTTCTCATTGTTACAGTGAATGCTTCAACATAATTGTTTCTCTGTTGGCTGTTTCTCCCCTTCAACTGCCTATTGTCCTGTTGGTCGTTCATCCCTCTTTCTGGTCTGCTGCACCCTCTTTCTGGTCTGCTGCACCCTCTTTCTGTTATGTTGGACCCTCACACGGCCTCTATTTCCTCCAGCATATTTCAACAACGTTCAACAGCTGCAGCAGCCTTCACCGGCGTTCACCAGCAACTTCATACAATGCTTAACCACCTCTGCTACTTCTGCTTCCATACATTCTGGTTCTTCACAACACCAACAGCAACAACAGTTCTCCTTTTTTACTATTTTATACATTCTCATGCCTTTTTCCATTCGTTTCTGCTTACTCAATGACTCTTTGGCTTCCTCCTTGCTCGCTTGAGCTTCGGCTTCCTCAACACTCGCTCAACCTTCTGGCTTCCCTCCTCAATTCGCTTTAGCTTCCTCATGTTTACCTTCAATTGATGTGCTGAAAATATAATGTCGTCGCAGAAAAGGTTGGTGTTTCAGCAATGGTGTTTCAACAATGGAGAAATTGGTGTTTCAACAACGCTAAAATTAGTGTTTCGGTAACTTTTTAACAAGTATGGTGTTTCAGCAATGGAGAAATTGGTGTTTCAGCAACTGTTCTCCAAGTGTTTGTAATATGTGCCCACCGATAGTGTTAAAGCATATGTATATGGGTTTTCTCCTCCGATAATGTATTCTTCTCATACAATATAAACTTTGCCTTTTTCACTCTATCAGTGTATTTGCATATGAGTCTAAGTCTTCTGCCTCCGATAGCTCTGTTTACATTAAATGCATATACAGGTCTTTGCCGCCATATGCATGTTTATGCTGTGGATAGTGTTAAATCACTCTGTGTGCTCCACTTGTCTCCTCTTAACTCCTCTTGTGTGTTCCTCTTGGCTCCTCTAACTTTGTCTGCTTCCTCTATGGCTCCGATGGTGGTGCTTCATGCTCTGTTAGCTCCTCTCATCTCCATCTGCTCCTCTGGTGGCTCTGTCTACTCCTGTTTGCTCTGATGGCTCTCTACATCCTCTGTTTGCTGTTAAACGCATCCATTGCTCCTCCGATGGCTCCTGATGACTCTAATATGCCTCCTTGCTATATGGTTCCTCTTGCAGCTCCTCTTAGTCCAATGTGGCTCCTCTGGCTTGGCAGTGTCTTTCAAAGACCTCCTTGCATATATGAATGCCTCTCTTGCTCTGTCTCTTCATGAATCTGTTTTGCTTCCCCTTGGCTTCATGTCATCCTCTAGTATCTAGAATATTTCCATATTGACATCAATGAAAACCTAGGTCAACAATCTCCCCCTTTGACATCAATGGCAAAGGAGTGCTCTGGGACTCCCCCTATCAAACTACTTCTGTTCTTCATGAATGGTAGATCTTCAAGGGTCTGTGACTCCCCCTGTCATAATGGTCTTCTTCTTTTTACTCAAGATAGAGGAATTGATATTTTATCATCAATTTGCACATTATTCCCTCTTCATGTTTTAGAACTGCTTTATCATGGCTTCAACAGTGCTTAAGGATGCTCCACTTTAATGCTTTCATTTAGATTGCAAACGGCCATACACCAAGTGTCCAAGTCCAGGCTTTCATGCTTCAATCCATATTGATGTCTCCACAGGTAATATTGTTGTCCTTTCATAGTCCGAATCAAGAGAAAATGCCCCTGAGATTGTCTTTCTTGCTATCTTTCTTCAGATCTGAGTTCCTTTGTGTCTCTGTGCTTCTTCTTAAGTCACTGCCATCTAGTATTCAATTATCATTGCATTTGGACAAAAATGTGAGGGGTTGTGCCTTACTGTTGTTATATTTCTTAAGTAATCTGTATCAACTTAAGTTATGCTTGACTGCACAACATTCTCCTTCCTATGAGCCATCTTTTCCTTGTGTTCTTGTACATATCTCTGCAAATTCAGATATCCAATTTGTGACTGTCTTGTAAATACAATTGTTGATCTGCATCTTTTGCAATGCTTTAGTTTGTTATATGCTGCCAACTGCTCTTACTTTAGACTCCATTCCAGATGTATCTGTTTGTTTGAAGACTGCCTCTATCAGTGTCCAAAATTTATCTGTTCTCACATTTAATTTCTGAGTTAATACATAAACTTCTATGATAACAACACCATGGTTGTTTGCCCTATTTCTTTAACAACAGTCCAAAGAATGGTTACAGGATCATATGCTTCAATGGAGTGCTCCTAAGACATGATCTTCATCAAAGAATGATTGTTAATATAGTTCAACAAGGATTTCATCAGGACCCTTTCACTAATAGCTTCAGCAATAATGATCAAGAATCACAGGCTCCCCCTAACTGTATGCATCATCTCTTTTGGCAAAGTCTTCTCAAAAAATGCTTAGATTGGCTAGAGAGCTCAAGGGACTTTCGGACTATATTTCCTTCCTTCTCCATACTTGTGTAACTTTCTTCTTTTGCATGGTTCTAGCTTGTGTAAGAGCCCACGTTAAGTTACAATCACGTGCCATATGACCAATGTTATGACACTTGAAGCATTCTACATTGTTCATGAATAAGAATTCATGATTTCTTCTTGCAAAGTTGTTTCTTGTATATTGTTGGGGACTATAATATCTATCTCTATGGAATGGTTGGGCACAATAACATTTATCTCTATGATATGCTTTACAGTGTTTTGCCATGTGACCAAAGTTTGTACAAGAATAACAATAACCACAAAATGAACTTTGGTACCTTGGAGATGGAGGTTTCCTTGATGTACCTCTGAAGCCTTTCTGCCTTGAGATCCTTTCATGATAACCATTGCCTCTCACCTCTTTGACATCATCTACATTTATTCTTGGAGTTGGTTTTCTTCTTGGAGCAGGATTTGTTCTATTGTAGCCTTGATTTTTCTCCTTGCCTTTGCTGGAGCTGGGAGCATCACCACTTCTTTCTGGCTTCTTCACATCTCATTTGTTTAAATCATTTTCATTTTTGTTTGAGGATTCACCTACATATCCGAGACCTGATTTATCAGATGGACATCTATGATAGTTGAGCATGTCATCTAAGGCTTGAGAGCTCTTCAAGGTTTTGTTCATCCTTTCAACCTTTGTTCTGAGGAAGATAATCTCTTCTTCCAATCTTTCATACTCATTATTCTTCTTAGCAAGTTTTTCCTCAGTTTCTGCCTTGATACGAGTAGCTTCATCTGCTTCTATTTTAAGGGAGATGATATTTGACTTCACTTTGAAGATTTCTTCATTCTTTGCTTGACTGCTCTCGATTTTCTTCTCAGCTCCTTGTGCCTGTTTCCTGGCTTCTTGTAGTTGAGACTTAAGGGAGGAGACCTCTACCTTGTACTGACCAATCTCTTCTTCAAGTTTGTTCAAGCTCTTGTGCCTTTGTTCAAGTTGGCTTGACAAGATATCTTCCTGCTCCTTTGCTTTATCCAATTGATTTTTCATGGATATGACTTCTTCATGATGCTTTCTTTTGCTTTGATGATATTCCTTCTTAAGCTTGGCAATCTCTTCATCCCTTTCTTGTACTTGAAGCTTGATGAGGTAAAATTTCTTCCTTGTTTGATCTTGGTTACCAACTAGTGCTCTCTTCTTAAGTTCCTCATTTTCTTCTTTCAAATTGTTAATTTCTTCCATGGCAATCATAAGTTTATCGAGGAGTTCTTCTACAAAATATTTTTCATTCTCTTCATCTTCTAAGTCTGTTTTAGCCTTGATGTCATCATTCTCATTTTCAACTTCTATGAAGGGTTCAGGATCTCCTTCTTGATTGATGGTCATGGTCAGTGCTCCTTTTGAGTGAAGGTCATGAAGTTTGTCCCATATATCCTTTGCTGATGAATATTTTCCTAGATTGTTCTTTACAGAATCAGGTAGCCCATTCAAGATTGCCTTTGCTGTTTTTGCATTGTACTCCTTGGATTCTCTATCCATCCTGCTATCATCAATCACTAATTTCCAAATTTCAATCCCTTGAGTCTGTAAGAAATTCCTCATTCTTGCTTCCCATATATTAAAGTTCCCATTGAGCCTTGGAGCCTCATCAAATTGATTGTCTTCTATTTTAGTAGTAGAGGGAAACACATCCTTAGGAGGATTGAAGACTTTCTTCCTTGACCTCGCCATTTGTGTTCTAAATGTCAACCTTCAAGCTATTAAGCTTTGAATGAACGAACCTGCTCTGATACCAATTGTTGGAAATACTGAGAGGGGGGGTGAATCAGTATTTCTTTTTCCCACTATTGTTTTACCAGTTAAAACATATATATTCATAACACAAGATGAACAACAAGAATAAATGCTTTTATTGATATAAACTGTGCAGTAAAATAGATACAATATATAGATGGTTACAATCAATTGCCAAGCTCCAACTTGGACTTTGGTGAGGCTCCAACCTCCAGAGCACCAACTCTATTTCGCCAAGACAACAATCTTGGACTTAGGAGAACAAACTCCCAAGGACTTCAATCCTTCCTATTTCTGAGGCATCAACCCAAGAACTCCAATCCTTCTCACTTCTGAGGCACTAGCCCCAAGGACTCCAATCCAATCTTGTCAAGACACTTTTGTTAATAATATTATGCTCTTAGAACTCTTCTCTACTGAGTTCTGTTTGTTTACAGCTTCACTGTAGTCTCCATGCTACAGCATCAATGACAACCAATCTTCTTATGGAGAAGTCTTTACAACTCTCCATACTGTCCACACAGAGTCTCCAATAGTCTTTGTGCTCTCTGATAATGTCTTCACACATCTTTAGTTAGTCTACTATTAGCTGCACTAAACTCTGTATAAAGAACAACTTTCTGTTCAAGCTTATATTCTCATTGTTACAGTGAATGCTTCAGCATAACTGTTTCTCTATTGGCTGTTTCTCCCCTTCGATTGCCTGCTATCCTGTTGGTCCTTCATCCCTCTTTCTATTTTGTTGCACCATCTTTTTGTTCTGTTGGACCCTCACACGGCCTCTATTTCCTCCAGCGTATTTCAACAACGTTCAACAGCTGCAGCAGCCTTCACCGGCGTTCACCAGCAACTTCATACAACGCTTAACCACCTCTGCTGCTTCTGCTACCATACATTCTGGTTCTTCACAACACCAACCGCAACAACAGTTCTTTTTTTTTACTGTTTTATACATTCTCATGCCTTTGTCCATTCGTTTCTGCTTACTCAATGACTCTTTGGCTTCCTCCTCGCTCGCTTGAGCTTCAGCTTCCTCAACACTCGCTCGACCTTCTGGCTTCCCTCCTCCATTCGCTTTAGCTTCCTCATGTTTACCTTCAATTGATGTGCTGAAAATATAATGTTGTCACGGAAAAGGTTGGTGTTTCAGCAACGAAGAAATTGGTGTTTCAGCAACGCTGAAATTGGTGTTTCGGAAACTTTTTAACAAGTATGGTGTTTCAGCAATGGAGAAATTGGTGTTTCAGCAACTGTTCTCCAAGTGTTTGTAATATGTGCCCGCCGATAGTGTTAAAGCATATGTATATGTGTTTTCTCCTCCGATAATGTATTCTGCTCATACAATATAAACTTTGTCTTTTTCACTCTGTCAGTGTATTTGCATATGAGTCTAAGTCTTCTGCCTCCGATAGCTCTGTTTGCGTTAAATGCATATACAGGTCTTTACTACCATATGCATGTTTATGCTGTGGATAGTGTTAAAGCACTCTGTGTGCTCCACTTGGCTCCTCTTGGCTCCTCTTGTGTGCTCCTCTTGGCTCCTCTAACTCTGTCTGCTTCCTCTATGGCTCCGATGGTGGTGCTTCGTGCTCTGTTAGCTCCTCTCATCTCCATCTGCTCCTCTGGTGGCTCTGTCTGCTCCTGTTTGCTATGATGGCTCTCTGCATCCTCTATTTGCTGTTAAATGCATCCATTGCTCCTCCGATGGCTCCTGATGACTATGATATGCCTCCTTGCTATATGGTTCCTCCTGCAGCTCCTCTTAGTCCAATGTGGCTCCTCTGGCTTGGCAGTGTCTTTTAAAGACCTCCTTGCATATATGAATGCCTCTCTTGCTCTGTCTCTTCATGAATCTGTTCTGCTTCCCCTTGGCTTCATGTCATCCTCTAGTATCTAGAATATTGCCATATTGACATCAATGACAACCTAGGTCAACATCCTCAATATACGATTTGGAAAAGACTTGATGAGATCATAATTATTCCTCCTGAGTTGAAGATTGCTATGATTCACCTCTACGAGACAGTTGTTTCCAATATTAAAATCACCGAAGGGTGGTATAAAGATATTAAATGAAATATCGGGGTTAAGCAAGGGTTCTCCCTTTCCCTACCCTTTTTTTTATTTACATCGATAGGTTAGAGGGGTGTTTGGAAATCGAGGGGTGCAAAGGAACTGAGCTTGCTAGTATTACCATCACTCTTCTCCTCTACGCTGATGATATTGTTCTTCTTGCTAGAATCCATTAGGAACTAAACAAGAAACTTAAGACTCTTCATTACTATTTCTCTAAGATGGCTATGATGGTTAATACTGACTCTATTATATTACAATCATATGCAATGTTTAAAAGAAGCTGGTTTTATACGACCTAGAAAAATTGAGGAATAGTTGAATTCATCCAAGTGTAGAGCTAACCAAATCCCAAATGAAGATTGTGTGCCTGATGAAAATAGTAACAAAAATTATTGGGTTCATAGCCAAAATAAGAATACTCGTGATATTTGGTACAATGTCATATATAAAGATTCCAATCTACACTTCTGTAATTTCAAGTGGGCCCTAAATGGAAATATCTGTAAACATGTATTGAAAGTTGAGATTCTAGCAAGTAGCATTAGTTTGGGTGAAAATGTATTGCCTAATGTCACTAATCCTACTACAGAAATCCCTAGAATTTTATTTTATTTGAATGAATAACCTAGATTGGACCCAAAAATCCAAACAGAGCTTCTACCATGCTTTGATTCTCCTCCCAATCTAAATTATCATAATGAAACAAGCATTGATGATTTAGATAATTTCTCGTATAATGTTGAATCAACCAATGTATGACTAGATAGTGCATTATTTGAAGATGATGAGATGAAATGTGTTAACTCATCAACTCATGAGAAATTGAGATCCATAATACCTACAAATTTGGAACAGGCATATGCATTAAACAACTTGGTAAGAAAGCATGTCAAGAATACAACAGAATGTTTTTCAATACTATAACTCCATCCAAGATCACTACCAAGAGAAAACATAGTTTCTTGAGCCTAGTCAATAAGAAAATGTGTTGTGGTCACAAGTCAAAAGCAGGGAAGGCTAAACTACAATTTGAAAGGGTTGGATGAGTTCGTGCCAAAAAAAAGAGCATGAATGAACAATTGGAGTTATCTTATCAACAACAAATAAATGTGGACCACATGCTTGAGTTAGTGCAACATTCTATTATACACAAAAATAGTATGGAAATATGATGTTATGAATTTTTTCATGTGAAATATGATATACTATCATTTGCAATGCATAGACATAACTATATGAACTTTTTTTGTTGTTACAGTTGGCAGGACAACTTGTCGACTCCAATTATTTAATGAGAATGTCGGTGAAAGAAACTATATCATTGGGAACACTTCTCCAATCAATACCATCCAAATCTCCTCCCCGAGGGTGCTTCCCCCTATTGTACAACCAATGGGGATGTATTGTTGGCCACACCCACCACCTTTTTCCTTCATAAATTCTCCCATGCCTATAACCACCTCCCCAAAACCTTCCCAATTCCCATCCCTACCCTTTAACCATCCACCCTTAACATTCCAATTTCCCCATCTAAGGTGATCCCTCGCCCTATGGTTATTCCCACTATCGTACAACTGATGGGGATGTATCATCGCCCAAACCCACTAACTTTTTCCTATTTTTCTTCCACCATGCCTTTATCAATCACCCCTGAACCATGCCTATATCCATCACCAAGTGCTCCACCATCTACCTAGGAAGGGCAGTCTTCTCCATTGCCTTAGATCTTCATGGGGAGAATGAGTAGTTGATCAAAAACTTATCATTAATTAACAAAATTGGTTATATGCATTTTGGATTTTACAACTAATTGGTTATTGAATTTTTGCAGCAATACCAGTTTGGAAATGCACTTGGGAGTGCTAAGAGTGGCGAAGGTGACCTATACACCCAATGTCTAGATCAGTCGTGATGCCGCTTTTCCATAATGTCATTCATGGGCATGAACTTCCATTACCTATGTTGGTAATGAAGTTCCATTTTGTAGAAAAGAAAAATGTATAGCTAGACAAATTTGGAATACAAATACATGAATTTCAACTTGTGTGTATGACAATGTCTTCATTGACTTTTAAATTCATGATGTGGATTTGATGTTATATTCTATCAATGTTAAATTAGTTTTGATGAATGTAGTTAGAATGGATTTATTTGTTTCATTTACAAGTTATCATGTTTGCAAGTTAAGTTACTTTTATATTTATATCTTACTCAATGTTGCATGCATGAACAAACATATCATTACCAAGGAACTTTGCTTAGTTATAATAATAGATGCATCATGTACATGCATATATATGGATTTAGATTTATTTTAATTTTTAATTTATGAAAAAGAAAAGTACACTATAAATGCCTTATAAGAAAATCTGCAAAAATAGATAAATATTTGAGCCTTACCACTTCAATACTAACATTTAAAGATGAAAGCTTTATTGATAAGTGATGTAGATTTGAGCCCCGGGACCTCATGGCTTCAATATAGAATTCTTTCGAGTGGCCTGGCCTATTTTGGGTAAGGATATCTTAGAAGTGTGTTACACAAAAATATCGTCACCATGATTATTTGCAGTCAGTATGGGTCTATCATCACTTGTACTGTCCTCCTAAGCAAGTCTCAGACCTCAGCTCTTCAAGTCAAGCTTTGAAAATGAGAGAAAGACATTAAAAATCAATGTAACTCTGGTTCCGCACTTTCTCTCACTGTCACCTGCGGTCCCGCACCTTCTGTTTGCAAAAGCTACGTACCTGCCCGCTCTGTCCCTAACGGTGTGGGTGCCGACCCCTGTGAAAGTCAAAAGGCGCAAGTTTTATCTTAAAAAACTAACTTTGGGTTAATTCTAGAGGATTCTAGAAGGAATTTTGACATGGATTGTTCGCTCTGAGGTGGTTCATGCATCCCAAAACAGAAGGAGCTAATCCCTTGATGAGAGGAGCTATCCTTTTGAAGGAGGGCTTTATCCCTTTGAAGGAGGACCTAGTAACCTCCCTCCATTGCACTATAAATACAGGCATTGGGCTGGTTGCTGAGGAGGTTAGAAGCTGAACATTTTTTAGGGTAAATGCTGGTGAAATCAAGACTTCCTAGTTGAGCTTAAGAGGAGAGATCACATACCTTTTTGGCTTCATTGGGGAGTGAGTGAAACTTGTCAAAGTAGAGGAGACTTCTTGCTGGACCCTGGGAGGAGCTTGTACAGCGTAAAGGCACAGGTTGTAAATTTCTTCTTCTTTTGAATTAATACAATCAAACTCATTTTTCTCAACAAGTATCTCATGTTATTTGTTTCATGGACTCCTTGACTTTCATGTTAAATATGTTTTATGCAATTGGCTTTTCAGGTGCTATTTAATTTGTTTGCCTTGTTTGTGTTTGCAGATTCGCGACAAAGGAGCTCATTTGGATCAAAGGAGCGAGGGCATCCACAAGCTTGCGTTGGACCTAAGGTAGGCCCTAAAAACACTTGTTTGCCATTGTTTATTAAAGCATATTTAGAGAAAGATAGTGTCTAGTTGGTTTGCTTGTCATTAGGTCTTCTTTAGATTCTAGGAAGGTCTATCTTGTCCGCAAGATCGACTTATTCCATGTGACAAAATGGCGACTCTGCTAGGACTTGATTGTTTTCCTTGTTTGTACTTTGACCTGAGAAACTGTATTTTTGTTTCTGTTTTTGGCTTGTTGTGTGTAAAATTGGGTAGAGTTTGTAGATCCAGGGTTATTTTTCGTTTTTCATAGCTTTGGGAGAGGGCCGCACCCTAGCCGTTTGACACAGTGCGTACCTATCCGCATCTTGGCTTTTAGCACAGAGCGGGACCGCACCTGTGTCAACTGTGGGCCTACGGACCCTGTCAAAATTTTGAAAAACCTAAGATTTCCTCTGTTAGTCAGCTTAGTTTTTGTTTAGAAATTGTTATCCACTGCCCAGACCTGCATATAACTTGCCAGAAGCTTTCCTTAGGTTGATTTCATTAGTGTTAGGGTTTTAGGTGAAATTTCTAGGAGTTTTGCTTGTTGGGCTTGTTTTTCATTTTGGTTGTGTAGTGGCTCTGAGCTTAGAATCTGTAGGGACTTCAGATCACCTTAGTGTCTACCAGCCTTCTTATGAGTCTGACCATTTATGAAATCTCCCCTTGTTGAGGAATCCGCTTTGAGTTTTCTCATTACAAAACTTCGAAAAGCTTGTGTTTAAAAGTTTGGATTTTCATTTTTAAAAAGAAAACGAAAGATTGGTTGTTTTTTGACTAATTATGATTCTGCATAAATTAGTCCTTAGCTCACATTTAGCTAAGTAAAACATCCTCAAAAAGACACTTTGTAAGCTTTGACTTCAAATAGGTTTTTATAATTTATAGATCTCAAAGTTAGTCCTTTGCATAGTTTTGAGTGTTTTATAAAAGTATAAAAAAATCTCTTTTGGAAAAAGTTTGTTTTTGTAGTGGTTGAGTGCTTTGAAAAGAAAAAGGAAATTTTTGTGAAATAACTAGTTGTCTCGTTTTGAGTGCATTGGAAAGGAAAAAACTCTTCTTTTAATTTGTTTGATTAAGAAAGATTTGTGTTTACGAAAGTATTTGCATTCTCGAACTCTTTCTTAGTTTAGAAGTTCATCGAAGAGAAAAAGATTGTTTAAATCATCTTAGGTGCATTTTTAGTGATTTTGAGTCGAGTCTTCATACCACAAGTTTCATCTCCGCACCTTTTGACTTAAACAAAAACCAATAAAAAATAACGCTTAAAGTAAAATTCATCTAGTAACTTTTTTATTTCTAGGGCTCTGATACACCAACTTAGCTTAGGCTAGTGTCTTGGAGTAGGAGAGTAATTAACTCTCCAAGACAGTAAAAACAAACAAGTAGCTGTATCTTGTGGTAGGGAAGAAATCCAATTGTTGCATTTATGCTCTGGGAAAGCTCCTCTTAAAGGAGAAGCATGAGATCGTGTCCGAACCAGTGTGGGAATCAATCCTTCCTCATTGGGAACGACGCCAGATATTCACGTATTAAAAACGGTAAACCTCGGATTAACCATTGTCGAGGAGCCTGGGGTCACTTGTTGGTAAACCTTGGATTATGTCAAGGAGCCTTCAAGGGGATTGAGCTTGCTACTCTACCCTTGTGTGTGTATCGGATCGTAGACTGTTCCCCCAGGTATATTTGTTTCAGTTGGTAACCTTAGTGGCCATATTCTTTAGGATTCTTCCTGAGGTGACAGTGGTGGGAAGATCCCACTGTACCTGGAGTAGACGTCGGCTAGACTCACTTGGATTTTCTGGGGGGTTATCTTCACTCGAGATGGTTAAGTGGAGGAACTTGTGCCAGTCTATTCATTAAGCAGGTTGCTGGGGTAACTATTCCAACCGCCATTTCTGTATTGAACTCTGGGACGTTGGACTTCATCACCAACTAGTGTTTTCAGTACAGAAAGTTACTGTTTGTGTGCATTTGATCTCCTAGATTCTTTAGGCATGTGATTCAAATTTGTTTGGTTCTTTAGAGACTTTAGGTGTTTTTCATTGAGATTTTAATTTGTTTGCATGTGATGTAGTTAAAAGTTTTTAACTGTGGCTGAATTACCAAGGCAGTACCGTAGACTTCGGGGCCAATCTCCTGAGTTTGTAAACGTGGCTGAGTTACTGAGGAAGTCCCGTAGACTTCGGGGCCAACCTCCAGAGGAAGTACCGAGCCAGCTTGAAGGTTTGAAAGTCCTCGTAACTCCTAGAGATAGTAGAGTTGGGTCACCTGAAGAAGGAGAATCTTCTTTGATAGTACATCCTGATTTTCAACCGTTAGTGGCAGATTATAATCCACAGTCAGTGTCTGTTTCCGAAATTACTGGTAGCTTTTCATCTACTAGTGATATAGGTGAGGAACCTGAAATATCCGAGCTTGAAAGTGAATTTGTTGCTACTCCGACATCGGGGTTTGTTTCTCCAACTTCTAGTGGTCCTGGTTCACCTAGGGTAGAAAGAATAATCACCCAAGATCTTCCTTCTGGACTTATTGCTATTGAAGAACTTGCTACTCCGGAAGAAGAAGTAGGCATCCCTAGCCCTAAAAATCAACCTATTATTGAGCTAAGGGAGCGTGAATCAATTTTTTACAGTCCACCTAGGAGCAGTTCTTGGTATCTTTCTTTGACTATTTTTTTAGAAAACTCAGGGTTAAGTTTTTCACCACCTCGCGCTCCTTATCACCCAACACCTAGAGGTTATTATACTCTCGTAAATATGTCAGGACAGTCATCCATGTTTACTCAATCGCCTAAATCCTTTTTGTATGGCGGTCCTTCTATTCCCTCCGGGTATCAGTCACTTTCTGGTACTTTTTCGGGAGCATCTCCTCAACCCATTGAGCAAGGGTTATTAACTGGAAGCAATGGTACTAAGCCGTTGAGCGTAGAAGACATTCTTATGATGTTAGGTTCTATTCCCAATCCTCAACCTCAAGGTGGCCAGTTACCGCCTGGGGGCCAACCTCAAGGTACACAATTTGCATCTGGGGGGCAACCTCAAGGACAGTACATACCTATGGGACAGTACGTTCCTCAAGGTCAACCCCAGACTCAATATGTACCCCAAGGTCAACCCCAGTATCAATTTATACCTCAAGGTCAACCCCAGTACCAGTACGTGCCTCAAGGTTATCAACCCTAAGGTCAGTACTCGAATCAAGGTTTCCAACCACCCTCCGGTCAAACGTATGTTCAAGGAACGGGAAATGTACCTTTCAATTATCAATCCTACCCTCAACCCGGTTATGGTCCTCAGTATTCTCAACCTGTTATGGGTCAATACCCCGGAATGAATATAGTGTGGGATCCATCGCAAACTCAACAGGTGTTGCAGCCAAATGTACAGTTGTCATCTCAAACTGGACAACCCTTAGTTTCTGGTACACCCCAGCAACCTGTCCAGTCTAACATTCAGACTTCTGTACCTTTGGTAGTTTCTCAGCCTGGGCCTAGTACGCCTTGTACTCCGCCTCAAACGACTGCTACAACTGCCGCAACATCTGTTCAATCTACCCCACCTACTTCTGGAGTATCGACGGCTCCGGTTTCTACTGTTCCTGTATCTACTCCTCAGACATCTTTACCACCGTCTAGATCTACGATTCAAACTTCGGTTCAGATGCCTGTAGGACAACCTGGTTTAAGTACGGTTGTCACAAGTCAACCACAATGCACTTATCAACTGTACCAGGGACAGTACCAATTCGGTCCTGCTGTGCAGCAGCCAGTCTATCAGTATCAACCGTACCCTGGGTACACTTATCAACAACCTCAACAACCCCAGTACGGTCTGGTTAATCCTGGTTTTCCGGGAGGATACAATATCCCAAACGCAATTCCTATTCCTAGTTATCCTGGATATCCTCCTCCTGGGGCTGGTCTCATGACCCAGCGTTTTAGGAATCCTAATCAGCAGTTACTGTTTATCGCAACTTTGGACTTGCCTGACTTGTCGTGCCTAACGAACGATCCCATTAATTATCTTCCGTTTTGGCCGCCAATGCCGAATAAGTTGCCCAGTGACATTCCCAAGTTCGAAGGTAAATCAGGAGAGGACCCGTCGAACCATGTGATGACTTGATGCGGGAGCATGTGACTCAGAGGGGAAAAATCTTCCAAATTATTCCCAAAATCCAAAAAAATCTACAGGCAAGGGAGTGGGGTCCTTTAGCCTGCAATTTCTATGCTTTCTTAGTTAAAAATAGAATAAATTCTAGCAATAAATCATGCTATTCGTAACAAAGCCTTCAAGCTTTAAATCATCCTGTAAAGCATGCTTTTCTTTGTATCGGATAAGGACCGAGAGGGCCTACCCTTAGTTATAAATAAAGAGGCAGCAAAGCTCTCATCAGACAGAGGAGAGGGGCGAGTGCCATAGTATTAATTTGAAAAAAAAATTGTTCTCTCGGTGTTTCTTATTAAACGACTCTGTAATATGCATGGGTAGATTATTGTGTGGTGCTTTAATAGTGTTGAATCGGTGACTGGGTTCCACACGCTACAATACTGTATATTAACCATTGAAGTCACCTTTCCTTTCATTCATGTCTGTATAGACTTTAACTCTTATTTTATAGTTGTGCATATATTCTGGTTATACCAAAAACTCTTGCAAATTTTCCTTAAGTGGTTGTAGTGTATTTGAGACTGTATAACTGGAAGTTCTTACCCATATTAGTCCGAGACTATATCGGCGACGAGAGGACCTTTGGAACGTCAGTTGCGTGTTCAGTTTATAAAGCCTCTCGGTTCAAAAGGAGCCATATCGCAACAGGGGCCGAGTTCCGAATTTGGGAGCCGAATTAATATAAACTGCGACAATATATATATTTCCAGGTCCGTCATTTCGGAGGTGGGGAGTTATTACTTGAGTCGACCAACGAATAATGGAACTGCCGAAATATTAGGTGCTTCATATAAGTGTATCGGGTCCGTTTATTCGGAGGAAGGAAGATCGTTGTTTGTGCGATGGCCGACTTATATATATATTGAACCGAAACCAGCATAGAGAGCAGAGACATATAAGCCGTCGGTGCGATATATATTCGAGCCTTTGTACATGGTAAGGCCCCACCTATAACCATCGTCGATGCGATCTCGCGTTAGGCTAAGGAGAAAAGGGAGAACATAACGTGGCATATATATATTGTGTTGCGTAAGTCCGCCAATTGGATATTCTTTTAAGAACCCCCGAAAAGCCACTATTTATTAATAAAGCCTGATAGTGGGTCTTTTTTTAAAAGAAATGAAATATCAGTTTAATGACTGATGTGCCCAGATCAGAAGAAAGGGAAATTGTTCAAGACATAGATGAGCTTATTGGCAGATTAGGGAGATTGTCTCTAACGCCTGCACCCTCGCCATCATTAGTGGTATCAGAGCCATCAACTGACATTGAATTGAATCTCAGGAGCAGAAGAAGGATGGCTTTCAGAGTTGGAAGAGGACGAGGACGTGGTGGAAGAGGATGACCTGCTACAAATGCTGAACTAATGGAAACAGTAGAAGAGCAGCGAGCTAGAGTGGATGCATTAACTTCAGATAGAAAAATAGATGATGGAGATGTCAGTGAGCCCGAAATTGAAGCTGCTGAAGAGGAGGAAGCTGTACAGGTTACTCCTGAGATGAGGTTCTTTCAGTCAGTGTTAAAATCCACAACCAGGCCATGGAACCAATTAGTACCGATATATCAAGGAGGGTTGAACCCAGAAGAATTGATCGACTGGATTAACAGCATGGAGAAATTCTTCGATTACGAGGAAACAGAAGATGAGAAGAAAGTAAAGTTTGCTGTCACCAAGTTAAAAGGCCACGCAGCACTCTGGTGGGATGGTGTGCAAGCAAAAAGGAAGAGACTTGGTAAACAGCCAATCAAGAATTGGGGCCGAATGGTAGCAAAGTTAAGAGGTAAGTTCTTGCCAAGTAATTATCAGCAAACATTGTTTAGACAAATGCAAAATCTTAGACAGAGAGCTTTAACAGTAAAAGAATATACAGAAGAGTTTTATAAAGTAAGTATAAGAGCAGGAGAAGCTCAAGACACAGATGAGAAGGTGGCTAGATACATGAATGGCCTCAGGATGGACATTCAGGATGAGATAAGTTTGCTGTCTCCTAAAACAGTAGAGGAAGCTTATCAAATAGCGCTGAAAGCTGAGGAAAAACTCATAAGGAAGCAGTCTGCCAAAGGGAGAGGGACTTTACGAGGAAAAGGAAGTCAAGGTGGTAGAGGAAGATCTACAGCACCTAGAGATGGAGCTAGCAGTAGCTCAACCCAGCATGCACCCAGAGAAGGTGATGCAAGAGGCAGAGGGAGTTTTTCCAGAGGAAGAGGAGGCAGAGGAAGAGGCAGAGAAATAAGATGTTATAGATGTAAAAAGCTGGGACACAGAGCTTTTGAGTGCCTAGAGAATGCAGACATAAGGCAGAGGAATGCAATTGTTTCTCCAGCTAAAGAAGAAGCATCAACGACAGCAGTAGCAGAAGAAGAAAATACACCAGAAAGAGGAGAATCTCTGGTGGTTAATAAAGTATTACTTAAGCCAATGAAGGAGGTGGCTGCTGAACCGCCACAAAGGAAAACTTTATTCAGGACAGTGTGCAAAGTCCAAGGGAAATGTTGCCAGATGATCATTGATAGTGGCAGCACTGATAATTTGGTCTCTACAGAAGTAGTGGAGAAATTGAAGCTGAAGACAATGAAGCATCCAACACCTTATAAGGTGTCATGGTTACAAAAGGGACATCAACTGTTGGTAAGTGAACAGTGTGAAGTGGAATTTCAAGTGGGCAAGTATAAAGATAAAATTGTTTGTGATGTGATGCCTATGGACGTGTGTCACATACTGCTTGGAAGGCCTTGGCAATATGACAGAGGAGCCATACATGACGGGAATAGAAACACCTACAAGTTTGGAAAAGATGGTGTTAATCATACATTGTTGCCTCTGCAAGAAGAAGATGTATCGGGACAGAAGACTGGTCCAAAAACTCTATTACTTGGAGGGAAGGAATACTTGAAGTAGATTGAAGAAAATGAGGTAAATTTTGCTGTAATTTGCAAGCCCAAGGTAATATTGACTTCTACTAAAATTTCTGAATTACCCATTGAAATTCAAGAAATGCTGTAGAATTATTGTGATATTATTGTTGATGATTGTCCTAATGAATTACCGCCGATTCGAAAAATCAGTCATCATATAGACTTGATTCCTGGAGCAAGCCTACCTAACAAAGCAGCATATAGAATGACTCCTGCAGAAAATGAAGAAGTTAAGAAACAGGTGCAAGAATTGCTTGACAAGGGGTTGATCAAAGAAAGCCTGAGTCCTTGTGCAGTGCCAACAGTGCTGAGCCCGAAGAAAGATGGAGGCTGGAGAATGTGTACAGATTCAAGAGCCATCAATGAGATTACAATCAGGTACAGATTTCCATTACCCAGAATTGAAGATTTAATGGATTGCTTGTCTGGCGCAAAATATTTTTCAAAGTTAGATCTTAAAAGTGGCTATCATCAGATAAGGATAAGAGAAGGGGATGAATGGAAAACCGCTTTTAAGACTAATGAAGGATTATATGAGTGGAGAGTGATGCCTTTTTGGTTGTCCAATGCACCAAGTACATTCATGAGGCTTATGAATGAAGTTCTCAAATAATTCATTGGTAAATTTGTAATAGTATATCTGGACGATATATTAGTCTATAGCAGATCCGAGGAACACTTGAGGCATTTAAATTATGTTTTACAGAAGCTGCAGCAAGAAAAATTATTGTTAAATCTGAAGAAGTGTTTATTTATGAAATAGGAGCTGGTGTACTTGGGATTTTTTATCTCAGCTGAAGGATTGAAGATGGATCCAGAAAAGATCAAGGCAATTGTGGAGTGGCCTTCACCCAAGAGTATTTTTGAGGTAAGGAGTTTTCATGGTCTTGCTAGTTTTTACAGAAAATTCATTAAGGATTTTAGTAAAATTAATGCACCTATTATTGAGACCATAAAGAAAGATAAACATCCATTTAAGTGGACTGCTGAAGCAGAGAGAAATTTTCAGCTGTTAAAGAAGAAAATAACTGAAAAGCCTGTTTTGGTTCTTCCTGATTTTAACAAAACTTTTCAAGTTAAGTGTGACGCCAGCGCAGAAGCAATTGGAGGAGTTTTAAGCCAAGAAGATAGACCAATAGCTTATTTTAGTGAAAAGCTAAATGATGCAAAAAGGAAGTATTCTTCTTATGATAAGGAGTTTTACGCAGTTGTGCAGGCACTAAAGAAGTGGAGGCATTATTTAATGTCGAAAGAATTTATTCTTTATTCAAATAACCATGCATTGCAGTTTATAATGCAGCAGCCAAAACTCAGCCAGAGACATGCTAAATGGGTAGAGTATCTTCAAGGCTTTCATTTTGTGTTGAAGCATATAACTGGACAATCAAACAAAGTCGCAGATGCCTTAGGTAGGAGAAGTGTATTGCTGCAAGAAAGTCAAATCCAAGTGTTGGTTTTTGATTTTCTTAAGGAATTATATAAGACCGATTCAGATTTTAAGGAGGCATTTGAGGCTTGTAAAAATCCTGTTTTGGCAGACAGGAGCAAGTGGCTGGATTATTTTATACAAGATGGACTGTTATTTAAGAAAAATCAGCTGTGCATACACAACTGTTCAATGAGAGAGAATTTAATCAAAGAGAAGCATAGTGGACGACTTGCAGGACATTTTGGTAGAGAGAAAACCTTTGAACAGCTCAACAGATTTTACTTCTGGCCGAAAATGAAATCTGAAGTAGAGAAGTATGTAAGAAATTGTAAAGTCTGCCAGTATGCAAAAGGAAGGAACCAGAACACAGGATTGTATATTCCATTGCCAATTCCAGATAGGCCTTGGGATATGGTAAGTATGGATTTTGTGCTAGGATTGCCAAAGACTCAAAGAGGCTATGATTCAATTTTTGTGGTAGTGGATAGGTTTTCAAAAATGGCACACTTTATTCCATGTTATAAAACTAGTGATGCTTCTCACATTGCTAACTTGTTTTTTAAAGAAATTGTAAGATTACATGGATTGCCCAAAAGCATTGTTTCAGACAGGGATTCAAAGTTCGTTGGACATTTCTAGAGAACACTATGGAAGAAGCTGGGAACTAAATTAAGTTTCAGTTCTTCCTATCACCCACAAACTGATGGACAGACTGAAGTTGTGAACAGAAGTTTAGGTAATCTTTTGAGGAGCTTTACTGCAGAACATCCAAAGCAATGGGATCAAGTGTTACCACAAGTTGAATATGCATATAATGACTCACCAAACAGGAGCACAGGATAGAGCCCATTCCATATTGTTTATGGAATGCACCCAAGGGCAATATCTGAATTAAGGAATTTGGGAAAAGAAGAAATGAGAAGTGCAGAACGTGAAGACTTTGCTTCAAGAATACAGGCGATACAGGAACAGGGGAAACAACAGCTACAGGACAGCAACATTCAATATAAAACCAGAGCAGACATGAGGAGAAAAGAAATGAACTTTGAAGTTGGAGACTTGGTTCTAGCACACCTCAGAAAGGAGAGATTTCCAAAGGGAGCATATAATAAGTTAAAATCCAAGAAAATTGGACCATGTAGGATACTGAGGAAATTCTCTGCAAATGCTTATGAGATCGAATTACCACCTGGTGTGGGAATATCACCAATTTTTAATGTTGCAGACTTGTACAAGTATGAGAATGAAGCTGCAGATGATACAGCACAGGATCAAGAGACTCCAGAGATTGACTGGGTAAAATAGTTACCCACAACCAAGAATTTACAGCCAGAAAGAATTCTGGACAAGAAAGTGTATAGAAAGACAAGGGGACGAGAATATTTCCAGTATCTAGTGAAATGGAAGGGACAGTCGATCGCTGAAGCTACTTGGGTTACAGAAGACATTCTACAGAAATTGGGCAAATCTGTAGATGAGCTCATGGACAGGAGCCCATGAATAATTTTGTCCTCAGGAGTCTGATGCGGGAGCATGTGACTCGGAGGGGAAAAATCTTCCAAATTATTCCAAAAATCCAAAAAAATCTATAGGCAAGGGAGTGGGGTCCTTTAGCCTGCAATTTCTATGCTTTCTTAGTTAAAAATAGAATAAATTCTAGCAATAAATATGCTATTTGTAACAAAGCCTTCAAGCTTTAAATCATCTTGTAAAGCATGCTTTTCTTTGTATCGGATAAGGACTGAGAGGGCCTATCCTTTTCTTTGTATCTTTTATTAAACGACTCTGTAATATGCATGGGTAGATTATTGTGTGGTGCTTTAATAGTGTTGAATCGGTGACTGGGTTCCACACGCTACAATACTGCATATTAACCATTGAAGTCACCTTTCCTTTCATTCATGTCTGTATAGACTTTAACTCTTATTTTATAGTTGCGCATATATTCTGGTTATACCAAGAACTCTTGCAAATTTTCCTTAAGTGGCTGTAGTGTATTTGAGACTGTATAACTGGAAGTTCTTACCCATATTAGTCCGAGACTATATTGGCGACGAGAGGACCTTTGGAACGTCAGTTGCGTGTTCAGTTTATAAAGCCTCTCGGTTCAAAAGGAGCCATATCGCAACAGGGGCCGAGTTCCGAATTTGGGAGCCGAATTAATATAAACTGCGACATATATATATCGCCAGGTCCGTCATTTCGGAGGTGGGGAGTTATTACTTGAGTCGACCAACGAATAGCGGAACTGCCGAAATATTAGGTGCTTCATATAAGTGTATCGGGTCCGTTTATTCGGAGGAAGGAAGATCGTTGTTTGTGCGATGGCCGACTTATATATATATTGAACCGAAACCAGCATAGAGAGCGGAGACTTATAAGCCGTCGGTGCGATATATATTCGAGCCTTTGTACATGGTAAGGCCCCACCTATAACCATCGCCGATGCGATCTCGCGTCAGGCTAAGGAGCAAAGGGAGAACATAACGTGGCATATATATATTGTGTTGCGTAAGTCCGCCAATTGGATATTCTTTTAAGAACCCCCGAAAAGCCACTATTTATTAATAAAGCCTGATAGTGGGTCTTTTTTTAAAAGAAATGAAATATCAGTTTAATGACTGATGTGCCCAGATCAGAAGAAAGGGAAATTGTTCAAGACATAGATGAGCTTATTGGCAGATTAGGGAGATTGTCTCTAACTCCTGCACCCTCTCCATCATTAGTGGTATTAGAGCCATCAACTGACATTGAATTGAATCTCAAGAGCAGAAGAAGGATGGCTTTCAGAGTTGGAAGAGGATGAGGACGTGGTGGAAGAGGATGACCTGCTGCAAGTGCTGAACTAATGGAAACAGTAGAAGAGCTGCGAGCTAGAGTGGATGCATTAACTTCAGATAGAAAAATAGATGATGGAGATGTCAGTGAGCCTGAAATTGAAGCTGTTGAAGAGGAGGAAGCTGTACAGGTTACTCCTGAGATGAGGTTCTTTCAGTCAGTGTTAAAATCCACAGCCAGGCCATGGAACCAATTAGTACCGATATATCAAGGAGGGCTGAACCCAGAAGAATTGATCGACTGGATTAACAGCATGGAGAAATTCTTCGATTACGAGGAAACAGAAGATGAGAAGATAGTAAAGTTTACTGTCACCAAGTTAAAAGGCCACGTAGCACTCTGGTGGGATGGTGTGCAGGCAGAAAGGAAGAGACTTGGTAAACAGCCAATCAAGAATTGGGGCCGAATGGTAGCAAAGTTAAGAGGTAAGTTCTTGCCAAGTAATTATCAGCAAACATTGTTTAGACAAATGCAAAATCTTAGACAGAGAGCTTTAACAGTAAAAGAATATATAGAAGAGTTTTATAAAGTAAGTATAAGAGCAGGAGAAGCTCAAGACACAGATGAGAAGGTAGCTAGATACATGAATGGCCTCAGGATGGACATTCAGGATGAGATAAGTTTGTTGTCTCCTAAAACAGTAGAGGAAGCTTATCAGATAGTGCTGAAAGCTGAGGAAAAACTCATAAGGAAGCAGTCTGCCAAAGGGAGAGGGACTTTCAGAGGAAAAGGAAGTCAAGGTGGTAGAGGAAGATCTACAGCACCTAGAGATGGAGCTAGAAGTAGCTCAACCTAGCATGCACCCAGAGAAGGTGATGCAAGAGGTAGAGGGAGTTTTTCCAGAGGAAGAGGAGGCAGAGGAAGAGGCAGAGAAATAAGATGTTATAGATGTAATAAGCTGGGACACAGAGCTTTTGAGTGCCCAGAGAATGCAGACATAAGGCAGAGGAATGCAATTGTTGCTCCAGCTGAAGAAGAAGCATCAGCGACAGTGGTAGCAGAAGAAGAAAATACACCAGAAAGAGGAGAATCTCTGGTGGTTAATAAAGTCTTACTTAAGCCAATGAAGGAGGTGGCTGTTGAACCTCCACAAAGGAAAACTTTATTTAGGACAGTGTGCAAAGTCCAAGGGAAATGTTGCCAGATGATCATTGATAGTGGCAGCACTGATAATTTGGTCTCTACAGAAGTAGTGGAGAAATTGAAGCTGAAGACAATGAAGCATCCAACACCTTATAAGGTGTCATGGTTACAAAAGGGACATCAACTGTTGGTAAGTGAACAGTGTGAAGTGGAATTTCAAGTGGGCAAGTACAAAGATAAAATTGTTTGTGATGTGATGCCTATGGACGTGTGTCACATATTGCTTGGAAGGCCTTGGCAATATGACAGAGGAGCCATACATGACGGGAAGAGAAACACCTACAAGTTTGGAAAAGATGGTGTTAATCATACATTGTTGCCTCTGCAAGAAGAAGATGTATTGGGACAGAAGACTGGTCCAAAAACTCTGTTACTTGGAGGGAAGGAATACTTGAAGCAGATTGAAGAAAATGAGGTAAATTTTGCTGTAATTTGCAAGCCCAAGGTAATATTGACTTCTACTAAAATTTCTGAATTACCCATTGAAATTCAAGAAATGCTGGAGAATTATTGTGATATTATTGTTGATGATTTGCCTAATGAATTACCGCCAATTCGAAAAATCAGTCATCATATAGACTTGATTCCTGGAGCAAGCCTACCTAACAAAGCAGCATATAGAATGACTCCTGCAGAAAATGAAGAAGTTAAGAAACAGGTGCAAGAATTGCTTGACAAGGGGTTGATCAAAGAAAGCCTGAGTCCTTGTGTAGTGCCAACAGTGCTGAGCCCGAAGAAAGATGGAGGCTGGAGAATGTGTACAGATTCAAGAGCCATCAATAAGATTACAATCAGGTACAGATTTCCATTACCCAGAATTGAAGATTTAATGGATTGCTTGTCTGGCGCAAAATATTTTTCAAAGTTAGATCTTAAAAGTGGCTATCATCAGATAAGGATAAGAGAAGGGGATGAATGGAAAACCGCTTTTAAGACTAATGAAGGATTATATGAGTGGAGAGTGATGCCTTTTGGGTTGTCCAATGCACCAAGTACATTCATGAGGCTTATGAATGAAGTTCTCAAAAAATTCATTGGTAAATTTGTAATAGTATATCTGGACGATATATTAGTCTATAGCAGATCCAAGGAGGAACACTTGAGGCATTTAAATTATGTTTTACAGAAGCTGCAGCAAGAAAAATTATTGTTAAATCTGAAGAAGTGTTTATTTATGAAAGAGGAGCTGGTGTACTTGGGATTTGTTATCTCAGCTGAAGGATTGAAGATGGATCCAGAAAAGATCAAAGCAATTGTGGAGTGGCCTTCACCCAAGAGTATTTTTGAGGTAAGGAGTTTTCATGGTCTTGCTAGTTTTTACAGAAAATTCATTAAGGATTTTAGTAAAATTAATGCACCTATTATTGAGACCATAAAGAAAGATAAACAACCATTTAAGTGGACTGCTGAAGCAGAGAGAAATTTTCAGCTGTTAAAGAAGAAAACAACTGAAAAGCCTGTTTTGGTTCTTCCTGATTTTAACAAAACTTTTCAAGTTAAGTGTGATGCCAGCGCAGAAGCAATTGGAGGAGTTTTAAGCCAAGAAGATAGACCAATAGCTTATTTCAGTGAAAAGCTAAATGATGCAAAAAGGAAGTATTCTTCTTATGATAAGGAGTTTTACGCAGTTTTGCAGGCACTAAAGAAGTGGAGGCATTATTTAATGTCGAAGGAATTTATTCTTTATTCAAATAACCATGCATTGCAGTTTATAATGCAGCAGCCAAAACTCAGCCAGAGACATGCTAAATGGGTAGAGTATCTTCAAGGCTTTCATTTTGTGTTGAAGCATATAACTGGACAATCAAACAAAGTCGCAGATGCCTTAGGTAGGAGAAGTGTATTGCTGCAAGAAAGTCAAATCCAAGTGTTGGGTTTTGATTTTCTTAAGGAATTATATAAGACCGATTCAGATTTTAAGGAGGCATTTGAGGCTTGTAAAAATCCTGTTTTGGCAGACAGGAGCAAGTGGCTGGATTATTTTATACAAGATGGACTGTTATTTAAGAAAAATCAGCTGTGCATACCCAACTGTTCAATGAGAGAGAATTTAATCAAAGAGAAGCATAGTGGAGGACTTGCAGGAAATTTTGGTAGAGAGAAAACCTTTGAACAGCTCAACAGATTTTACTTCTGGCCGAAAATGAAATCTGAAGTAGAGAAGTATGTAAGAAATTGTAAAGTCTGCCAGTATGCAAAAGGAAGGAGCCAGAACACAGGATTGTATATTCCATTGCCAATTCCAGATAGGCCTTGGGATATGGTAAGTATGGATTTTGTGCTAGGATTGCCAAAGACTCAAAGAGGCTATGATTCAATTTTTGTGGTAGTGGACAGGTTTTCAAAAATGGCACACTTTATTCCATGTTATAAAACTAGTGATGCTTCTCACATTGCTAACTTGTTTTTTAAAGAAATTGTAATATTACATGGATTGCCCAAAAGCATTGTTTCAGACAGGGATTCAAAGTTCGTTGGACATTTCTGGAGAACACTATGGAAGAAGCTGGGAACTAAATTAAGTTTCAGTTCTGCCTATCACCCACAAAATGATGGACAGACTGAAGTTGTGAACAGAAGTTTAGGCAATCTTTTGAGGAGCTTTACTGCAGAACATCCAAAGCAATGGGATCAAGTGTTACCACAAGTTGAATATGCATATAATGACTCACCAAACAGGAGCACAGGACAGAGCCCATTCCATATTGTTTATGGAATGCACCCAAGGGCAATATCTGAATTAAGGAATTTGGGAAAAGAAGAAATGAGAAGTGCAGAACGTGAAGACTTTGCTTCAAGAATACAGGCGATACAGGAACAGGGGAAACAACAGCTACAGGACAGCAACATTCAATATAAAACCAGAGCAGACATGAGGAGAAAAGAAATGAACTTTGAAGTTGGAGACTTGGTTCTAGCACACCTCAGAAAGGAGAGATTTCCAAAGGGAGCATATAATAAGTTAAAATCCAAGAAAATTGGACCATGTAGGATACTGAGGAAATTCTCTGCAAATGCTTATGAGATCGAATTACCACCTGGTGTGGGAATATCACCAATTTTTAATGTTGCAGACTTGTACAAGTATGAGAATGAAGCTGCAGATGATACAGCACAGGATCAAGAGACTCCAGAGATTGACTGGGTAAAACAGTTACCCACAACCAAGAATTTACAGCCAGAAAGAATTCTGGACAAGAAAGTGTATAGAAAGACAAGGGGACGAGAATATTTCCAGTATCTAGTGAAATGGAAGGGACAGTCGATCGCTGAAGCTACTTGGGTTACAGAAGACATTCTACAGAAATTGGGCAAATCTGTAGATGAGCTCATGGACAGGAGCCCATGAATAATTTTGTCCTCAGGAGTCTGATGCGGGAGCATGTGACTCAGAGGGGAAAAATCTTCCAAATTATTCCAAAAATCCAAAAAAATCTATACGCAAGGGAGTGGGGTCCTTTAGCCTGCAATTTCTATGCTTTCTTAGTTAAAAATAGAATAAATTCTAGCAATAAATATGCTATTTGTAACAAAGCCTTCAAGCTTTATATCATCTTGTAAAGCATGCTTTTCTTTGTATCGGATAAGGACTGAGAGGGCCTATCCTTTTCTTTGTATCTTTTATTAAACGACTCTGTAATATGCATGGGTAGATTATTGTGTGGCGCTTTAATAGTGTTGAATCGGTGACTGGGTTCCACACGCTACAATACTGCATATTAACCATTGAAGTCACCTTTCCTTTCATTCATGTCTGTATAGACTTTAACTCTTATTTTATAGTTGCGCATATATTCTGGTTATACCAAGAACTCTTGCAAATTTTCCTTAAGTGGCTGTAGTGTATTTGAGACTGTATAACTGGAAGTTCTTACCCATATTAGTCCGAGACTATATTGGCGACGAGAGGACCTTTGGAACGTCAGTTGCGTGTTCAGTTTATAAAGCCTCTCGGTTCAAAAGGAGCCATATCGCAACAGGGGCCGAGTTCCGAACTTGGGAGCCGAATTAATATAAACTGCGACATATATATATCGCCAGGTCCGTCATTTCGGAGGTGGGGAGTTATTACTTGAGTCGACCAACGAATAGCGGAACTGCCGAAATATTAGGTGCTTCATATAAGTGTATCGGGTCCGTTTATTCGGAGGAAGGAAGATCGTTGTTTGTGCGATGGCCGACTTATATATATATTGAACCGAAACCAGCATAGAGAGCGGAGACTTATAAGCCGTCGGTGCGATATATATTCGAGCCTTTGTACATGGTAAGGCCCCACCTATAACCATCGCTGATGCGATATCGCGTCAGGCTAAGGAGCAGAGGGAGAACATAACGTGGCATATATATATTGTGTTGCGTAAGTCCGCCAATTGGATATTCTTTTAAGAACCCCTGAAAAGCCACTGTTTATTAATAAAGCCTGATAGTGGGTCTTTTTTTAAAAGAAATGAAATATCAGTTTAATGACTGATGTGCCCAGATCAGAAGAAAGGGAAATTGTTCAAGACATAGATGAGCTTATTGGCAGATTAGGGAGATTGTCTCTAACTCCTGCACCCTCTCCATCATTAGTGGTATTAGAGCCATCAACTGACATTGAATTGAATCTCAAGAGCAGAAGAAGGATGGCTTTCAGAGTTGGAAGAGGACGAGGACGTGGTGGAAGAGGACGACCTGCTGCAAGTGCTGAACTAATGGAAACAGTAGAAGAGCTGCGAGCTAGAGTGGATGCATTAACTTCAGATAGAAAAATAGATGATGGAGATGTCAGTGAGCCTGAAATTGAAGCTGCTGAAGAGGAGGAAGCTGTACAGGTTACTCCTGAGATGAGGTTCTTTCAGTCAGTGTTAAAATCCACAGCCAGGCCATGGAACCAATTAGTACCGATATATCAAGGAGGGCTGAACCCAGAAGAATTGATCGACTGGATTAACAGCATGGAGAAATTCTTCGATTAAGAGGAAACAGAAGATGAGAAGATAGTAAAGTTTACTGTCACCAAGTTAAAAGGCCACGTAGCACTCTGGTGGGATGGTGTGCAGGCGGAAAGGAAGAGACTTGGTAAACAGCCAATCAAGAATTGGGGCCGAATGGTAGCAAAGTTAAGAGGTAAGTTCTTGCCAAGTAATTATCAGCAAACATTGTTTAGACAAATGCAAAATCTTAGACAGAGAGCTTTAACAGTAAAAGAATATATAGAAGAGTTTTATAAAGTAAGTATAAGAGCAGGAGAAGTTCAAGACACAGATGAGAAGGTAGCTAGATACATGAATGGCCTCAGGATGGACATTTAGGATGAGATAAGTTTGTTGTCTCCTAAAACAGTAGAGGAAGCTTATCAGATAGTGCTGAAAGCTGAGGAAAAACTCATAAGGAAGCAGTCTGCCAAAGGGAGAGGGACTTTCAGAGGAAAAGGAAGTCAAGGTGGTAGAGGAAGATCTACAGCACCTAGAGATGGAGCTAGAAGTAGCTCAACCTAGCATGCACCCAGAGAAGGTGATGCAAGAGGTAGAGGGAGTTTTTCCAGAGGAAGAGGAGGCAGAGGAAGAGGCAGAGAAATAAGATGTTATAGATGTAATAAGCTGGGACACAGAGCTTTTGAGTGCCCAGAGAATGCAGACATAACGCAGAGGAATGCAATTGTTGCTCCAGCTGAAGAAGAAGCATCAGCGACAGTGGTAGCAGAAGAAGAAAATACACCAGAAAGAGGAGAATCTCTGGTGGTTAATAAAGTCTTACTTAAGCCAATGAAGGAGGTGGCTGTTGAACCTCCACAAAGGAAAACTTTATTTAGGACAGTGTGCAAAGTCCAAGGGAAATGTTGCCAGATGATCATTGATAGTGGCAGCACTGATAATTTGGTCTCTACAGAAGTAGTCGAGAAATTGAAGCTGAAGACAATGAAGCATCCAACACCTTATAAGGTGTCATGGTTACAAAAGGGACATCAACTGTTGGTAAGTGAACAGTGTGAAGTGGAATTTCAAGTGGGCAAGTACAAAGATAAAATTGTTTGTGATGTGATGCCTATGGACGTGTGTCACATATTGCTTGGAAGGCCTTGGCAATATGACAGAGGAGCCATACATGACGGGAAGAGAAACACCTACAAGTTTGGAAAAGATGGTGTTAATCATACATTGTTGCCTCTGCAAGAAGAAGATGTATTGGGACAGAAGACTGGTCCAAAAACTCTGTTACTTGGAGGGAAGGAATACTTGAAGCAGATAGAAGAAAATGAGATAAATTTTGCTGTAATTTGCAAGCCCAAGGTAATATTGACTTCTACTAAAATTTCTGAATTACCCATTGAAATTCAAGAAATGCTGGAGAATTATTGTGATATTATTGTTGATGATTTGCCTAATGAATTACCGTCGATTCGAAAAATCAGTCATCATATAGACTTGATTCCTGGAGCAAGCCTACCTAACAAAGCAGCATATAGAATGACTCCTGCAGAAAATGAAGAAGTTAAGAAACAGGTGCAAGAATTGCTTGACAAGGGGTTGATCAAAGAAAGCCTGAGTCCTTGTGTAGTGCCAACAGTGCTGAGCCCGAAGAAAGATGGAGGCTGGAGAATGTGTACAGATTCAAGAGCCATCAATAAGATTACAATCAGGTACAGATTTCCATTACCCAGAATTGAAGATTTAATGGATTGCTTGTCTGGCGCAAAATATTTTTCAAAGTTAGATCTTAAAAGTGGCTATCATCAGATAAGGATAAGAGAAGGGGATGAATGGAAAACCGCTTTTAAGACTAATGAAGGATTATATGAGTGGAGAGTGATGCCTTTTGGGTTGTCCAATGCACCAAGTACATTCATGAGGCTTATGAATGAAGTTCTCAAAGAATTCATTGGTAAATTTGTAATAGTATATCTGGACGATATATTAGTCTATAGCAGATCCAAGGAGGAACACTTGAGGCATTTAAATTATGTTTTACAGAAGCTGCAGCAAGAAAAATTATTGTTAAATCTGAAGAAGTGTTTATTTATGAAAGAGGAGCTGGTGTACTTGGGATTTGTTATCTCAGCTGAAGGATTGAAGATGGATCCAGAAAAGATCAAAGCAATTGTGGAGTGGCCTTCACCCAAGAGTATTTTTGAGGTAAGGAGTTTTCATGGTCTTGCTAGTTTTTACAGAAAATTCATTAAGGATTTTAGTAAAATTAATGCACCTATTATTGAGACCATAAAGAAAGATAAACAGCCATTTAAGTGGACTGCTGAAGCAGAGAGAAATTTCAGCTGTTAAAGAAGAAAACAACTGAAAAGCCTGTTTTGGTTCTTCCTGATTTTAACAAAACTTTTCAAGTTAAGTGTGATGCCAGCGCAGAAGCAATTGGAGGAGTTTTAAGCCAAGAAGATAGACCAATAGCTTATTTCAGTGAAAAGCTAAATGATGCAAAAAGGAAGTATTCTTCTTATGATAAGGAGTTTTACGCAGTTTTGCAAGCACTAAAGAAGTGGAGGCATTATTTAATGTCGAAAGAATTTATTCTTTATTCAAATAACCATGCATTGCAGTTTATAATGAAGCAGCCAAAACTCAGCCAGAGACATGCTAAATGGGTAGAGTATCTTCAAGGCTTTCATTTTGTGTTGAAGCATATAACTGGACAATCAAACAAAGTCGCAGATGCCTTAGGTAGGAGAAGTGTATTGCTGCAAGAAAGTCAAATCCAAGTGTTGGGTTTTGATTTTCTTAAGGAATTATATAAGACCGATTCAGATTTTAAGGAGGCATTTGAGGCTTGTAAAAATCCTGTTTTGGCAGACAGGAGCAAGTGGCTGGATTATTTTATACAAGATGGACTGTTATTTAAGAAAAATCAGCTGTACATACCCAACTGTTCAATGAGAGAGAATTTAATCAAAGAGAAGCATAGTGGAGGACTTGCAGGAAATTTTGGTAGAGAGAAAACCTTTGAACAGCTCAACAGATTTTACTTCTGGCCGAAAATGAAATCTGAAGTAGAGAAGTATGTAAGAAATTGTAAAGTCTGCCAGTATGCAAAAGGAAGGAGCCAGAACACAGGATTGTATATTCCATTGCCAATTCCAGATAGGCCTTGGGATATGGTAAGTATGGATTTTGTGCTAGGATTGCCAAAGACTCAAAGAGGCTATGATTCAATTTTTGTGGTAGTGGACAGGTTTTCAAAAATGGCACACTTTATTCCATGTTATAAAACTAGTGATGCTTCTCACATTGCTAACTTGTTTTTTAAAGAAATTGTAATATTACATGGATTGCCCAAAAGCATTGTTTCAGACAGGGATTCAAAGTTCGTTGGACATTTCTGGAGAACACTATGGAAGAAGCTGGGAACTAAATTAAGTTTCAGTTCTGCCTATCACCCACAAAATGATGGACAGACTGAAGTTGTGAACAGAAGTTTAGGCAATCTTTTGAGGAGCTTTACTGCAGAACATCCAAAGCAATGGGATCAAGTGTTACCACAAGTTGAATATGCATATAATGACTCACCAAACAGGAGCACAGGACAGAGCCCATTCCATATTGTTTATGGAATGCACCCAAGGGGAATATCTGAATTAAGGAATTTGGGAAAAGAAGAAATGAGAAGTGCAGAAGGTGAAGACTTTGCTTCAAGAATACAGGCGATACAGGAACAGGTGAAACAGCAGCTACAGGACAACAACATTCAATATAAAACCAGAGCAGACATGAGGAGAAAAGAAATGAACTTTAAAGTTGGAGACTTGGTTCTAGCACACCTCAAAAGGAGAGATTTCCAAAGGGAGCATATAATAAGTTAAAATCCAAGAAAATTGGACCGTGCAGGATACTGAGGAAATTCTCTGCAAATGCTTATGAGATTGAATTACCACCTGGTGTGGGAATATCACCAATTTTTAATGTTGCAGACTTGTACAAGTATGAGAATGAAGCTGCAGATGATACAGCACAGGATCAAGAGACTCCAGAGATTGACTGGGTAAAACAGTTACCCACAGCCAAGAATTTACAGCCAGAAAGAATTCTGGACAAGAAAGTGTATAGAAAGACAAGGGGACGAGAATATTTCCAGTATCTGGTGAAATGGAAGGGACAGCCGATCGCTGAAGCTACTTGGGTTACAAAAGACATTCTACGGAAATTGGGCAAATCTGTAGATGAGCTCATGGACAGGAGCCCATGAAGAATTTTGTCCTCAGGAGTCTGATGCGGGAGCATGTGACTCAGAGGGGAAAAATCTTCCAAATTATTCCAAAAATCCAAAAAAATCTACAGGCAAGGGAGTGGGGTCCTTTAGCCTGCAATTTCTATGCTTTCTTAGTTAAAAATAGAATAAATTCTAGCAATAAATCATGCTATTTGTAACAAAGCCTTCAAGCTTTAAATCATCTTGTAAAGCATGCTTTTCTTTGTATCGGATAAGGACCGAGAGGGCCTATCCTTAGTTATAAATAAAGAGGCAGCAAAGCTCTCATCAGACAGAGGAGAGGGGCGAGTGCCATAGTATTAATTTGAAAAAAAAATTGTTCTCTCGGTGTCTCTTATTAAACGACTCTGTAATATGCATGGGTAGATTATTGTGTGGCGCTTTAATAGTGTTGAATCGATGACTGGGTTCCACACGCTACAATATTGTATATTAACCATTGAAGTCACCTTTCCTTTCATTCATGTCTGTATAGACTTTAACTCTTATTTTATAGTTGCGCATATATTTTGGTTATACCAAGAAATCTTGCAAATTTTCCTTAAGTGGCTGTAGTGTATTTGAGACTGTATAACTGGAAGTTCTTACCCATATTAGTCCGAGACTATATCGGCGACGAGAGGACCTTTGGAACGTCAGTTGCGTGTTCAGTTTATAAAGCCTCTCGGTTCAAAAGGAGCCATATCGCAACAGGGGCCGAGTTCCGAATTTGGGAGCCGAATTAATATAAACTGCGACATATATATATCGCCAGGTCCGTCATTTCGAAGGTGGGGAGTTATTACTTGAGTCGACCAACGAATAGTGGAACTGCCGAAATATTAGGTGCTTCATATAAGTGTATCGGGTCCGTTTATTTGGAGGATGGAAGATCGTTGTTTGTGCGATGGCCGCCTTATATATATATTGAACCGAAACCAGCATAGAGAGCGGAGACATATAAGCCGTCGGTGCGATATATATTCGAGCTTTTGTACATGGTAAGGCCCCACCTATAACCATCGCCGATGCGATCTCGCGTCAGGCTAAGGAGCAAAGGGAGAACATAACGTGGCATATATATATTGTGTTGTGTAAGTCCGCCAATTGGATATTCTTTTAAGAACCCCCGAAAAGCCATTGTTTATTAATAAAGCCTGATAGTGGGTCTTTTTTTGAAAGAAATGAAATATCAGTTTAATGATTGATGTGCCCAGATCTGAAGAAAGGGAAATTGTTCAAGACATAGATGAGCTTATTGGCAGATTAGGGAGATTGTCTCTAACGCCTACACCCTCGCCATGATGACTTACCACCTCTGGTGTGCGTCTAACTCCATTTCAGATGATTCAATCCGTCTTAGACTTTTCCAGCGCACTCTAATTGGTCTCGCGGCCAAGTGGTACATTGAGTTACCGCGAGGCACTTTTTATAATTTTAGTCAGTTAGCTACCTCGTTTTTAACTCATTTTCAGTTGCCAGTCCGATATGACAATGGCACGGAATTGTTAACTTCGTTAAAACAATCGACATCCACTTACATTTCAGATCATATTCATGAGTGGAGACGTCGACGGCGTTTAGTGAAGGTATTTATTCCGGATCAGATTTTGGCCGAGTGGTTTGTAAAATCTTTGTTGCCAAAGATCACTGAAGATGTTGCTAAAGCCGGAGTTGTTACTGAGGAGCAAGTAATTGCTCAAGCACAGTACCTTGACTTGGTCTATACTCAGTCAGGTACGTTACATGAGAAAATCCCCGATCTTCCCAAGCAAAATCAAATCGCTGCAGCTCCTTCGGGATCTCATGTCGCCGATGGTATGATTTGCACGGTTAACACTAAAATTAAGAAGAAATCTTCCAAGAATTCTTCTCCTATCATAACCTTGCCTGATTCCCCAACAGGAGATTCTTCTGCGGAAATTTCCGCCGATATTCACGTTGTAGAGTCATCTACAGCCAAATCAAAATCCGGTGGGAAAAAGAAAGGAAAGAAGAAGAATAAAACGGACAAAAGTTCAAAGGAGAAACCTGAAAAGGCGGAATCCAATGATGAAAAGCGCAAACCTCGTTATCCTTGTCTCATCTGTGATGAAGAGCATTTTACAAGAGACTGCCCTCATCGTGCAGAGGTTGCGAAAATTGTCAAAGGTTCCCAAACTCCTGCTGTTTTGAAGGATCCTTTTCCAGCTCAAGACAGTAGAATGATAGGTTCATCCTCGAGTGCCAACGAAGAACCCATACTGATGATGTCCCATGTTAGGATTGCGACTCGATCGCAAGATTATGGTAGTAAAAGTCCTGTTGATGGTAAAGAAGCAGAATCTTCTCATTCTAATCCATCAACCTCAGCTCCCGGTTCCGATCCACTATAGATCGAGAAACCTAATCCAGACTTAGTAATCAAACCACCCGCCAAGGGTATACTTCGAAAGTCAGCTTTCAATCCACATGCGAGAGCGGCTCAGAACTATAACATTGTTGAGGATTTAGCTGTTTCACCCTCAGCAATGTCGGCTTTGGAAGTGCTGCAATCATGTCCAGCACAACGTAAATTACTTTTGTCGGCTATAGGAGCTGTTGACGTTCAGGACCCGAACATAATAATTTTCAATCTAGAAAATAGTACACCACGTTTGCCTCATCAAATGGATTTCTAGATTCTAGTGATAGTAAAAAACAGGCCTATTCATTGGACTGTAATTGATGAGGGAGCCTCAACGTGTATTATGTCGATACAGTGTTGGAGATCGCTTGGTTCTCCTTCGCTAAATCAATCCCCGATGATTCTAAAGGCCTTTGATGGCCGTGGGTTTCATCCTTTTGGAATTCTACAGGATTTGCCTATAGGGGTTGAAGGAAAAACCGTTAGTCTAGATGTGGAGGTGGTTGATGCCCCTCTAGATTACAACCCTCTCTTGGGTCGAAGTTGGTCTTACGCTATGACAGCGGTCGTTTCATCGATCTTTCGAGTAATAAAGTTCCCACATAATGGAAAGATCGTAACAATAGACCAGCTGGCTTACTATTCATCTGACCCAGCCTCTTCGGAGAGTATTCAGCATGTCGGTAAAACGACTATCCCATATAAGGATGTTGGAGTAGGACTAGTTAAAGATGTCGGTTTACTGGGAACTTTTCCTTTTCCTCCGATCAACGCATCATCTTCATTCGAAACCATTCATATGATTACATCAGACACCATTGTTTATGATGATCCTTGGATCATTCCTTCTGAATTTGAGATAGACTCATTTGGTAATGCCATGCCTTTGAGTCCATATGAAATTGCCTATGAAGTCGTGCAGTTGTTTGCCGACCCATCTTCAACCGAAATTGACTTCATGAATGTGGTCGGTGAGGAATCACTTTTCACATCAAGCTCGGACTCAACTACGTTTCCTGAACTTGTTCACTCTGACGAGCAAATTCGCGAAATCCTATGTGTAGATGATTTACCATGGGAGGTGTTATCACTTAGAACTAAAAAAAATTTATGCATATAGTTGTTTGTCCTAGTCCAATTACAAAGGTCTGTGTCAAGTTGATTTCGTTTTATATGTCTTACTTAGGATTTGGAGTTTTAAAGTTTTTGATTTAAACTATACTCGAATCCTATTGGTTCTCCTCCGTCATCATTGTTCCATAGTCATGTCTTGTCTCATCCGAGTCACCGAGTCTTTTAGGGATTTCGCAGCGTAATCCTATTGGCCAGTTTCGCAGCGCAATCATGGTTTAGTAATTTCGCAGCGCGTTATGATTAGGCCGTTTCGCAGCGCATCATTAGAATTTAAAACTAACAGCGCTGCGAAATCGTGGATTCGTGCATTTCGCAGCGAACCCTTCCCGAAATGTCAAGTCCGTAGCTGAGTCATCAGTTGTGTCCACTCATGTCAGTTTATGTGCCTCTCCTATCACGTTTGAGCGCTCATTTGCCACTACCCCACTAATAGATCTGTTGATATGCACAGAAATATCATTCCCAATAGATTCTACCGTGCATAGACCTTTATGATAGTCGTAAATGCTGCATGAGTGACCTGTCTGTTTGATTATGTATGGAAGTGTTTCAATAAAAAATTTGAATTTCAAGCGAGCCTGATTACAAGCGAGGCTGAATTAAAAAGAATTGAATTACCATTGAAACTGAAGCTGTTAGACTCTGTGTGTGTGAAGATTTTGAAAGGAAAATGGAGAGGAAAGAACACAGATCCGGTAAATGCCAGAGGACTGAACCTGAAGGCTTGGATATAGCGTTGAGGGATGAAGGTGTGAAGAAAGCGTTCAAAGATGCCGGCTGCTGGAACTTTTGCAAGAAGCTACAAGGAGGACATGCGCAGGTAACCAAAGAATTTGCGCTAAACTTCACTGGTTTAAATTCAAAGATAGCTATGCTAGAAGTCCAAGTTTCTCCAGAAGCCATAGCTGCTGTGACAGAGATCCCAAGAGGACGGGAAGAATGGTTTAAAAATTTTAAATTTGATATGAACCCTTGTAAAGAGTTTCTAAAGGAGGCATATGTAAACGAAGACTTAACAAAAGCAGTGCCCAGAAATTATGTCAAGGAACATTATGCTCTTCTTCTTACCTGCATACAGAAATACTTGACCTGTGAAGGAAGGTACAATAAGGTTTATTCTTATCATTTCAAACTGCTTTTGCATTTCACTTGGAAAGTCTCCATAGATATTCCTTTTTATTTATTTCGCAGTTTGAGTAAGATGTGTGACAAGGTGCAGTTAAGGAAAGAGGACTGTGAAACCTCTTTGTTTCATCATGGTTTAATCAAGTTGCTTGTTTTGGATGGCCTCCAAAAGATAGGCAGAGACTGGAATTCGTTCATTTTCATGGCTGGATTCCAAAGCAAGACTGGCCTTACTCCACAACCAGTCAAAGAACTCACAATAGCTGAACTTCAAAAAGAAGCAAGAGCCAAAAATCAAAACAAGTCACAGCCAAGAAAACCAGTGAAGCCACTAATCATTCAAGAACAACCTCAGAAATCAACAAAGGAAAAAACTCAGGATAAGAAGACTGCACCAGAAACAAGCAGATCTGAAGCAGTCTCAAGGGTAAGGACAAGAGGTCAAATAAATAAGGAAAAGGGTAAAGCCATAGCTGTTGAAGAGAGCCCAACATCCAAGGCAAGATTGAATGATTTATTACAGGCTATTGAATTCGAGCAGTTTGAACCAGTTCATATTGATTTGACACAGTCATCACCAAAAACTGCCAAGAAGTCTAAAGCCTCAAAAAAGCTCAAGTTCGATGAGCCAGGTGAAGAATTCATTTTAAAACCCAGAAGACCTATTACAAGGAAGCAAGTAAAAGAAGCGCTGTCAAAAATAGAGGCAATCGAGAAAGTTAGGCAAAATAATGCAAGCAGAACAATCATCACATCTCAAGAAGATAATATAGCAGTCATAAAGAGCCAATTAGAAGCAGCCAAATATGAGATTGCCAAATTGAAGCAAGCAGTTAGAAAACATGCAGATGTGTATACAAAATATCGTAAAGCTCTGTGGGGTGGGACTGAAACCTTTCAAAACCAGTTGAATTCAGTAGTTGATGGCCATGCACAATTTCACATATGGACAGTACCAGCCATCAAAGAGGCCCAGTTCGTTAGAAAAATAAATATGCAATTAAGAGCTGAGAATAAAGCTCTGAAGAAGAAGATTGAAGACCTGAAGGTACAGCTAAGCCAGTTAGCTGCCAAATGAATTTTCTTTTTCAAAGGGAGGTTTTGTTCCAAGTTTTTGTCAAATTTGCTTAGTCTTACTATTTTTGAAGACATGTAAATCCCTGCTATTATATGAAAAGTCGAAGGGAGTTTTGGCAATCAAATGTTTCGGTGATAAAGGTCTCGGGTAAAGGCATGTTGTTTTAAATAATTCAGCAGTTTCGTAGCGCGATACGAAACTGCTGTAGGTGATGATTTTAATGCAGACAGGGAGTTTGGTATTATGAGCGGGAATTTTGAAAGGGAGACACCTAAAGGATATGCAAGGTATCAGATGAAGCTACAATAGCCGTTCAGATCAAGACAGGTGTACCTTAAAAAGGGTGGAATATTTTAACCTAAGTTAAGTTTCTGTTATAAAGCCACTTTATCACCGTTCAAAGGGTATTAAATGAGTTGCATATAAAGAACTTTTGCCTGCACACATATCCATCGTGGCAGCCTCCAACACATCAGGAACGTGGCAATGTTCCATATTTTGGGTTATTAAAAGCTAGAAGACATGCTGCTGTACAGTTGAGAAATTTGAGGAAAACTGGAACCGAGAAGCAAGGGACATCTCCCAACACTACTAAGCAGTTAAAGGATTTAGCGTTCAAGCTCGATATGGAGTATTAAACATCCAGCTCAGCCACATCAAAAAGGGGACCAGGTGTCAAAGAACAGGGAGAAGTCATTATGCATGGAAGATAGAGTTAGAGTCATAGTTAATTTAGAACTCTTTAAAACTCCAGTCAGCACTTTATTGTATTTAATAGTTAGTTAAATAGCTGATAGGTGTCATTAGAGGCAGTTATCGAATTCCCCTCATGCTGGAGGAGGAAGTTCGAATTAGTTAGAATAAGGATTCTATATATAGCTGAGACAACGATGTAATGAGGGTTGGATATTTTATAAAACAGAGTACTGTTTTGGCTTATGTAAAGACAGAATTCAGTAATATCAGTTGGTTGTTTTTCTTCTCAGGATTCATGAGGGATTTCCATGTTTAGAATGTGTGTTTTATTCTTTCCTTAATGTCTTTTACAGTTGCATATATGTGTAATCACTCAGAATTCATTGATCATGCTCTGACTTCCTGTATACATGTATGAACTGTGGTTTTATATGATTTGTGTTCTGAACATCTAAATGCTAAATGCCCTGACTTCTATGTAAAGGCAGTCTCATTATTTACTGAAGTATGATTGACTCCATAGGCCCAATGGAAATTAGTTTAATGTTTGTCCAGCCTTCATATTTGTCAATGTTATTCCACAAGAGTTAGCCATCTTATTAATAGTCAAAATCAATAACCCTTTTTGAGAGAGCCCTCTCAAGCTAAGGAGGCTAAGCCTTAGTCAAAAGATTGGTTTGAAACAGTTACTTGAAGTCTTCCTGGTTTGCAGCCTTCCAGGGCTTGATTTTGAGATAACAGGAGGATCTCCATCACAGATCTTCGTTTTTACCCGAGAATGATCGTTTTGAAAATGATTTCTCATCAATTTTTACGACTGAATATGTCAAGGAACCTCAGAATCCAATGAAACATCCCGATTCAGAGTTAAATTTGGGAAACATCTCTCGAACTATTCCTATTGACATTTCGGTTAAGCCCGGAATTGTTGAGAACATTCATATAGGTGCCTCGTGTACAGATGATGAAATTCAACTATATAAGGCCCTATTTCAAGAATTTCGCGATGTGTTTGCCTCGTCCTATGAGGAAATGCCAGGAATTGATCCCGCGATTGTTGTTCATGAGATCAAGACTTACCCGGACGCTAAACCCGTCAGGCAACGTTTGCGTCAGATTCACCCATGAAAAGCTGCTGCAATTAAAGCAGAAGTTGAAAAATTATTGGAAGCAGGTTTCATTTATCCGATCCCGCTAATGGATTCGGTATCGAATATTGTTTTGGTTAACAAAAAGCAGGGAACAATAAGAATATGCATCGATTATAGGGACATTAATCGAGCCTGTCCAAAGGACAATTACCCAACTCCCTATATCGATCAAATTATTGATGATTGTGCCGGCGGCGAAATATTCTCCTTTATGGATGGTTTTTCCGGATACAATCAAATCAATATTCTACCTGCCGATCAACCAAAAACGGCTTTCATTTGTCCATGGGGGACATTTGCTTATTGCAAATTACCTTTTGGGCTCAAGAATGGCAGAGCAACTTTTCAAAGGGCGATGTCTTATGCGTTTCATGACATCAAACACATTGTGCAACCGTATCTCAATGACTTGCCTACTCATTCATTACATCGAGCTGATCACCTCGTCCATTTACGAGCAATCTTTATGAGGTGTAGGCATTATCGGATTCGGTTGAACCCACACAAATGTGTCTTCTGTATAGAAACGGGTCGATTGTTGGGGTTTGTAGTTTCGAAAGTCGGCATTCGCGTCGATCCCTCGAAGGTCGAAGCTATCATCAAATTGCCTCCTCCTTCGAGTCTTCGCCAACTCCAAAGTTTGCAGGGGAAAGCAAACTTTTTACGACGATTCATTCCTAACTACGCCAAGGTTACAAAGGGTTTTACCCGGTTGTTGAAGCAAAATACTCCATTCTATTGGGATGAGATAGCTCAGAAATCTTTTGATGCACTCAAACACGCGTTGACCCATGCACCGTTGTTGCATCCTCCCAACTACAACCAGGATTACTTCTTGTATCTCGCCGCCTCTCGTTCCACCATTGGAATGGTCTTAGTTCAGGAAGATGAATTCGGAACTGAACATGTGATATATTACCTTAGTCGAACTTTAAATCCAACTGAGCTAAAATACTCACATGTGGAGAAATTGGCATTGGCGGCTGTTCAAGCTGTCCAACGTTTTCGTCACTACATTTTACTACGTAAAACTACAGTAATTTCGGATTGCAACAGTATGATCTACATTTTGACCAAGCAATTGCTAGGGGGCAAGTACTCTAAATGGATTGCTATCCTGCAGGAGTTCGACTTGGAATTCGAAAAATCCAAGTCTAAGAAATCTTTAGTTTTTGCGGAGTTAATGTGTGATTTCCCGCGTGCTGACACGGAAACTGTGGCGGAGGAGCCCATTACGGACGAATCCTTGTTTCTAATCAGCACTTTAGATCCGTGGTATGGGGATATCATCGCTTATCTCCAGACCCAATCCTTTCGGCCAGAAATTTCAAGGTCAGAACGTCGAAAAATTCGATTCCAGTCCCAACAATTCAGGATTATTGGAGATACTCTTTATCGCCGTGGGGCGGACTCTGTTTTTCGACGTTGCTTAACTCACGAAGAAGCTGAAAGGGTTCTAAATGACTGTCACTCTGGAGCGTGTGGCGGTCATATGTCTGGGTTTTCCACAGCCCAAAAGATATTGCGCGCTGGCTACTTCTGGCCGTCTTTATTTAAAGATTGTATTACGGCGGTCTGAAAATGCCACAACTGCCAAATTTTTGATCGAAAGATGCGCGCTCCACCTGCTCCTCTCCACCCTATAATTTTCGTTGGTCCTTTTGCCAAATGGGGTATCGATTTTATTACATGTAACCCTCACTCAGCCGGGGGGCATGCGTATATCATCCTTGCGGTAGATTATTTTACTAAGTGGGCCGAGGCGATGCCTACATTTGAGGCAGACGGCAAGACAACTGCAATTTTCGTGTTCAATCATATAATTGCTAGGTTTGGTGTCCCACAAGCGATAATCACTGATCATGGGCGTCATTTTCGAAACGTTATGATGACCGAACTTACAGGCCAGCTTGGTTTACGTCACGATAGTTCAACCCCTTATTATCCACAAGCGAATGGTCTGGTTGAATCCATCAACAAATTTTTAGTTATCGTGATCCGACAAATCATTGGGATTCATCGGTCGAATTGGAACAACATGCTATTTTCAGCGCTTTGGGCGTACCGAACTTTAGTAAAAACATCAACACGGTTCACTCCTTTCCAACTAGTCTATGGTTTGGAAGCTGTGTTACCCATTGAATGCGAAATCCCGTCACTGAAAATGGCCATCGAGTTACTTCCAGCCACTTCCGAAGAGGAAAAGAATTTGTTATACTTGGCTCAATTAGATGAGAATCGACGTGATGCTGCATTGGCGATCGAGACTCACGCAAAACGCATGAAAGCTCAGTATGATCGAAATGTGACCCCTCGAAATTTTTCGGAAGGAGATCTAGTCTTAGTTTACGATCAAGCTAATGATAAATTAGGTGCTCGAAAATTCGTTCCTATGTGGCATGGTCCCTATGTTGTCAAGCAAAAGCTAGCAAAAGGGGCCTATGAATTGGTAGACTTTGACGGGGACTCTTTGGGTAAACCCAGAAATGGTCTTTACTTGAAGAGGTATTATGCTTAAAGAATGGGTATGGAGATTTTTTTTAGTTAGGATAGTTTTTCTTTCTAGCTGGTGTGTTTTAGTTTAAACAGTGTGCTTAGCTTAGAGAGTGTTTCTTTTCATCATTATTCCCGCTTATCTTGGTTTTACTCTTGATATTGCAGATGTTGATGCCTCTCCAAACATACATTGGTTTTGCTGCTGGTGTTTGTCGTAATACACCGAACATCTCTTCCGCAGCTTGGGTTATCTATTCACCCTTTGACGAGTTAGTATCTATGCATGGGGTAAGCCTCGGTCAAACAACGAACAACATTGCCGAGTATAGTGCAGTGATTGAGTTATTATCTGAATCTATTTCATTTGGGATTCGAAGTTTGATAGTGAGGTTAGATTCTGAACTCGTTGTATTACAACTTAATACAGTGTATGCCATTAGAAATCTAGTATTATTAAGATTATTTTTGAGAGTGCGTCTCTTGGAACGTGAATTTGATTATATTGAATATCACCATATTCCAAGATCTTTAAATACATTAGCAGATGCAATTGCTTCTCGAATGTTAAATAGACATTTGCAATAATCATACATGTAAATTTAAAACCATTCCATAATATGATTTACAAGATAAGCCGGTAATAGTGATATATATATAGGAGTGTGTCAAAAAATGCATCGTCCTCGATCATAGGTTGAAAAACACCTTATGATCGGCAAAAATGATAAGTACAAAAAACAAAAATGTCATATGTGCCCACAATAGGCGATCATCCTATCACTGGTGATGATCTCTATAAGAAACCACTGCACGGGCCACCTTGCAAAGGAACCTCCTAAAAGGTCCCGGGACCCCAATCACATAGCGCTGAAGTCGACGAGGAATGTCATCTAAAGTGGTCTCCGGAATATCTCCTGTCAAGCGCTCGAGATGACCCTCCAACTCGGCCAAAACCTCTGTTGATTCATCCTATGGGGCTGGCGCGGGTGCAACTGGTTGCTTCCTCTCGTAAGGCCGGAGAGCGGCTGGTCGCTGTGGACCCACATCTGCATTTGAAACTTTTGCTATCATTTTTGAGACGATGGAAAAATAATAAAAAAAATTAAAATAGGAAAAATGTTGAAAAGGATTTTACCTGACTCATCCCATTGCTCTCCTGGTGGAAGAGCCATGTCTGGGTCACCACGAAAATCTATCCCAGCGTAAGGGAAGTCCTGAATAGAAAAGACTTGGTTTTCCAGCCATTGGAAATACTCAGGTTTGAATCGAGCAACCTCTGTCCTCTCGTCCGGGTGACGGGCCATGACTGCGACCCATCGCATCAGTTTGGGCTCTCAAGGAAGCCCAGCTCCAACAGTAAGGTGCTGCGGGATCAACATAGGAACCCTCTCCAAGCCAAAAATCACAACCAAAGCCCCATAACCAAAGGTATTTAGTCGTCCGTTCTTGGCCCTGGTCAGTTGGCCTTTCACATTGGCCAACACAGCATCGCACCAGTTGAAGATGGTGCCTCGAAAGCAATCAACTGCCATACACATCTGGGATCCGGTGGCAATATGTAATGCGGCAGCCCCACAAAGTCCGGTGACAGTAAACGCAATCACCATGAGTTCAGGACGGGATATGGTCTTTATGTCTATCCCTTTGTCTCTAGCCTTGCTGTTGCAATACTCTAGCCTGAGGCTATCGATAGACTGGCCACCTGCCTAGCCCCGAGCAGAGTCAAGTCTTCGCCTCTCTTAGGCAAACCAGTCAAGAAATATAAGTCCGCCGTCTCGATTTCGAGGTGGTGGCCACCAATGAAGAAGCACTAGTCCTGTATGCTCCATCTGTCAACCAACCACTGTAAGAAATCCACCTGAGCCCTCATGCCAGGAATGGCCCAGAATTTGTACAAGCCGCATGCCCTCAAAGCATCAAGTGAAGGCTGATGATTCCATGCGGCAGCATCCACGTCCTCATGCTCTCGTTCACGCCAATCTAGCATGATGTACTCTCTGCATCAAGTATAAGGATAAATTAAATTGCTAGAAATTATTTTGATTGGTCCATTTTTGAGAATTTTTAGGTTAAAAACCCTTGCAACGGGGACCGCACCCTCCGGGTTAGACACAGTGCGTGGGACCGCACTTTTTCTACATGGAAGGTGCGGACCCCAAGCTTTTTCCCAATGGAGAAAAAGTCGGGGTCTGCAGGCCAGCAGTGGTAAACCTGCGGGCCCCCGCGCGCGGGTTTATGCCTAAAAACCCTCCCAAAAATGAAATAAATGACTAAAACAAAAAATGAAACGGTTAAAAATGAAGAGTAGGATGATGTAGATTACCTGGAGAAGACGGCGTTCGATTCCGACGGTTGGATTTTCCGCAATCTTCACGGGAAGTTTTCTGAGCAAAAGCACTATTTTCTCACCCAAACTCAAACGGTAAAAATGAATTGACAAAGGCCCTTTTTATAAGTTTTTTGAGTAAATAAATTGCAAATTTGTTTATGTTTCACTTTGAAAAGGTATTTTTGCGACATTTTTATCCATTTCAAACAGGTATGAGTAATGTTTGTGTTTTTGTGCAGAATAACGGTTTATTCAGGTGAAATCTATCATTTTCGACGAAAAAACATTTAGAGTCACCTTTAAGCTCTTTTCTGACTCCTAAAACATGAAAATATCGTCGAGTGTTTCTTTTAAACTCGTTAAAATGGAATTAAAAGACGGTCCACTTACAGCTCTTTTCTGACCGTAAAAACATGAAAAGATTGCGGGATTTTTGTCGTTTCAAATTCGATATTGGTTATAAAACGACATGTCATTGATCGCTTTTTTACTTTTTCGGGTCAAGGGCACTAATAACGAAAAGTACTCCTTGGTCGTAAAAGATCAAGCGGTTCTCTCAAGTATTATTTTATACTTTTTCGAGCTTGGGAGACACAAATTTACGAAAAAGGTCAACCCTGGAGTCTTCTTAAGTTTTCTCAGACTCTCTAAAATTGAAAAACGCTGAGTTTCTCCAATACTGGACTCGTTAAAATTTCACAGTAAAGGACCTGTTCAATTACAAACAGGAACGAACCACTCCTTCTTAGGGTTCGAACTTAAACTAAGTTGGACTCATCCGAAGGATGAGCTTATAATCAAGAAAATGTTATCCTCCTCAAGCTTGTCAAAAATAAAGAGGTACTTGCCAGAAATGGTGGGGGAAAAGAGAGAAAAATGAGCCTGTTTGTCATACTTTGTAACCACTCTTGAACACAACACTTTCATTCACCTGGGTTGGGAAATCCTTTGCCTAACAGTTGATCAAACCACATTGAAAGTCTTCAGCCGGTTTCTAGGTATTAACTTTGGGTCAATTGTCACCAAACCATCTGTCGTGTCGTTATGTGTTCAAGAGGTCACTGCCAATAAGCCATTCATCTGCAAAATATCTGTCATCCATCTTGACCATCCCTGATTCAGTCCTTGCAACTAAATTTCTTCAACTTGATCTATGATTTCGTGTTGTGGGCTTGCCTGCGATGAATCGCTTTCTATCGACTTCAACTCATTATCTAGAAAGATGATCTAGAAATAGTCAGTACCTTGAGATCTGCATGCCTCAATGGCAGGTTTCTTGCCTTTGACGACAGTTTGCATCATTGACTTTCGATCAAAGGATTCCGTGACATGTTCGACATCAACACATTTATTCGCATCTCATGGATTGTATTGGGTACTTTGAGAGCCATTGACATCACTGGTGGTTTCTCTCACACTTGTTAACAGTTTACATCATTGACTGGTAATCAAGTGGTTTCTACCATGTTCGACATCAACACATTCATTCGCATGGATAGAATCGTACTGTTTCGGGAAGTAGAAATGAAGACCCTGGATCTAGTTTCCACGATCCAGGCTGCGAGGAATTTTGTAATCATTATATAATGGACTATTCATAAACAGATGGTTGTGTCCATACTGTGTCCACATGAGTCTATACTTGTGATGTTTTACAAGATCATTCCTGTATCAGAGCAGTAGTTAGTTTTCTAGTCAGTTTTGATCTAAGTATGGGAATGCCTACCTCAGCGATGATATGATCTCATATATATATCTTGCATTGAATGTTTTTACAGGTTCCAACCGGGCTCTCCACAAGATGATCCTCGAAATGATAAAGTACTTCACTCTTCCTAAATGATAAATGAAATCCTCATCTACTACAGACTTCGCACTTTAGGGGGCAATCTGTTACACAAAATTATCATCACCATGATTATTTGCAGTCAGTATGGGTCTATCATCACTTGTACTGTCCTCCTAAGCAAGTCTCAGACCTCAGCTCTTCAAGTCAAGCTTTGAAAATGAGAGAAAGACATTAAAAATCAATGTAACTCTGGTTCCTCACTTTCTCTCACTGTCACCGACAGTCCCGCACCTTCTGTTTGCAAAAGCTGCGTACCTGCCCGCTCTGTCCCTAACGGTGTGGGTGCGGACCCCTGTGAAAGTCAAAAGGCGCAAGTTTTATCTTAAAAAACTCACTTTGGGTTAATTATAGAGGATTCTAGAAGGAATTTTGACATGGATTGTTCGCTCTGAGGTGGTTCATGCATCCCAAAAGAAAAGGAGCTAATCCCTTGATGAGAGGAGCTATCCTTTTGAAGGAGGGCTTTATCCCTTTGAAGGAGGACCTAGTAACCTCCCTCCATTGCACTATAAATACAGGCATTGGGCTGGTTGCTGAGGAGGTTAGAAGCTGAACATTTTTTAGGGTAAATGCTGGTGAAATCAAGACTTCCTAGTTGAGCTTAAGAGGAGAGATCACATACCTTTTTGCTTCATTGGGGAGTGAGTGAAACTTGTCAAAGTAGAGGAGACTTCTTGCTGGACCCTGGGAGGAGCTTGTACAGCGTCAAGGCACAGGTTGTAAAGTTCTTCTTCTTTTGAATTAATACAATCAAACTCATTTTTCTCAACAAGTATCTCATGTTATTTGTTTCATGGACTCCTTGACTTTCATGTTAAATATGTTTTATGCAATTGGCTTTTCAGGTTCTATTTAATTTGTTTGCCTTGTTTGTGTTTGCAGATTCGCGACAAAGGAGCACATTTGGATCGAAGGAGCGAGGGCATCCACAAGCTTGCGTTGGACCTAAGGTAGGCCCTAAAAACACTTGTTTGCCATTGTTTATTAAAGCATATTTAGAGAAAGATAGTGTCTGGTTGGTTTGCTTGTCATTAGGTCTTCTTTAGATTCTAGGAAGGTCTATCTTGTCCGCAAGATCGACTTATTCCGTGTGACAAAGTGGTTGAAGAATCTCGGCTATCTCGGAAGGTACAACCCTTTCTGAACTCTACTTTTATAGCCCTGATTCCAAAAACAACTCATTCTGAAGATCCTCAGGGATTCATACCTATTTCTCTATGTAACATCATATATAAAATTATCTCCACCATTTTGGTCAATCGTCTTAAACCCTTTCTTCCTGCCCTGATTTCTCCTAAGCAAACCAGTTTTGTCCAGGGTCGTCAAATTATGGATGGCATTGTCACTACCGAGGAGGCAATTCACTCTCTCAAGAGACTTAAATCAAATGGTATGATGATAAAATTAGACTTATCCAAAGCCTATGATTGCCTGAGTTGGTCCTTTTTTATGAACATAGTGAAAGCCTTTAGATTTGACCAGCGATGGATCCAATGGATTTCTACTCTCATTTCCTCCCCAGTATTATTATCCTCATTAATGGCTCTCCCTCCCACACCTTCAATGCATCCAGAGGCCTCTGTTAAGGTGACCCTATTTCACCCTTCCTCTTCATTCTGGCTGCGGAAGGGCTGGGAAGATATATAAAATCAGTTATTTAAGTTGGCCATTTAAAAGGAATTCATCTATGGGGAAATGATCTTCCCTTATCCAACCAAAAATTTGTTGATGATATAATGTTATTATGTCAAGTCTCCCTTCAGGAATCCAGGGCTCTAAAATCCATACTGCAAGACTTTATGCAAGATTCTGGTACTCGAATCAGTAATGAGAAATCCAATATCTTTTTCTTCAACACCCTGATTCCTTTCCCAATCTTTCATGGCCAGGATTCTGGGATTTTTCATTGGCTCCCTTCTGTCCAAATACCTGGGAACTCCCCTAGTGACTAACTTTCTTAGGACTTCCTGTTGGAAAAACATGCTTGAGCGAATCCAATCTCAACTTCAAAACTGGTCTTTCTGATCCCTAAACATTGTTTGGAGGGTGGTTTTACTGAAGGTTGTGCTACAATCGATCGCAATATATCAACTCTCGGGTCTAGCTACTCCTAAAACTGCTTGCTCTGATATGACAACTATCTTCAAAAACTTCCTATGGCAGGGGACTCAAGAAGCTAAAAAATGGGCACTCCTTTCATACAAACAGTTGTCTAAACCTAAAATGGCAAGGGGGTTAGGTCTTTAAGATCCATTTCTACTAAACCAAGTGATGGGGGGGGGGAACTCTGGTGGCAATGGATTCAAGTTGTAGTTGATCTCTGGAAGGTCATCTGGGGCTAGAAATATAACATGCCTTCAACTACAGAGGAAAGACTGAGAATGTAGGGAACTCCAAGAGGAACATCAATTTGGAACTTAGCTTCTGATAATAAAGAGTTAATTTGCAACCATACATTTTGGGAAATCGGAGATGGGAGGAGTGCTCTATTCTTGCTATATTCGTGGCAACAATGGGAAAAACTCTTGAGTCACCAAGATTTTTCGAAGATCTTCCTTTTCACTAATAAACCCCACAAATTGAGGGTTAATCAGTTTTGGGACCCGACCCCTAGGAATCAATGGAGACAGTGAAAAATGAAACAAGACTAGAACAACCCTCCTGACTCAAATCAATGGGATGTGTTTGATTCTGAGTTTCACACTAGAAGAATTGCATCATTAGAAGGACAGGACATTCTCAAGTGGGGCTATAAAACTAAAGGTATGTTCACCATAAAAGAAGCTTACCAATTGGCATTAGAGGAGCATCCGAATCAGTACAATATACTCTTGAGGAAAATATGGATGGGACAATTTTGGCCGAAAGTAATGTATTTCCTGTGGCTAGTGTGCAGTGGCAGGATTCTCACCTGGGACGAATTACAGAAGATAGAAATCTGTGGGCCCTGTTTTTGCAATATGTGTGCCTCTCAAACTGAAACCATAGAGCATCTCCTGAATATATGCCCCTTTCTAGCCCGACTCTGGCAGAATATAAATACTCTTTTTGGTCATCTAGACCGGGATAATACTAGTATCCAATCCACCATTGGGAGTTGGAGGAAAACAATCTCTTCCAATCTGATGGTAAATCGAGCCTAGTGTCTATCTCTCGACTTTCTTTTATGGGCAGTATGGAAGGAAAGGAACTTAAGGATTTTCAAGGACCAGAAACTGTCACACTTGGAAATCTGGAAAGGAATACTCCAAAATGTAAGAGAATCTATACTAGTAGAGAAATGACATTCTGATGATTGGAAGGTCAACCCCCAAGAAGCGCGAATATTGTCTACTCTCTACTTATCCCAGCAAATGCTTGCACCTTCATATTGGAACTTAAATTTGCCTCTCAGCCAATCTCCTTCTCGCTTCTCATGACCCCTGAGGGTTTTCTCAAGCTAAACTTCGATGGGGCATCCAAAGGTAACCCTAGGGATGCGGGTTTTGGAGGGGTCATCAAGGATTCATAGGGCCAGGATGTCCAAATATATGCTTCGGATTGTGACATGGCAAGTAACAAAGAAGATGAATTCGATGTTGTTAAACATGGTTTGATAATAGCCAAAAGGAAGGGTTGAGAAAAATGGTGGTGGAAGGTGACTCTTCTCTGGTCATTAATACTATTAAAAATCTTAACCAGGGGTCCCCGTGGGAAAATATTAGTAAAAGTTGGAGCAATGCTCTCTTGATCCAAGATATCAGTGAACTTATTCAATATTTCGAATATATCATCCCCTCGCATGCCTCTCGCAGTGGCAACAAAGCTAGATATTTCTTAGAAAACTAGGGCTATCTTCAGCCAGGAGTGAATATAGATAAGCCTTGGATAAGGGAGATTGGGGAAGAAGGAATGGAACAATTGACTCTAATTTTGAACCAGGACCTAGCTCTTAATCAGAACCCCTGATCGGGGTGTGAGACAGTTGAAGGCCCACTTGGTCTTTATTGATATGACAAAGCTTTTATTGTTTTGGGATGATGGGTAGTATCCCTCATGCCCTCACATGCGTATTCACTGTGATAATATGAAGTGTCGTAGATCTTGGCAGATCCACGACGTGAAGGTTGGTAATCGTTGGCACCTATGGGTAGTGGGAGTTAAGGAGCCTAATTTTGTTGGTTACAGGTTCGCGACAATGGGAATACGAGAGGAGTACCCAGCTGCTACATGTCTCTACTTGAGGTTGGCGTATAAAGTTTGGTTTGCCTATGGTGTCTTTACTCTTCGCCTCTATACATTGGCTTGGGTCACGAGCGCAGGAATGTGGGAGAAGGGTGAAGAAAGGGGGCCTGACCTTGGTAGATATGGTGAAGTCTCAACCTCGCAGTGGAGCCTCAGGTCAAGGTGGAAGAGGTAGAAGACAATAGGAAGATAAAGGAAAATATGTAGATCCATCTTTTGATTAGACTGAGCGGTAGACGACTGCACGTCAAAGAACTGAACAATAGGAGACTACGTGACAGGTGATTGCAGGGTAGGTGACTGCGTGGTAGATGACTGCATGGTAGGGGACTGCATGACAGGGGACTGTGCGATGGGGGATAGTGTGGCATGAGACTGCGTGGAAGATGGGTCAAAAAAAATTATGAGAATCTTCAGGCCACGGTCAAGGCTTACTGCGAAAGGACCCCGACACAGGTGAAACAATTGATTGCGAACTGGGAGGCAGAGTTGAATTTGCAAGCTAAGCTGGAACTTCCAGTCGAAGACTGGGGGGAACTAATCACGGACCCTAGGTACACAAGCGACCATCTCACCTTGTTCATACAGTCCATTCATCTTTACTGGTTAATGAAGTGCATAGTTGCCAAAAGCAATGGCTGCGACCACTAACGGAGTGGTGCACAATGACGTCGAGTCAGGTCTATAAGACATTCAAAATGAGTTCCACCTTATCCAACGTCAGTTGCATAACCAGAACGACGCTCTGGGCCGCATCAAGCGACATATCCCATGTCTGCCACAAACTGAATTACTAGGATCAAGTGCTAAAGATCTTGGTCAGGTGGAATAGTTGGATGATTAGTGGATCGAAGTTATGAGTGTTAATTTTAGATTTTTTTGGATGTTTATGTCGGGTAACATTTATGTTTTCAGACTGATGTTTATTAGTTGATTTCTAGACTATCGACCTTATAAGGCTTGGCTAAAAAGGCTCAAACTATTTATGTTTTGGTTGGCTTATAATGCAATTCGGTGGCCAACAAATCTGGTTTCCCACTAGGTAGGTTGAGGTCACCGAACGACTCATATATTTGTAACCTAACTATTTAAAGATGAATGAATGAAAGGTACTGCTAACCTTACAAAGAAAAATACTAAAATATAATATTAATTAATTTATATCAATATGAAAATATACTATATAATAACAATTTATTGTTTAATTTTTTTTTAAATAATAATATTCATGTTAAGAAAATGTATATAGCAATTATTAGTTTAGTTAATTCAACTTTTTATTATTATTATTAATTTTTTATTTTTTTTTAATGCTATAAAAAATTTTTATATACGAGGCATGTACTAAACAACAATGTTGCATATTATACTTGTTTATATTTTTATTGATAAAACTTACCAAATATTGCAACATTTTTTGTCCAATCATCCTATTGTAAATGGATGCCCATACAGTAGAAGATAATTCATAATTTTGAAAACTTATATTCATGTGACAAGATTGTACATATTTTTTAATAACTTCTTTTACTTATTAGGTGTAAAATAAATTTTTACTTTTATTTATTATTATATAAATATAAATTTATTATTTACCTCATATATAAATATTATACTATTTCATATAAATTATGAAAAACTTAAAATATTTATTTCAAATTTATAAAATATTATCTAAATTTACATATTTCAAATTGCACAATTTTTAAAATTTTATTATTAGAAGATAATTCATAATTTTGGAAGTTTTAATTTTTGAAAAAAGTACAGATTTTTTTTACTTATTACTAATTAATCATGCAAATTAAATAATTTGGTAAATATCCATAAATATTAAAACACTTATATTATAAACATCTTATATTACAAAAATTTAAAAATGAAATAAAAATTCATAAAATTATAACTTTATTTTAAATTACATTAATATTGATTATAAAAAGAATTAATATAAATATTAAACATATATACAAAATAAAATAAAAATGTAATAATATTTTTATCCATCTAGATTTATTCTCATTTTACTATAGATATTTTTATCTATATTGATCTATTCTCAATTTACTATGGAGATTTTTAATTTGTAAATAAATTTTGTTACAATATTATGGGTCAATACCATCACTTATCAATATCACATGCAAAAAAATAAAAAATAACTCTATATAACACTTGTTCATATAACATTTTTTAATTAATCAATTTAATTAAAATAGCAAAAAAGACATGATTACTTTGAAATAAAGCTTAATCTTTGATTTGTGTATGCATATAAAAATATTCTAAAATATTTATGGCAAGTAAATTTCTACCATCCACATTATTAATAATTAAATTAAAATTATAAAAACAAATAAACATATCTATTAATATAATTATTATATAAATCTGTAAATTAATTTTCAATTATTATTATATAAATTTAAATGTATAAATAAAACATAAAATTTCTCAATCAAAATTACAAATGCAATTCAAATAAAAATACAGTTTCATAAACTTTAAAATAATATTTAATGTTTACATTATTTATCCTTCGGCTCCTACAACTAAATAAATTAAATACAATCCACATATATGATGATACAAACCATGATTGAATTTCTAAATAAATAATAAGAGTGCAAAACATTAAGATTGAGCATTTTCTTGGAGATCAGATTAATGAGATACGTTGATTTTGACGATTTGCCTGCAAACAATCACAAGTGACAAAGTGTCATTGTCACGATCTCGTGCGTTGAAACGAAACAACATTGTATGTTCCATTCCACAAGTTGGACACGCAATTACAACTTCGTATGCTCCATTCCACAAGTTGGACACGCAATTCAAACCACAGTGTTGCAAGTGGACAGGAATCTTGGAAAGCGTGTTGTAAGTGGCAGCTGTCCGTTATCTGTTCGGATTAAGAGGTTTTACTGGTTTACCCACTTCCTAGCCTTAAATCGTCTTTACTTTAAAATAATGCGTCGTTTAGATCATCGTTATCTGTCGCGGTCCTTCTTCTGTGATTCATATCAATTTTATGAGAGATTTTTTGGCGTAAATCACATGATATTTCATTTATCAACGCATTTCGAACCAACCAGTGTGGTTCATTGTCAAGACAAGTTGAAGAAACAGATCTAGCTTGCATGTTAAATAGTCAGAGCAGAACATCCGACGGCTATAATTTTAGATCGGGCAACGGCTATGTTGACTAACTAACGGCTAAATTTGATCAGAAAAACGGCTACGGAACCCACGGAAAAGGTGGCATAACTATATTTAGTTAAAAATTAAAATAAGTTAAAGATATAGAATTCACTAATTATTAAATTAATAGTTAATTATTAAATTAAAAGATCATGGGACATATGAATTTTCATCAAAAGTGTTAACCAATTTATATTAATTTAGATTATATATATATATATATATATATAAGTATGAGTATTATATAGTAAAAATAAATCATTAATATCATAAGTTATAAATATATTTAATTGTAAATTAATTGTTTTAACTTGTTTATTTAGTTATAAAATAATAAAAACAAATTATCATAGAACCAATTTATATTAATTTAGATTTTATTCATTTTATATATATCAAATTATTATATAGTAAGAATAAATCATTAATATTATAAGTTATAAACTTATTTAATTGTATATGAATTGTATTAATTTGCTTATTTAATTATAAAATAATAAAAACAAATTATCATAGAACAATTTTAATATTAAAGTCATTATTTTTCATTTATTAATTAAGTCCTATTAAAAAATCTCATACTATAAAAACAATCCCATCATGGAAAAAAGGTTGTCGAGAGAGGTCTTCCTAGTTGTTTTCATCTTTTCCTCTCCTCCCTCTTTGTATAGCCTGTTCTAGTTTTCTTATAAGTTAGCTTTTTCCCTTGTGATCCCATAACCTTCTCTGACCATTTTTCCTTGATGGGATTGTCTTTATAGTATGAGATTTTTTAATAGCACTTAAGTAATAAATGAAAAATAATGACTTTAATAGGGATTATCTCCCCTGCCCTTCTCGTTAGAAAGAAGTCTTCCATTCTCAGATTGTGAAAATTGGGAGGAGAAACGAGCAACACCCGTTATAAGATTGGTGATGATGCAGAGAAATTATATAAAATTGGCCAGAAGTCTTAATCCGATTTTTAAATTGTAATTGGCCATTGAAGATCGCAATGAAATGGCCGAAAATTATTATAAAAGGGAGGGAAAGGGGAATGATTGTTTGCCACTGAAGTTGAGAAGTCTTTAGCATTGAGAATTCCATGGCTTCAGTAGAGGAGGAGAACCTGAGTGGTATAGTCAAGGTGTACGCAGATGGCACAATTTTTCGTGTGGAGGATCCTCGGATATTCATCGAGGCTTCTCTACAAGGAGAATGTCATGCCCCTACACTTGCGGTAATCTTTCAACCGCTTATAGCGTGGTGCGGCACTACCAACCGTTTTCTTTTCACCAATACTTACGATTGTAGACTACGCCTTAACATTCCATACTTAGTTTATTTTCGTTACCAAGTATTATTAATGTGTTCCTTTATACCAGTGAAAGCCCATAACATTCACATAAACAACATTATACAAGAGAAATGCACAATAGTATAAAGGGAGGGGCAACTCCCAGCAATATGAGTCTGCCCCAATATCAATATATACAATTTTTCCACTTTTACAAAGTACAAACTAAGTCCTTGGGAAATGCAAAATTTATACTTAGCCAAATTTCCAACTTCGACAAACTTAGTTGCCCAGCTCATCGGCACCTCCGCACAGTCGCAGCACGACTCACCAACCCTTTGTTCACATTGTTTCACATCTTCATCGGCTCACTCTCCATTTGGTCCGCAAACGCCCAAACTGTGTATACCTGCCCACACGCAGTCCCACTTGCCAACCCTTGGCAAACACCCAAATCGTGTGAAACAGCACGTAGTACCGCCTGCCCAACTCTACGACCTCTGGTTCCAACCTTCGTCTCCACCATTCCATCGTGCACGGCGCGCCCTCACCCGGCCGCCCGTCCGCACACCCTCACCGTGTCGACCAACTCACCTTCGTGCACGATCGTGTTGTTTGCCCAACTTGGGTGCACCTCCAAGTCGCCACACACGGGCGCCTCTAACCGAGACACACCTCTGTTTACAATCTCAACACATTGCCAAGTCACTGTGCACACTTGCACGACGGGCGGGAGCTCACCCGAGTCGCCCAAGAAACCATGCCAAGTCATTGCGCAAACGTGGCGCCACACCCATGCATGCCTCACTCCAACCGGTGGGCGACCCTGCCCGCGCCCTTCACCCAAAACCAAGACAAGCGACTAACTCCGTGTGGCCTCGTCCAAGGATGGGCGCATCTCCAAACTGTGCCTCTCTTCCTTTGCTGCGCCTTCACCTTGTTCTGTGCACTTCTCTTGTTGAGTGATGAGCGAATGATGTTCAAATGAGCTACAACGCTCCTCCATATATACCAAGGCTAGGGCGAAGTCTTGGCTGCCCAGCCGACTTGCCCAATGCCCACAACCCATCGCAAACTCGCCCAAACACATGTCGGCTTGCTCCTTGTTGTAGGTCGGTCGTGGGTTGAGCGTTCATGCTCCCCATGCCTTATAAACAGCTCGCCCTCCTTCTCTTATGCACATATGAATCTGAGCTCGCACTTCATCTTTTTGTTCAACCTCTAACCATCGCACTTCAAGCTGGGGTGCTCAAGGATCATAGGTCCTTACATCCTCCTCCACCTGAAGTCATTGTCGTCCTCGACAACATACCATCCTGGTAGCCATCCACCAAGATCACCATACCAAGGTATACACCTCATCGGTATGTCATACATCGGAAATCATCTCAATCCATGATCATCGATCACCCTGTCACAATCTCCACATGCTGCTCCCCATCGTGGAAGGCTGGCCCTTCCATCCAAGCTACATGCTTCCTGCAACCTCTCGTGTCGACCTCGTCATGTGTCGTCCTCATGTGAACTGCTGCCATGATACTCCAACAAATGCTAACACATCTCTGCACACTGCATGCCCTCATGACTCGAACTAGTCGGGTGGCCAATCCAACTGTCACGCTCAAACCATGAGAGTGAACATCCTCATGTCATCATCAGTTGTTTCTCAGAACATACTGTCACATCCTCAACTCGATCAAGAATCCATCTCCATACAAGTGTAAGCCATGCTTAGGTCCATGAAGTAGCCCCCATCTCATCTGCAACATGTTGTCCATGATGTCTGGTACTAATGTGCTTGCATGAAATCAGCCACATCTACCCCAAAATCATCTATCTGCAAAACATCCATCTCCTCAAAGTGAAGAGATCATCTTCAACTCTCGATGTGCCACATCCAGGTCCATGAAGCAACCTCTATCATATCTGCAATGTGCCATCCCTCAAGTCTGCCATAGAAACAAGTATGCACCTGTCTCATTTATCCATGTGCTGCCTGTGATAATAGATCAATTAGCTCCCATGTCAAAAGTAGTTGAGTCTTGGCTAAACCCATGCCCAAGTGTTGCCACCAAGGCATCATCATTGTTGTAACTCCAAAAGTCACAACCATCTCATGTCATCATGAGCCCCATGTGTCATCTCCAACCAACATCCCAGCAAGCATACAAGTCTCGGCCTAACGGTCTCTGCAAGATGCCTCAGCTCTCCATGTAGTAGGAATGCTCCATAGTCTACTCACAACTCCATCCAAGTCCAAGGCCTTGTTGTACATAAATTCACAACCTCTCCATTGCCTCATAATAAGTCTCCATGTCACACTAGCAAATCCACCTGCAACAACCCTGCCTTGGCACTCCTCATTGGATGCCCATAAGTGACACCTCTACAAGTGCTCCCGCATAATGTCCCTGCATGAGACTGCCATGCTCCATGTCTCCAACCTGATGTCCATGACTAAGTTTCCCATGTAGTCCAACCAAGTAGACCCATCACAACAATCAGTCATCCTCATCCAAGTCTGCAATCTTCGGTCTAGTGAACTCGGTCACCCAACCATATCATCATCATCACGAGTCCCTTCCATCATAGCTCCCCCACTAAAGGTCCCACCAAGACTATCTCTTGGTCTCGGCCATGAGAAGTCCACCCAAGCATCATCATGCCTCAAGTGTGTGCCCTCCAACCTGTCCATGAGTCATGCCGAGCACTTAGCCAATTCTCCATGTGGCTAAAGCATGACCGAATCCTCCGCAACGATCATCATCTTCCTCCCTTGTCACGGGCCTTTGCACCTTCTACCATAAGGTCACAAACAACCCCAACAAGTCCTGCAACAATCAACAATCCTTGCTTCTCCATACAAGGTCTCATCATAGACATCCATGGTAAGATGTTCTTCTGCATCGGCAAATTGATTTTTCCCTTCCCTGCATACGGTCCATTTACCAAATGCTCAAGTGAAAAAAAGTATCAATAGTACTTACATCATTATCATGAGGCTCCTCCATGTGAGTATCCTCATCCATCCATGTCTGCAAACTACACGATCCTGGTCCAACTTGATCAATCTCAAGTTCATACTCCATCGTTGTCATATCTGCAACATCTTCAAAGATCACGGCTTCCTCTTCTTGGTTAGCCCAATCTGCAACTTCATCCTGCTCCATTGTCCAACCAAGTTGAAGAAGTTGGCCTTCAACATTCCTTTCCAAGACTTCAAGCTTATCTCGAATCCAGAGATTCTCTTCTTTCATCCGCTTCAACCTGTATAAGGTAAGCAAGAACTTCCCTTCGCATTCTTCCAAACATGCCATGCTTTGTCGTTCAGCTTGGTCCAAGCACGATGCTTCACCTCTGTTAAACCTGTTTCACCATTCACCTGAATCACCCTGATACTCCACCTGTTACCTGCAAAACTTGAGCTCCTTGCTAAGTCTTCGGTCTTCGTAGAATCATCTCCTTGATTAAGTTCACCAGCTCTGATACCAACTGTCATGCCCCTACACCTGCGATAATCTTTCAACCGCTTATAGCGAGGTGCTGCACTACCAACCGTTTTCTTTTCACCAATACTTACGATTGTAGACTACGCCTTAACATTCCATACTTAGTTTATTTTCATTACCAAGTATTATTAATGTGTTCCTTTATACCAGTGAAAGCCCATAACATTCACATAAACAACATTATACAAGAGAAATGCACAATAGTATAAAGGGAGGGGCAACTCCCTGCAATATGAGTCTGCCCGAATATCAATATATATAATTTTTCCACTTTTACAAAGTACAGACTAAGTCCTTGGGAAACCCCAAATTTATACTTAGCCAAATTTCCAACTTCGGCAAACTCAGTTGCCCAGCTCGTCGGCACCTCTGCACAGTCGCCGCACGACTCACCAACCCTTCGTTCACCTTGTTGCACTTCTTCATCGGCTCGCTCTCCGTTTGGTCTGAAAACGCCCAAACCGTGTATACCTGCCCACACGCAGTCCCACTAGCCAACCCTTGGGAAGCGCCCAAATCGTGTGAAACAGCACGTAGTACCGCCTGCCCAACTCTACGACCTCTAGTTCCAACCTTTGTCTCCACCATTCCATCGTGCACGGCGTGCCCTCACCCGGTCACCCGTCTACACGTCCTCACCGTGTTGACCAACTCACCTTCGTGCACGATCGTGTTGTTTGCCCAACTTGGGTGCACCTCCAAGTCGCCACACATGGGCGCCTCTAACTGCGACACACCTCCGTTCACATTCTAAACACATCACCAAGTCACCGTGCACACTTGCACGATGGGCGGGTGCTCACCCGAGTCGCCCAAGAATCCATGCCAAGTTGACGCGCAAACCGGGTGCCACACCCATGCACGCCTCACTCCAACCGGCAGGCGACCTTGCCTGCACCCTTCACCCAAAACCAAGACAAGCGACTAACTCCGTGTGGCCTCGCCCAACGATGGGCGCATCTCCAAACTGTGCCTCTCTTCCTTTGCTACGCCTTCACCTTGTTCTGCGCACTTCTCTTGTTAAGCGATGAGCAAATGACGTTTAAATGAGCTACAATGCTCCTCCATATATACCAAGGCTAGGGCGAAGTCTTGGCTACCCAGCCGAGTTGCCCAATGCCCACAACCCAGTGCAAACTCGCCCAAACAGATGTCGGCTTGCTCCTTGTTGTAGGTCGGCCGTGGGTTGAGCGTTCATGCTCCCCACGCCTTATAAACAGCTCGCCCTCCTTCTCTTATGCACATAACTCCACGCACATATGAATTTGAGCTCACACTTCATCTTTTTGTTAAACCTCTAACCGTCGCACTTCAAGCCGGAGTGCTCAAGGATTGTAGGTCCTTACAAAGAAGGTGGGGTTGCCAGTAAACATGTTGTTTTGAACGAGAAGCTAGGATTGTGGGTTCGACTCTACCTGCCCTCTTCCCACCTCCAACAACAAACAGAAAACTGCCTCCTCCCGCTAATCGTCTATTTCCACGGTAGCGGATTTTGTGTCAGCTCTCCTGCCCATCCGACTTTTCACAACTTCTCTCTCAAATTGTTGGTGACTGTAGGTGCGATCATTGTCTCCGTGGCTTACCGATTGGCTCCGGAGCACCGCCTCCCCGCGGCCTACGATGATTGCATTACGGCACTCCAGAGGGTGAGCTCACATGCGGGAGACGGAGCAGACTTGGAACACGACCCGTGGCTCGACTCCCACGCGGACTTTTCCGCGGTGTATCTGATGGGAGACAGTGTTGGTGCCAACATCGCACATCATGTTGTGACGCTGCATGGCAGTGTGGAAGCGTGGAACCCCATTACATTGAGAGGATCAATACTGGTGTAGCCCTACTTCGGCGCCGAGCAACGCACACCGTCTGAGAGCGAGTGCCTGCCTGACGCAGTTTTCAATCTGGAGTCGAATGATGCCTGTTGGCGGTTGTCTTTCCCAGTGGGAAATGACAGAGATCATCCATTCAGCAACCCTTGGAGCCCTGGAGCACCAAAGCTAGAAGAGATGTCGTTGGCTCCCTTGCTGGTGGTCATCGGTGGAAGAGATATGCTGAGAGACCGCGGCCTTGATTATTGTGAGTTGTTGAAGCAGTGCGGTAAGAGCATGGAGGTTATGGTGGCGGAGGAAGAAGAGCACGGTTTCTATGTTTTCAAACCAGACTGGCCCTCTCCGCAATGCCTCATGGAATGGATCTCCCATTTCATCTCCTCTTGTTTAGAGTCCGTGATTCATATTAACCACGTTGACTGATAAATCGAGACAAAAAATTTCCGTAATAAGACTTTACAATAATAATATATGCTATTTCTAGATAAAACATGTAATAATCCCAAAATTAATAAAAGTATTTCTTCATGCAGTTGGTTTTTTTTGTTGTGTTTTTCTCTTTCCCTTACTTTTTCTTTTTATATGTTATTATGCTTTTGAAAAATGAATGCGCTGATTTCGGATAAACGTGTAAACACATACATAATTTGTTTAAAATCCATAAAATAACATATTTGGAAAAGAAATTAATTGCATTTGGTATTACCCCATTACTATTGTAGTTGTATCCTTTATTAATATTGTTGTGCCCTTATTGTCCCCATATTGTTATTATTGTGCCCCATAGAATCCCTCTATTATGATTTTTGTGGCTTTATATTATTATTGTTAGGTCGGCTGAGTTATATTGTGACTCCTTAGACTCCTATATATAGATAGGAGGTTTTTTCACTTGAATCATCCAAGAATTGTTCATTTGTGTAATGTAAAGGAGGTTTCCCCCTTGAAGAGGCTAAATTCTAAGGCATTGATATCTCTTTTCTATCTTTTTGTGAGTTGGTTTCATAACATGTAGTCATGTACAATAGTTAGATAGGAGGGTCATAGCCTTGTACCTCAGTTAGTAGGTGGTCGAAAGGCCTAAACAATGGATGGAAAGATCTTAGATAGAAAAATATGGTAGCAATAGCACAAGGGAGAAAGTTCACAATATTTAAGAGGTTGTTAGAGCATTTTGGAGAGGGATAATAGGTCATTGGAAGCCCTAAAAAGGAGCAGAGGCTATAGCAGAGAGACACCAACCCTAAGGTATGTATTGATGATGTGTTTAAGTACGATTTGTTACTATAGGATAGAGTCTGGATTGGACATTTGTATTGGATGCTCATAGATTATTGGAGGGCAGTGTGAGAGTGGACCAAGTGTGGCCTAGAGTAGCACCTTGATCGACTAAGGTGGCTACTAGAAGAAGCAGAATTGGAGTAGCATAAAAATCAACTTATGGAGGGTTGTAGAGGGTTGCTTCAATCCCTAATGAACAAGTCTCTTGAAGGACTAAGATATTATTAGAAGTGGCAGAAGAAGAGATCACAAATTTGATTAGCTAGGCGCAGTTTGTAGCCATAGATTTGTCTTGTGGAGAAGGACATCTACAACAAAAGTTGGTCAGTTCTCCATGCCCTAAGTTCATTTCTAGATAAGGACATTCGATAATGATAGAGGGAAGTCCCCCAGCCCTAAGTGTGTCTTCATCGGGCAACACAAAAAGGCACTAGTGGGAAGAAATTCCCAAAATAACTTAGGAGCAACAGTGAGAAGTTGAGAGTTGTTCACAAATGGAGTTGTGAACAACTAGAGAGGGGTATCAATGTGTTGATGCATGAAAGGATTAAAAATCAAGTAGAGAGCATTTGGAGCTGAGTTCATTGACCTAATGGAGTTGGTTCATTGATAGAGGTAGATTAGAGTTGTTGCAGATCGGGATTTAAAGGACTAAGCAGATGTGTACAAGGTATGACTAAGGGAGTTGTCAGGAGTTGTACATCAGCTAGACAGTCAGAGTACTTTGTAAGGGTAGATTGGCTGTCAAAGGACTGACACCAAGCCATATTTGTTGTTTTCTTATATCAGTGCATGTATGAGGGCAATTATCACTGGCACATGAACCATAGACTATTGTATTATTAGTTTGTTAATATAACAAAGTTGGATTGTAAAAATTTGTAAAAAGTTGTCTATATTTGTCCATGTGTTGATTTACTATTGTATATTATTATACTATGCAAAGTAGCCTTTTTGTGATACTTGGATTGGTAACATCAATGATTTAAGATTCTATCCTAGACTCTAGTATCACGTAAAAACAACATAGTATCAGAGCGACTTTGAAGGGCCAGTGAATTAGAGTGTGCATTGTGAAGCAGCTCAAAGGGAGCTAGATTATCTAAAGCATGGAGCATAGGGTTCAAATGAAGTCATGGAGATGTGGTCTTGAATAGCATGGAAGTGAGATTGACTGGGAGTTTTGGTGGATTAGTGGAGAACCTAGAGAAAAACATTTTTTTGTAGGGTAGGTGGTTAATCATGAACTTCCTCTGACTTTCCAAGGTTTTTTGGGAAAGCTCGAGGATTTATTTGACATGGATGATATTGGATTGATTGAGATTGCTTCATGTGATGGAATGGAGATTGGCAGACTAGTTTCTTCATTAGATCGTGATGTTGCATATTTGAGAGTGGAGGGTGTGCACAAGTGGTGTTTGATCCAGGAGGATGAGTGCTAGTAGGATTGAGTTGGGTTGATGATGGAACATGTTCCACCACAACTTAGACTGGCCTTGTAGGACAAGAGGTCAGTAGTAGATTAAGTCATTGTAGACCGTGTAAACTCAGAGGGAGTCTCGCTTTAGAGGGAGTAGCCCTATGGAAGTGTTTAGGTCTTCAAGTTAAGATGAGATGATGCAAAGGAACTATCAATATTACAAGGTTATTTCTACAAAGTATACTGCAGTGATGGATGTCATATGAGCTAGTGTCGTCGGTGATGAAGTTGATGGAGACTTCCTAGCGTTGGAGGTACCTCCCTCGCTAAGAGGAAGTGTTGATATTTATAGCTTGAGAGGTACTCCAAACCCTAGGATAGTGGGTTTTAGAAGAACTGGCATAGAGAAGTGACTTGTGAATAAAGAACCCAATTCTGCGGTCTTTGTACCCGAGCTTGTGGGTGTGAAACCACCAAGAGAAACCATGGTTTGACATAGAGAGGTGAAGGGGCAGCTATAGAGGAGCTAGGGGCCACTTCAAGCACTTAAAAAGGACGTATCAAAATGGAGTTGCGAATTTTTATATGTAGTTGTGGGTTAATTTGTCAAGGAGAGCAGGTCGGCTAGGGCTACATTAGCCCTCTTAATAGTTCATTGGGAGCCACATGTTCACAATGCTCCTAACAAAACTATAAAGCTTTGAAATATTAGTATGTAGAAAGCCCTCATTAAAGAGAAGAAGCAGTCATATATTAATAAGAGACAAGAGCATCTTATTCACCTTTCTAAAGTTGCACCCAAAAAAATTTGGCGGATGTTGCTTGTTCGTAAATCTAAAGATAGTCATTCAATCCCCTTAGAAAAGTGGGACATATTTCCTAAGACATTGTATGACTCCCTGGACACCATGGGCAACATCGTTAGCCCTCCTATTAAGGAAGATATCTTTTCTCTTGAGGACTCAAGAAAAGTGGTACATCTATCTTAAGACGTTGTATGACTCCCCGGACACCATGGAAAACATCATTATCACTCCTATTAAGGAAGATATCTTTTCTCTTGAGGACATTGAGTCTGGGATTAAAAATCTCGCTAGGGGGAAGCTAAAGACATTTAAGGATACCAAGATGAGATCTTAAAGTTTGTAAGATCTATCCCCATTCCTCATCTCCACAAGCTTCTCAATTTGGTTGTAAAGCATGACTTCCCTAAACCATGAACATAAAGCCTTATTGTGCCTATCTTTAAAAATGGGGACAAAACCTTTCCCGCTAATTACATGACCATTATGATTAGCCACATATTATCTTAGATTTATGGTCTCATTTTAGAAAAGAAAATTAGCCATTGGCTTGAAAGGAACAATAAAAGAGCCAATGGGAAAGCTGGGTTTAGGAGATACCACTCGACTATAGACCACCTCATCACTCAGGATCATTGCCGAGTAATGTTGCAATAGTAAAGCTGATATATTTTGTTACTTTGTGGACTTTAGAAAATCCTTCGACATTGTTCCTCAATATAAGATTTGGAAAATACTTGATGAGATCATAATTATTCCTCCTAAGTTGAAGACTGCTATGATATGCCTCTACGAGACGGTTGTTTCCAATATTAAAATCACCAAAGGGTGGTATAAATATATTAAATGAAATATCGGGGTTAAGCAAGGGTGCCCCCTTTCCCTACCATTTTTTTTATTTACATCAATAGGTTAGAGGAGTGTTTGGAAATCGACGGGTGCAAAGGAACTTAGCTTGCTAGTATTACCATCACTCTTCTCCTGTACGTCGATGATATCATTCTTCTTGCTAGAAGCCATTAGGAACTAAACAAGAAGCTTAAGACTCTTCATTACTATTTCTCTAAGATGGCTATGACGGTTAATATTGACTCTATTATATTACAATCATATGCAATGTTTAAAAGAAGCTAGTTTTATACGACCTAGAAAATTTGAGGAATAGTTAAATTCATCCTAGTGTAGAGCTAACCAAATTCGAAATGAAGATTGTGTGCCTGATGAAAATAGTAACAAACATTATTGGGTTCATATCCAAAATAAGAATGCTCATGTATTTGGTACAATGTCATATATAAAGATTCCAATCTACACTTCTGTAATTTCAAGTGGGCCCTAAATGGAAATCTCTGTAAACATGTATTGAAAGTTGAGATTCTAGCAAGTAACATTAGTTTGGGTGAAAATGTATTGCCTAATGTCACTAATCCTACTACAGAAATTCCTATAATTTTATTTGATTTGAATGAATCACCTAGATTGGACCCAAAAATCCAAACAGAGCTTCTACCATGCTTTGATTCTCCTCCAAATCTAAATTATCATAATGAAACAAGCATTGATGATTTAGATAATTTCTCATATAATGTTGAATCAACCAATGTACGACTAGATAGTGCATTATTTGAAGATGATGAGATGAAACGTGTTAACTCATCAACTCATGAGAAATTGAGATCCATAATACCTACAAATTTGGAATAGGCATATGCATTAAACAACTTGGTAGCAAAGCATGTCAAGAATACAACAGAATGTTTTTCAATACTATAACTCCATCCAACATCACTACCAAGAGAAAACATAGTTTCTTGAGCCCAGTCAATAAGAAAAGGTGTCGTGGTCACAAGTCAAAAGCAGGAAAGGCTAAACTACAATTTGAAAGGGTTGGATGAGTTCGTGCCAAAAAAAAGTGCATGAATGAACAACTAGAGTTATCGTCTCAACAACAAAGAAATGTGGACCACATGCCTGAGTTAGTGCAACATTCTATTATACACAAAAATGGTATGGAAATATGATGTTATGCATTTTTTCATGTGAAATATGATATACTATCATTTGCAATGCATAGACATAACTATATGAACTTTTTTTGTTGTTACAGTTGGCGGGACAACTTGTCGACTCCAATTATTTAATGAGAATGTCGATGAAAGAAACTATATCATTGGGAACACTTCTCCAATCAATACCATCCAAATCTCCTCCCCAAGGGTGCTTCCCCCTATTGTACAACCAATGGGGATGTATTGTTGGCCACACCCACCACCTTTTTCCTTCATAAATTCTCCCATGCCTATAACCGCCTCCCCAAAACCTTCCCAATTCCCATCCCTACCCTTTAACCATCCACCCTTCTCATTGTTCCAATCATCCACCCTTAACATTCCAATTTCCACATCTAAGGTGATCCCTCCCCCTAGGGTTATTCCTACTATCGTACAACTGATGGGGATGTATCATCGCCCAAACGCACTAACTTTTTCCTATTTTTCTTCCACCGTGACTTTATCAATCACCCCTGAACCATGCCTATATCCATCACCAAGTGCTCCACCATCTACCTAGGAAGGGCAGTCTTCTCCATTGCCTTAGATCTTCATGGGGAGAATGAGTAGTTGATCAAAAAGTTATCATTAATTAACAAAATTGGTTATATGCATTTTGGATTTTACAACTAATTGGTTATTGAATTTTTGCAGCAATACCAATTTGGAAATGCACTTGGGAGTGCCAGGAGTGGCGAAGGTGACCTATACACCCAATTTCTAGATCAGTCGTGAGGCCGCTTTTCCATAATGTCATTCATGGGCATGAACTTCCATTACCTATGTTGGGAATGAAGTTCCATTTTCTAGAAAAGAAAAATGTATAGCTAGACAAATTTGGAATACAAATACATGAATTTGAACTTGTGTGTATGACAATGTCTTCATTGACTTTTAAATTCATGATGTAGATTTGATGTTATATTCTATCAATGATACATTAGCTTTGATGAATGTAGTTAGAATGGATTTATTTGTTTCATTTACAAGTTATCATGTTTGCAAGTTAAGTTACATTTATATTTATATCTTACTCAATGTTGCATGCATGAACAAACATATCATTACCAAGGAAATTTGCTTAGTTATAATAATAGATGGATCATGTACATGCATATATATGGATTTAGATTTATTTTAATTTTTAATTTATGAAAAAGAAAAGTACACTATAAATGCCTTATAAGAAAATCTGCAAAAATAGATAAATATTTGAGCCTTTACCACTTCAATACTAACATTTAAAGATGAAAACTTTATTGATAAGTGATGTAGATTTGAGCCCCGGGACCTCATGGCTTCAATACAGAATTATTTCGAGTGGCCTGGCCTATTTTGGGTAAGGATATCTTGGAAGTGGTTGAATAATCTCGGCTATCTCGGAAGGTACAACCCTCTCTGAACTCTACTTTTATGGCCCTGATTCCAAAAACAACTCATTCTGAAGATCCTCAGGGATTCATACCTATTTCTCTATGTAACATCATATATAAAATTATCTCCACCATTATGGTTAATCGTCTTAAACCCTTTCTTCCTGCCCTGATTTCTGCTAAGCAAACCAGTTTTTGTCCAGGGCTGCCAAATTATGGATGGCATTGTCACTACTGAGGAGGCAATTCACTCTCTCAAGAGCCTTAAATCAAACGGTATGATGATAAAATTAGACTTATCCAAAGCCTATGATTGCCTGAGTTGGTCTTTTTTCATGAACATAGTGAAAGCCTTTAAATTTGATCAGCGATGGATCCAATGGATTTCTTCTTTCATTTCCTCCCCAGTATTATCGATCCTCATTAATGGCTTTCCCTCCCACACCTTCAATGCATCCAGAGGCCTCCGTTAAGGTGACCCTATTTCACCCTTCCTCTTCATTCTGGTTGCGGAAGGGCTGGGGAGATATATAAAATCAGTTATTTAAGCTAGCCATTTAAAAGGAATTCATCTATGGGGAAATGATCTTCCCTTATCCCACCAACAATTTGTGGATGATATAATGTTATTATGTCAAGTCTCCCTTCAGGAATCCAGGGCTCTAAAAGCCATACTGCAAGACTTTATGAAAGACTCTGGTACTCGGATCAGTAATGAAAAATCCAAAATCTTTTTCTTCAACACCCTGATTCCTTCCCAATCTTTCATGGCCAGGATTCTAGGATTTCGCATTGGCTCCCTTCTGTCCAAATACCTGGGAATTCACCTAGTGAATAACTTTCTGTTATAGATCTAACCCGGAAATATTATAGATCTGATATAAAAATATAAGACAATGCAAATAACCCAGAAATAATATGAAATGATTCCTTATTGATCAAACCCTTAAGGTGGGGCAACACCATACATTCACTCCTTAAGGAAGGAGAACACTCCATAAGCCATATTCCTGTACATACAATAATCCTTGACACCTCTCCTTGATGTGGAGTCTCTAGCCTCTATATAGGCCTCATACATACAATACCATGGGTCATTACCATGGTTCCCTCATACCATCAAACTAATACCATGGGCCCATTACATTATTACTAACTACTTGTGGTCCCTTACATGATATGGGTTAACCACCTTATTTATTACTATGGCCCATCCCATTATTACATTATTACCTTGGGTACCTCCCTTGGTACCCCATATTATCCCCCTAGGTATATAACATTCCACCCCCCTTAGCATGTTTCATCCCCGAAACATGGGAAGAACACAAATAATAAGATCTACTCAAAAGAGTAGTCCACTAGTACCATGCACGTGCATCTAGCCATCCAAGAGAAAGGTGAACCCTCGGTCTCGCTGGTGCCTCGCTTGCTTGAGATGGAAGTTGACTGTGGTATCTCTTCTGTGTTGATGTGTAGTAGGTGGATCTTCGCTCCTCTCTATCTATCCTGCGGGGGTTGTTGTCCATGTGGCTAATTGGTTGCCATCTTGATGGTTGTCTTGCGGGGTGATGTGGGTGATGATATGTTGAAGTTTTAACCCACGATGGCTTTTTCTTTAATTCACCCTGCTGTGGTGCCTGTTGTGGTGTCTTCTTTTCCAATATGACTTCAACCACTGAGCCCTCCTCTGATATATTAGCACCTATAACCTTTTCTGCTTCAGCCTCTGTTTGTGTTTGATTTTCTATCATCACTAGCTCATCATCTAATATGTCAGACCCTGGAACATCTTCTCTTTCAGCCTCCTTGGACTCTACCTATTTATTAATGGAAATATCCTGTAATGTAATTTTCTTCTTTTTATACCAGAGCTTCAGGAATTTCTTCTATACATTAATATTGATAGTACTCACAGATTCCATCCAAGGATATCCCAAAACAACATCCATATTATCCGTTTCTGAAGTATAAAAATCACCATGCAACACATACTTATCCATAGAAATCTTCAAATCCTTATACACTTGAACATCCTCATCATCCACCTGTGTGTTTTCAATGTGTTTTGCGGGAACTTGCAATGTTTTTGCCAAATTAACATTGATGAAATTATGCTTGCAACTAGGATTTATAGAAACAATGATCTTCTCTTTTTGAATCCATCCATGAACCTGCAATAAGGAGATACCAGCAGAAAATAACCCTTTAGGTTCCTTGGTTTCCTTCTTTTCTGTAAAAATAAAATCTTTGTTAGGCTATGTGTCTATCTGTGTGAGCTTATCCACAAGATTAGTTTTACGGTCAAAGTGGTCCATAATAGCTTTTGTGAATATGTCCCAAGTCAAGGGCCTTTGATAGCAACGTTGATGCCATTGCCACCATTGCCGTCTTTCATTGTCCAAGTATATGTTTCCCATACGCAGCTGAGTCTCATCATCCCTGATGTAATGCAATCTAAAAAATTTCTCCATTTGTGCTAGCCATTTGGCTGGATGAGAGCCATCAAAATTATACAAGTCCCTCAAATTCGGACCTAGGCCCGCCATCACCAAAAGAAAAAAAAATGGGCGAAAATTTGAAATGGTCACAATTCCGTCAATATTGCTCAGAATCCCTATTATGACCTGTTTTTTGAAATGGAACAATCATTCTGCATCTGCCCATGTGATAGAAATCTTGATCCAGGCACTGGAATTTCAAATCTGCGCTGCAACTCTCCCGCCGTCACCAAAATTTCTGCAAAAAAGAGCTGATTTTAAATCAGCGATATCTCCCTCATCCGGACTCCGATTCAACTGATTTTTTTTTTGAAATTGGGTTTTTTTTCACAAAGAATCCAAATCTGCAATTAAATTCTATATATATTGCACCAAGATGTCCAGATCTGCGCCACAAACGCGCGGCCCCCAAAAATGGTCTGCAACACCACTGATTTTTAGATCAGCGATATCTCCTTCATCCGGACTCCGATTCGACCGATTTTTTTTTTGAAATCGGGTATTTTTTACATAGAGTCTATATTTGTAATTAAATTTTGTAGATATTGTACCAAAACATACAGATTTGATCTGCAAACACGCCACCCCTGAAATCCTGCAAAAAATTAAAAAAAAAATCTCCACTTTTGCCCAAAAAAGTGCTCTGATACCACTTGTTATAGATCTAACCCAGAAATATTATAGATCTGATATAAAAATATAAGACAATGCAAATAACCCATAAATAATATGAAATGATTCCTTATTGATCAAACCCTTAAGGTAGGGCAACACCATACATTCACTCCTTAAGGAAGGAGAACACTCCACAAGCCATATGTCTGTACATACAATAATCATTGACACCTCTCCTTGACGTGGAGTCTCTAGCCTCTATATAGGCCTCATACATACAATACCATGGATCATTACCATGGTTCCCTCATACCATCAAACTAATACCATGGGCCCATTACATTATTACTAACTACTTGTGGTCCCTTACATGATATGGGTTAACCACCTTATTTATTACTATGGCCCATCTCATTATTACATTATTACCTTGGGTACCTCCTTGGGCACCCCATATTATCCCCCCTAGGTATATAACACTTTCTTAGGACTTCCTGTTGGAAAAACATCCTTGAGCGAATCCAATCTCGGTTTCAAAACTGGTCTTTCTGATCCCTAAAAATTGTTTAGAGGGTGGTTTTAGTGAAGGTTGTGCTACAATCGATCCCAATATATCAACTCTCGGGTCTAGCTACTCCTAAAATTTCTTACTCTGATATGACAACTATCTTCAAAAGCTTCCTATGGCAGGGGACTCAAGAAGCTAAAAAATGGGCACTCCTTTCATGCAAACAGTTGACTAAACCTAAAGTGGCAAGGGGGTTAGGTCTTCAGGACCCCTTTCTACTAAACCAAGTGATGGGGGGGGGGGGACTCTGGTGGCGATGGATTCAAGTTGTAGTTGATCTCTGGAAGGTCATCTGGGGCTAGAAATATAACATGCCTTCAACTACAGAGGAAAGACTGAGAATGTAGGGAACTCCAAGAGGAACATCAATTTGGAACTTAGCTTTTGATAATAAAGAGTTAATTTGCAACCATACATTCTGGGAAATCGGAGATGGGACAAGTGCTCTATTCTGGCCATATTCATGGCGAAAATGGGAAAAACTCTTGAGTCGCCAAGATTTTGCAAAGATCTTCATTTTCACTAATAAACCCCACAACTCGATGGTTAATCAGTTTTGGGACCCGACCCCTAGGAATCAATGGAGACAGTGGAAAATGAAACAAGACTGGAACAACCCTCCTGACTCAAATCAATGGGATGTGTTTGATTCTGAGTTTCACACTAGAAGAATTGCATCGTTATAAGGACAAGACATTCTCAAGTGCGGCTATAAAACTAAAGGTATGTTCACCATAAAAGAAGCTTACCAACTGGCATCAGAGGAGCATCTGAATCAGTACAATCTACTCTAGAGGAAAATATGGATGGGACAATTTTGGCCGAAAGTAATGTATTTCTTGTGGCTAGTGTGCAGTGGAAGGATTCTCACCTAGGACGAATTATAGAAGAGAGAAATTCGTGGGCCCTGTTTTTGAAATATGTGTGCCTCTCAGACTGAAACCATAGAGCATCTCCTGAATATATGCCCCTTTCTAGCCCGACTTTGGCAGAATATAAATACTCTTTTTGGTCATCTAGACCGGGATAATACCAGTATCAAATCCACCATTGGGAGTTGGAGGAAAAAAATCTCTTCCAATCTGATGGTAAATCGAGCCTAGTGTCCATCTATCGACTTTGTTTTATGGGCAGTATGGAAGGAAAGGAACTTAAGGATTTTCAAGGACCAAAAACTATCACACTTAGAAATCTGGAAAGGAATACTCCAAAATATAATAGAATCTATACTAGTAGAGAAATGGAATTCTAATGATTAGAAGGCCAACCCCCAAGAAGCGCGAATATTGTCTACTCTCAACTTATCCCAGCAAATGCTTGCACCTTCATATTGGAACTTAAGTTTGCCTCTCAGCCAATCTCCTTCTCGCTTCTCATGACCCTGAGGGTTTTCTCAAGCTAAACTTCGATGGGGCATCCAAAGGTAACCCTAGGGATGCGGGTTTTGGAGGGGTCATCAAGGATTCATAGGGCGAGGATGTCCAAATATATGCTTCGGATTGTGGCATGGCAAGTAACAAAGAAGATGAATTCAATGTTGTTAAACATGGTTTGATAATAGCCAAAAGGGAAGGGTTGAGAAAAATGGTGGTGGAAGGCGACTCTTCCCTGGTCATTAATACTATTAAAAATATTAACCAGGGGTCCCAGTGGGAAAATATTAGTAAAAGTTGGAGGACTGCTCGCTTGATCCAAGATATTAGTGAACTTATTCAATATTTCGAATATATCATCCCCTCGCATGTCTCTCGCAATGGAAACAAAGCTACATATTTCTTAGAAAACTAGGGCTATCTTCAACCGAGAGTGAATATAGATAAGCCTTGGATAAGGGAGATTGGGGAAGAAGGAATGGAAAAATTGACTCTGATTTTGAACCAGGACCTGGCTCTTAATCAGAACCCCTGATCGGGGTGTGAGACAGCTGAAGGCCCGCATGGTCTTAATTGATATTACAAAGCTTTTATTGTTTTGGGACGATGGGTAGTATCCCTCACGCCCTCACACGCGTATTCACTATGAAAATATGAAGCATTGTAGATCTTGGCAGATCCACGACGTGAAGGTTGGTAATCCTTGGCACCTATGGGTAGTGGGAGCAAAGGTGACATTAAGACCATATATCCTGCGTATAAACCCAGGTCCTCAGTTTCTTAAGGAGCCTAAATTTGTTGGTTACAGGTTCGCGACAATGGGAACACGAGAGGAGTACCCAGCTGCTACATGTCTCTACTTGAGGTTGGTGTATAAAGTTTGGTTTGCCTATGGTGTCTTTACTCTTGGCCTTTGTACAGTGGCTTGGGTCACGAATGTGGGAATGTGGGAGAAGGGTGAAGAAAGGGGGCCCGACCTTGGTAGATATGGTGAAGTCTCAACCTCGCAGTGGAGCCTCGGGTCAAGGTGGAAGAGGTAGAATACACTAGGAAGATAAAGGAAAAGACTTCCGATCAGACTGAGTGGTAGACGACTGCACGTCAAAGAACTGAACAATAAGAGACTACGCGATAGGTGACTGCGGGGCAGGTGACTGCATGGTAGATGATTGCATGGTAGGGGACTGCATGAGAGGGGACTGCGCGATGGGGGATAGTGTGGCATGGGACTGCGTGGAAGATGGGTCGAAAAAAATTATGAGAATCTTCAGGCCACAGTCAAAGATTACTGTGAAAGGACCCCGACACAAGTGAAACAATTGATTGCGAACTAGGAGGCAGAGTTGAATTTGCAAGCTAAGCTAGAACTTCCAGTGGAAGGCTGGGGGGAACTAATCATGGACCCTAGGTACACAACCGACCATCTCACCTTGTTCATACACTCCATTCATCTTTACTGGTTAATGAAGTGTATAGTTGCCAAAGAAATGGCTGCGACCACCAATGGAGTGGTGCACAATGACGTCGAGTCGGGTCTACAAGACATTCAAAATGAGTTCCACCTTATCCAACGTCAGTTGCATAACCAGAATGACGCTCTGGGCCGCATCAAGCGACATATCCCATGTCTTCCACTAACCAAATTACTAGGATCAAGTGCTAAAGATCTTGGTCAGGTGGAATGGTTGGATGATTAGTGGATCGAAGTTATGAGTGTTGATTTTAGATTTTTTTGGATTTTTATGTCGAGTAACATTTATGTTTTCAGTCTGATGTTTATTAGTTGATTTCTAGACTATCGACCTTATATGGTTTGGCTAAAAAGGCTCAAACTATTTATGTTTTGGATGGCTTATAATGCAATTCGATGGCCAACAAATCTGGTTTCCCACTAGGTAGGTTGAGGCCACTGAACGACTCATATATTTGTAACCTACCTATTTATAGATGAATGAATGAAAGGTACTGCTAAGCTTACAAAGAAAAATACTAAAATATAATATTAATTAATTTATATCAATATAAAAATATATTATATAATAACAAGTTATTGTTTATTTTTTTTTAAATAATAATATTCATGTTAAGAAAATGTATATAGCAATTATTTAGTTTAGTTCATTCAATTTATTATTATTATTATTTTTTTTAATGCTATAAATTATTTTTTTATATAGGAGGCATGTACTAAACAACAATGTTGCACATTATACTTGTTTATATTTTTATTGATAAAATTTACCAAATATTGCAACATTTTTTGTCCAATCATCTTATTGTAAATGGATGCCCATGCAGTAGAAGATAATTCATAATTTTGAAAACTTATATTCATGTGACAAGATTGTGCATATTTTTTAATAACTTCTTTTACTTATTAGATGTAAAATAAATTTTTACTTTTATTTATTATTATGTAAACATAAATTTATTATTTACCTCATATATAAATATTATACTATTTCATATAAATTATGAAAAACTTAAAATATTTATTTCAAATTTATAAAATATTATCTAAATATACATATTTCAAATTGCACAATTTTTAAAATTTTATTATTAGAAGATAATTCATAATTTTGGAAGTTTTAATTTTTGAAAAAAATATATATTTTTTTACTTATTACTAATTAATCATGTAAATTAAATAATTTGGTAAATATCCATAAATATTAAAACAATTATATTATAAACATCTTAAATTACAAAAATTTAAAAATAAAATAAAAATTCAATAAATTATAACTTTATTTTAAATTACATTAATATTGATTATAAAAAGAATTAATATAAATATTAAACATATATACAAAGTAAAAAAAAAAAATGTAATAATATTTTTATACATCTAGATTTACTCTCATTTTAATACAGATATTTTTATCTATCTTGATCTACTCTCAATTTACTATGAAGATTTTTAATTTGTAAATAAGTTTTGTTAGACTATTATGGCTCAATACCATCACTTATCAATATCACATGCAGAAAAATAATAAATAACTCTATATAACATTTTTTAATTAATCAATTTAATTAAAATAGCAAAAAAGACATGACTACTTTGAAATAAATCTTAATCTTTGATTTGTGTATATATCTAAAAATATTCTAAAATATTTATGGAAGGTAAATTTCTACCATCCACATTATTCATAATTAAATTAAAATTATAAAAACAAATAAACATATTTATTAATATAATTATTATATAAATTTATAAATTAATTTTCAATTATTATTATATAAATTTAAAGGTATAAATAAAACATAAAATTTCTGGATTAAAATTACAAATGCAAATCAAATAAAAATAGGCTTTCATAAACTTTAAAAAAATATTTAATATTTACATAATTATTAATTTAATTTGTATTTATCCTCCGGCTCCTAAAACTAAACAAATTAAATACAATCCACATATATGATATACAAACAATGATTGAATATCTAAATAATAAGAGTGCAAAAACATTAAGATTGAGCTTTTTCTTGGAGATCAGAGTAATGAGATACGCTGATTTTGACGATTTGCCTGCAAACAATCAACAAGTGACAAAGTGTCATTGTCACGATCTCGTGCGTTGAATAACAACATTGTAGGTTCCATTCCACAAGTTGGACACGCAATTCAAACCACGGTCTTGCAAGTGGACAGGAATCTTGGAAAGGGTGCTGTAAGTGGCAGCTGTCAGTTATCTGTTCGGATTAAGAGGTTTCACTGGTTTACCCATTTCTTAGTCTTAAATCGTTTTATTTTAAAATAATGTGTCATTTAAATCGTCTTTACTTGTCGCGGTTTTTATTCTGTGATTCATATTAAGTTTATAAGAGATTTTTGTCGTAAATCACATGATATTTCATTTGTCAACGCTTTCCAAACCAACCAGTGTGGTTCATCCGTCATGACAAGTTGAAGAAACAAATCCAGCTTGCATGTTAAATAGTTAGAGTAGAACATCCAACAGCTATGTTGACTAACTAACGGCTAAATTTGACCAAGAAACGGCTAATTAAACAAAACCCAATGAAAACGTGGCATAACTATATATAGTTAAAAATTAAAAAATTAAAAAAAGTTAAAGATATGGAATTCACTAATTATTAAATTAATAGTTAATTATTAAATTAAAAGATCGTGGGACATGAATTTTCATCAAAGGAATTAACCAATTTATATATATATATATATATATATATATATATATATTATAATAAAAATAAATCATTAATATTATAAGTTATAAATATATTTAATTATAAATTAATTATTTTAACTTGTTTATTTAGTTATAAAATAATAAAAACAAATTATCATAAAATCAATTTATATTAATTTAGATTTTATTCATATTTTATATATATTAAATTATTATATAATAAAAATAAATCATTAATATTATAAGTTATAAATTTATTTAATTGTATTAACTTATTTATTTAATTATAAAAACAAATTATCATAGAAAGATTTCAATATTAAAGTCATTATTTTTCATTTATTAATTAAGTGCTATTAAAAAATCTCATATTATAAAGGCAATGCCATCATGGAAAAAAGGTTATTGAGAGAGGTCTTCGTAGTTGTTTTCTTCTTTTCCTCTTAGTTTTTTCCCTGTGATCCCATAACCTTCTCTGACCATTTTTCCTTGATGAGATTGTCTTTATAGTATGAGATTTTTTAATAGCACTTAAGTAATAAATGAAAAATAATGACTTTAATAGGGATTATCTCCCCTGCCCTTCTGGTCAGAAAGAAATCTTCGATTTTTCAGATTGTGAAAATTGGGAGGAGAAACGAGCAACACCCGTTATAAGATTGGTGATGATGCAGAGAAATTATATAAAATTGGCCAGAAGTCTTAATCCGATTTTTAAATTGTAAATGGCCATCGAAGAACGCAATGAAATGGCAGAAAAATATTATAAAAGGGACGGAAAGGGGAATAATTGTTCGCCACGGAAGTTGAGAAGTCTTTAGCGTTGAGAATTCCATGGCTTCAGCAGAGGTGGAGAACCTGAGTGGTATAGTGAAGGTGTACGCAGATGGCACAATTTTTCGTGCGGAGGATCCCCGGATGTTCGTCGAGGCTTCTCTGCAAGGAGAGGGTGGGGTTGCCAGTAAAGACGTTGTGTTGAACGAGAAGCTGGGATTGTGGGTTCGACTCTACTTGCCCTCTTCCCACCTCCAACAACAAACAGAAAACCGCCGCCTCCCTCTAATCGTCTATTTCCACGGCAGCGGCTTCTGTGTCGGCTCTCCTGCCCATCCGAGTTTTCACACCTTCTCTCTCAAATTGTCGGCGACTGTAGGTGCGATCGTTGTCTCCGTGGCTTACCGGTTGGCTCCGGAGCACCGCCTCCCCGCCGGCTACGACGACTGCATCACGGCACTCCAGTGGGTGAGCTCACATGCGGGAGACGGAGCAGACTTGGAACACGACCCGTGGCTCGACTCCCACGCGGACTTTTCCGCGGTGTATCTGATGGGAGACAGTGCTGGTGCCAACATCGCACATCATGTTGTGACGCTGCGTGGCGGTGTGGAAGCGTGGAACCCCATTACATTGAGAGGATCGATACTGGTGCAGCCCTACTTCGGCGCCGAGCAACGCACACGGTCGGAGAGCGAGTGCCCGCGTGACGCGGTTCTCAATCTGGAGTCGAGTGACGCCTGTTGGCGGTTGTCTCTCCCGGTGGGCAATGACAGAGATCATCCATTCAGCAACCCTTGGAGCCCCGGAGCACCAAAGCTGGAAGAGATGTCGTTGCCTCCCTTGCTGGTGATCATCGGTGGAAGAGATATGCTGAGAGACCGCGGCCTTGATTATTGTGAGTCGTTGAAACAGTGCGGTAAGAGCGTGGAGGTTATGGTGGCGGAGGAAGAAGAGCACGGTTTCTACGTTCTCAAACCGGACTGTCCCTCTTCTCAACGCCTCAGGGAACGGATCTCCCATTTCATCTCCTCTCGTTTAGAGTCCCACGTTGACTGATAGATCAGACAAAAAATTTCCGTAATAACGCTTTACAATAATAATATATGCTATTTCTAGATAAAACATGTAATTATCCCGAAATTAATAAAAGTATTTCTTCATGCAGTTGGTTTTTTTTGGTTTGTTTTTCTCTTTCCCTTACTTTTTCTTTTCATCTGTTATTATGATTTTGAAAAATGAATGCGCTGATTTCGGATAAACGTGTAAACACATACATAATTTGTTTAAAATCCATATAATAACACATTTGGAAAAGAAATTAATTGTATTTGGTAAAAAAATCTAACTGATTTATAAAAAAAAATAATTTTTACTTATTTTGTATATTGAATGATGTTTTTTTATCTTGTTAATTAATTCAATTAAAGAAATTTAATTTAAGTAAAATAATTTTTACTTTAGTATTTAATTAAAATACTTTTTCAACTAACTGATTAATCATATTATATGATTAAGATAAAATTTCTATCTAAACCAATTGCAATCCATCTCGATCTATCAGAGCGAACCCATTATGCAGCCATATCTTTGATTTACGCTACGTTGGGATGCCAAGGATAGGATAAGAACAATTGCAATCTCGATCGATCGATCGATCAAGGCATAGCCTATAGCCATTGATGTTCAGTGATTGATACTGAGGGAACTCAGTATACAGCCAAATCTTAATTGGGATGATTTGTCGTTATTCGTTGAGAATAACGAATAATAAATATTATTATTATTAAATATTAATTTCTATTAATAATAAATATTAATTTATATTAATCATAATATTAAATAATAATTATTTAGTATTATTTAATATTTAATTTTATTGGACCTTTTGTCATATCTCCAGCATGTCGAATTTAATAAATTATTTATTCAAGTCGCTGGTCGTTGGTTTGTTTTCGTTTTCGATTTCTTTTTCTTCTCTCCTCTTATTGTGCTTTTGAAAAATGCATGCGTTGATTTCTGGTAAACTTTAATGGTTTTATAGGGATCCGGTGTGAGTGCGATGTAAATTTTTGTCGATTTGAGAAAATGCAGATTCATGCCATAACAAAGTCATGGACCCTGGTCCCTCACCGACAATTCAATATTTTTATATTTGTAGGTGAGCACAATTCAATGTTTTTATCATTTGGCTTCTTCGCATAAGTCCATCACAACTAAATATTTTTATATTTGTAAGTCATCGGAAATCGATATTTCATTTGGCTTCCTCGCTTTTGACAACATAGGGCACTCTGGTTTCAGACTCTAGTTTCATGGTTAGTTGATGTTAAGTAACAAGTAACTTAGTAGGTAGGCTGCACGTAATTTTGTTTTGTTTGTTTCTATGGATTACAGAGATGTAAGAAATTCAGAGAGCTTTTTAGTACCGATTCAATATAATTGGATTTTATTTTTTCAATAATCTCAAGTGCATGAAAATGAGGACTATTGTATATATTAGAATTTCATAATTATAAATATATTAAGATAATTTAAAATACAAATTGATATATTATTGATATATTATAGATATATAATTTAGTACAACTCATAATTACAACTCATCCTCATCTTTAAGGTTGCATGTCCTTATATAGACTTTGTAATGTCTCCGTCGTAATTTTTTTTTTTATTGCTATAATTCACCTGTACAATACCTTGCCGGCTACAGTACCACCCAGATTCTACTATGTCTACGGATTATGGTGATAATTAAAAGCGCAGTTAAGTTTTCCGGGAAATGAATTGATTTATAACATCTGCACAGTTTGTCTTTATACTAAGGCTTTGGATATGAGGCTGCCTCCACCACGAGGCGAGCCAATCGGATAAGGTGAATTAATTACTATCTCTGTGCTGTCATGTGTGTGACCTGGTGGACTGTCCGGTCTCACCAGCTTCGCTCGGGATCCTGTTGTGCCATACAACACCCCCCCCATTTCATATCATTTATATTCCAAACATTAATGTATGAAATGGGTCCCTTTTAATTTTGAATTGGTATCAATGCTCTTGTCATCCAAAAAATTCAATAAATAAATAAATGCGCTTTAGAAAACCTTCGGGGCAAACCCTTAAAAAGAAATTATGAATAAATGGTCCTTGCGATAAAGCGATCGCAAGATCGCATATCGCAATGACATATGGATTGTAATTAAGCACCCAAACGTTTTCCGCCGATGCGAATTCGGCGCATTTGGCGATCGGCAATTCCCCATATATGTTTTATATCGACCATGCCAAAAGAACCGACGCGATGCGCATTCGGCGATCGGTGAAGTGCTTCAGCAGTGGTAATGTTCCCAAAGGCTTGTCCCGATGCGATGCGAAATCAGGAATCGGACATCGGCGGTAATCGCACCCAAATCTTATTGCGCCCAAAGCTTTTCGCCGATGCGATATCGCATTCGGCGATCGCTGATATTCAAAGCACGCCATTAAAACACGCTTATCACACCCCGATTGCGACCCGATAAAGCGCGGTTTTCAACAAAGAGCCGTTAAGTGATGGGATGGCGCAATTCAATTGTAATAAAAGCTTTATGTTTCACGCAGGCCTCCATCTATGCTCAACCGCCAAAACGTCCATCTGCATGCTTAAAAGGTTCACTCACCCAAATAACGATATTAGGAGCAATTAATGAATGGCAGATTAAAAACGGCCAATTAATAGGAATTATGTCCTAAAATCTTTTTACAGATTGGATCCGCGCCCATGTTAAAAGCTAAATCCCTCAGTTACGCTTCTATTCGTATGTGCTGTTTCACTTGAGAGTTTTTATTGCCATCTCTGTATATTACGCCCAATTTCTTCTTTGTGCAGAATTCATTCGCAGAAACCAGGCCTGAGATGATGGGAAAGAAGTCCAAGAAAGCTGCAGGTGCTTCCTCAACACCAACAGCAGCACAAGCAGCCGCGAATAAGAAGAAGGGATTAATTTCTGATACCACTTGCATGGGGCTCACCAAAGCTACTTGGTCAGGCACTTATAACTTAATTGAAGCTGAGAAACCAGAAAAGACGGTGGAAGAAGCTACTGTGGACTTGACCAAGAGGTCTGATTTAACTCTCAAGGATCTAGCCGACTCTTTCCTGCATAGGATAGCGGCCAGAGAACAAATTCTTCCTTATACTGACATTGTGCGATGGGCAATTGAAGAAATTCTCATCACAGACAGAATTTTTAAAACCAGAGATGGGAGGATCTTGGGGTCATTCAGGCCAGAAGACCTAAGGCAAATGTATCATTTGCCCGAGCCAGAGAAAGTATATAACAAGGCCTTTTTGGAGAAGTTTGCAAGCGAGAACGAGATCGAATCTGAACCTATCAAGGATTGGAGGCAAAATCCCAACAAACACAAGCACGAATCCTCCGGTAAGTACTCGGTAGATTCTTTAGCTTCTCCTTATTGTTATGCGGGGATTATGATGTGTAGACTGTGGGGTTTGCATGATTCTGCCAATTTCACCATTGAAATGGTTCCTCTAATGGAGGCAGCAGTAAATGGTTGGATTATGGATTGGGCTACTATTCTTTCAGATAAATTAGCAGTGGCTGTTCGAGATTTTAGATTTAAGACTGTTGTTACAGAGAGGAAAATGCCCCCGTTCTACTATAGTGCATATATCATGGACGTTCTTTGTTTCAATTCTGAATTTCCTGTTCTAGGGTGGAGGTGGACTGCACAGGACCCTTCACCCATCCATATATATTATCAAACATTGTGGAAGTCTTCTTATAAAGACCATCTGTACCAAATCTGTAATGGTTTGATGGTGCCCATTTACTATTCCATTTTTGATAAACCCATGCCAAGGATTTCCTATGAAGCTTCCTTCGACTTACCAGCTGTAGCAAGTTGGTTTGGAGAGGAGAATTTTACCTATATTAGGGTTTTCGGGAGCCAGGCCAAGCCGCATGTTCTTCCGTTATATGTTCCAGACAAACTGTTAGCCCGAGAGATCTCCTACCAAATTATGGCCGAGAGTGTAACCCAAACTCTGAAGAAAGAGAAGAAGAGGGGCTGGCCCCCTTTTCCCTTGAGGATTGGTGTTTATACGCTGCATGATCTGAAGCATGCAGAAAAGGAGGCAACAAAGATGCAAGCTTTATCCCTAGCCACTATCCCAAGCAGACTCTATGATCCAAACCAAAGGGCCTACACTGCCCTAGAACAGGCCAAATTAACAAAAGTTGACCATCAAGAGGATGAGTTTGATGACCTGTTCGTAGGTACCGATACAATAAGCCAAACCAAACAGCTTGCCAGGATGAAATACAAAGATGAGAATTTAACTGAGTTCAATAAACTTAGAGAGCAGAGGTTGCAAACTCTGCCTCTAGATTTATTGGCAACAACCCCAGCATCTTCCTCAAGCGAGCCTGATCGGCAACAAACGAGCCAACCTCCTGTTATAACTAAGGAACAAAAGAAACAACAGGAGGAAAGGCAAAAGGAGCTGTAGGCAGAAAAGCAAGGAAAAGAGCAAGCTGAGAGGCAGAAGAAGGATCAAGAACAGAGAAAGCAGAAAGAGATAGAGGAACGGATGAAGAAAGAAGAAGAGGAGAAACAAAAGAAAGAACTGGCAGATAGGCAGAAAAGGGAGCAAGAAGAAAAACAAAGAAAAGAATTAGAAGAGAAGCAGAGGTTAGAGCAGGAGAAAGAGCAGCAGAAGCAAACCACTGATGTCAATGTGGACACTACTACAGACCCCAGTTTATTACAAGAATGGCAACAATTTCATTCCATCATCTGTGGATTGGAATGTTCAAAAGATGGGGATAATTCTAAGACAAACGATACGCAGGATGTTACCTCTCCTCCGGTTCTAAGTGGAACCAGCGGCCCACCAAGTTCAAAGGAAGTTGAAGTTATCCCAAAAGACCCCTCCGACCAGGTTATTCTACAAATAGAAGACATTCCGCCATTGGATGTTTTCTACAGCCCAAAACATAGGGCAGTTGTAAGTTGGTCAAGGAAGAGACGAAGGATTGATCAACCTTCTATCTTCCCCGAACCAACGGTCATGGGTAAGGTAGTATGGAAGGAGGAATTGGATCCCTCCGATGACTTAAAAAAGCTATCACAGTATGCAGGCGCTTACTCAGCGGCAACAATTGACAAAGCATCAGAGGTGAGCCTCCTATTAAAAAATAAGGACCAAGAAATCTCTGCGCTGCAGGCAGAATTAGTTGAGGCAAGGCAAAGGACAATACAGGCAGAAGAACAATTGCTGGCAAAACAGCAAGAAAATGATCAGCTGACTCAGGAATTGCAAGCAGAAAGACAAAGGATCGATTAGGATGCAATCCAGAAAAAAGAAGAGCTGTCAAAGGCATTGGAGGATTTGCGAATGGCGAATGAACAAATGATAAAGACCAAGGATGAGCAAATCGCCCAAATGTCATCACAGTTGGAAAAAATGAAGGGAACATCGCATGTGAAAGAATTTAAGTCGGAGGCACTATTAATAAACAATGCATTGATAGCCCAGCTTAGACTCTTATGCCAACAGATCGATCGAGCTGAGCCCCTTTGTGAGCTAACTACAACAGTGAATCAGCGGGTAGAAAAGGCCAGAGCTGAACTGGATCAAGCAGATGAGGACATTGCTGCATATATTGAATGGCAAGATACCGATTTGGGAAAAGCAGCAAAATTGCCCAGGATTATGGAAACAGAGAGAAATATACTTTTCACTGAATGGCATACTCAAATGATGAAAGCAGAAAGGGCGGCTTCACGGTGTAAATCAACCGCCAGCAATCTAGTGGATCTAGTCAATAACACTCTTTACCTGGCCAATATGATTTCTAAATGTACACCGGGAAAGATGACTATGGCAAATGCATTACAGCAGACATGCTACCCTGTGTTAGAAGAAAAAGGAAAATTAATCGCGGGAGTAAAAAGCCTATCCTTAGAGGCATATTGGCTCTTTTTAATTAAGCCGCATACACAGAGATCTGCCCTAAATTGCCTTACAGACGCAATCGGGTATATAATTCCCGAACTCCAAGATGCCACATATGCTGCACAGCTCACTTCACGCCTCAACAAACCTCCGGAAGTTGAGCCGATGCTTGCAATTAATCAGCTCAGATTCAAAGGAAAGGAACCGACTTGATGATTCACCCGCCCGCTTGCCAGATCGCCAGCCGAAATTGGATCAGAAGTTATTGATACCAGCTTTAGTAGCTTTTCAGTTTCTTAGATATTTAGATTAGATTAGTATTTATAGACCCTTTCATTGTTTTGGAAAAGGTCGTAAAATTTTGTAATAGACTTAAAGGCTGAAGTTTGCACTACTGTGCTTCAGCCTATATTCTTTTGTGAAACTCGACCAATAGTCCTCTATTTGACGAGAAGGTTGTTTTATGCATTTGTGCACTATTGTCTCTTGTTTGGAATGCTTTCTGGTTTGAAGGGAGGACTGCGACATAGTGATTTACATAATGGATTGTTGAGCAGCTTACATGGTACTTTTATCTGCATCTGTCCTCTTTCCTTTTATATGAATTGCTGTGTTATTATCTTTTGCTATTGTTGAATACATGTATGCGCTGTAACAGTACATCTTCATTTCATTCCACTATTGGATGTTTTGTGATATGCTTTCTTTTAATCATGCATGTAGCAATGATATGAATGACAATGTGTAGTAATTCGCTATTATCGCTCTGCATAACTAATTATGCAGAGCAATCTTAAATGGTTTAAACGTCTATGCTTTAGTGTTAGAGTCATCTATATGCCTGCCTTAAAGCACAGATTATCAAACGCTACGCTTTGAAAGATCGATAAGTCCCGGGATAGATTATAGTTAATATATATTTCGCTGATAGTTTTAGTTGTTCACTTATCACTATCATACCTCATAAGTTACTCATCCATCCCACTTTTATCCATTATTGGGAAACTGGTCCCATTATCCCCAGTCGGAGCCACTATTCCAAACGGAAAAGGAGCTTCTTTCAAGGTCCGGACGGGTGGTTTCCCCTTTGTTGTGGCAGCGATTTTCGAGGCCTCAACATTTTTGGCGCTAGAAGGAGGGCCAAGACTGTGAATGGCAAGCAGACCCAAATCGGCAAGTCATTCTAAGAGTAATTCTCCCTCCAAATCTCCTCGTTCTTCTCAATTGCATGCTGGTTCACCAGCCCATAATCAAGAAGAAGAGGAATCAACTACCACTGCTCAATCCCATCATATCCCAGAACAGCTAAGTATTGAATCTCCTGAAGTCCAGTCTCTAATCCATAAACTTCAGAGCTTCTCGATCTCACCACAGAAATCTGAGATATCAGAAAGCAGTGCGACTTCGCAGTTCAACCTCACTCATCCTCTCACCAGACTTCAGAGCGAAAAACTTGGTATTGAACCCACTGAGTTTCCTTTACCCAAAAGGAAAAAGCCAAAGAAAAATACTGAAGGATCTGATAGTGGAGATTTTTCTTCCACATCCTCCATTTCATCTCCCCATCTGCAAAGTCAACCACCCACTCCTCCATTACATATTGTTGTTCACCAGGGATCACAAGCCTCAACATCCCAGCCTGCTCACTCCTCAACTTTATTTCCTGCTCATTCATCTGGAATTCCAACAGTAGTATCAACTCCTGTTGTTATCATAATGGCAGATCCATGGACCCGGCCTGGTGCAGTCAATATGCCTGCACCATTGCACGCTTTACCCGACGCTCCTGAAAAATGGCTGCCCAAGTTTAATCCAGATAATGGGACCCAAGCTGAGGAACATATCAATAATTTCATGTTGGCAGTCAACTTGAAAGGAGTAACAGAGCAAGATGTTGTGGTTAGACTCTTCCCTTATACATTGCAAGGATCAACAGGATCCTGGTACTTCTCTTTGCCTTCTGGTTCTATTACCAGTTGGAACACTTGCCAAGAGCAGTTTCTCACCAAATATCGAGATGATAGGTCTTTAGCTACCTTAATAAATGATCTCTCCAATCTTAGAATAGAGCATCGGGAACCCATCAAGGAATTTAATGCCAGATTCAATAAACTCCTGAACAAAATCCCTACAGATTCTAAACCAAGTGAACAGATTCGAAGCGAATGGTATATCACTGCTCTACCTGCCAATATAGCCATTTTTGTAGATAGAGCTGGGAAACCTACCTTAGCCGAAAACATGAAGGAAGCACTTGCTGTGGAAAAGCGCATAAATGCTCTAGAGAAGAAAGCTGCCTTGGAAGACAGAAAAGCCAAAAAAGTCTCTTTCAAAGAGGATTCTAAGAAGAAAACCTTAAAAGATCCATATGACATGGAGGGATTACAAAAAGTCCTGAAGACTTTGTCTAATGAAATGGTTGACATAAAGAAACAGGTAGCCGAAACCTCAAACAAAAGACCATTTAGGACTTTTAAGAAAACTGAAACAAAGCCACCCAATGTTATCTCTAACGCAGATTCAGAGCATGATGAAGAGGAAGAGGAGACACCCTCACAAACTGGCGATGAAGAAGAAGTAGCTGAATGCCACGGAATGTGGGATTTCATACTCCCTAATTCCGATACTGATAATGAAGAAGAAGCTTTCCCAGTAACCACTAGAAGTAGAAATGCTTCTGAACCTGTCCAAGCAACTTCAAAGAAGAGGAGTGCAGGTGTCACCACAACAAAGGAAAAAGTTCCTCCAAAGAAATCGCCTGTAGTCGTTCCCCAAAACCAGCCTTCAACTTCCAATTCTCCTTCAACATCTAAAACACTAGTGGTAGCCGATTCAATGGAGTATAATATTGTTGATGATATGAAGAAGACTAAAGCAAACATCACTTTGTTTGAACTTAGTAAGTTAAAGCATCAGCAGAAATTACTTCTAAAAGAATTAAATGCTGTCCCTGTGACACCTCTTCCCAGCTCAAAAGCTGCCAATGATTCAGGCCAACCTCCTCCAGGTATGGTTGAAGCTACTGACTCGGTTCTGATTGGAGATAGGTCCAATTCTCATACCCCACCCTTCCTACTGACCTATGAGATTTACAACCGAAATCTACACAAATGTTTAATTGATTCAGGGGCATCATCTAACATTATGCCAGCTTCAGTTTGCTCTAAACTGAACATCGAACCCCAGAAGTCTGCTATTCACATCGTACAGTTGGACCGAACTAAAGTGCAGGTTGTGGGAGAAATTAATTCTGTAACTATCAGGTTGTCTGCCGATCCCAGGATTGTACAGAGGATAGATATCTTAATTGCCGACATACCTGAATTTTACGGTTTAATTTTGAGCAGAGATTGGTCCGAAAAACTGCATGGGTATATTTCCACAGATTGGTCACATATGTGGCTTCCCTACAAGGGAAAGCCAAATCAAATAAGAATTGATCGTGAGAAACATATGACCCACACAGTTACTGAATTCGAACAAGAGAATCAACCTGTGGCATTTAACAACAATATTTTGGGGAATTATTCGTCAGAATCATTCTTCGGCAACTTTGTTGCCCAACCTTCCCCTTTTTCAGTTAATCATTGTACATCTCAAATTGAGAATTTTTCACAAACGAATATGTTTAGATGTTTTAATGATGATGAAAAAGCTGTAAATACGTCTGTTAATACTCCTTTATATTGGTCTTTATATTTTGATGGCTCTAAGTCCAGCAAGGGCTCAGGAGCAGGTTGCATTTTGGTTAGTCCACAAGGGGAAAATACAATGTTGTCCTGTAGGCTAGAGTTCGAATGCACTAATAATTCAGCCGAATACGAAGCTTTGGTCCAAGGATTATATAAGGCGATCGGCCTTAAAGTCCAATATCTTAAAGTGTTCAGCGATTCTGAAATCATTGTTAAGCAGGTAAGGAATGCAATTCATTGCCTTTCAAACCACCTTAAGCATTATCAGTCGCTAGTGCAAGATCTTACCTCACATTTTTCAGCATTTAACATTTCCTCAATTCCCAGGTCACAGAATTCGGCAGCCGACCTACTAGCCAACGTAGCTTCCAAACTTCTGCCTTCTGAAGACTACAGCCTTGATAGATTTTCTATAGAATTGATTTTTAGGCCTTCTATTCCTGACAATGTCACTAATTGGAGAGTATTTAATCATGACGAAGATATTTTGCAATTCTTAACCTCTGAAAAGTCCTATGATAGTCAAATCGTTGAAGAAGACGAGCATGACTCTCAAATGAAAGAAACACCTCGAGAGAATGCGATTCCTAAGCCAGTGGTAAAACTCGAAGACCTATATGATATCAAAGACAGGTTTAAACCTGTAACTAATACAAAGCTTCAAAGTTCTACCCTTAGGTTCGAATTGATAAATCTAGGTACTGAGCAAGCTCCTCAAAATATCAATTTAGGATTAGGACTTTCTTCGGTAGAAAATGAAGCATTTATTAAACAGTTGAGAAAAAACAAACAGGTCTTTGCTTGGAAGTATGATGACTTAAAGACTTATGATACATCCATTATCCAGCATACTATTCCTATGCTTCCCGATCAGAAGCCGATTCAGCAGAAGTTAAGGAAAATTCATCCAAACTTGGAGAACCAGATAAAGTCGGAACTAAACAAGCTTTTGAAAGCCAAGATTATTTTTCCGGTCCGACACTCAAACTGGGTCTCTAATATGGTGCCACTCAGAAAGAAAAATGGCGACATTCGAATTTGTATTGATTTCAGGAATCTGAACAAAGCGAGCTTAAAAGACAACTTCCTATTACCTACTATGGAGCAAATCCTCCAATCGGTAGCAGGTTCTGAATTGATGTCCTTTCTTGATGGATTCTCAGGATATAATCAAGTTCTGGTTCATCCCGATGACCAACTTAAAACCACATTCAGAACAAAATGGGGAACATATGCATATCAAAAAATGCCTTTTGGGCTCATAAATGCAGGAGCGACATTCTAGAGAGCTATGGATATAGCCTTTAGAGGGTTGATTAATCGGACAGTAGTCGTCTATCTTGACGATATTACTGTATATTCTAAAAAGAGATATGATCATTTGCATGACTTGAATCAAATCTTTCAGCGATGCAAAAGGTATGGTATCTCTCTGAACCCAAAAAAGTCTTTCTTTGCTCTTGACCAAGGAAAACTCTTAGGCTTTATTGTATCTAAGGATGGCATTTATATTGATCCTGATCGAATCAAGGAGATTTCTGAAATCCCTTTCCCGCACAACAAAAAAACGATGCAGTCATTTCTAGGCCAGATTAATTTTGTTAAATGATTTGTTCCGGTTTTTTCTCAAATTGTATTACCACTATAGACAAGGATTAAGAAGAATTCAATTTTCAGGTGGGGATTAGAGGAAAAGCAAGCTTTTGATGTTATCAAGCAATCAATAATCAATGCCCCAGCCTTGAATACACCAAATTTTTCTAATCATTTTACATTATATACCATTGCGTCCAATGTGTCTTATGCTGCAGTTCTTACGCAGCCAAATGCGCACAATTTAGAGGCACCCATATCATTCTTCGGCTCAAATCTGCAGGGTGCCGAATTGAATTACTCTGACGTTGAAAAACAAGCCTTTGCTGTATTCAAAGCGGTCAAGCATTATAGACCCTTCCTTCTGAAAACCCATACAAAAGTAATAGTTCCTTTCCCGGCAATTAGGCAACTATTAATTCAAAAAGAGTTGGGTGAGAAAAGGGCAAATTGGGTCACAGCGCTTCAAGAGTATGACTTAGAAATAAAGCCAGCGAAGATTGTTAGAGGTCAAGGTTTTTGCAGGATATTGGCAGGAGCATCAAACATTCCTGAATCAAGCGATATGGATCAGACTGAATCAATCAATCAGATAAGTGTCACTGATTCTGAATCTCAATATGCAGATTTAATATTTTATTTGAAGAACGGTTATGCTCCTCCAAATTTATCTTACAAGAATAAAAGGGCCATTAGGTTAAAATCAAAGAATTTCACAATTATTGATGATGTGCTTTTTAAGAAAAATTATGATTCTGTTCTATTAAGATGCCTTGAGAAACCTGAAGCCCAAAAGGTTTTGCAGGAATTACATGATGGACCAGCAGGCGGACATTTTGGAGCTGACACAACAGCTCATAAAATTATTCATGCTGGTTACTATTGGCCTACTTTGTTTAAAGATGCTCACGAATACGTAAGGAAATGTCTGAATTGTCAAACTGCTAGCGGAAGACAACGTAAACTAGCTTTCCCTTTGCAACCAGTCAACATTGAACAGCCTTTTGAGCAATGGGGATTGGACATCATTGGGGAGATTAATCCACCTTCTTCCAAACAGCACAAGTACATTCTTACTGCTACCGATTACTTTACAAAGTGGGTTGAGGCAATCCCTTTAAAGACAGCAAATTCCGAAGCCATCATTGAATTCATAGATCAATTCATCATTACCAGGTTTGGTGTCCCAAACGCTCTTGTTTTTGACAATGATTCTTATTTCTCAGGCAATGCCATGTTTGATTTCGCTATTAAAAGAGGGTTTAAATTAAAATATTCTGCTAATTACTATCCTCAGGGTAATGGTCTAGCAGAGTCAACTAATAAGAATTTGATCAAAATTATTAAGCGAACAATCGAAGAGAATCATAGGAACTGGCACAAATCCTTAGTATTTGCATTATGGGCTGATAGGATAACACAGAAAGCTTCCATAGGAACCTCTCCGTTCAATCTTGTATATGGAAAAGAAGCAATACTACCAACCAATCTTGTTCTTCCTTCTTTAGCCCTAGTGCAGTTTATTGAGGAGACTCCTTCTTCTTCTATCCAGCTTAGATATGATCAAATTCTCAAATTAGAAGAAGAAAGAGAAAAAGCTAAGGTTATTCATGCCAAGCACCAGCAAGTCATCAAAGCAGCATTTGATCTAGTCTCATCCGGTTCAAAACAATTCCAAGTTGGCGATTTAGTTCTGAAATGGGACAAAGCCCATGAAGACAAAGGTAAACACTCCAAGTTCCAGAAACTGTGGCTTGGACCATTTCAGATCTGTGAAAAGATAGGCCATTCAACCTTTATACTGCAAGATTTATCAGGGTTGAGAGATTCTCTCCCTGTTAATGGTCTGATCTTGAAGAAATTCTTTAATTGAGGAGGTAACCCCTTCTCCTTTTAGATTCATAGATTTTTATAGTTTGTAGGATCTGTAGAAAATAAGGTTGTAAGATAACTTCCATTGACCTTTTGCTATATTTGAAAAGTTATCTCACTGGAGTACTATCAATATTTGCTTTTGAATAATAGAACTCTTAACCAAGAGGGATAATTTCTGGGAAATTACATATCTCTGTATTCTGAAATCGCAGTCTATCTTTTGTAAACTCCTCCCAAAACATAAAAGTTCTATGAGTCATGTTGGGTTTTCAAAATTGGTCTCCAAAGGTTATCTATATTAAGATAGAAGCTAATCCATCTTCAGCATCTTTAACTCTTAACCTGTCATCCATTTACTCTTGAGGAGAAAATTGTTCATCCCGTTCACTAAAGTTAATGGTTACTCAGAGTGTAATTCTAAAATATAAAAGATTAAAGATAAGAGGTCTTATTACAAGCCTGCTTACCATGGTCATAGGAAAATAATTTAACTGACATTACCAAAACTGCATACCAAACAGGGTAATGACTTGAAATTACAAGACAAGGGGTCTCATCACGAGCCAACTTGATCAGTTAGATTACTACCAGTGAATGGCATTGTCAACAGCTGGCCACCAAACCAGGACAATGGCTTTTATCTTAAACAAAAAAGGAAATGAAGTACAAAATATGAAAATATGTTTTGAATTCATTCTGTTTAGTCACACTCTTAAGTGAATGGAACAATGGACAATAGCATGGTTAAAAAGGTAACCCTGCCGAGACTATAAACGTTTGCTGGCAGCAGAGGCTCTACCTATGACAGAAGGGTTTATTTTAAAAGCTGAGTTGAGAAAAGTTTTCTATTTTATCATTATAAACCATCAAAGACCTATTTTAAAACTTAGAATGCATTTATTTTCTTTACAAAAAAGAGGAAGTCAACAAAAGAATTCTACTTTATTCAGAATGAATAGATATCTAGTTATATTAGAAATTTTCCCTTCCTGATTGAGATTCTATGTTAAAAAGTTTAAGTGTTTTCATTAGTTCCAGAGATAACTGGTTCTTCCAGCGAATCGCCAATTGTTGTGCCATACAACACACCCCCCATTTCATATCATTTATATTCCAAACATTAATGTATGAAATGGGTCCCTTTTAATTTTGAATTGGTATCAATGCTCTTGTCATCCAAAAAATCCAATAAATAAATAAATGCGCTTTAGAAAACCTTCGGGGCAAACCCTTAAAAAGAAATTATGAATAAATGGTCATTGCGATAAAGCGATCGCAAGATCGCATATCGCAATGACATATGGATTGTAATTAAGCACCCAAACGTTTTCCGCCGATGCGAATTCGGCGCATTCGGCGATCGGCAATTCCCCATATATGTTTTATATCGACCATGCCAAAAGATCCGACGCGATGCGCATTCGGCGATCGGTGAAGTGCTTCAGCAGTGGTAATGTTCCCAAAGGCTTGTCCCGATGCGATGCGAAATCAGGAATCGGACATCATTGCGCCCAAAGCTTTTCGCCGATGCGATATCACATTCGGCGATCGCTGATATTCAAAGCACGCCATTAAAACACGCTTATCACACCCCGATTGCGACCCGATAAAGCGCGGTTTTCAACAAAGAGCCGTTAAGTGATGGGATGGCGCAATTCAATTGTAATAAAAGCTTTATCTTTCACGCAGGCCTCCATCTATGCTCAACCGCCAAAACGTCCATCTGCATGCTTAAAAGGTTCACTCACCCAAATAACGATATTAGGAGCATTTAAGGAATGGCAGATTAAAAACGGCCAATTAATAGGAATTATGTCCTAAAATCTTTTTACAGATTGGATCCGCGCCCATGTTAAAAGCTAAATCCCTCAGTTACGCTTCTATTCGTATGTGCTGTTTCACTTAAGAGTTTTTATTGCCATCTCTGTATATTACGCCCAATTTCTTCTTTGTGCAGAATTCATTCGCAGAAACCAGGCCTGAGATGATGGGAAAGAAGTCCAAGAAAGCTGCAGGTGCTTCCTCAACACCAACAGCAGCACAAGCAGCCGCGAATAAGAAGAAGGGATTAATTTTTGATACCACTTGCACGGGGCTCACCAAAGCTACTTGGTCAGGCACTTATAACTTAATTGAAGCTGAGAAACCAGAAAAGACGGTGGAAGAAGCTACTGTGGACTTGACCAAGAGGTCTGATTTAACTCTCAAGGATCTAGCCGACTCTTTCCTGCATAGGATAGCGGCCAGAGAACAAATTCTTCCTTATACTGACATTGTGCGATGGGCAATTGAAGAAATTCTCATCACAGACAGAATTTTTAAAACCAGAGATGGGAGGATCTTCGGGTCATTCAGGCCAGAAGACCTAAGGCAAATGTATCATTTGCCCGAGCCAGAGAAAGTATATAACAAGGCCTTTTTGGAGAAGTTTGCAAGCGAGAACGAGATCGAATCTGAACCTATCAAGGATTGGAGGCAAAATCCCAACAAACACAAGCACGAATCCTCCGGTAAGTACTCGGTAGATTCTTTAGCTTCTCCTTATTGTTATGCGGGGATTATGATGTGTAGACTGTGGGGTTTGCATGATTCTGCCAATTTTACCATTGAAATGGTTCCTCTAATGGAGGCAGCAGTAAATGGTTGGATTATGGATTGGGCTACTATTCTTTCAGATAAATTAGCAGTGGCTGTTCGAGATTTTAGATTTAAGACTGTTGTTACAGAGAGGAAAATGCCCCCGTTCTACTATAGTGCATATATCATGGACGTTCTTTGTTTCAATTCTGAATTTCCTGTTCTAGGGTGGAGGTGGACTGCACAGGACCCTTCACCCATCCATATATATTATCAAAAATTGTGGAAGTCTTCTTATAAAGACCATCTGTACCAAATCTGTAATGGTTTGATGGTGCCCATTTACTATTCCATTTTTGATAAACCCATTCCAAGGATTTCCTATGAAGCTTCCTTCGACTTACCAGCTGTAGCAAGTTGGTTTGGAGAGGAGAATTTTACCTATATTAGGGTTTTCGGGAGCCAGGCCAAGCCGCATGTTCTTCCGTTATATGTTCCAGACAAACTGTTAGCCCGAGAGATCTCCTACCAAATTATGGCCGAGAGTGTAACCCAAACTCTGAAGAAAGAGAAGAAGAGGGGCTGGCCCCCTTTTCCCTTGAGGATTGGTGTTTATACGCTGCATGATCTGAAGCATGCAGAAAAGGAGGCAACAAAGATGCAAGCTTTATCCCTAGCCACTATCCCAAGCAGACTCTATGATCCAAACCAAAGGGCCTACACTGCCCTAGAACAGGCCAAATTAACAAAAGTTGACCATCAAGAGGATGAGTTTGATGACCTGTTCGTAGGTACCGATACAATAAGCCAAACCAAACAGCTTGCCAGGATGAAATACAAAGATGAGAATTTAACTGAGTTCAATAAACTTAGAGAGCAGAGGTTGCAAACTCTGCCTCTAGATTTATTGGCAACAACCCCAGCATCTTCCTCAAGCGAGCCTGATCGGCAACAAACGAGCCAACCTCCTGTTATAACTAAGGAACAAAAGAAACAACAGGAGGAAAGGCAAAAGGAGCTGCAGGCAGAAAAGCAAGGAAAAGAGCAAGCTGAGAGGCAGAAGAAGGATCAAGAACAGAGAAAGCAGAAAGAGATAGAGGAACGGATGAAGAAAGAAGAAGAGGAGAAACAAAAGAAAGAACTGGCAGATAGGCAGAAAAGGGAGCAAGAAGAAAAACAAAGAAAAGAATTAGAAGAGAAGCAGAGGTTAGAGCAGGAGAAAGAGCAGCAGAAGCAAACCACTGATGTCAATGTGGACACTACTACAGACCCCAGTTTATTACAAGAATGGCAACAATTTCATTCCATCATCTGTGGATTGGAATGTTCAAAAGATGGGGATAATTCTAAGACAAACGATACGCAGGATGTTACCTCTCCTCCGGTTCTAAGTGGAACCAGCGGCCCACCAAGTTCAAAGGAAGTTGAAGTTATCCCAAAAGACCCCTCCGACCAGGTTATTCTACAGATAGAAGACATTTCGCCATTGGATGTTTTCTACAGCCCAAAACATAGGGCAGTTGTAAGTCGGTCAAGGAAGAGACGAAGGATTGATCAACCTTCTATCTTCCCCGAACCAACGGTCACGGGTAAGGTAGTATGGAAGGAGGAATTGGATCCCTCCGATGACTTAACAAAGCTATCACAGTATGCAGGCGCTTACTCAGCGGCAACAATTGACAAAGCATCAGAGGTGAGCCTCCTATTAAAAAATAAGGACCAAGAAATCTCTGCGCTGCAGGCAGAATTAGTTGAGGCAAGGCAAAGGACAATACAGGCAGAAGAACAATTGCTGGCAAAACAGCAAGAAAATGATCAGCTGACTCAGGAATTGCAAGCAGAAAGGCAAAGGATCGATTAGGATGCAATCCAGAAAAAAGAAGAGCTGTCAAAGGCATTGGAGGATTTGCGAATGGCGAATGAACAAATGATAAAGACCAAGGATGAGCAAATCGCCCAAATGTCATCACAGTTGGAAAAAATGAAGGGAACATCGCATGTGAAAGAATTTAAGTCGGAGGCACTATTAATAAACAATGCATTGATAGCCCAACTTAGACTCTTATGCCAACAGATCGATCGAGCTGAGCCCCTTTGTGAGCTAACTACAGTAGTGAATCAGCGGGTAGAAAAGGCCAGAGCTGAACTGGATCAAGAAGATGAGGACATTGCTGCATATATTGAATGGCAAGATACCGATTTGGGAAAAGCAGCAAAATAGCCCAGGATTATGGAAACAGAGAGAAATATAATTTTCACTGAATGGCATACTCAAATGATGAAAGCAGAAAGGGCTGCTTCACGGTGTAAATCAACCGCCAGCAATCTAGTGGATCTAGTCAATAACACTCTTTACCTGGCCAATATGATTTCTAAATGTACACCGGGAAAGATGACTATGGCAAATGCATTACAGCAGACATGCTACCCTGTGTTAGAAGAAAAAGGAAAATTAATCGCGGGAGTAAAAAGCCTATCCTTAGAGGCATATTGGCTCTTTTTAATTAAGCCGCATACACAGAGATCTGCCCTAAAGTGCCTTACAGACGCAATCGGGTATATAATTCCTAAACTCCAAGATGCCACATATGCTGCACAGCTCACTTCACGCCTCAACAAACCTCCGGAAGTTGAGCCGATGCTTGCAATTAATCAGCTCAGATTCAAAGGAAAGGAACCGACTTGATGATTCACCCGCCCGCTTGCCAGATCGCCAGCCGAAATTGGATCAGAAGTTATTGATACCAGCTTTAGTAGCTTTTCAGTTTCTTAGATATTTAGATTAGATTAGTATTTATAGACCCTTTCATTGTTTTGGAAAAGGTCGTAAAATTTTGTAATAGACTTAAAGGCTGAAGTTTGCACTACTGTGCTTCAGCCTATATTCTTTTGTGAAACTCGACCAATAGTCCTCTATTTGACGAGAAGGCTGTTTTATGCATTTGCGCACTATTGTCTCTTGTTTGGAATGCTTTCTGGTTTGAAGGGAGGACTGCGACATAGTGATTTACATAATGGATTGTTGAGTAGCTTACATGGTACTTTTATCTGCATCTGTCCTCTTTCCTTTTATATGAATTGCTGTGTTATTATCTTTTGCTATTGTTGAATACATGTATGCGCTGTAACAGTACATCTTCATTTCATTCCACTATTGGATGTTTTGTGATATGCCTTTCTTTTAATCATGCATGTAGCAATGATATGAATGACAATGTGTAGTAATTCGCTATTATCGCTCTGCATAACTAATTATGCAGAGCAATCTTAAATGGTTTAAACGTCTATGCTTTAGTGTTAGAGTCATCTATATGCCTGCCTTAAAGCACAGATTATCAAACGCTACACTTTGAAAGATCGATAAGTCCCGGGATTAGATTATAGTTAATATATATTTCGCTGATAGTTTTAGTTGTTCACTTATCACTATCATACCTCATAAGTTACTCGTCCATCCCACTTTTATCCATTATTGGGAAACTGGTCCCATTATCCCCAGTCGGAGCCACTATTCCAAACGGAAAAGGAGCTGCTTTCAAGGTCCGGACCGGGTGGTTTCCCCTTTGTTGTGGCAGCGATTTTCGAGGCCTCAACATTTTTGGCGCTAGAAGGAGGGCCAAGACTGTGAATGGCAAGCAGACCCAAATCGGCAAGTCATTCTAAGAGTAATTCTCCCTCCAAATCTCCTCGTTCTTCTCAATTGCATGCTGGTTCGCCAGCCCATAATCAAGAAGAAGAGGAATCAACTACCACTGCTCAATCCCATCATATCCTAGAATAGCTAAGTATTGAATCTCCTGAAGTCCAGTCTCTAATCCATAAAATTCAGAGCTTCTCGATCTCACCACAGAAATCTGAGATATCAGAAAGCAGTGCGACTTCGCAGTTCAACCTCACTCATCCTCTCACCAGACTTCAGAGCGAAAAACTTGGTATTGAACCCACTGAGTTTCCTTTACCCAAAAGGAAAAAGCCAAAGAAAAATACTGAAGGATCTGATAGTGGAGATTTTTCTTCCACATCCTCCATTTCATCTCCCCATCTGCAAAGTCAACCATTCACTCCTCCATTACATATTGTTGTTCACCAGGGATCACAAGCCTCAACATCCCAGCCTGCTCACTCCTCAACTTTATTTCCTGCTCATTCATCTGGAATTCCAACAGTAGTATCAACTCCTGTTGTTATCATAATGGCAGATCCATGGACCAGGCCTGGTGCAGTCAATATGCCTGCACCATTGCACGCTTTACCCGACGCTCCTGAAAAATGGCTGCCCAAGTTTAATCCAGATAATGGGACCCAAGCTGAGGAACATATCAATAATTTCATGTTGGCAGTCAACTTGAAAGGAGTAACAGAGCAAGATGTTGTGGTTAGACTCTTCCCTTATACATTGCAAGGATCAGCAGGATCCTAGTACTTCTCTTTGCCTTCTGGTTCTATTACCAGTTGGAACACTTGCCAAGAGCAGTTTCTCACCAAATATGGAGATGATAGGTCTTTAGCTACCTTAATAAATGATCTCTCCAATCTTAGAATAGAGCATCGAGAACCCATCAAGGAATTTAATGCCAGATTCAATAAACTCCTGAACAAAATCCCTACAGATTCTAAACCAAGTGAACAGATTCGAAGCGAATGGTATATCACTGCTCTACCTGCCAATATAGCCATTTTTGTAGATAGAGCTGGGAAACCTACCTTAGCCGAAAACATGAAGGATCCACTTGCTGTGGAAAAGCGCATAAATGCTCTAGAGAAGAAAGCTGCCTTGGAAGACAGAAAAGCCAAAAAAGTCTCTTTCAAAGAGGATTCTAAGAAGAAAACCCCAAAAGATCCATATGACATGGAGGGATTACAAAAAGTCCTGAAGACTTTGTCTAATGAAATTGTTGACATAAAGAAACAGGTAGCCGAAACCTCAAACAAAAGACCATTTAGGACTTTTAAGAAAACTGAAACAAAGCCACCCAATGTTATATCTAACGCAGATTCAGAGCAGGATGAAGAGGAAGAGGAGACACCCTCACAAAATGGCGATGAAGAAGAAGTAGCTGAATGCCACGGAATGTGGGATTTCATACTCCCTAATTCCGATACTGATAATGAAGAAGAAGCTTTCCCAGTAACCACTAGAAGTAGAAATGCTTCTGAACCTGTCCAAGCAACTTCAAAGAAGAGGAGTGCAGGTGCCACCACAACAAAGGAAAAAGTTCCTCCAAAGAAATCGCCTGTAGTCGTTCCCCAAAACCAGCCTTCAACTTCCAATTCTCCTTCAACATCTAAAACACTAGTGGTAGCCGATTCAATGGAGTATAATATTGTTGATGATATGAAGAAGACTAAAGCAAACATCACTTTGTTTGAACTTAGTAAGTTAAAGCATCAGCAGAAATTACTTCTAAAATAATTAAATGCTGTCCCTGTGACACCTCTTCCCAGCTCAAAAGCTGCCAATGATTCAGGCCAACCTCATCCAGGTATGGTTGAAGCTACTGACTCGGTTCTGATTGGAGATAGGTCCAATTCTCATACCCCACCCTTCCTACTGACCTATGAGATTTACAACCAAAATCTACACAACTGTTTAATTGATTCAGGGGCATCATCTAACATTATGCCAGCTTCAGTTTGCTCTAAACTGAACATCGAACCCCAGAAGTCTGCTATTCACATCGTACAGTTGGACCGAACTAAAGTGCAGGTTGTGGGAGAAATTAATTCTGTAACTATCAGGTTGTCTGCCGATCCCAGGATTGTACAGAGGATAGATATCTTAATTGCCGACATACCTGAATTTTACGGTTTAATTTTGAGCAGAGATTGGTCCGAAAAACTACATGGGTATATTTCCACAGATTGGTCACATATGTGGCTTCCCTACAAGGGAAAGCCAAATCAAATAAGAATTGATCGTGAGAAACATATGACCCACACAGTTACTGAATTCGAATAAGAGAATCAACCTGTGGCATTTAACAACAATATTTTGGGGAATTATTCGTCAGAATCATTCTTTGGCAACTTTGTTGCCCAACCTTCCCTTTTTCAGTTAATCATTGTACATCTCAAATTGAGAATTTTTCACAAACGGATATGTTTAGATGTTTTAATGATGATGAAAAAGCTGTAAATACGTCTGTTAATACTCCTTTATTTTGGTCTTTATATTTTGATGGCTCTAAGTCCAGCGAGGGCTCAGGAGCAGGTTGCATTTTGGTTAGTCCACAAGGGGAAAAGACAATGCTGTCCTGTAGGCTAGAGTTCGAATGCACTAATAATTCAGCCGAATACGAAGCTTTGGTCCAAGGATTATATAAGGCGATCGGCCTTAAAGTCCAATATCTTAAAGTGTTCGGCGATTCTGAAATCATTGTTAAGCAGGTAAGGAATGCAATTCATTGCCTTTCAAACCACCTTAAGCATTATCAGTCGCTAGTGCAAGATCTTACCTCACATTTTTCAGCATTTAACATTTCCTCAATTCCCAGGTCACAGAATTCGGCAGCCGACCTACTAGCCAACGTAGCTTCCAAACTTCTGCCTTCTGAAGACTACAGCCTTGATAGATTTTCTGTAGAATTGATTTTTAGGCCTTCTATTCCTGACAATGTCACTAATTGGAGAGTATTTAATCATGACGAAGATATTTTGCAATTCTTAACCTCTGAAAAGTCCTATGATAGTCAAATCATTGAAGAAGACGAGCATGACTCTCAAATGAAAGAAACACCTCGAGAGAATGCGATTCCTAAGCCAGTGGTAAAACTCGAAGACCTATATGATATCAAAGACAGGTTTAAACCTGTAATTAATACAAAGCTTCAAAGTTCTACCCTTAGGTTCGAATTGATAAATCTAGGTACTGAGCAAGCTCCTCAAAATATCAATTTAGGATTAGGACTTTCTTCGGTAGAAAAGGAAGCATTTATTAAACTGTTGAGAAAAAACAAACAGGTCTTTGCTTGGAAGTATGATGACTTAAAGACTTATGATACATCCATTATCCAGCATACTATTCCTATGCTTCCCGATCAGAAGCCGATTCAGCAGAAGTTAAGGAAAATTCATCCAAACTTGGAGAACCAGATAAAGTCGGAACTAAACAAGCTTTTGAAAGCCAAGATTATTTTTCCAGTCCGACACTCAAACTGGGTCTCTAATATGGTGCCACTCAGAAAGAAAAATGGCGACATTCAAATTTGTATTGATTTCAGGAATCTGAACAAAGCGAGCTTAAAAGACAACTTCCCATTACCTACTATGGAGCAAATCCTCCAATCAGTAGCAGGTTCTGAATTGATGTCCTTTCTTGATGGATTCTCAGGATATAATCAAGTTCTGGTTCATCCCGATGACCAACTTAAAACCACATTCAGAACAAAATGGGGAACATATGCATATCAAAAAATGCCTTTTGGGCTCATAAATGCAGGAGCGACATTCCAGAGAGCTATGGATATAGCCTTTAGAGGGTTGATTAATCGGACAGTAGTCGTCTATCTTGACGATATTACTGTATATTCTAAAAAGAGATATGATCATTTGCATGACTTGAATCAAATCTTTCAGCGATGCAAAAGGTATGGTATCTCTCTGAACCCAAAAAAGTCTTTCTTTGCTCTTGACCAAGGAAAACTCTTAGGCTTTATTGTATCTAAGGATGGAATTTATATTGATCCTGATCGAATCAAGGAGATTTCCGAAATCCCTTTCCCGCACAACAAAAAAACGATGCAGTCATTTCTAGGCCAGATTAATTTTGTTAAACGATTTGTTCCGGATTTTTCTCAAATTGTATTACCACTACAGACAATGATTAAGAAGAATTCAATTTTCAGGTGGGGATTAGAGGAAAAGCAAGCTTTTGATGTTATCAAGCAATCAATAATCAACGCCCCAGCCTTGAATACACCAAATTTTTCTAATCATTTTACATTATATACCATTGCGTCCGATGTGTCTTATGCTGCAGTTCTTACGCAGCCAAATGCGCACAATTTAGAGGCACCCATATCATTCTTCAGCTCAAATTTGCAGGGTGCCGAATTGAATTACTCCGACGTTGAAAAACAAGCATTTGTTGTATTCAAAGCGGTCAAGCATTATAGACCCTTCCTTCTGAAAACCCATACAAAAGTAATAGTTCCTTTCCCGGCAGTTAGGCAACTATTAATTCAAAAAGAGTTGGGTGAGAAAAGGGCAAATTGGGTCACAGCGCTTCAAGAGTATGACTTAGAAATAAAGCCAGCGAAGATTGTTAGAGGTCAAGGTTTTTGCAGGATATTGGCAGGAGCATCAAACATTCCTGAATCAAGCGATATGGATCAGACTGAATCAATCAATCAGATAAGTGTCACTAATTCTGAATCTCAATATGCAGATTTAGTATTTTATTTGAAGAACGGTTATGCTCCTCCAAATTTATCTTACAAGAATAAAAGGGCCATTAGGTTAAAATCAAAGAATTTCACAATTATTGATGATGTGCTTTTTAAGAAAAATTATGATTCTGTTCTATTAAGATGCCTTGAGAAACATGAAGCCCAAAAGGTTTTGCAGGAATTACATGATGGACTAGCAGGCGGACATTTTGGAGCTGACACAACAGCTCATAAAATTATTCATGCTGGTTACTATTGGCCTACTTTGTTTAAAGATGCTCACGAATACGTAAGGAAATGTCTGAATTGTCAAACTGCTAGCGGAAGACAACGTAAACCGGCTTTCCCTTTGCAACCAGTCAACATTGAACAGCCTTTTGAGCAATGGGGATTGGACATCATTGGGGAGATTAATCCACCTTCTTCCAAACAGCACAAGTACATTCTTACTGCTACCGATTACTTTACAAAGTGGGTTGAGGAAATCCCTTTAAAGACAACAAATTCCGAAGCCATCATTGAATTCATAGATCAATTCATCATTACCAGGTTTGGTGTCCCAAACGCTCTTGTTTTTGACAATGCTTCTTATTTCTCAGGCAATGCCATGTTTGATTTCGCTATTAAAAGAGGGTTTAAATTAAAATATTCTGCTAATTACTATCCTCAGGGTAATGGTCTAGCAGAGTCAACTAATAAGAATTTGATCAAAATTATTAAGCGAACAATCGAAGAGAATCATAGGAACTGGCACAAATCCTTAGTATTTGCATTATGGGCTGATAGGATAACACAGAAAGCTTCCATAGGAACCTGTCCGTTCAATCTTGTATATGGAAAAGAAGCAATACTACCAACCAATCTTGTTCTTCCTTCTTTAGCCCTAGTGCAGTTTATTGAGGAGACTCCTTCTTCTTCTATCCAGCTTAGATATGATCAAATTCTCAAATTAGAAGAAGAAAGAGAAAAAGCTAAGGTTATTCATGCCAAGCACCAGCAAGTCATCAAAGCAGAATTTGATCTAGTCTCATCCGGTTCAAAACAATTCCAAGTTGGCGATTTAGTTCTGAAATGGGACAAAGCCCATGAAGACAAAGGTAAACACTCCAAGTTCCAGAAACTGTGGCTTGGACCATTTCAGATCTGTGAAAAGATAGGCCATTCAACCTTTATACTGCAAGATTTATCAGGGTTGAGAGATTCTCTCCCGGTTAATGGTCCGATCTTGAAGAAATTCTTTAATTGAGGAGGTAACCCCTTCTCCTTTTAGATTCATAGATTTTTATAGTTTGTAGGATCTGTAGAAAATAAGGTTGTAAGATAACTTCCGTTGACCTTTTGCTATATTTGAAAAGTTATCTCACTGGAGTACTATCAATATTTGCTTTTGAATAATAGAACTCTTAACCAAGAGGGATAATTTCTGGGAAATTACATATCTCTGTATTCTGAAATCGCAGTCTATCTTTTGTAAACTCCTCCCAAAACATAAAAGTTCTATGAGTCATGTTGGGTTTTCAAAATTGGTCTCCAAAGGTTATCTATATTAAGATAGAAGCTAATCCATCTTCAGCATCTTTAACTCTTAACCTGTCATCCATTTACTCTTGAGGAGAAAATTGTTCATCCCGTTCACTAAAGTTTATGGTTACTCAGAGTGTAATTCTAAAATATAAAAGATTAAAGATAAGAGGTCTTATTACAAGCCTGCTTACCATGGTCATAGGAAAATAATTTAACTGACATTACCAAAACTGCATACCAAACAGGGTAATGACTTGAAATTACAAGACAAGGGGTCTCATCACGAGCCAGCTTGATCAGTTAGATTACTACCAGTGAATGGCATTGTCAACAGCTGGCCACCAAACCAGGACAATGGCTTTTATCTTAAACAAAAAAGGAAATGAAGTACAAAATATGAAAATATGTTTTGAATTCATTCTGTTTAGTCACACTCTTAAGTGAATGGAACAATGGACAATAGCATGGTTAAAAAGGTAACCCTGCCGAGACTATAAACGTTTGCTGGCAGCAGAGGCTCTACCTATGACAGAAGGGTTTATTTTAAAAGTTGAGTTGAGAAAAGTTTTCTATTTTATCATTATAAACCATCAAAGACCTATTTTAAAACTTAGAATGCATTTATTTTCTTTACAAAAAAGAGGAAGTCAACAAAAGAATTCTACTTTATTCAAAATGAATAGATATCTAGTTATATTAGAAATTTTCCCTTCCTGATTGAGATTCTATGTTAAAAAGTTTAAGTGTTTTCATTAGTTCCAGAGATAACTGGTTCTTCCAGCGAATCGCCAATTGTTGTGCCATACAACACCCCCCCCATTTCATATCATTTATATTCCAAACATTAATGTATGAAATGGGTCCCTTTTAATTTTGAATTGGTATCAATGCTCTTGTCATCCAAAAAATCCAATAAATAAATAAATGCGCTTTAGAAAACCTTCGGGGCAAACCCTTAAAAAGAAATTATGAATAAATGGTCATTGCGATAAAGCGATCGCAAGATCGCATATCGCAATGACATATGGATTGTAATTAAGCACCCAAACGTTTTCCGCCGATGCGAATTCGGCGCATTCGGCGATCGGAAATTCCCCATATATGTTTTATATCGACCATGCCAAAAGATCCGACGCGATGCGCATTCGGCGATCGGTGAAGTGCTTCAGCAGTGGTAATGTTCCCAAAGGCTTGTCCCGATGTGATGCGAAATCAGGAATCGGACATCGGCGGTAATCGCACCCAAATCTTATTGTGCCCAAAGCTTTTCGCCGATGCGATATCGCATTCGGCGATCGCTGATATTCAAAGCACGCCATTAAAACACGCTTATCACACCCCGATTGCGACCCGATAAAGCGCGGTTTTCAACAAAGAGCCGTTAAGTGATGGGATGGCGCAATTCAATTGTAATAAAAGCTTTATCTTTCACGCAGGCCTCCATGTATTCTCAACCACCAAAACGTCCATCTGCATGCTTAAAAGGTTCACTCACCCAAATAACGATATTAGGAGCATTTAAGGAATGGCGGATTAAAAACGGCCAATTAATAGGAATTATGTCCTAAAATCTTTTTACAGATTGGATCCGCGCCCATGTTAAAAGCTAAATCCCTCAGTTACGCTTCTATTCGTATGTGCTGTTTCACTTAAGAGTTTTTATTGCCATCTCTGTATATTACGCCCAATTTCTTCTTTGCGCAGAATTCATTCGCAGAAACCAAGCCTGAGATGATGGGAAAGAAGTCCAAGAAAGTTGCAGGTGCTTCCTCAACACCAACAGCAGCACAAGCAGCCGCGAATAAGAAGAAGGGATTAATTTCTGATACCACTTGCACGGGGCTCACCAAAGCTACTTGGTCAGGCACTTATAACTTAATTGAAGCTGAGAAACCAGAAAAGACGGTGGAAGAAGCTACTATGGACTTGACCAAGAGGTCTGATTTAACTCTCAAGGATCTAGCCGACTCTTTCCTGCATAGGATAGCGGCCAGAGAAAAAATTCTTCCTTATACTGACATTGTGCGATGGGCAATTGAAGAAATTCTCATCACAGACAGAATTTTTAAAACCAGAGATGGGAGGATCTTCGGGTCATTCAGGCCAGAAGACCTAAGGCAAATGTATCATTTGCCCGAGCCAGAGAAAGTATATAACAAGGCCTTTTTGGAGAAGTTTGCAAGAGAAAACGAGATCGAATCTGAACCTATCAAGGATTGGAGGCAAAATCCCAACAAACACAAGCACGAATCCTCCGGCAAGTACTCGGTAGATTCTTTAGCTTCTCCTTATTGTAATGCGGGGATTATGATGTGTAGATTGTGGGGTTTGCATGATTCTGCCAATTTTACCATTGAAATGGTTCCACTAATGGAGGCAGTAGTAAATGGTTGGATTATGGATTGGGCTACTATTCTTTCAGATAAATTAGCAGTGGCTGTTCGAGATTTTAGATTTAAGACTGTTGTTACAGAGAGGAAAATGCCCCCGTTCTACTATAGTGCATATATCATGGACGTTCTTTGTTTCAATTCTAAATTTCCTGTTCTAGGGTGGAGGTGGACTGCACAGGACCCTTCACCCATCCATATATATTATCAAAAATTGTGGAAGTCTTCTTATAAAGACCATCTGTACCAAATCTGTAATGGTTTGATGGTGCCCATTTACTATTCCATTTTTGATAAACCCATGCCAAGGATTTCCTATGAAGCTTCCTTTGACTTAACAGTTGTAGCAAGTTGGTTTGGAGAGGAGAATTTTACCTATATTAGGGTTTTCGGGAGCCAGGCCAAGCCGCATGTTCTTCCGTTATATGTTCCAGACAAACTGTTAGCCCGAGAGATCTCCTACCAAATTATGGCCGAGAGTGTAACCCAAACTCTGAAGAAAGAGAAGAAGAGGGGCTGGCCCCCTTTTCCCTTGAGGATTGGTGTTTATACGCTGCATGATCTGAAGCATGCAGAAAAGGAGGCAACAAAGATGCAAGCTTTATCCCTAGCCACTATCCCAAGCAGACTCTATGATCCAAACCAAAGGGCTTACATTGCCCTAGAACAGGCCAAATTAACAAAAGTTGACCATCAAGAGGATGAGTTTGATGACCTGTTCGTAGGTACCGATACAATAAGCCAAACCAAACAGCTTGCCAGGATGAAATACAAAGATGAGAATTTAACTGAGTTCAATAAACTTAGAGAGCAGAGGTTGCAAACTCTGCCTCTAGATTTATTGGCAACAACCCCAGCATCTTCCTCAAGCGAGCCTGATCGGCAACAAACGAGCCAACCTCCTATTATAACTAAGGAACAAAAGAAACAACAGGAGGAAAGGCAAAAGGAGCTACAGGCAGAAAAGCAAGGAAAAGAGCAAGCTGAGAGGCAGAAGAAGGATCAAGAACAGAGAAAGCAGAAAGAGATAGAGGAACGGATGAAGAAAGAAGAAGAGGAGAAACAAAAGAAAGAACTGGCAGATAGGCAGAAAAGGGAGCAAGAAGAAAAACAAAGAAAAGAATTAGAAGAGAAGCAGAGGTTAGAGCAGGAGAAAGAGCAGCAGAAGCAAACCACTGATGTCAATGTGGACACTACTACAAACCCTAGTTTATTACAAGAATGGCAACAATTTCATTCCATCATCTGTGGATTGGAATGTTCAAAAGATGGGGATAATTCTAAGACAAACGATACGCAGGATGTTACCTCTCCTCCGGTTCTAAGTGGAACCAGCGGCCCACCAAGTTCAAAGGAAGTTGAAGTTATCCCAAAAGACCCCTCCGACCAGGTTATTCTACAGATAGAAGACATTCCGCCATTGGATGTTTTCTACAGCCCAAAACATAGGGCAGTTGTAAGTCGGTCAAGGAAGAGACGAAGGATTGATCAACCTTCTATCTTCCCCGAACCAACGGTCACGGGTAAGGTAGTATGGAAGGAGGAATTGGATCCCTCCGATGACTTAACAAAGCTATCACAGTATGGAGGCGCTTACTCAGCGGCAACAATTGACAAAGCATCGGAGGTGAGCCTCCTATTAAAAAATAAGGACCAAGAAATCTCTGCGCTGCAGGCAGAATTAGTTGAGGCAAGGCAAAGGACAATACAGGCAGAAGAACAATTGCTGGCAAAACAGCAAGAAAATGATCAGCTGACTCAGGAATTGCAAGCAGAAAGGCAAAGGATCGATCAGGATGCAATCCAGAAAAAAGAAGAGCTGTCAAAGGCATTGGAGGATTTGCGAATGGCGAATGAACAAATGATAAAGACCAAGGATGAGAAAATCGCCCAAATGTCATCACAGTTGGAAAAAATGAAGGGAACATCGCATGTGAAAGAATTTAAGTCGGAGGCACTATTAATAAACAATGCATTGATAGCCCAGCTTAGACTCTTATGCCAATAGATCGATCGAGCTGAGCCCCTTTGTGAGCTAACTACAGCAGTGAATCAGCGGGTAGAAAAGGCCAGAGCTGAACTGGATCAAGCAGATGAGGACATTGCTGCATATATTGAATGGCAAGATACCGATTTGGGAAAAGCAGCAAAATTGCCCAGGATTATGGAAACAGAGAGAAATATACTTTTCACTGAATGGCATACTCAAATGATGAAAGCAGAAAGGGCGGCTTCATGGTGTAAATCAACCGCCAGCAATCTAGTGGATCTAGTCAATAACACTCTTTACCTAGCCAATATGATTTCTAAATGTACACCGGGAAAGATGACTATGGCAAATGCATTACAGCAGACATGCTACCCTGTGTTAGAAGAAAAAGGAAAATTAATCGTGGGAGTAAAAAGCCTATCCTTAGAGGCATATTGGCTCTTTTTAATTAAGCCGCATACACAGAGATCTGCCCTAAAGTGCCTTACAGACGCAATCGGGTATATAATTCCCGAACTCCAAGATGCCACATATGCTGCACAGCTCACTTCACGCCTCAACAAACCTCCGGAAGTTGAACCGATGCTTGCAATTAATCAGCTCAGATTCAAAGGAAAGGAACCGACTTGATGAGTCACCCGCCCGCTTGCCAGATCGCCAGCCGAAATTGGATCAGAAGTTATTGATACCAGCTTTAGTAGCTTTTCAGTTTCTTAGATATTTAGATTAGATTAGTATTTATAGACCCTTTCATTGTTTTGGAAAAGGTCGTAAAATTTTGTAATAGACTTAAAGGCTAAAGTTTGCACTACTGTGCTTCAGCCTATATTCTTTTGTGAAACTCGACCAATAGTCCTCTATTTGACGAGAAGGCTGTTTTATGCATTTGCGCACTATTGTATCTTGTTTGGAATGCTTTCTGGTTTGAAGGGAGGACTGCGACATAGTGATTTACATAATGGATTGTTGAGCAGCTTACATGGTACTTTTATCTGCATCTGTCCTCTTTCCTTTTATATGAATTGCTGTGTTATTATCTTTTGCTATTGTTGAATACATGTATGCGCTGTAACAGCACATCTTCATTTCATTCCACTATTGGATGTTTTGTGATATGCCTTTCTTTTAATCATGCATGTAGCAATGATATGAATGACAATGTGTAGTAATTCGCTATTATCGCTCTGCATAACTAATTATGCAGAGCAATCTTAAATGGTGTAAACGTCTATGCTTTAGTGTTAGAGTCATCTATATGCCTGCCTTAAAGCACAGATTATCAAACGCTACGCTTTGAAAGATCGATAAGTCCCGGGATTAGATTATAGTTAATATATATTTCGCTGATAGTTTTAGTTGTTCACTTATCACTATCATACCTCATAAGTTACTCGTCCATCCCACTTTTATCCATTATTGGGAAACTGGTCCCATTATCCCCAGTCGGAGCCACTATTCCAAACGGAAAAGGAGCTGCTTTCAAGGTCCGGACCGGGTGGTTTCCCCTTTGTTGTGGCAGCGATTTTCGAGGCCTCAACAGATCCTCACCTAGATCCACGACGATGCACCCTCCAAGACTATCCGACGGTGGAGACTTCGCCAGTGTTTTTACAAACCCCAAATGCATAGGGAAGGACCTCAGTTGTTTCATTTTTCCCTCCACGGAGTTGCGCTGTAGCGACCTGTTACACTGGTGGTGCAGTGTGGTAGTTGATGGCACAGCTTGGGACCCGCTGCATTGTTCTCGCAGAGGGATTTCAATTCGTTTACAAGTAAAATTATAGTTTCCTGAGGCTCTCGGTCCTTTGGAATTTTTTTCTATTCTTTCCATTTGTCGAAATTGTATGATAACCTATCTGGAATTTTTGCTAATCAGTTTTTCCTTCTGTATTTCTTTACATTGCATCAAGGGTTGCTGGAGTTCTTGGAGCTGGTTCGAACCCCGGTTAGACGGCGACTCCACAACAGCTTGCTCTCAGTCACGGGTAAGCTTCTGTTCTGAGAAAGGAGCCGAGATAGGGTTATGACTATGCCAAGTTTTATGTCTATCCTTCGACTGCACGAGGAATGGCATTATTTAGCGGGTTCGAAGCCCCGATGGAACTTATGTTAATTTATTTTGTTTTTCTGGAAAACACTGGGAGCCTCTCGATTTTCAGGCATTCCCTAGGTTAAAGTTTATTGATGTAAAAAAAATACAGACTAACTCTCTGTTAAGGATGAATCCCCTAAATGGGTATATTTTAGTTCTGTTTTGAGATATGGCTATCGAAAAACTGCAATTTTGCGCTATAGTTCATTGTTTCATCCCTGTCATACAGTTGAAATTCCCATACTTTGTCTATGAGTTTCACAGCTTTATTCGGAAATCTTTTCTATGGTGACATACATATATATATGTTTAATTTGGCTTCTGCTCACCTATGTGTATGCTGTGAGTTTTCTTGTTTCCAAACTTATAGAGAAGAGTTTACGCTATGTAAGGTAGAGAATCTATAATTGAATTTTGCAAACTTGCCGCCCTGTTCAGGTTTTCTGGGTTGCGTATGTTGATTTAATTCTCCAGCTTGTCTCTATCCCTCTCCGCTCCATTCGTTTTATTACAGATTCACTCGTTTTCCGGACTTACCCTCTTCCCAGTTGCCCAAAAACTTGTGCTCCTGTACCCTGCTTCAGGATTCCCTCGGCTAGAAGGGTTTCCCTTCTGGCATGGTGAGGGAGTCATGGTCGCTAGGCCTCTACTAAAAAAAAGGTCAATCGAATCCTCCAGCATCCAAGGGTTTACCCTTCTTTTTTTTTTCTATTTTTATGTCTTTGCTCCTTTTTATGATTAATTCCCATCTCAGAACTCCATATATATATACGCTCCAGAATGAGTCTCTGTAGTTTGGGGTTGTTAAGTTTTCTGTTCGGTTCTCATCTTTCAGGGGTTTAAGTTCTCTTTTTTTTGTTTTTGTTTTATATAGTCAGTTCTATCTACGTGCGGCCTGCGGGTGTCTACCCACCCTCTCCACGCATACGAGGGCTGGAACAGTCTTCAGTATGCATGATTTTTACCGTTAAAAAAAAACCTATCAATAGACCTTTCCTCAGGCCGTTATCCGCTTACAGTTTTAAAAAAAAAAAACAAGTATCTTAATAGAATTTTAAATCTAACCATAGGGTTATTTGATTTCCCTCTTTTCCCCTGATCATTTTTTTTAACCAGTTGACCCACAGACTATAACTTTTTCTAGACTATAGCCCTATATAATAGTATTGACAGCAAACAGTCGAACTTTATAAATACACCGAGCTTCTTGTCGTTACATTCTTCAGTAGTCTAGCCTACAGAAACTACTTTGTCTTTCTGGGATAAGCAGAAAATCCAGCCTACCGCCTTCCTGTTAAATATTAAATATTAAACTGTAAATTTACAGGAACATTACCTTATTATATATTTCTTTTTTTATTTGCAAATACAGATCAGAGTTTACATACCTGGGTTGCTTCTGTAGAGCCCTGTTGCGTCTTCTGTTGAACCTTTCTTGCTCCCTGATGAAGAATACTGTTACCATTGCCTTTCGCAGCTAGTCAACCACCCGTCCGTGAGACCGTCTTACAAGACCAGTCTCCCCCCTAGCTGGCTCGAAGACCCTCGTCTTCGTTTACAGGCTTGTTACGCCCTTACCATCTCGTCCTCACCAGACTTGGTAAATTTTTTTTCTCTTGCCATCTGTCCCTACAACACAACCCCCACCCCTCTTTTCCTGGAGAACACTCCACAGTTGGGGAAAGAAAGGACAGTTAGGGTTTAGCAAAAAAATATTTACAATAAACTGGGGATCTGACATCTCCCCCCCTTGGAAATCAGACATCGTCCCGGTGTCTTCCGGTGATAAACAGCCCTAGGTAAGCCTGCTTCATAAGTTCTTCGTCCTCCCAAGTGGCCTCATCAGGCCCAAAGTGCTGCCATTGCACTTTAACTTGGGTAATATCCCGCTTCCGTAGCGTGACTTCTCTCCGGTCTAGAATGCTCAGCGGTTCGACTCGGATTTCTCCTTCCGGTTCTACCTGCAATATGCAACACCCTGAGTCAATTTTCTTTCAAGAGAAATCTTTGATTAATTTACCGGAGAAACTCTTACCTGAATATCCTGCCAGTTAATGACATGTTTAGGATCATAAACATATTTCTTTAACACAGAAACATGAAAGACATTGTGGACTCGTATGTGACTAGGCAGAGCGAGCTGATAAGCCACCGGCCCGACCCTTGCTAAAATCTGGAAGGGTCCACAATATCGAGGTGCCAACTTAGCGCACCCACTCCACTGTAAAGTGCTTTTCGTGCTCGAATTCTCACATATACATGATCACCAACCTGATATTCCTTAAACCTTCTTTTCTTGTCAGCGAAATTCTTCTGTCTATCTTGCGCTGCCTTCAGATTAGAGCGCACCTTTTTCACCAGTTGCTCCATCTCCTGGAGCATTTCAGGACCCAACATCAACCTATCTTCCGGTCCATTCCAGCTTGAGGGGGTGCGGCACTTTCGCCCATAAAGCACCTCAAAAGGGCTCATCTGCAATGATGTGTGATAGCCATTGTTATATGCAAACTCAACCAAGTGAAGATAGTCTTCCCACTTGGTCGGTTGCTGCATCACGTAGGCCCTTAACATATCTTCCACCACCTGATTCACCCGCTCTGTTTGCCCGTCAGTTTGAGGGTGATATGTCGTACTAAAGTTCAATTGAGTACCTAATTCCTCAAACAGTGTCCTCCAAAAGGCCGATGTAAATTTTACATCCCGGTCTGAAATTATTGCCTTTGGTAATCCATGAAGCTTAAATATGTTTTGCATGAACACATGAGCGATCTGCACCGCTTTGTACGCAGATTGTACCGGTATAAAGTGTGCTGACTTGCTTAGCTTGTCAACAACCACCATGATGGAATCATTGTTTTTCTTCGACTTCGGCAAACCCGTTATGAAGTCCATAGTGATGGTTTCCCACTTCCACTCCGGAATGGGTAACGGTTGCAGTAAGCCCGCTGGATGTTGGTGTTCGGCCTTAATTTGCTGACACTCAAGGCATCGAGCCAAGTACCCAGCCACATCTTTCTTCATGCCCAACCAATAATATTCTTTCCGGAGTGCGGTGATCATCTTTTGATATCCGGGGTGTCCGGCATAATGACTTCTATGATGCTCATCCATTATCAATGTTTTAATACTGTCCTGGTTGGGTACAAACAGTCTCCCCTTATAATACAATATTCCAGCTGCATCCAATGCATAATCTGGTTGTTTTTCTGTGCTGTTTGGTAACTGTACTTGCTGTTTTATTTGCTGATACTCAGCATCTTGCTCGACTGCCTTTTTAATCATTTCGCCGAAGGGGCTTCTTCTTTCACTACAAAAAATTTCGTACAGACATTGCACTTTCCGACTCAAAGCATCTGCCACCCGATTTTCTTTCCCTTTTAGATGCTTGATCTCGAAATCATATCCGCTTAAGAAATCTGCCCACCGTGCTTGCCTTGCATTTAGTGTGGGCTGGCTAAAATAATGAGTCAGGCTGTGGTGGTCTGTTAATAACATAAATTTCCTTCCCACAAGATAATGCCGCCACATTTTCAGGGCGTGTATTACAGCAGCCAGTTCTAGATCGTAAGCAGAATATTTCTGTTCATGCTCTTTTAACTTCCTTGATTCGTATGCTATCACCTTTCCTTCCTGCGTGAGCACACCTCCCAATCCTTCTTTACTTGCGTCGGTACACACTACGTAATCCTTGCTGGGATCGGCTATACTTAAAATGGGTGCTGTAGTGAGTAAATATTTGAGCTGTTCAAAGCTTCTTTGACATTCAGGGGTCCATTTGAAGGTTCTTCCCTTCTTCTGCAAGGATGTGATTGGGTAAGCCACCTTCGAAAATCCCTTTACAAACCGTCTATAATAGCCTGCCAACCCCATGAATGATCGGATATCTGCCACGTCTTTGGGTACCGGCCACTCCATAATGGTCCTTATCTTTTCAGGATCCACAACGATTCCATCCTTAGTGATGATATGGCCCAAGTACTGAATCTGCTCCTTGAAAAAGTCACATTTACTAAACTTAGCATATAACTGGTGCTCTCAGAGGGTTTGTAACACTAACCTGAGATGCTCTTGATGCTCCTCCATCGTCCGAGAGTAAATCAATATATCGTCAATGAAAATCAGCACGAATTTATCCAAATATTGATGAAACACACTGTTCATCAGGCACATAAAGGTGGCGGGGGCATTGGTCAACCCGAAAGGTAAAACCACAAATTCATAGTGGCCATATCGAGTTCTAAAAGCTGTCTTAGCTATGTCTTCTTCTCTAATCCGAATTTGGTGGTAACCAGACCGCAAATCAATCTTTGAGAAAACTGTTGCTCCCCTTACCTGGTCAAACAGTTCATCAATACGGGGTAAGGGGTACTTATTTTTAATTGTCAGCTTGTTTAACTGGCGGTAGTCCATGCACATGCGGAGAGTCCCATCCTTTTTCTTGACGAATAATACCGGGGCTCCCCAAGGGGACACACTGGGGCGAATGTACTTTTTATCCAATAGCTCTTGTAACTGCATCTTCAACTCTGTCAATTCGGGTACACTCATCCTGTAGGGTGCGCGAGAGACCGGGGCTGCACCTGGCACCAATTCAATGGTGAAATCTATGTCTCTTTTAGGTGGCAGCCCAGGAATCTCTTCTGGAAATATATCGGCAAATTCTTGTATCACAGGAATATTCTCCAATGTGGCTATTTTATTTTTTGAATCAGCATATCCTACTTGGACAACATAAATCTGACATCCTTTTCTGATGCACTTGGCTAACTGTGAGGCAGTGATGGGTCGAATCTGTACTGGCCGCTTAATCCCCTGCATCTCCTGTTTTATTCCAAGCTCGTCTTTATAGCTGACAGTCTTGGCTTTGCAATTAATTATGGACCAGTGTTTTTCTAACCAGTCCATACCAATCAACACGTCGTACGAGCCAAGGGGAAGCACATTTAAATCTACTGTTACAGACTGTCCTGCTATATTCAATGGGCAGTTTTTGACCTTAGCCATTACCCGTCTTTTTGCCCCTGTTGCCAACTGAACTAGCCAGGGGTCTTTGAACTTAACAGGTTGCAATTTACAGTGCTCCACAATCCTAGGACTAATATAACTTAATGTTGCACTAGGGTCAATTAAAACAGTTACAACAAGGTCTAAGAGCTTACCTTCAAATTCCACCATAGTCGGCTGATATTCTGCCTGGCGATCCTCCAGAGTGGCATTAATCTTTGGCAGACTCCTTCCCACATCACCGACGGTAGAGGCTTCATAAACCTGGGAGACCTGTTCAGCTCCTTTTCGCTGAGGGCAATTCTTCACATAATGGGGGCCGCCACAGCCCCAACATTGCACCGAGGGTCTTGCTGTCCCTTCATTGTCTGTTTTCCCAGGTTGATCATTAGTTCTAGATTCGCTGGGGGGCTTTGATCGGAACACATTCCTTTGAGAGTTTCTGCTGTTTTGTCCTTTAACAAATCCTTTGCTACCTCCACCACGGTTCCCTTTAGTGCCACCAGCCAATTTGCTGTTTCTCTTATCGACCCACTTCTTGCCCAAGAGCTCTCCCTTTTGCTTACTCTGCTGATAGCAGATTCGGGCCTTCCGAATAGCTTCGTCCATCGTCTTAGGATTGTCAAATTCGATCCTTTCCCTCATACTTGCGGGTAGGCTACTGACAAATCTCTGCACTTTAGCTTTTTCTTCCCGGATGTAGGGTACATAGCGGAGTAAGGAAGTGAAACGAGTAATAAATTCGTCCATAGTTTGCTGCCCCAATCGCAAGTCATGAAATTCCCTTGCCTTCTCATCATAGAAGCGCTCAGTCAGATACCGCTCCTTAAAATATCTTTGAAACCTCTCCCAAGTGACAGTCTGTTCGCTTACCCCTTTTACCATCTTGACTTCCTCCCACCACAAGGTGGCCTTCCCCTGTAATTGGAAAATGGCCAACCGCGCTTTGAGGTTGTGATCGTATTCATACAGCTGGAAGTATTTGTTCATATTAATCAACCAGGCTTCAGCTGCCTCCTCCTGCTCTCCATCGAAGTGTGGGGGCTTAATTTTACGAAACTCCCCTTGCAGCTCGGTCCGCTGCCTTTTAGATGTCTGCTGTTCGGAGGCATTGTCCGAGCGTTCCTCCTCCCTTCCTTTCGACTCCTCGGGTTCTGTGGGGCGATTCTGTTCTCCTGATATTCTTTGTTGTTCAGTGCTAGGATATGGTGGTTGCTGGTTCTATTTATCTGAAAGGCTCTTTATAATTCTTTCTTGCTCTATTGTTAACCGTGCATTATCTTCCCATAATCTAGCCATTTCATTCTTCAGCTCTTGTACTATTTCCAGAATTTCCTGATTGGTACTGCGCGCCTCCTCGCCCAGCTGTACCCATAATTCGGGATTGCTCCCAGGACCCGTTGCAGGTCCCTGACCCGTCACAAACTGGTGTGTCGCACTGTCTGTCCTCCTCATATTGTTAATTCGTTGTTACCTGTGCTTACCACAAATGATCAACATCAGAGGATTAACACATTAGCTATGGCTTTGTACACATTAGAGATGAAATAAATTGTAATATTCAGTCTGTTGACTCCTTTGTTTTTTTTTTTTTTTTTTTTAACTGATGCCCAGAGGTCACAGTTTTGCAACTTTAGCTCTAATACCACTTGTAATGTCTCCGTCGTAATTTTTTTTTTATTGCTATAATTCACCTGTACATTACCTTGCCGGCTACAGTACCACCCAGATTTTACTATGTCTATGGATTATGGTGATAATTAAAAGCGCAGTTAAGTTTTCCGGGAAGTGAATTGATTTATAACATCTGCACAGTTTGTCTTTATACTAAGGCTTTGGATATGAGGCTGCCTCCACCACGAGGCGAGCCAACCGGATAAGGTGAATTAATTACTATCTCTGTGCTGTCATGTGTGTGACCTGGTGGACCGTCCGGTCTCACCAGCTTGGCTCGGGATCCTCACCTAGATCCACGGCGATGCACCCTCCAAGGCTATCCGACGGTGGAGACTTCGCCAGAGTTTTCACAAACCCCAAATGCATAGGGAAGGACCTCAGTTGTTTCACTTTTCCCTCCGCAGAGTTGCGCTGTAGCGACCTGTTACACTGGCGGTGCAGCGTGGTGGTTGATGGCACAGCTTGGGACCAGCTGCATTGTTCTGGCAGAGGGATTTCAATACGTTTACAGGTAAAATTATAGTTTCCTGAGGCTCTCGGTCCTTTGGAATTTTTTTCTTTTCTTTCCATTTGTCGAAATTGTATGATAACCTATCTGGAATTTTTGCTAATCAGTTTTTCCTTCTGTATTTCTTTACATTGCATCAAGGGTTGCTGGAGTTCTTGGAGCTGGTTCGAACCCCGGTTAGACGGCGACTCCACAATAGCTTGCTCTCAGTCACGGGTAAGCTTCTGTTCCGAGAAAGGAGCCGAGATAGGGTTATGACTGTGCCAAGTTTTATGTCTATCCTTCAACTACACGAGGAATGGCATTATTTAGCGGGTTTGAAGCCCCGATGGAACTTATGTTAATTTATTTTGTTTTTCTGGAAAACACTGGGAGCCTCTCGATTTTCAGGCATTCCCTAGGTTAAAGTTTATTGATGTAAAAAAAATATAGACTAACTCTCTGTTAAGGATGAATCCCCTAAATGGGTATATTTTAGTTCTGTTTTGAGATATGGCTATCGAAAAACAACAGTTTTGCGCTATAGTTCATTGTTTCATCCCTGTCATACAGTTGAAATTCCCATACTTTGTCTCTGAGTTTCACAGCTTTGTTCGGAAATCTTTTCTATGGTGACATACATATATATATGTTTAATTCGGCTTCTGCTCACCTATGTGTATGCTGTGAGTTTTCTTGTTTCCAAACTTATAGAGAAGAGTTTACGCTATGTAAGGTGGAGAATCTATAATTGAATTTTGCAAACTTTCCACCCTATTCAAGTTTTCTGGGTTGCGTATGTTTATTTAATTCTCCAGTTTGTCTCTATCCCTCTCCGCTCCATTCGTTTTATTACAGATTCACTCGTTTTCCGAACTTACCCTCTTCCCAGTTGCCCAGAAACTTGTGCTCCTGTACCCTGCTTCAGGATTCCCTCGGCTAGAAGGGTTTCCCTTCCGGCATGGTGAGGGAGTCATGGTCGCTGGGCCTCTGCTAAAAAAAAGGTCAATCGAATCCTCCAGCATCCAAGGGTTTACCCTTCTTTTTTTTTTCTATTTTTATGTCTTTGCTCCTTTTTATGGTTAATTCCCATCTCAGAACTCCATATATATACGCTCCAGAATGAGTCTCTGTAGTTTGGGGTTGTTAAGTTTTCTGTTCGGTTCTCATCTTTCAGGGGTTTAAGTTCTATTTTTTTTGTTTTTGTTTTATATAGTCAGTTCTATCTACGTGCGTCCTACGGGTATCTACCCACCCTCTCCACGCATACAAGGGTTGGAACAGTCTTCAGTATGCATGATTTTTACCGTTAAAAAAAAACCTATCAATAGACCTCTCCTCAGGCCGTTATCCGCTTACAGTTTAAAAAAAAAAAAAAAAAAAACAAGTATCTCAATAGAATTTTAAATCTAACCACAGGGTTATTTGATTTCCCTCTTTTCCCCTGATCATTTTTTTTAACCAGCTGACCCACAGACTATAACTTTTTCTAGACTATAGCCCTATATAATAGTATTGACAGCAAACAATGGAACTTTATAAATACACCGAGCTTCTTGTCGTTACATTCTTCAGTAGTCTAGCCTACAGAAACTACTTTGTCTTTCTGGGATAAGCAGAAAGTCCAGCCTACCGCCTTCCTGCTAAATATTAAATATTAAACTGTAAATTTACAGGAACATTATCTTATTATATATTTCTTTTCTTATTTGCAAATACAGATCAGAGTTTGCATACCTGGGTTGCTTCTGTAGAGCCCTGTTGCGTCTTCTGTTACAAGAACATTATCTTATTATATATTTCTTTTTTTTATTTGCAAATACAGATCAGAGTTTGCATACCTGGGTTGCTTCTGTAGAGCCCTGTTGCGTCTTCTGTTGAACCTTTCTTGCTCCCTGATGAAGAATACTGTTACCACTGCCTTTCGCAGCTAGTCAACCACCCGTCTGTGAGACCGTCTTACAAGACCAGTCTCCCCCCTAGCTGGCTCGAAGACCCTCGTCTTCATTTACAAGCTTGTTACACCCTTACCATCTGGTCCTCACCAGACTTGGTAATTTTTTTCCCATCCTTCTCTTGCTGTCTGTCCCTACAGCACAGCCCCCACCCCTCTTTTCCTGGAGAACACTCCACGGTTGGGGAAAGAAAGGACAGTTAGGGTTTAGCAACCGTTTTCTGTTTTTATCATATCCATGACATAACCAAATCTGACATTATAAAACATGACCTCCTTGTCATTATATTTCTATTTACTTAAAAGAAAATGTAAGTTTATACAACTAAAAATGTTCTTGTGTTTTTGACTGTGGTAATAAAAAAAATATTTACAATAAACTGGGGATCTGACAGACTTCAAGCTCATAATTCCTTAACTAATTAACTCAAACTAAATTAACTAATTAATTTACAAACTGTTGTTAATATAAATTCAAATTTTACTTCCTATTTCTAGCGAGGGACTGACTAAAATACGAATCCACACTGAATTGCTATAAATAGAACTTCTATTTTTAGCACTTCCATTTTTCATTCCCTGTTGGCCAATCCAGCACTGGTACCCAAACTGCTATTTTTAGTAGTGCTATTTTTAGCACTTCTATTTTTAGCAATTTCTTGTTGCCACTTTTCAACAATATAGACTACTATTACTTAGAAAATTTTGTTTAAAATAACAATTCACTATAGGCTAAAAAGGAGGGAGAAGATAAAAAAGTCTTAGTGATAGAGGTGATGAATGTTATATTTCTATCATAGCCTTTTTGGGTTAACTCCCTCTTGTAAATATCTATGAATTATAGTTTTTAACTAAGTTGTGGAAATGCAAACACAATGAACTGGCTGAGAAAAAGGGACAAAAGTTCAATAGGGTTGAGGAGGTGATTGCATGGGAAATTGGGTAAACATGCATTTAATAGCAACCATGGCCTGATTGGTACATCTTTAATGAAACTAACTAAATTAATTGTTGGATGAAGGAATCATATCCTCTTCCAAATGGAGGACAAGTCCATAGCCCTCTGCCCTATCTCATGGATTGTGCTTGGACAAGTCAACACACAAAGAAGGTCAGAGCATTGAAGCATGCAAACGATGCTAGAAAGAGAGAGGAAGTGTGAGAGAAGGGGCAATGAGCATGACTGGTATAACTATGTGAAAAAACAAGGAAGAGAGCAGTGTAGACAACAAGCATGCTAGAAAAGTGTGGAAGTGAAGACAAGAGGAACCACGGGTTAGGGACTAAGCTTTGGGTGCACTCAGTAGAGTGTGGAAACACTACTCAGGTGAAGGAGCATGGCTCTTTGGACTCCTAACTTTAGGTGGAGTTCTTGTGTCCTTTGGATTTCTAGCTTGCAGAGGTGTCCTCTATGATTTAATACTTGATTGTGGGCTTTCATATGTTTATAAGTGTGCTCTAGATTCCCGATTTAGGTTGGAGACGCTAGAGGCATCTTTATCGCATTCAAGTGGGTGGAGATGGTGTAATCTTTGGACTCCTTGTGTTAGTGAACTATTTGGTTTACTTTCCCTTGAGCACTCCTCCTCAGGCATTGAAGCTAGCTCGGGGGTGGTTGGCTACAAGAAATGTTGCAGTGCAGTCAACCTAAGGTGGGAGGAGAGTTGAAGTCCCACTCTCAGCCGCCAACCATCTACTTCATAAGATAAGTGCCTACTTGTGTCATTGTGTATTAACATAATGTAAATGTTTATTACTATTGTTATATAGCTTGTGTTGTTGATGCGGAATGTGTATTTTTATGTATTGATGGAATGATGCTTGTCCATTGCCATGATGAGAGAGATATTAGGAATCTTTGTTTAAGAAAAGTCTTTCGGTAGAAATCACATAAGAGAAATTTTTGCCTGACGCGTTTCGAACCAACAAGTGTGATTCATCATCAGGACCAGATGATGAACCACACTTGTTGGTTCGAAACGCGTCGAGAAAAAAATTCCCTTATGTCATTTCTACCAAAAGACATTGCTTAATTCTTTATGGATCAGAGAAGCCTGAATACAGAAATCTTTGTTTAACTAGTTAATTTCTTGTATTGAAATGATTTATATTAAATGGCCCCGGGCTATGGAATTGTTTAAAGGAATTGTGCCTCTTTATGTAAGACTGTAATAGCATGGAAGCATTAATTTCCATTATAACTTAGGAGAAACAACTCAATTCCATTTAAGTGTCAAAGGGTGCCCATATTGATTTTATAGCTCAAGAGAGATGGGAAAATGCATATGAGTGTTAAAGGGCATTCCTATTGATGATATGGCTGAGGAGGGATAGCCCATATTTAGCTAGGTGTCAAAGGCATCCATTTTTGTGGATGGGTATATATATGTCGTGTTGCAGGCCTTTGGAGGATTTTAACTCCACTTTGTGTTCCAGTAAGAAGGGTGAGGGCAAGAGATAGACTATTTCCCGTCAATAGGAAGATATATATATCTATATCTATATCTATATATATATATATATATATATATATATATATATATATATATATATATATGTCGTGTTGTGGCCCTTTGGAGGATTTTAACTCCACTTTGTGTTCCAATAAGAAGAGTGAGGGAGGGAGATAGAGTATTTCCCATCAGTAGGAAGGGATCATGGGCCCTTGGGAAAGTTGACTCCTTATAAGGCATTGAAAAGGGGTTGGGGTGAGATTACGTGGAGGCTTGAAGGCTTGGCTCTATAGTTAATGCAAAAAAATGCTATAACTGAGAAGTGTTTCTTTCCACATAAATCCAAGACCCGGAGGGACCCAGGCCTATGGCTAAGGTGGCAGAGTGATGTCATCTTGAGATGACATCAACATGACACCAACATGATGCTATCTCGAACATCAAGAACTTGAGGGATAAGAGAGGAGTGTCATAAGCGGAGGAGGCTAAGGTTGGGGATGCAAAGTCTCCTGATACTTGATAGAAATATCCACATCGTGGACCTCAAGCTTTAGGGGTTCCTCGTTGTGTTAGCGTTTATGGCGGGAGAGGTTGCGGTTAATGGGGTCAAGAAATGAGAACAATTCCCAGCAGAGGACGGTAAAAGTTTGTTTTCTTCCCTAGGGGTTTGGCACGAGATTCAAAGTTGTGGTTCCAAGAATCTTAAAAACCCTTATAATGTCATTTGGCTGCAAAACTTAGGTTAAGACTTGGTTCAGTGGGGCCCAAGTAATGGGGTGATGTGGAAAGTGAAACAAGGGAAAAGAAAATGATTGAGTTTCACAATGTGGACCTAATAGGTGAGGTTACATTTCCAAGTGGGAACCATGTGGGAGTCACGTGGTAGTACCTTAATAACATGGCAGGGTTGTGAAGGGGTCAGTATTTAAATCACTGTAAATTTTGATATAGGAATCAATTTTCATTAAACTTTATATTGTCAGAGAGCTCTTAATGAGCCAATTGCAATGGTGGTATTAGTTTCTAGTTTTGAGAGAGTTTGAAAAATGACGAATATTACTTTTTTAAATTAATAATTTGTAAAATACAAATATTCTTTAAATAAAAATTCTAAAATAATTATTAACCACAATTACAATATTAATAATAACTAATCTATAAATAATACTTATATTTATATCTTTATTTGTAAGCCTAACTTTTTGATGAATTAATACTAATTCTTTTTTAAATTTTAAATAAAAGTTATATCATTAAAAATAAATAGAAAATCATAATTAATAATACTTATATTTATATCTTTATTTGTAAGCCTAACTTTTTGATGAATTAATACTAATTCTTTTTTAAATTTTAAATAAAAGTTATATCATTAAAAATAAATAGAAAATCATAATTAATAATACTTATATTTATATCTTTATTTGTAAGCCTAACTTTTTGATGAATTAATACTAATTCTTTTTTAAATTTTAAATAAAAGTTATATCATTAAAAATAAATAGAAAAGCATAATTAGTTTACCGTGAGTGAAATTGTGAAAGCCTGAATTAAGTGAAAACATTTACTTTAAAGTAAAGCTTGCTACCAACAACGAGTAACGTGGGATGTGGCCATCTGGTTTTAAAAAAAAATATATCCCTCACTTTTCACTCTACCACTAGTAACAAATGTGATAACCTGCAATCGAGATAAGGGTTGCCGTGTCGTTTCTGTGGGGCCATTAAAGTTGGAGTGTCCAATACGGTGAAGGGGCCAGGTTTCCATTCCACGTTCATTGGTTAAATAAGTCAATAAAAGTGCTCAGTTGGGATGAAGAGTTGCGATTTATCTTAAATATAATTATATATTTTTTAATTTAATTAAAAATGAACGTTACTTGAAATTAATTATTATTATTTTAATATCTTTTAATTTTTTAATTTAAATAAAAATAAATTATTATTATTTTAATATATTTATATATAATTTTTTTCTATAAACATGAAAATAAACATGTATATTCATATACATTTATAAAGTTTATTAAATTTATTGTCATTTAATGACACTAGTTCTCTAGTTCCTAAGATTCTGGGACGTGGTGACATTGATTTGGGAATAGTGTTTAGTAGGCAGCACTCATTCGCTGTATGGATCCCAAGTCAGTAAGGGAATATCTCCAAATGACAACCAACCGACGATTTTATGCCGCAGTGTCAGGGAAATTATAGAAAATTTAACAAGATTTTGATAAATCAGGGATTTTTTTATTCTTGTGCTTCAAAGTTTTAGGTGTTTATGGGTGTTTTCGAAGTTTTTAATAGTGCTGATTTTATTTCTACTATTAAAAAACATGATTCAGACAGTACTATTATAATTTAATTTTTTATTTTTATTTTTTTTAACTTAAATTCCAATTATTTTTAACCATCCAAACAATTCCTTAAAACCTAAATAAACAAGTCCATTATCTCGCCTGCCCCTTCTCCTCAGAGAGAAGTCTTCGCTTCTCAGATTGTGAAACTTGGACAAGAATCGATCAGCACCCGTTATAAGATTGTAATGGGCCATTGGGAACGGCTGTGATGATGCAGAGAAATAATATAAAATTGGCCAGAAGTCTTAATTCGATTTTTAAATTGTAATTGGGCATTGAAAATCGCAATGAAATGGCAGAAAAATATTATAAAAGGGAGGGAAAGGGGAATGGTTGTTCGCCACTGAAGTTGAGAAGTCTTTAGCATTGAGAATTCCATGGCTTCAGCAGAGGTGGTGAACCTGAGTGGTATGCTCAAGGTGTACGCAGATGGCACAACTTTTCGTGTGGAGGATCCCCAGATGTTCGTCGAGGCTTCTCTGCAAGGAGAAGGTGGGGTGGCCAGTAAAGACGTTGTGTTCAACGAGAAGCTGGGATTGTGGGTTCGACTCTACTTGCCCTCTTCCCACCTCCAACAACAAACAGAAAACTGCCGCCTCCCGCTAATCGTCTATTTCCACGGCGGCGGCTTCTGTCTCGCCTCTCCTGCCCTGCCATATGTTCACGACTTCTCTCTCAAATTGTCGGCGACTGTAGGTGCGATCGTTGTCTCCGTGGCTTACCGGTTGGCTCCGGAGCACCGCCTCCCCGCCGCCTACGACGACTGCATCACGGCACTCCAGTGGGTGAGCTCACATGCGGGAGACGGAGCAGACTTGGAACACGACCCGTGGCTCGACTCCCACGCGGACTTTTCCGCCGTGTATCTCATGGGAGACAGTGCTGGTGCCAACATCGCACATCACGTTGTGATGCTGCGTGGCGGTGTGGAAGCGTGGAACCCCATTATATTGAGAGGATCGATACTGGTGCAGCCCTACTTCGGCGCCGAGCAACGCACACGGTCGGAGAGCGAGTGCCCGCGTGACGCGGTTCTCAATCTGGAGTCGAATGACGCCTTTTGGCGGTTGTCTCTCCCGGTGGGCAATGACAGAGATCATCCATTCAGCAACCCTTGGAGCCCCGGAGCACCAAAGCTGGAAGAGATGTCGTTGCCTCCCTTGCTGGTGGTCATCGGTGGAAGAGATATGCTGAGAGACCGCGGCCTTGATTATTGTGAGTCGTTGAAGCAGTGCGGTAAGAGCGTGGAGGTTATGGTGGTGGAGGAAGAAGAGCACGGTTTCTACGCTCTCAAACCGCACTGTCCCTCTTCTCAACGCCTCATGGAACGGATCTCCCATTTCATCTCCTCCTCTCGTTTAGAGTCCGCGATTCATATTAACCACGTTGCCTGATAAATCGAGACAAAAAATTTCAGTACTAAGACTTCTCAATAATAATATATGCTATTTCTCGATCAAACATGTAATAATCCTGAAATTAATAAAAGTATTTATTCAAGTAGTTGGTTTTTTATGGTTTTGGTTATTTTTCCTTACTTTTTCTTTCCATCTGTTATTATGCTTTTGAAAAATGAATGCGTTGATTTCCGATAAACTTGTAAACACATGCATAATTTGTTTAAAATCCATAAAATAACACATTTGGAAAAAAAAATTAATTGCTTTTGGTAAAAAAACTCTAATTAATTTATAAAAAAAATAATTTTTACTTATTTTATATATTGAATGATGTTTTTTATCATTAAATAATACTATTATTATTGTGTAATTTGTTTAATGGTTAATTAATTGGATGGAATAGATTTAGTCCAAATAAAATAATTCTTACTTTAATATTTAGTTGAAATATTTTCTCAATTAATTAATTATATGATTAAGATAAAATTTCCATCTAAACCCATTGCAATCAATCTCGATCTATCAGAGCCATTGATGTTCAGTAATTGATGTCGAGCGAACCCAGTATGCAGCCATATCTTTGATTTACGCTACGTTGGGATGCCAAGGATAAGAACAGAACAATTGCAATCTCGATCGATCGATCGATCAAGGCATAGCCTATAGCCATTGATGTTCAGTGATTGATACTGAGGGAACCCAGTATGCAGCCAAATCTTACATTTCCGCTATGCGGATGCGTGGCTCGCACATCGTTCCTTCTGCCCATGTGCAGAACAAGTGCCACTTGCAATAACGAGAAGCAGAGATGCTTGGCAGTCACTTCGTGGAGCTCCTTCATTGGCTCGGGCTCACGAGGGTACACGCTCATCACGAAATCTCTGTAATATCTCACATATTTCCTCAGGGGAGCATCGGGTGGGGCCACCACAGATCCGTTCCACAGGGTGTTGTCATATGCAATCAGACCTCCAACCTTCACCAGATCGATCAGACGCTTGTGGTAGTTTAGATAGTTGTCTTTGTCGGCATCCACGAACACAAAGTCGAACGATCCATGCATGTCCTCATTCTTAACCATTTCGTCCAGAACTGGCAGAGCAGGGCCCTCTCTGAAGTCAATTTTGTGGGCAACTCCAGCTTTCTCAATAATAGGCAGTCCGATATCATAGTTCTCTCTGTTGATGTCCATGGCTAGAATCTTTCCATCATCGGGCAATGCAAGGGCTGTGCTGAGAAGCGAGTAACCGGTGTACACCCCAATCTCCATGTGATCAACTTGATCCAAGAACTTGGTGTCTTCGACCTCTTTAAAGATTTCGGCGGTAATTGCCTCCTCGGATGTTTCGTTCTTTACATGAGTTGGACTCTCTAAAGCACTGGATTCATAATAAGATTCATCGCAAGAACTTTCCGCATCTTCGTATGAACCAGCGTTTTGTAGAGAACATGAACCCTGCTCCGTCAATGGCAGCAAGCCAGACAAAGGTTTCTGTCCTTGAGAGTAATCATATTTCGACGGAGGCGGCATAACATGAAGCATGTTTTCTGGTGACTGCGCATCAAGAATAACTTGGCCTTGGACGTAGTTGGTAGCGTACAGGCTGGCGACATGCGGGTCCTCCGGTTCTGAGCTAAAGCTTTCACGGCGATTTCTATAGATTGCAATCGAATCCTCTACCATTTTAAGCATTTCATTTTGTTTTCCAAACAATTCTTCCAAAATTTTCCATACCTGATTTGGAGTTGAACATGATTCAACATAAAATAGCAGTTCCGGAGAAATAGATAAACATAGGATGCCGAAGGCCTCGTCCATGCGATTGAAATATCTTGATTTCTCCACTGCCGATGTTGGTTCAACTTCCGTTTCCATGGTTATTCGAAATAAGCCTCTACTTCTGAGATGAAGTTGAATCTTTGGCTTCCATTCGAAATAGTTATATGGAGTGAGAATTGCCGATTCTGGAAACTCCAATTTAGACTCCATTCTTTGTTGTTGCTTCAATCTTCTGAACCTGCAAATAAATTGCTTGTGCACTGATTTACAAATCCCTGTGCTCCGATACCATGTAAGATTTTGAGAAACACAGATAGATCTAGATCTGTAAAACAATAACAAGCTTGCAAGGCAAAGAAGAAAGCGAGCAAGAATTGAGAAAGAATGAAAGTGAATTCTACATTATGAGGTTGAGAATAAATACAAAAGCAACTAATGTTAAGCTTAGTTGTGCATGCAATAACTAAAGCTAACTAAAGCTAAGTGTGCTGTGCCGCATGCATGCAAGCAATGAGTTAACTACAGCTAGTCTAAGTCTACGGCTAGTCTACAGCTAGTGCATGTACACCAACACATTGCAGGAAGAGGATGTGTGTGACGAATATCCAGAGCATCGTCCTCAACCTCTTGCAGTTAGACGGTAATTTTTTATTTAATTGTAGATTTGGAATTCTGAGAAGTCAAAGAGCTAAATTCAGCTGAGATAAATTGCTAAAATATAGCATCCAGATAAATTTAGCACTATAGCACTATACTCAACGAAAATTTCATTATCGAGATGTTGATTGCTTGAAGTCTTCCAGATTGATTAAGAGATAGCTCACAAATATAGAATCCGATTTTTATTCCAATCTTGGGTTAGATGTCAAAGCGCCTCCCTACTGGCATGCTTTATCCGGCATCTATAAGAAGATAACAATCAACCTTATTTTAATGGCCAGAAAGGGATCTTTGTTTGGTTCGATTACGTTGGGCTTCGGTGGTTTCTTTATTCTAAAACTATTATTGGGGACCTATGGAATATTGGTATTATTATATTATTTTTAAATGGGAGAAATTTGTGTGTAGAAATGTATATGATGATGAATTTTACAATCAGATAAAGAGGTTATTTGGTAATATTTATTTTAGATAGATAAATTTTATAATTAGACAATTTTTTTAGATAAATGACAAGTACAACAGTTGGTACCTATGTATCTCAGGTGGATGGGAGCTCGTCCATAAAATGACTAGTAGTTTAGTTATTTCAAACATGTGATTGATTGTGTCTCAAACAACTATTTTAAGAGATCTAGTAGTGTTAAACTCAATATGGATGGTTGTCTAGATAGTTTGACCGTTTAGTTTTGGATCGAGGGAAGGATCCCTCATTTGTTACAGACATGGGAGTGGTATTCTAGTGAGTTCATGCAACAACTGTTGTTTAGTAATTGAATTTAGGAGATCCGTGATTCGGGAGTTCGAGAGTGGAACTTGGAAATCTAGTTTGCCAACTATACCTTTCCAAGGGTTATGAGACAACTTGATGAAGTTCGCTTAAAGCGATTTGAAGATGTTTTAAAAAGCTAAAAAACATTAAAGACATAAAGATCGGATCAAAGACAAGTACGTTGGAAATTTAACTCCGACTTGTCTTGTGCATATTGAATGACATTCCTCATCATTAAATGTTATTGTTATGTGATTTGTTTAATTGTTAATTAGTTAAATTAAATAAATTTAATCCATGTAAAATAGCTCCTACTTTAATATTTAGTTGAGATATTTTCTCTAACTTATTAATTGTATAATTAAGATAAAATTTCTATTTCTTATACGTGATATTTAATAAAATAAGAAAAAAATGCGATGTGCTTTTTTTGTTCATTTGAAAAAATGCAGATTCATGGCATCATAAAGTCATAGTCATGGACCCTGGTTCCTCACATAAAAGTGCACCAGTGCACTACAATTCAATATTTTTTTATTTGTAGGTTATGACAATTCAATATTTTTAACGTTTAGCTTGTTCGCATTCAATATTTTTACATTTGTAGGTCATGAGAAATCGATATTTCATTTGGCTTCATGAGGACATAGGGCACGGGCACTCTGGTTTCGCACTTAGTTTCATCTGTTAATTTTTGTTAAGTAACAAGTAACTTGCATGCAATTTTGTTTTGTTTGTTTTTATAGATTATAGGGAGATGTAAGAAATTGAGAGAGCTTTTTATTAGGTATGTGGAGACTATTGATTCAATATAATTGGATTTTATTTTTTCAATATTCTCAAAACCGCAGGAAAATGAAGGTTTGGGTATATATTAGAATTTCATAATCACAAACACATTAATATAAGAAAAACAACCAATTGAAATATTATTATTTGAAATATATATATAGAAAAGAGAGATTATTAGATACTATTTGAAATATCTATATATATAAAAGAGAGATTATTAGATACTATATATATATATATCAGAGATTATTAGATAATTTAGTTTAGATGGAAAAATAAAATTTAAACTCCAAAAAAACTATGCAGGAGACTGAAATAACTATTTTATGTTTATGTTTTTTTTTATTAAATAATTAGTATTGCAAGTATATGCATATCAGATTTATTTTAGTTTACATGTTAGACGTTTGAGAGCTTTTTATCGAGTTAAAAAAATCAAATAGAGATCTTTAAATTTGAATTATAGATTCTTTACCACAACATTGTTTTATAGTTTTTCACAATACTGAATTTACATAGTTTTCAACTATATATAAGTTATTCATAATACTGAATTTACATATATGTAAACAAAAAATTACAATGTACCTAAGAATTATTTTATAGAATTCCAGTCAACGATTCCAAAACCTCTAATAATTACACAAAGAAGCCTATCCGATTATGCATAACAGATTCATTGTACTTAAATTCTAAACCAATTGCATGTAGCGTAATATCTACATATATGGATTCCTCGTAAATTTAATTGAGTGTGAAGATAATTGGGATGCTTTGTCGTTATTCGTTGAGAACGGATGTAAGATTGTTACAGGAATTTTGTCCGGAAAGAAATTAGACTCGCACATTTTATATATATATATATATATAATTAAGATATATCACAGAGATTTAATAGATTTTTAATTAGGAGAACGTTGTTCAGAAAATTTCTTATGAGATTAATAATTTTCAAATCACTTTTTAAAATAAATATCATTTTTAACATTTTTTCATAAATAATAATAGAAAATATATATAATGCTTGTTCAAATCACATTTATTTGGTAGTCTAATATGGTTTTCATTAGTACTTAAGTTTACTAGCACAACCACATAAATAGATATCGTTAATATACCTCAAAATGAGTAAATCAATAACACGCACGACCACATTAATAATAATAATAATAATAAAACTACAAAAATAACTATTTTAATAAAATTATTATTATTATTTAATTAATTTTTATATTATTATTATTGTTATTAAAAATAAATATTAATGTGGTTGATCTAAGTGAAACCTCTAAAACTTCATTTGTATATCCCATTGATAAATATATAATAATAAAATTAATATTACAACAAAAACTATTACAATAAAAATATTAATATTATTAAATATTAATTTCTATTAATAATAAATATTAATCATAATATTAAATAATAATTATTTAATATTATTTAATTATTTAATAATAATATTAATTGATAATAGCAGTAATATATATTCTTGGCATATATTTTTCGGTGAAAGAGTTCTGAGGCTCGCTGAAAAAGTTAAACACGTACTCTATATATATTTCAGTGAAAGAGTTCTGAGTCTCCCTGAAAGAGTTAAAAAAATACTCTATATATTCTTCGGTGAAAGAGTTCTGAGGCTGGGTGAAAAAGTTAAACACGTACTCTATATATACTGAAAGAGTTAAAAACATACTCTATATATTCTTGGCATATATTCTTACTCTATATATTCTTCGCATATATTCTTCGGTGAAAGAATTATGAGGCTCGGTGAAAAAATTAAACATGTACTCTATATATACTTCGGTGAAAGAGTTTTGAGCCTCGTGAAAGAGTTAAAAACATACTCTATATATTCTTGGCATATATTCTTACTCTATATATTCTTCGCATATATTCTTAGGTGAAAGAGTTGTGAGGCTCGGTGAAAAAGTTAAACACGTACTCTATATATACTTCGGTGAAAGAGTTCTGAGGCTCGCTGAAAGAGTTAAAAACATACTCTATATATTCTTGGCATATATTCTTACTCTATATATTCTTCGCATATATTCTTCGGTGAAAGAGTTCTGAGGCTCGGTGAAAAAGTTAAACACGTACTCTATATATACTTCGGTGAAAGAGTTCTGAGGCTTTGGGTGAAAGAGTTAAAAACATACTGTATATATTCTTCGCATATATTCTTACTCTATATATTCTTCGCATATATTCTTTGGTGAAAGAGTTCTGAGGCTCGGTGAAAAAGTTAAACATGTACTCTATATATACTTCAGTGAAAGAGTTCTGAGCCTCGGTGAACGAGTTAAAAACATACTCTATATATTCTTGGCATATATTCTTACTCTATATATTCTTCGGTGAAAGAGTTTTGAGGCTCGGTGAAAAAGTTAAACATCCACTCTATATATACTTCGGTGAAAGAGTTCTGAGGCTCGCTAAAAGAGTTAAAAACATACTCTATATATTCTTGGCATATATTCTTACTCTATATATTCTTCGCATATATTCTTCGGTGAAAGAGTTCTGAGGCTCGGTGAAAAAGTTAAACACATACTTTATATATTCTTCGCATATATTCTTTGGTGAAAGAGTTCTGAGGTAGTTTTATGGATCTTAAAAAATAATAAGAGTTTTGAGGCTCGGTGAAAGAGTTAAACACGTACTTTATATATTCTTCACATATATTCTTCGGTGAAAGAGTTCTAAGGCTCGGTGAAAGAGTTAAAAACATACTCTATATATTCTTGACATATATTCTTACTCTATATATTCTTCGCATATATTCTTCGGTGAAAGAGTTCTGAGGCTCAGTGAAAGTTAAACACGTACTTTATATATTCTTCAGTGAAAGAGTTCTGAGGCTCGGTGAAAGAGTTAAAAACATACTCTATATATTCTTGGCATATATTCTTACTCTATATATTCTTCGCGAGTTCTGAGGCTCGGTGAAAGAGTTAAAAACATACTCTATATATTCTTGGCATATATTCTTACTCTATATATTCTTCGCATATATTCTTTGGTGAAAGAGTTCTGAGGCTCGGTGAAAAAGTTAAACACGTACTCTATATATACTTCGGTGAAAGAGTTATGAGGCTCGGTGAAAGAGTTAAACATGTACTTTATATATTCTTCTCATATATTCTTCAGTGAAAGAGTTCTGAGGCTCGGTGAAAGAATTAAAAACGTACTCTATATATTCTTCGCATATATTCTTTAGTCTGTGGGCTGCGGTGGGCACGGGCGATCTGCAGTCAGGTTTGCTGATATCAGGTGCACACATTCCTTATCTTTTTCTTTTTCTAATACATATTTTCTCATATAATTTCAAGTATGAATATTTCACCACAGTTACCAAAGATTACCAAGAGAAAACCTAGCACAGTTACTCTACAAGGCCTTTATGAGTATATAGAGTCTTTAGAGAAACGTAGAGAAGAAAGAGAAGCTAAGCTACAAAAAGAGTTAGAAACCATGCTGGAAAATAAATTTGTATCTCTTGAAGACACGATCCAAAAACAAATAGAAAATAACATAGAACTACTGGAGAATAAAATGGAGGCAATGGACACTACATTGCAGGTTATAGAAAAACAAAACCAAGATACTAACCAACCATCTCAGCAAGGAGATGTTGATACTTTAGAGAGTCTTAAAATGAAAGACATGATTAAAGAACTAGAAGAAAAAGTTAATAGCCGCCTCACCCTAAATAATGTGGTAGATAAGTTAGATATCAAACCAATTAAAGATGAAATGAAAAAATTAATAGAATTAGACCACGAACGTAACAAAAGGGCCTTGAACCTTATAATCTTTGGTTTAAAAGAGGAAGTAGATGAGGATACTTTAGCCTTAGCCCAGACAGAATTACATAATAGATTACAAATTGAAACAGTGTGTCTCACAGAAGCAACAAGGTTGGGGAAATTAACTGAGAATAAAGGAAGACTAATCTGCATAAAGGTGAGCTCCACTGATCATAAGCACGACATACTTAGTAAAACCTCAAGTCTAAAAGGAACGGGAATATTCATAAATGAAGATCTCATTCCAGAAGATCAAGCAGAATTAAGAAAGGAGGTTCAAAAGGTAAAAGAAGCTAGAAAGGAAGGAAAATGGGCAATAATCAGAAATAGAAAAGCCTTTATTCGAGATAGAAACCAAAAAGATAGTAATCAATAGCAATTAAACATGCTTCAGATCCTTTCTTGGAACTATCGGGGCTTCCCATGGAACAAAGGCCCCAAGCTAAGTTGGATTTCAAATGATGTTGATATTATTTTGCTTGTTGAAACTTGGGAGCACGAAGAATCTAAGGTCCCTAACATAGATGGCTTTATGCTATGGTCTACCTAGAACAAGCGATCCTCTCGTAGAGGCATTGGGGGAATAGCTTGTTACATTAAGAAGAACATCTCCCCCCATGTTAGGATTTATAAAAACGACCCTCACAACCAATATAGTTGGATAGAGATCAGAGACATTAATAATAAAAAGTCCTACATAGCAATATGTTATTTTCCCCCCATCAATTCTAACTTCTATAAGAAGAAGAATCTAGATAAAACTAACCCTTACAATGGTTTAGAGAATGATATTTCTAGCCTAAGGAATGACGATAATATCCTTTTAATAGGTGACTTTAATGCTCGAACTTCAAACAACCAAGCTATTATTCTAAGCAATCATTCCAACCCTAATCCTCTTTGGTTAGACGAAGACCGTACCCTGGCTAGTAGGTACAAAAGGAGCTCTGAAGACCTCGGGGAAAATTTGTTTGGGTCGGAGCTAGTCAAGCTCTGTAGTGCTCAGGATCTCATAATTTGCAATGGTCTAAAGAAGTGGCCCAATTCCAGCAAGATGACCTGCATCCATGGACTTGGTAGCAGCGTGGTAGACTACGTTATTTCCGATCTGCCATTATACAACGAAATAATAAATTTTGACATCTTAACCACCACGAACCTGACTCTGATCATAGGCCTTTACTTATAACTCTCAATTTTGTCATGCATAGAGTTCCCATAGAAAATAATACTTACAGCCAAAAGAACTTAATATTTGATAGAAATAAAATGATCTCTTTCTAAATGAATTAAAAACTAATTTGCTTCCTTTATCTAGTATAGACAACATAGAAGACCTCTATCATAATTTTACTACAACCCTCTCATATTCTATTAACAAGTTCTCAATTGAAGTTTCAAATAATAAAAGAAATAGCAAAACCAATCCATGGTATGACAAAGATTGTAAAAGTGCGAGGAGAGCAATTAAGGAAGCTGTTGATGAATCTCTTAAAATGGACAAGATAAAAATATACAAAGCCCTAACTAAAAGGAAAAAGAGGTAGTACATTCATCAAAGACAGGAGAATCTCTCACACCTCTCTAAGGTAGCTCCTAAGAAATTTTGGAGGAAGATTCTGACTAGGAAGACTAAGGATAATAATAAAATTTCTCTTCACGATTGGAATTCCTATCTTAAAAAGCTTTATGAATCTCCAAATGTCATGGATAATTTGGAAACCCTGCTCACAACGAAAGAAGTTTTCTCTTTAGAAGACATTAAGTTTGGGGTTAATCGCCTCGCTAATGGGAAAGCTAAGGACATTGAAGGTTACCAGGCGAAAATCTTAAAAATTGGAGGTCCTGTCCTCATCCCCCACATCCACAAGCTTTTCAATCAAGCAGTCAAGCAAGGGTTCCCTAAACCTTGGACTGAGAGCCTCATTATCCATATTTTTAAAAGTGGGGATACAAATAACCCCTCTAATTATCGGACAATTATGATCAGCCCTCTCTTAGCCAAGTTATATGGTAGTATTCTGGAAAAGAAGTTAAGCATATGGCTTGAAAGTGAAGGTAAGCGGGCTAAAGGCCAAGCAGGTTTCAGAAGGCATCACTCAACAACAGACCACCTTGTTACGCTTAGGATCATTGCAGAGGAATGTCGTAATGATAAATCCAATTTATTTTGTTGCTTTGTGGACTTTAGAAAGGCTTTCGATACGGTTCCTAGATACAACCTTTGGAATAGGTTAGAAGAGCTAAAGGTTCCTCTTGAGTTGAGAGCTGCTGCTATAAGGTTATACGAGAATGTAATTGCCAAGCTAAAGAGCAATGAGGGGTGGTCGAAAGATATTAAGTGTAACATCGGAGTTAAACAAGGTTGTCCCCTCTCCCCTACCCTATTTGGCATTTACATCGATAAGCTCGAAGGCTATTTAGAGGAAGCAGGATGTGATGGCACGATCTTAGCTGGGATAGTCGTTATCCTTCTTCTCTATGCTGACGATATTGTTCTTTTGGCAAGGTGCCCATCTGATCTTGATAAGCAACTCAAGCTTCTTAAGGATTTCTGCTCTACCATGGGTATGATTGTTAACATTGACAAAACAAAAGTTATGATTATCAAATCCAAGAAGGACACTTACGCTAATTTTATGTATGACAATAATAACTTGGAGGAAGTGTATTCTTACAAGTACCTAGGAATTGATATCCATCACAAGCTCAACTGGAACCATAGCATTGAGAAAAGGATTAATGGGGGGTGGAAAGCTTATTTTGGTCTTGAAAATAATTGTAAAACAACAAACCTCGTAATGTGGGATAAAAAGAAGTTCCTCTTTGAAACTTTAGTCACTCCTGTTATCTTATATGGCTGTGAGGTTTGGGGTTGTAGCATCTCCAGAGAATCATGGAGAAAGATTGAGCAAATCCAGAAGCGTTTTATAACTTATAACCTGAAAATTAAAAGTAATACACCCTATCCTATTCTCCTTATAGAAGCAGGTCTTTCCCCTATTGAGAGCCTAGCTATGCTTAGGTTTCTGTTGTACAAGCACAAACTCAATAACATAGACGATCATAGACTTCCTAAGCTAGCTTTAAATTCGAGCCAAAACCACCTAAGGCTCAATCAAGGGTGGCATAAAGACACAGGGGCCCGGTTAAACTATTGGGAAATCAACGAGAATGATGCATTACAAAACATAAATAACATTAAAGATATTGTTACTTATAAGTTCAAAGAAAAATTGTGGTGTGAGAAAGATTTAGTGGCTAAAAGAAAATTAAGTTATTATAAGAAGGTCATCAACCCCACCTTAGAAGATCAAAAGTATCTCTCTATTTTAACTAGCCCAAAGAAGAAAATTAATATAGCAAAGATTAGAACGAATTCTCATGAGCTCCATAGTGAAACAGGTCGTTGGGCAGTTCCTAAAATGCCACAGATGGAAAGGATCTGCCATATACGTGAGAATAGGAGCATCAAGGATGAAAACCACTTCCTCTTAGAGTGCCCTGCATACAACCACATTAGATCTCAGTTTCACAATCTTTGTTACAATACTGACCTTCCTAGCCTTTTACAATGTCAAAATTATAGTGAGCTCGGGAGGCTTCTCTCCAAGCTTTTTGAGCATAGGAATAAAATCTTAAATCAAAATAAATAATTTGTTTATTTAGGTCCGATAGATCATTGTTTGGTCTCAGCGGACGTTAACCATCATCATCATCATCATAAATTAATAATAATGATCTTAAAAAAATAATTGTATAGTAATAACAAAATTGTTTTAGTAAATGTGGTTGATATATATGGAAGATTTGATAAATAACGAGTTCTCTTTAGTGAGACTTTTTGGAAGTTTTTTCAATGGGGTTTTTCGGTCTAATTTCTCTAAAATGCGCCATCAATTTATTTATCTAGGTACCAACAATGGAAGTGCCCTAGGGTTTTTCATGGTGCTGAATCCTTATATACAGTCAAAAAACTAGTTTAAATAACACAAATCAAGATTTCACCTCAAATGTTTCTGTTACGGAAAGTCCAAAAAGTCACACTAAAGACAATAATAATAATAATTACTTATTTTTCTTTAAAAATAATTTAATAATAAATTAAGTATTATTATTATACCAAAGTTTGGTCTCAGTGGACGTTAACCATCATCATAAAAAACAACAACATTAGTAAATGCCGTTGATGTATAAAAAGGTTACGGGTCAACTTTAACTTGAGAAAAAGAGGAATTACACATCTTATTGCAAAATGGACCATTTTGCTAAATAAAATTTGCTTATATATTAATTTAACCATCTAATTAGAATATGAACTTATAATCTCAAATCCTAGGAAATTGGTGGGACGAGAGCCAAGTGGCATGAATCAAATTTAACTTGAGGGAAAAAGGAATTACACGTCTTATTGTAAAATGGACCATTTTACTAAATAAAATTTGCTTATATATTAATTTCCTCATCTAATTAGAATATGAATTTATTAGAATTCAACTTTAACTTGAGAAAAAAAGGAATTACACATCTTATTGCAAAATAGACCATTTTGCTAAATAAAATTTGCTTATATATTAATTTAACCATCTAATTAGAATATGAACTTATAATCTCAAATCCCTAGGAAATTGGTGGGCTGAGAGCCAAGTGGCATGAATCAAATTTAACTTGAGAGAAAAAGGAATTACACATCTTATTGTAAAATCGACCATTTTACTAAATAAAATTTGCTTATATATTAATTTCCTCATCTAATTAGAATATGAATTTATTAGAATTTGAATAATCGCAAATCCCACTTGGCATAAATCTATTTTATTTTTTATTTTTTAAAAGTCATTGTAACCTAACAAATTGTAAGACACTACATTCGTTGAGAAGCATTTAGACGAAGCATATGCTGAGCATATTCCCTTGAGAATCAATTTAAACCGTCAATTAAAAAAAATCAATAGATCCTCATCCACCTTAAGTTGAAATAGAAAGCCTTCGGAAAATATTATAAATCTTAATACAAAACCTAATATTATAAGCTGTAACTATAAAACCTATATTATAAACTCTAATATTAAATATTTTCACTCTCCATCTAGTATGGTAGCCATGTTGTAATGTAATGTTTAACATTTTGTCCAAGTCAAATTACATAGAAATATAAATTAAATTAATTAAATTAAATTAAATAATAATGTAATGCAATGTAAAGATTTTAACTTGGTCAAAATAAAATAGAAATAAACAAAAATAAAAAATAAAAATAACCCTATAAAAATAAAATAATAATACAAATAAAAATGGCCCATGGTATTGACCCATGGTATTCATGTGGAATGTGGCCTATTTAAAGGGAGAAATTAAACCAACCTAGATCCATCTTAACTCTAGATCTACCAAGTGCGGAGAGGGATCAAATCTCTTTTCACTCTAAAAGGAGTTTCTGATATCAAAGAGATTTAAACCCTCTTTGCACTTGGTAGATCCAAATCAGTTAAGATTGATCTAGGCTCTTAATATATCAATTATGCATTAAGTTTTTTTTAATAAATATTTATTTATAAATTAATATATATTATAGATTAATTAATATTAAACCCAAGGGATTTATACTGTAAACCATAGGGAGTAATATTACAAATCTAAAGGAATAATATTAAACACATGGGATAATTATTAAAGGCCCTTCAGATTAATATTATAAAATGAAGGGATTATTGATATTAATGATACTAAAAACCTAAGAGAATAATATTAAACCCTATGAATATGAACCCTAAAATAAACATGGTTCACCCTGGTTGACCATGGTTGATTTTGATATAGAGACAATCCTTATGACAATGTGGCGTCGGACCACGCTTGACCATGCTTGATCATGATTGACTTTCAAATCGAGAGAATCTTTGTCACAATGCGACATTGGACCATGGTTGATTCTCATATTGAAACAATATTTGTCACAATGCGACGTTGGACCATGCTTGAGCATAACTGAAATTATAAAACAATTGTTGAACATGATTCATCATGGTTTAACATGATTGATATTATAAACCCAAGATAATAATAATAAACCCTGGAGACTAATACTAAATCACAAGGGATTATAAACCTAAGGGAATAATATTAAACCATATGAATATGAACCCCTAGATTAATAGACCTAAGGGATTGATATTATAAACGCAAGGAAATAATAAACACAATGGATTAATACTAAAACCCCAAGAGATTATGAACCCAAGTGAATAATATTAAATCGAAGGGACTGATATTATAAAGCCAAGGTATTTAAACCCTAAGATTAATATTATAAACATGGTTGACCATGGTTGATTTTTTACCATGGTTGACGTTTGACCATGGGTGACCATGGTTGACCATAGTTCACCAAGCTTGACCATGATTGACAATGGTTGACCATGATTATCATATTAAGACAATCTTTGTCATAATGCAACGTTGGACCATGGTTGAGACAATGATTGATTTTGATATTGAGACAATCTTTGTCACAATGAGACATAGCGATTTGAACACAAGGGAATAATATTAAGCCCAAGGGACTAATATTATAAACCCAAAGTATGTAAACCCCAAAATAAATATTATAAACTCTAAAATAAGCATGGTTGACCATGGTTGATTTCCATATGGAAACAATCATTTTCACAATGCGATGTTGGACCATGATTGATTTTCATATCAAGACAATCTTTGTCACAATGCGACATTGGACCATGGTTGACAATGGTTGATTTTCATATTGAGACAATCTTTGTCACAATGTGACACTTTACCATGGTTGACCTTGGTTGGCTATGATTGACCATGGTTGACCATGTTTGACATTATAAACCCAAGGGATTAATACTAAAACCCTTGGGATTATAAACCCAAGGGAATAATATTAAACCCAAGGGATTAAAATTATAAAGCCAAAGTATATAAACCCTAAAACAAATAAACCCTAAGAGAATAATATTAAACCCTAGGAATATGAACTCTTAGATTAATAAACCTAAAGGATTGATATTATAAACACAAGGGATCAAAATTATAAACCCAAGGTATATAAACCCTAAGATAAATATTATAAACCCTAAAATAAACATGGCTTACCATGGTTGATTTTCATATTGAGACAATCGTTGTTAGAATGTGACATTTGACCATGGTTAACCATTATTGACCATGCTTGATTTTCATATTGAGACAATCTTTGTCACAATGCGACATTGGGCCATGGTTGATTTTCATATTGAGACAATCTTTGTCAAATGCAACATTTGACCATGGTTGGATATGATTGACCATGATTGATATTATAAACCCAAGTGAATAACAAACCCAATGGATTGATATTGTAAACCCAAGGGATTAATACTAAAGCCCCAAAGGATTATGAACCCAAGGGAATAATATTAAACCGAAGGGACTAACATTATAAACCTTAGGTATGTAAACTTTAAGATTAATATTATAAACACTAAAATAAACATGGTTGACCATGGCTGACTTTCATATTGAGACAGTCCTTGTCACAATGTGATGTTAAACCATGGTTGATTTTCATATCAAAACAATCTTTATGACATTGGACCATAATTAATTATGAATAATCATATTTGATTTTATAAAACATAGTTAAACACAAATAATTTGTCATTATTCAATATGAAGATTATTAAGATGATTGGTCGGTATTCCTTATTATTAAAATGTGAAGATAACTGGGATGATTTGTCGTCATTCCCTAAGAATGAATCTAAGATCGCTAGAGGAGTTTCGACCTCATTGTTATTTCTCGATAAAAATAATGTAAGATTGTTACATTAGACTTCACCACATTGCTCGAGTCGTTAAACGTTATTGGACCTTTTGTCATATCTCAATGAATTTATTCCAGTAGCTGGTTTTTTTTCTTTTGTTGTTTTGTTTTCGTTCTCTTTTTCTTCTCTTTTGTTATTGTGCTTTTGGAAATGCATGCGTTGATTTCTGATAAACTTGGGAAGACATTCATAATTTGTTTAAAATCCTTGGGTAAACTTTAATGGTTTTATAGGGATCCGGTGTGAGTGCGATGTAAATTTTTGTCGATTTGAGAAAATGCAGATTCATGCCATAACAAAGTCATGGACCCTGGTCCCTCACCGACAATTCAATATTTTTATATTTGTAGGTGAGCACAATTCAATGTTTTTATCTTTTGGCTTCTTCGCATAAGTCCATCACAATTAAATATTTTTATATTTGTAAGTCATCGGAAATCGATATTTCATTTGGCTTCCTCGCTTCCGGTGTGAGTGGGATGTAAATTTTTGTCGATTTGAGAAAATGCAGATTCATGCCATAACAAAGTAGAAAATGCAGAAAATGCAGATTCACGACAATTCAATGCTTTTATCATTTGGCTTCTTCGCATAAGTCCATGACAATTCTATATTTGTAAGTCATTGGAAATCGATATTTCATTTGGCTTCCTCGCTTTTGACAACATAGGGCACTCTGGTTTCAGAGTCTAGTTTCATGGTTAGTTGATGTTAAGTAACAAGTAACTTAGTAGGTTGCACGTAATTTTGTTTTGTTTGTTTGTATGGATTATAGGGGAGATGTAAGAAATTCAGAGAGCCTTTTAGTAAGTATGAGGAGACGATTCAATATAATTGGATTTTATTTTTTCAATAATCTCAAGTGCATGAAAATGACGATTATGGTATATACTAGAATTTCATAATCATAAACAAATTAAGATAATTTAGAAAACAAATTGATATATTATTTTTTGAGGTTTCAAGGAGTATATAGAAAGTTTTGGATCATCCAATATTTAGATTGATAAATAAGACTTGAATTTCAAAAAATATATTTAATTAATTAATGTAGATCTATTTTAAATACAGATCTAACATGAGCTGAGAGGGATCTAATTTCTTCCAGTGCAAATTTTTTTATGAGGCCACATTATTTAAATGTTTTGTATAGCTATTTATTTTTTTTATTTTTTTATTTTCGCTGACATGAACAAAATTACTTTGATGACGGACAAACAACATTACACATCATACTGAGTTGTAGAATGAGCCTCTCAGCTCAATAAAGAATAAGGAAAAATAGTTACTTTCTATTAAAAGAAAAGAAAGCCAATTAAATAAATGATTAATAAATATATGAGTAGTTGTAAAAATAATATAAAATTGAAATTTCATTAATAAAAATTCTTAAAAAATAAAAATTAAGAACTGAGTAGAGTTAAACTACTTTATAAAGAGACTAGAAATAAAAATACTAGAATGGGATATAGACTATTATTACTTAGAAAATTTTGTTTAAAATAACAATTCACTATAGGCCAAAAAGGAGGAAGAAGATAAGAAAGGCTTAGTGATAGAGGTGATGAATGATATATTTCTATCACAACCTTTTTGGGTTAACTCCCTCTTGTAAATATCTATGAATTATAGTTTTCAACTAAGTTATGGAAATGCAAACACAATGAACTGGCTAAGAAAAAGGGACACAAGTTCAATAGCGTCGGGGAGGTGATTGCTTGGGAAATTGGGTAAACAAGCATTTAATAGAAACCATGGCCTGATTGGTACGTCTTTAATGAAACTAACTAAATTAATCATTGGATGAAGGAATCATATGCTCTTCCAAATGGAGGACAAGTTCATAGCCCTCTACCTTGTCTCATGGATTGTGCTTGGACAAGTCAACAAACAAAGAAGGTCAGAGCATTGAAGCATGCAAACGATGCTAGAAAAAGAGAGGAAGTGTGAGAGAAGGGGCAATGAGCATGACTGGTATAACTTTGTGGAAAAATAAGGAAGAGAGCAGTGTAGACAACAAGCATGTTAGAAAAGTGTGGAAGTGAAGGCAAGAGGAACCACGAGTTAGGGACTAAGCTTTGGGTGCACTTGGCAGAGTGTGGAAACACTACTCAGGTGAAGGAGCATGGCTCTTTGGATTCCTAACTTTGGGTGGAGTTCCTGTGTCCTTTGGATTTCTAGCTTGCAGAGGTGTCCTCTATGATTTAATACTTCATTGTGGGCTTTCATATGTTTATAAGTGTGCTCTAGATTCCCGATTTAGGTTGGAGATGCTAGAGGCATCTTTATCGGGTTCAAGTGGGTGGAGATGGTGTAATATTTGGACTCCTTGTGTTAGTGAACTATTTGGTTTACTTTCCTTTGAGCACTCCTCCTCAGGCATTGAAGTTAGCTCGGGGGTGGTTGGCTACAAGAAATGTTGCAGTGCAGTCAACCTAAGGTTAGAGGAGAGTTGAAGTCCCACTCTCAACAGCCAACCATCTACTTCATAAGATAAGTGCCTACTTGCGTCATTATGTATTAACGTAATATAAATGTTTATTACTATTGTTATATAGCTTGTGTTGTTGATGAGGAATGTGTATTCTTATGTATTGATGGAATGATGCTTGTCCATTGCCATGATGAGAGAGATATCAGGAATCTTTGTTTAAGCAAAGTCATTCGGTAGAAATCACATAAGAGAAATTTTTTTGTGATGCTTTTCGAACCAACAAGTGTGGTTCATCATCAGGACTAGATGATGAACCACACTTATTGGTTTGAAACCCATTGGGAAAAAAATTCTCTTCTATGATTTCTATCAAAAGACTTTGCTTAATTCATTATGGATCAAAGAAGCCTGAATATAGAAATATTTGTTTAACTAGTTAATTTCTTGTATTAAAATGATTTATATTAAATGGCCCTAGGTTATGGAATTGTTTAAAGGAATTGTACCTCTTTATGCAGGACTGTAATAACAGGGAAGCATTAATTTCCATTATATCTCAAGAGAAACAACTCAATTCCATTTAAGTGTCAAAGGGTACCCATATTGATTTTATATCTCATGAGAGATAGGAAAATGCATATGAATGTTAAAGGGCATTCCTATTGATGATATGGCTTAGGAGGGATAGCCCATATTTAGCTAGGTGTCAAAGGCATCCATGTTTGTGGATGGGTATATATATGCCATGTTGTAGGCCTTTGGAGGATTTTAACTCCACTTTGTGTTCCAGTAAGAAGGGCGAGGGCAAGAGATAGAGTATTTCCCATAAACAGTAAGATATATATGTGTGTGTGTGTGTGTGTGTGTGTGTGTCGTGTTGTGGCCCTTTGGAGGATTTTAACTCCACTTTGTGTTCTAGTAAGAATGGGGAGGGAGGGAGATAGAGTATTTCCCATCAGTAGGAAGGGATCATGGCCCTTGGGAAAGTTGAATTCTTATAAGGCATTGAAAGGGGGTTGGGGTGAGATTACGTGGAGGCTTGAAGGCTTGGCTCTATAGTTAATGCAAAAAAATGTTATAACTGAGAAGTGTTTCTTTCCACAAAAATCCAAGACCTGGAGGGACCTAAGCCTGTGGCTAAGGTGTCAGAGTGATGTCATCTTGAGATGACGTCAACATGACACCAACACGACGCCATCTTGAACATCAAGACCTTGAGGGATAAGAGAGGAGTGTCATAAGCGGAGGAGGCTACGGTTGGGGATGCAAAGTCTTCTGATACTTGATAGAAATATCCACATCGTGGACCTCAAGCCTTAGGGGTTCCTCGTTGTGTTAGTGTTTATGGCAGGAGAGGCTGCAGTTAATGGAGTCAAGAAATGAGAACAATTGCCAGCATAGGATGGTAAAAGCTTTTTTCCTTCCCTAGGGGTTTGGCATGAGATTCAAAGTTGTGGTTCCAAGAATCTTAAAAACCCTTATAACGTCATTTGGATACATAACTTAGGTTAAGACCTGGTTCAGTGGGGTCGAAGTAATGGGGTGATGTGGAAATTGAAATGAGGGCAAAGAAAATGATTGAGTTTCATGATGTGGACCTACTAGGTGAGGTTACATTTCCAAGTGGGAACCATGTGGGAACCACGTGGTAGTACCTTGCTAACATGGCAGGGTTGTGAAGGCGTCAATATTTAAACGACTGTAAATTTTGATATAGGAATCAATTTTCAATAAACTTTCTATTGTCAGAGAGCTCTCAATGAGCTAGTTGCAATGGTGGTATTAGTTTATAGCTTTGAGAGAGTTGGAAAATGAGGAATTTTGTAATCCCATTTCCATGATGGGATTATAGAGGTTGGGTTAGATGAAAGTAAAACTTCCATCCAACTTGGGTTATCCAAGGGAGGTTGGGAAGGAGTGTTACAGAGTGATATTAGAGTAGAATATTCAACATTGGACCTCTGGAGACAAAGTTGGGACTTTGATGCAGTGTAACAATGTGCAGAGCTCTATTATAGAGTGTAGTAGCTAAATGTGAATATTGTTGTGTGTTGCTTAAATAACATTTGAATTGTTGATTTCATATTGTTTGAAATGTTGTTTCTAACATGTTAAGTTATTTTTACATATGCACTAACTTGGAACTTGATGTTTAGATAACCTCATAGCCATGTACTTATGGCGGGATTACCAAGATGATAATGAATATGTTATTAATATTATTGATTGGCTAACAGTCAGATGTGTGTGACAACACATAAGAGGGCATCAACGAAAAATAAAATATCAAAAGGAATGAGTAGCAGAATTGTTATAGCATCATTCAACACTCTTGTAGACCAGATGCTCTTTTATGGCCCTGGGTAGTCCCTTTCCCTATGAAAACTTGACTTTATATAAAAAAACAATATCTAAAATTCCATACATGACTCTGCCCATACTAAATCACATACATACGCGGGCACCATAACATTATACCCATGTACACATTTTAAAATATGAAGAAATAAAATAAAGTACTATTTTTCGGGCGAGGTTTACAGGTTTTACTAAGACCCCACCTACAGGAGCCCATGGCTTAACTGAAATAAAAAATTTGAGGTGGTATATATATACTGCTTGGGTAGGCCTAATACATACAAGAAGAAGGATATCGACATTATACCTGATTTCTCCCAGATCAAGTCTGCTTTGCTTGTGCCTCCTGCACTCCCAATCTCTAGGAAACCTTGGTTTCCTTTGCATAGATGCTCAAAATACTTATATAACATCTACTTGAACCTATTAGAGAGGTTTTCTTCATGGGTTGGGTTGGACAAATTCAGAGGGAAGGTTTCGTCGGTACCTTTGCCTGGATTAGGTTGTATGTTTCCTATACTTACTATTGTTAATCAATAAAGAAGCTCATGTGTTGTTCCTAATATATGTTTTCATCTTATGAATTATGGTTTATATGTTTTGTATATGATGATCTAACATATTACTATGTATGCACATTGAATTATCTATTATGTATATGCTTCTGTGATTGATTTACAAGTCTACACATCTTGGAGGAAGCAAAGGGTTTGGACCCGATGGGAACATCTTCAAACGTAGGACCTTCGGGTATGTTTCTAAATCTATGTTTGGCATGCTTGTTTGAGTGTTTTCTTTTATTATCTTATCCTTCTCTTTTGAGGCTTTCAACCCTTGCCTTAGGGAATGTTTTCACCAACAAGAATGGTGCAGTATAGCACTAATAGATCTCAACATGGAAATGAAGAGGAAGAATCAATCGATAAGAGAGAAGAGGTAGGCTCTCTTGACTAGTTGTATACATTGAGAAGCCTAAGTGTTGAACTAAAAAGTTATAAGGATGAAAATAGGAAGCTTGTCAAGGCCTAAGAAAGGTAGGAAAAATGAATGCATTCATACAACAAAGCCTATCAAACCTACAGAGACAAATGCAACAAGAAATAAGGGCTATATATAAGTTTAAGAAAAGTTCATCACGCTTGAAAAACCATAGTTGAAGACTAATGGAACAGAGGGAAATACATCTAGGAAGAGGCACAAGCATCTAAGTTAGGATACAGCGAGAGGAGGTACTGTTAGACTCGGTCTAGTTATCCCTCCGTCAGAGATCAAAGCTCTTTTTTGCATTTCATGTTTAGGTGTCCCATCGGTTTCGATTGGTTGCATTTCGTTAGGCATGCCATAACTCTGACGGAATGGTTGTGTTACTCATTCCCCTCTTGCTTGGCACTGCTGGTTCAGGTCTATTCATAAAAACAAGTCTTCAAAGGTCATGTACAGTCCTGTTTCAAATTTCTGGGTCATAGCAATGGTTCTTGGTCATTAGGTCTTGGGTAGAGTCAGTCTTGTTTTGCAAAGTCTAAGGAGACCAGCAGGCCAGAGGGATGTCCTCGATAGGTGGTTACTTCAATAATTTTCATCATTATACAGATAAATTAGGACTTCTCTTCAAAACTCTGTTTTGAAGATAAGTCATCATCTCATTTTTGTAAAAATCTTCAAAAATTTCAGTTCTTGAAATGTCCGAGCGCAGCCTTGGTCTCCTTTGCTAGATCATATCACAGCTATCCCTGCAAAGAATTACAAAGAAAATCATCATTTCAATCAAATTTAAGGAGGAAACCAAAAAGGTCAGAAGTCTATTAATCCTGAAAAAGTTTCAACGACAAAACATTACAAAATGGGTCATGGACCAAGAAAAAATCAAAAGGGAGTCTTTATAAAGATATTTCATGACATTTTCAACTCATTTTGCGTGCCAAGAGTGAAGAACATCATTCCAAAGCGAAATTGTGGGTTTGTGAGGAAGTTGGAGCGGTTTCAGGGGTGCGCGACGCATTGGACTAGGCGCGTGGCGCATCAGGGGCCGCGGCGCATCAGGCAAAAAATCGCAGTGTAAAAATACACGCGCGCGGCGCATTGGGTGAGGCGCGCGGCGCACTGGGGTTTAAGCCAAAAATTTGCTTGGAAACACATCAACTCACCTCCTCTCCGCACAAAATTGCAGGTAGGCTCACATCCACCACTTGTGCTTGGCTTTTGAAAGATAAATGTAATGGGTTCATGATATGTTTTCCTTAGAAATCCAAGTGGAAAGCCCTCCTATGTCAATGAAATTGCTGTAGGGTTTGAATGCAAAAAAAAAAACAAATTGCTGTAGGGTTTCAAAAACAGAGTGTAACCAAGGTTGTCATTATTTCCCCATTTCACTTTGTTTCCCATTCCCAAATTCACCCTTATTTTTCCCCATTAATTCCCTCCTTCAATCCCTCAAATCCTAACCCCTCACCAATATTACAAAACACATTATTCTTACCTAACATCCCAAAACCCTAAAATCCAAGATTTTCATTTCCCTTCCCTTCTCTAAGTCCCTTGCTTTTATTTCCAAATTCCCTAATTCCCTAATGTTTCCCTTTTCCTAATATTCCCTTGTGCATTTGTGTCCCCTTGGTCACAACATTTTTAGAGCAAAAGAACAGTTTAGAGGCGATTTAGCAAGGCACTAAAACGGCGGAAAAAGCCCGATCCACTCCAAATTTTGGACGAGGCTTCATTGGCAGGGCACAATACATGATAGAGGGTTTTCACTCCAAATTTGAGCAAATTCGGAGAAATTTTTGTCATTTTTGAAAATTTGTCCTAAAAACAGGTTTTTTGGCTCAACGAGTAGCGCGCCGCGCGCGACCCATAAGATTGGGAGGTCCAAATCACAAGTGGTTTGCATTTCTGGATTTGTCATGATGAAATATACATGCTTAGCTATTTCCAAGGCATTTCATCAAGGTTTGGGTCCCCAAAAGGTCAAAAAACATGCAAAAAATGACCTCACTGCCCCTTTTTGGACACACAGGAAGCAGTCTTGGGCGAATGAACTTTTGGAGGGGAAAATAGACACCAAATTGGAAAATTCCACTTGGGTTGGAAAGTAGACATCTAGACCTTTCCAACGGTATATCGTGAGCTCAATTTGAATGTCGGGAAGTGCCCCAAAAGCACGTGAAATGGCGCATGGCGCATAGGGCTCAGGGGCGCGGCGCACAGGGTTTTTTGGCACAATTTTCACCTTCCAGCTCAGGAATTCGGCCAGTTTTCACCAGTTTCACTCCTTGATGTGATTTTTGACCAAACATGATGTAATTTGATGTATGTAAGGTAACATGGCACTTATCTACCTCCTTCTAGATGGTTCATTCACAAATTACCAAGAAATTAATGTAATGAATCAGTTTCCTTCTTTTTAGAGGTAGGTTGTTTTGGTCAACTAGATTCTTGCTCCATGTTTAGAATTGGTTGAAACAGCTCCTAGGATGATGAGCTCGACCCCTAGAGGCAAGGGAATGAGTTAGCTTGCCTATATTATGTATTTTCTTAGTCATTTTCATGGTTGGACTCTTTGGGAAGAGGCTTGGAGACTTTATTGTACATTTTACTTCAGCATTTTGGCAAAGGAAAGACCAGGGTTTTGCAGCACTTTTTGGAATTCTTGTGGCTTTATGTCTTGATGGTGTGCTTCTTTCAGTACTTGTAAGTTTGTTATGTGTATCATTTTCCCTCTCTCATCTTCTGCAATTGAACAAATGAAGTGTTAAGGTAGAATTCATAATCTGTAATGCTCTGCCTTTAAGTTTGTTTGATTTCCTATGTTTTCATCTATTTAAGGAGAACTCTTGAGGTTTTCTTGCTCTCCTTAGCTCCTCACCTATCTGATCTATTCACCTCATTGCTTTTAAAGCATCAAAACAATTGCCTACCCTGCTCCAATTAGACCTCTGCAGAAACTGTGTCTCATCCCCGCACCCAAAATTGCCTTTCCTTTTGATTCAACAAAAACCCCAAAAAACTCACCTTTGAACTTCTGCACTTAATATCTAGCCTAAGATTAGTTACATTTTCAGTCATCTCGAGCCTAATTGATTATATTTTTCCGAGATTGACCCGGAGAGAGCCCTCTCCTGTCCTCGTAGGGCTAGCTACGAGGCTGAGCGTGGTTTGATGTTGCCTTGAGTTTTGCCTTCCTTAGCCTGAGGCAAATTCGAGCATTAACATAGTGGCGACCATACTGGGGAAGAAAATGGTTTGCTTGTTGATGTCATTTGTTTTATAGCTACAGACGGAGCCTGAAGTTATGCCAGGTAGCCTTCGAAACGCTTTTGCTTTGCATTAGCGGAAGTAGATAAACGCTGCTTCAGTCAATCTCCGGTCTAGCTTGTAAACATGACATCTAACTTGTTAATTGCCCCAGTACATGTATCAAGTTCAGATCTAATGGTTGATGGTGGACAACGATCAGACACTGGCAAGGCTGAAATCATTCACCTGGCGACTCCTTTCACTGAAGAATCCAGCAACCTGTGCTTCATGGTGACTCCACTGCAGAGAGATCAGTAGCTTTGAGATTTCTCAAGATGGATCAGATTGCAAGAAGATATGCTCCCATGAGCCGAGATCACATCCCAGGTTTTCCAAATAAAATGCCGAAGGTAGATTGGTCAAAGAATTTGCCTGTGTTTAGAAATGTGGAAGGTAATGATGCTGCTCTTCATCTGGTGAAATTTCACATTCATGTGCATAAATTAAATATCGACTTTCCTGAAGACTGTTTGATGAAAATGTTTATGGCTACTCTGGAAGATGAAGCCCGATCTTGGTATGAAAGTTTTCCATCTGCTTCTATTCATTGTTTAAAAGAGTTTCATGCAATATTCTTTGAGAGGTATAAAGAATCATATCCATCCTTGGCTTTAGTTCAGGACTGTTGTAGCCATGTTCATAGTTTTATTGATGATCTTGAGGATTTTTATGGGCGTGATGACTTGATGGACAGAGAAATCATGGAAGCATTGTATGAAAATCCATTTCAGCAGCATACAGAACTCTTAGAGGAAAATTTGCAGCAGGATCAAGATCCAAGTACAGTGGAAGATGATGAAAGAGAGGGTTCTATTTCAGATCTGCCCACAGAAGAAGACAGCGTGCAGGGTAGTCAAGATTCAATTTCAGAATGTGATGCAGTCAAGTCAACTATTTCAGATCAACATTCAGATCATGATGACCAAGAATACCTTGTGCCGAATCCTATAAAGAAAAACTCGGCTGTTGAGATCATCTGGCATGAAGAAAACAGAGTTACAAATCTAAGTGCTCCCATCTCATCAGAACAGAGTCTTCATGAGGAGGTCATTCAGTCAGCTCATGAACAGCAAGGTGAGATCTTTGCTCAAGCAAGTGAAAAAGTTTCTCTGAATGAATTTGTGGTAGACGACATAAATGATAATATTGTGCTTCAAGGATCATCTGAAGTTTCTTCTCTTATGATTGATGAATGTAATAAGGAACATGAAAACTTGGCCGTCATATCATATACAAATGACCTACAGCACATTCACACCACAGAAGATCAAAACATTCAGGATTTCCATTTAGATTCCTCTTCATATGTTTCATGTGCTGAAATGTTTTTCCAAGAAGAGATCTGCTCATCCATTTGTTCAGAGTTTTTTGAAGCCCATGAGCATACTTTTACTGAAGCACATGATGAAGGCAGATCAGAATTTGAAGCAAAGGACACCTTGTTCTTTCAGCAGGAGGTGGCAATGGCAAATCTTCATGTTTTTCAAGATCCTCTAGCAAGTTTGTTGCAGCCAGCAGTGACAGTGTTTATTGCGATGTTCAGTGATGAAGGAGATCATGGTCAACTATGTTTTTGGATGCCCAGTGATAGGTTTGTACTGTTGACCAGAAGATCTGATAAGAAGAATCAGTCAAGAAGCCATCTTCTTGATTGGTTGCATTGGCATTTTGATATATTTTGAGGATATATTGTCTTGTAAGAAACACAGGTGGCCATGTACTGCCACCAAGCTTTTGTTTTAAGTTTCAGGTCTTAGTATTTATGAGTACAGTTTGTCGAGTCAGTTGATTAGTCCTTTCAGTTTTAAAATTGAGTCAGTTTTGTCAGAGTTGTATTCAGTTTTCAGTCAAATCTGCAGTCAATAAATGTGTCAAAGTTTTGTGTTAATTGTTGGAATGATGACTCCATCGCCCAATGGACGGAGGCACTGTCTGCTCTCCCAAAGATCTGCGGTTCTTGGCACCTCCAAGAAACGGCAGCTGCCATCCCCATTGGAGCCAATGTTAGACTTGGTCTAGTTATCCCTCCGTCAGAGATCAAAGCTCTTTTTTTCATTTCATGTTTAGGTGTCCCATCAGTTCCGATTGGTTGCATTTCGTTAGGCATGCCATAACTCTGACGGAATGGTTGTGTTACTCATCCCCCTCTTGCTTGGCACTGCTGGTTTAGGTCTATTCATAAAAACAAGTCTTCAAAGGTCATGTACAGTCCTGTTTCAAATTTCTGGGTCATAACAATGGTTCTTGGTCATTAGGTCTTGGGTTGAGTCAATCTTGTTTTGCAAAGTCTAAGGAGACCAGCAGGCTAGAGGGATGTCCTCGATAGGTGGTTACTTCAATAATTTTCATCATTATACAGATAAATTAGGACTTCTCTTCAAAACTCTGTTTTGAAGATAAGTCGTCATCTCATTTTTGTAAAAATCTTCAAAAATTTCAGTTCTTGAAATGTCCAAGCGCAGCCTTGGTCTCCTTGTCCAGATCATATCACAGCTATCCTTGCAAAGAATTGCGAAGAAAATCATCATTTCAGTCAAATTTAAGGAGGAAACCAAAAAGGTCAGAAGTCTATTAATCCTGAAAAAGTGTCAACGACAAAACATTACAAAATGGGTCATGGACCAAGCAAAAATCAAAAGGGAGTCTTTATAAAGATATTTCATGACATTTTCAACTCATTTTGCATGCCAAGAGTGAAGAACATCATTCCAAAGCGAAATTGTGAGTTTGTGAGGAAGTTGGAGCAGTTTCAGGGGTGCGCGACACATTGGACTAGGCGCGCGGCGCATCAGGGGCGCGCGGCGCATCAGGCAAAAAATCACAGTGTAAAAATACACGTGCGCGGCGCATCAGAGGCACGCGGCACGTTGGGTGAGGCGCGCGGCGCACTGGGGTTTAAGCCCAAAATTTGCTTGGAAACGCGTCAACTCGCCTCCTCTCCGCACAAAATTGCAGGTAGGCTCACATCCACCACTTGTGCTTGGCTTTTGAAAGATAAATGTAATGGGTTCATGATATGTTTGCCTTAGAAATCCAAGTGGAAAGCCCTCCTATGTCAATGAAATTGCTGTAGGGTTTGAATGCAAAAAAAAAAAAAAAAATTGCTGTAGGGTTTCAAAAACAGAGTGTAACCAAGGTTGTCATTATTTCCCCATTTCCCTTTGTTTCCCATTCCCAAATTCACCCTTATTTTTCCCCATTAATTCCCTCCTTCAATCCCTCAAATCCTAGTCCCTCACCTCTATTACAAAACACATTATTCTTACCTAACATCCCAAAACCCTAAAATCCAAGATTTTCATTTCCCTTCCCTTCTCTAAGTCCCTTGTTTTTATTTCCAAATTCCCTAATTCCCTAATGTTTCCCTTTTCCTAATATTCCCTTGTGCATTTGTGTCCCCTTGGTCACAACATTTTTAGAGCAAAAGAACAGTTTAGAGGCGATTGAGCAAGGCACTAAAACGGCGGAAAAAGCCCGATCCACTCCAAATTTTGGCCGAGGCTTCATTGGCGGGGCACAATACATGATAGAGGGTCTTCACTCCGAATTTGAGCAAATTCGGAGAAATTTTTGTCATTTTTGAAAATTTTGCCCTAAAAACAGATTTTTTGGCTCAACACGTAGCGCGTCGCGCACGACCCATAAGATTGGGAGGTCAAAATCACAAGTGGTTTGCATTTCTGGATTTGTCATGATGAAATATACATGCTCAGCTATTTCCAAGGCATTTCATCAAGGTTTGGGTCCCCAAAAGGTCAAAAAACATGCAAAAAATGACCTCACTGCCCCTTTTTGGACACACAGGAAGCAGTCTTGGGAGAATGAACTTTTGGAGGGGAAAATGGACACCAAATTGGAAAATTCCACTTGGGTTGGAAAGTTGACATCCATACCTCTCCAACGAGCTATCGTGAGCTCAATTTGGATGCTAGGACGTGCCCCAAAAGCAGGTGAAAATGCGCGCGGCGCATAGGGCTTAGGCGCGCGACGCACAGGGTTTTTTGGCATAATTTTCACCTTCCAACTCAGGAATTCGGCCAGTTTTCACCAGTTTCACTCCTTGATGTGATTTTTGACCAAACATGATGTAATTTGATGTATGTAAGGTAACATGGCACTTATCTACCTCCTTCTAGATGGTTCATTCACAAGTTACCAAGAAATTAATGTAATGAATCAGTTTCCTTCTTTTTAGAGGTAGGTTGTTTTGGTCAACTAGATTTTTGCTCCATGTTTAGAATTGGTTGAAACAGCTTCTAGGATGATGAGCTCAACCCATAGAGGCAAGGGAATGAGTTAGCTTGCCTATATTATGTATTTTCTTAGTCATTTTCTTGGTTGGACTCTTTGGGAAGAGGCTTGGAGACTTTATTGTACATTTTACTTCAGCATTTTGGCAAAGGGAAGACCAGGGTTTTGTAGCACTTTTTGGAATTCTTGTGGCTTTATGTCTTGATGGTGTGCTTCTTTCAGTACTTGTAAGTTTGTTATGTGTATCATTTTCCCTCTCTCATCTTCTTCAATTGAACAAATGAAGTGTTAAGGTAGAATTCATAATCTGTAATGCTCTGCCTTTAAGTTTGTTTGATATCCTATGTTTTCATCTGTTTAAGGAGAACTCTTGAGGTTTTCTTGCTCTCCTTAGCTCCTCACCTGTCTGATCTATTCACCTCATTGCTTTTAAAGCATCAAAACAATTGCCTACCCTGCTCCAATCAGACCTCTGCAGAAACTGTGTCTCATCCCCGCACCCAAAATTGCCTTTCCTTTTGATTCAACAAAAACCCCAAAAAACTCACCTTTGAACTTCTGCACTTAATATCTAGCCTAAGATTAGTTACATTTTCAGTCATCTCGAGCCTAATTGATTATATTTTTCCGATATTGACCCGGAGAGAGCCCTCTCCTGTCCTCGTAGGGCTAGCTACGAGGCTGAGCATGGTTTGATGTTGCCTTGAGTTTTGCCTTCCTCAGCCTGAGGCAAATTCGAGCGTTAACAGGTACTTCATTGAGCACTCCAGAAAGGAGGACAAACATCTATGGGCATTATTTTAATGATAATACTAGAAGACACCATCACCGAAGAAGGAAATAAAAGGACCACATGTCAAAAGAGTTTAAGAAGGCAAAGCCTCCTACATTTGATGGTGAGGTAAAGAAAGTAGAGAATGTGGATCCATGGCTACTTGGGATGAATAATTTTCTTAGAGTTCAAAATCACTCTAAGAACATGAAAGAAAAAGTGGCCACCTTTAGCCTAAAAGGTAAGGCTGATCTTTGGTGGGAAGACTTAAAGAATGTAAATATTATCAGCGAGGAAGATTTGTCTTGGAAGGAATTTGAGAAATGCTTCAAGGAAAAGTATCTACTTGACAGGTGCTACAATAGAAAGGACAAGAAATTTTATGAACTTAATTTAGGGCAACGTTCAGATGAGGAACATACAACAATACTTTTATAGCTATTGAGGTACGTTCCCTACCTTAAGGATGACAAGGCAAAGATTAAGAGGTATATCTGGGGGTTACACAAACATTCAAGGAGAGGATAGAGATTAATGAGCTATAAACTCTTGACGATGCTATTTGAAAAATGAAGTACTTCTACGAGTAATCTAAACATAGGTTAGAATATACAACTTAGTGGAAAGAAAAAGGAAACCACAAATTCAAAGCAAAGAGGTAGGGAGTTGTAGGATCATGGCCTAGAGAAAGCATTAGAGAAATTTTGAGGTCTAAAATGGGCCTAAAAACAAAAATGGAGCTCTGTTAAAGTGGTTGAGGCTGGCCAATCCTAAATACCTTTTATCTTGGATGGGTCCACATGCACACCCTGCTCATCAATGATGTACCCCAGATATTGAACTTGGGTCATACCAAAAGTGCATTTATTCAGATTGGCACATAATTTATGTTGTCGTAGGGTTTGGAGGACCTGTCGAATATGGTGGAGGTACTCTTCCCAACACATTCTAAGGATCAAGATGTCATCCAAATATACTACCATGAATGAGTTGGTGAAGGGTCGCAAGATGTCGTCCATCAGCCTCATGAAGGTTGTGGGGGCATTCGTCAACCCGAAAGGCATGACCAACCATTCGAAAAGGCCATCCTTAGATTTGAAGGTAGTCTTCCACACATAGGAGGGTTCGATTGGTACTTGGTGATAACTGGAACTCAAGTCAATCTTGCTAAAATATTTGTCCCCCTTGAGCTAGTCCAAAAGGTCATCAATATGTGGGATTGGATACATATTCTGGGAAGTCATCTTATTCATCGTCCAATAGTCAATACAAAGTCTCCAGGTCCCATCCTTCTTCTGTACCAACATGATCAAGCTCCCACAAGGTGATGAAATCAACCCAATGTTCCCTTTCTGCAACAACTCCTTCATATTACTCTTGATTTCATCGTTCTCTAGAAAAAAGTGTAAATAGATCAACTCGTTGGGTAGCAACATGCCTAGGGTCAAATCGATGGGGTCCTTGACGTGATAGTGTAGGGGTACCCCTATGGGTGAGGTGAAGATATCCATGTACTCTTCCATGACCTTGTCCGTTTGCTGCTTCCATGTAGAGGAGCCCTGTCTGGAGGCCATAGATGTGGCCACAACCTTCTTCTTGCCCTGAGGGTGAATCATAAGGAAGAAAAATTTCCCAGTCTTGGAAATGATCTTACTGCATTGCTTCGTAGATATTAAATAGATGGCAGTAGGCGCTGCTACCTCCAGTATCTTATATAAATTATTTCCCAAAGAAATAATAACATTGTGAGACCTAGACTCATACACATCATGATGCTTCCACAACTATGGTTGGCCTAATAATACATCACAAAATTCAAGAGGAGCAATGTCACACAATACCTCATCTGTGAAGAGCTTGATGTTGTAGGGAAGGTGACATTGTTGGATGTCGCAGATATCTCTTCCTTGGTGAAGCCACCTAATGGTGTACGACTATGGGTGTGGTGTGGTTGGTAGGCCCAACCACTTCATGACCTCTATTGAAATGAGGTTCTTTTCGATTCTGCTGTCAACAATGAGCTATAGCAGGGAACCCTTCACCCACATCTTTGAGTGGAAGAGTCGCTCCCCTCCGTAGGATTTTCAAGATGAATCTTTTGAAGCTTGGTGGTGGAAACAGTGGCACCGGACTCTGCACCAATAATATGCTTCCCTTTGTCATTCCCCTTGTCAGGTTCTGACTCAAATTCGGAACATGCATCTAATTCGGAAGCTTTAAGCTCAACCACCAATGACTGCTTGGATCAACAGTCACTGTGTTGTGAGTGGGGCTCTTATGAAACTTGCACCATTTCCCTATGTCCTTTTTATTCATGGTGTTGTTCTTTTCTTGTAGCTTCGAAGGGTTGTCCTGGGTCGCCTCTCCTTGGCTTTATCCTTTGTTCTTCAGTTTGGGGGCACCTTTCCCTTGCTTTGGATTCATAGATCCAAAGTCTCAACTTTTTTGTTGAAATTTTTGCTTGATCTTGATAGAGTATTGATAAGCAGCGCCAAGCGAGAATATGTCTAGGAAATCCATCTCATCTTGGATGTACTTGTGTAGACAATCGCAGTACTTGAGTACCAACTTTCACTTAGAATCCTTGATACATGACTTCATGGAAAGGGTATGAAAAATATTTGTGAACTTCGACACATCTTGGTTCCTTCCCTTCCACAGCGTGGTCCACTTTATGTATTTAACTTCATAGCTCTCGACAGGGTAATATTGTTCCTTGATGGTGTCTTAGAAATAATTTCAAGTGGGTCCGGCTGAAAACAATTAGGATTCCCTCTCGTCCTTTTGTTCAAAGTAGGTCTCCCACCAGTCCTTGACATGGGGGGCGACTTTGAGGGGTGAAAAAGTAACATTTTCCTGATTGGAAAAGTCATGAACTGAAAAATATCCTTCCAACAAATTTAACCATCTATCTACGATGTTTGCATCTATCTATCCTTGAAATATGGGAATGTCAAATTTGACTTGTACCTTAAGGGGAGTGGCACCTCCAAATTAGTTGTTGGATGAAGACGTGTCACCTGTGGGTAACTATTGAAGGATCTAGGAAAAGTTATCCATCATCACATTCCTTTTTCCCTCGAGGGCTTCCTTGAGAAATATTTTGAAAGGATCTCTTACTCCCTCATATTTCTTTTCTTATGCCATGGGAGGCTTCCAGGGTTTGTGAGGCTGGTCTTGCAAAGGTTCAACCAGTTCAAGCCCTAACTCCTTATACCCTGACCTCATTGGGGACATGCAAAGAAAAATAGATAAAGAGCATACCGCTTTGATACCATTGATCCAAACTTATACAAGAATGCAATAGAATAGCGATACAAACATAAACATCATGATGTAGTAGAAATAAAATTTCCTTTCATTAATATCAAAGCACTGAAATATGCCTACTAACAGAATGGAAATAAACTAGCTCGGGCAATGGTAGCTTATCTCTGATAACAGATGTGGTGGCTACATCCCTCTGAACTATGTTACAATGAGGCTCAGTGGCATTCTTATCATTGAGAAATAATGAGAAACCCTAAACATCTTAAAACCAAACCCTAGGAGATGAAGCACCAAAAGCTTGTGGGCCCCGTTGGGGTAAGTTGGAACATCAACTTCCTGGGGTCGTAGCTTTGACATAAGATCTTCGTTTGGCTATCATAATACCTCGTTTTGAAGATATTAAAGAGGAGGCAAAAAACAAGTCAGTGAATCGATACAACACTTTTCTAGTTTCTTTGTTATCCCTAAAAACCAACTTCTAATCCGTTAAAACTACTCTGGAAGTTTAGGACCCGAAAAACTACCAAAAATATTAAGTTGTGCTACAATTAAGGAAATTGAAAAGAAACAATGATGGGGGCCAAGCGGAATAGGCCGGTGGACACCAATTTCCACCTCGATCAAAGGAGCATTGGATAAACTTTATATCACTAAGGACTAAATAATTGCCCAAAATATTTATGTATTGAGGTTAGGTTAGTATTATCCATTCGGTAGATATGTTTACCACATAAAAATTTTATGTTTGGTAAATTGAAGCTTGAGAGATGTAATAAGTGGTATCGAAGCTGAAGTGTTCAACACCGTGGCCTGTTTAAGGGAAAATAATCACAAACCATGTTATGTTTCACAGAAGAAAGAATTGAAAATATGGTAGGACCAGGATTCTACACCCCCACTTAAATCAAGATTCGAGAATAAGGATATAGTTGAGTGAACAACTTTGGTCCATACTCATTATGTTGCTTTAAAGATAAGGCGGAAACTACTGGCAATGAATAATAAACCAAGTAAATTTTTATGTTATGAGCCAAAATAATGAAGTCAAAATATTGTTATGATAACACTGAAGTAATTCCACTACGTGAGTTAGGTTATTAAAATATCAGTCAATTTATTGTTTAGATCGCCCTTACCTACAAGAATTGATATCTTGGGTACTTAGGAGAATAAACCATTGTTTGGAAGATTTATTTAATAACCCGTGATAAGAAAGAAAATCATATTAACTCATTATTGAATAATGAAAGGGAGGTGGGGGTGTTGCATGTGAAAGCACTATGAAAAGTTTATCAGTATAATGAATTCCTATTAGTAGTTGTAAAAACCCTCTCGTTAAACTACAAAAATTATGATTGACACATAAATTATAAGACTATAACCATAAAGATGTTTAAATCAAGAATTTGTATGGATTGTTAAGAAGGAGGAAACTACAAAGGGGTAAATATTTCTTTAATAAGTAATACTTAATTATTAGATACAGTTGGGAAGACATAAAGGGTATACATTACCTCTTCACATATATACTGAATGAGTGACTAAAATCCTAGCTAAGGTAGTACTTGGTAGTAAATGTAAATTTAAAAAAAAAAATCTTGCATGAGAGTAATCTTACTTGCAAATGGGAAGTAAGTCAGATAAGGGAGGAAGACTGGAGAAACATTGTGAGGTACTCAGAATAAGAAGTGAATTAGAAGATATTGGAAAAATTGTAATAAATAAGATCAGATTATGGTGTATTGGGTAAAGAGGAAGTCGTCTCGCTATACTTAATGATAATCTTATCAAATATTCAATATAGATATAGAAAACCTATGATTACAAAATGTATGACTTAATTGAAATTATCCTGAGTGATTAGTGAGGATGGTTGGAATACCTTTTACCAAATTAAGATTTAACAAATAATACGGCAAAAATTGACAGTGACTACAAAAAAAATGAATAATTTTAAGTTTAATACAGTAATAATTAGCTGGTGTAAATAAGTTCATATTTTGTGATTGATGAACATTGAAAACAAACTCGTGGGAAAATTAATAAACTTTTATAAATACTTTTAAAGTAAGTAATTGAGAATAGTGTCTTGTTTAAGACCAACAAATGGAGGTAAGAAGTAATAAATCATTATAATCACTTGGAATAGAAAGGAAAATGATCTTGAATAAGCGAGTAGTATACTTGGGGCTTTAAGTTGGAAGTAACATAATAATAGTATCTGGGTCATTTTAAAAGAGACTAAATAAATAAGATAACACTTCAGAACAAAGTCATTGATACTTAGAAAGATAGTAAGTGTAACATGAGCAAGAAAAAATTCATTCTCAAGAGTATGAAAATCTACTAGAAAGAAAATGCAGTAACTCCCTAAATGTGGGGAAGCAATTTAAACAACTTTTGAAATTTTTGTACTTGATGGATGCGAGGGGATTCAATATTTTCGTGAATTACAGGCTTGTAATACAGAATCGTGGAATGATTCACTAATTGGTTTAATTTATAACTACTGCTAGATTAGAAAAGTTGAAACTGGTTTAAAACAAGATGACGAGAGAATTTTGATTTACTGAAATGATTATTCTGATATCTAACGATTTGATCTGAAGTGGAATAGTAGTATAGATAAGAATAAAGGTAGGCTAGACTCTATGAGTAATCTAACAGATATATTAAGGCTAGATGATACAATCACAAAACTACTAGGGATATATATATATATATATATATATATATATATATATATATATATATATATATATATATATATATATATATATATATATATATATATATATATATATATATATATATATATATATATATATATATATATATAAATATATATATATATATATATCTATATCTATATATATATATATATATTTGGTCATTGTGGGTTTGAAGTTTCTCTTTAAACTTTGGAAAATAGCATAAGCTAATTAGAGACTTAAAAAAAAAAAATAGTATAGGAGATTATGCACATTTATACATGCATGATAAGATACACGTGATAATGGATTTGTATATTCAATCCTATGGGGAGTTTATTGTCCTCATGAGACTTGAAGGATTGATGGTAGATAAACAAAAATGATTAGAACAAGTGGATTGATGGTAGATAAACAAAAATGATTAGAACAAGTAAATGACTGAGTAAGGTACATATAATTCTAAGGAAAACTTGAAGTTATGATAAAGAATGTTGGGAGTATATTGGTAGAAATATTACCTATTCTTGTTAATATGGAAAGGGCAGTGTGTCCCCAGCCAAAGCCACGCTAGATAAGTATTTAAGGAATTTTAATATGAATTTTATAGACATAAGTAAAATCTAGTTAAATGATTAATTATAACAAATAAATGATTACATAATCGATATGTCAATAAAACTATGCTAACATGATGTGTTGAGGTTATTAGAAGGAACAGAAGATGCAAGGGGAATGCCTTGTAGTTAGGGCACATGTAACACAGACACCTTGATCAATAATTTGCAATATAAAAAAGGACGTGAACCTAGGAAGGTTATGGAAAAAAAATACATGGGTAAGGTATGTCAGGGCAATACAATAGTAAGAATTGGGTGATGGAGTTTCCTTGTTATTTTCTTGATATTAAATATGCCATGTTACTTTAGGATGTATCCTAGAATTGTCATAATCTAATGGGAAAAAATTAGAAGGACGGGTATTAATTGAAGGAATACCATGAATAAAAAAAAATTAAGACTCCCACATGAAAGGATTGGTGGATAATGAATGTAGATAGCCTTTGGTTCACTTGAATTAAGGACAAAATAATATATACCGGGAAAGTATTAAGTTGAAGTAGTGGTCTTCGAATGGTGGTAATGTTTTGTTGTAGCATAATTGATATCATGAAATTACGTTGGACGCTAAACAACCAATTGTTGGTTGTAATTCCTCATGAGACAAGATAAGAAAGATTCTCCTTAGACTTAAGTAAACCAAAAAATAAAGATAAAAAATATGATTACTGTGTGAGAGGTCTCACCAAATAATTGGCTATTCTTATGATTGAGGCAAAAATTAATGTTTATTAACATTCCACTGGATCTCACGTGTCAATTATATTAAACTGGGTTGCTAGCATAGCAAGTGTGAACCATTCAACGTGCACACAAGTGAAAAGGGGAGGAGCCCCATGATTGTACATAAAAATGTATAACTTACATCAATAACCTGTAATACAATATTATAAAAAGACAAAATTGAATGAATGTTGCAGAATATATGTTTGATGTTGTGTTACAAGGAAATAACAAAGTAACCCAAGATGGACATGACTAAGATACTTGGACCAGGTAGACAACAATGTAGCTGCCTTGAATGTGGCAAGAATAATAAGTCATCCTAAACTCTACCCATGCATGACTAATGCATATGTAACGCTTGAATTAACAAAAAAGCATAATAGTGCTACCTAATACGATAATGCACTAGTTGTAATCCATCATGAAAATGAGAGCAATAAATGGGTTTTGAAATATTATTATGAAAATGATGTGAATGGAATTGGTATTTCCAGGGTTTGGAATCTACAGTGGGACAACATGGTGAGGTTATTGTCGATTGAAATAGCTATAGGATAAGTAAAAGTGTGTATAATTATTTTTGAAAAGTATACAATGATGCAGTTAACTTTATGGAGTACAGGTTGCTAACCCTTGTTGGGTTGTGATACCTGTTGATAACCTTTGCGGGGTACATAAGTAAAAATTGGAAGTGTTAGTGATAAAGTTTGAAATGATATATGGGTTGTGATACCTATTGATAACTTTTGCGGGGTACATAAGTAAAAAATTGGAAGTGTTAGTGATAAAGTTTGAAATGATATATATATATATATATATATATATATATATATATATATATATATATATATATATATCTATATATATATATATATATATATATATAACGAAAACTAATAACAATCATAATGGTTGTGAATGTAGGTCGAAACAGACAAAGTATTCCTATTCTAGCCTTTACATAGAAGCAAGAAATTGGCGATGATAATGTGTCGCGGGAACGCCTCAACTTGAAAGAGGCTACAGGGGAGGCCAAATATTTTATGCACAAGGCATATATCATCTCGTTTTAAGGGTTCAAGGAAAACACCGAGGATATTGTTTCGTTTGAGGGGGGAAAGATGTAATACCCCTTAGTGAATAAGTAAATATTTTAATTTACTACTACAAGTAACTTGGAAGATTGTGGGCTAATGGATGGCGTGATGTAATGTTAGCCTTGAATGTTTATTTTAATTAAATTAACAAGATTAGTTATGGTCAACCTAGGAATTACGGGAAGGCGGAAATGTTAAATGAGGATTTCACCTATCAGACAGTTAATCGAAAGTTAATCCTCTCCCTAGATATAAATATCTTAGTCGGGAAAAGAGAGCCAAGAGGGCATAGAGGAACTTGAGGCAAACAAGAAAGAGGAGAAGATAAATTTTTACCTTGAACAGGACGTTGTTAAGGTGAGGCAAGATGCTACCAGTTGGGGCATTCTTGAGCTGGATTGTAGGCCAGTGGAAATCCTAAGAAAGACTTTTTAGTCTGTGAGTTCCCGACTAGACTTGTGTGGTATTGATGCTTGAGAACATACCTTTCTAGGTCTTTTTCCAAGAAAAAATATCTTACAGAGGAGAAATTGGCTCGAGGGGAGCTCTGGTGGGATACCGTGCTCAATGATTAGGAGTAGCATTCTCCCTTTCCTAGTGATTTCCTATGGGGACCTATCTGAACTTGGACAAATAAGTATCTATGTAAATTTGCTATAGGTTATGTCTTCCTATGAATTAATTTTTTTACTGGTGAATTGTTTGTGTAACTGTTTTCTATAAATTATCTCTTTGACTTGATTATCTAACTAGTTGCAGTGAATTAACTTTATGGAGAAACCAGAGGCCTTGTTGATAGAAGGAAACAAGGTGAACAATGGTCTTAAAAGGGGTTTCATAATGGTCTGAGTGTAAACTAGAGTAACCCCTTGCCAAACAGAAACAAATAAGTAAAGTTCAACTTTTGAGAAACTATTATTCTTGTATGATTGTATAAAGGGTGAAGTATTAGAAATAATGTTTACAAGGGATAAATATCGAGGAACTTGATATTCGCTTATGTATGTGTATAGAAATAGAACCTAAGCCTAAGGGTTAGCTCCAGGCCAGAGCCGACTTGGGCTAGCTAGCTTGGAACAATCCTTAAATTATTTATGAAAGTAGACAATTCTTGGAAATATAACACTTTCAACTTTCGTTAAATAAGTGGTGCTAACTGTATATAATTGAAGAATGTAAATACATAAAACAAGGTCATTGTCTATTAATAAAGAGCCATATAAGGGGCAGTTTCCCTTGGCAAGGAAAAAGATAACATTATAAAAACAAATCCATAGGGAGGTACAAGAATTAGAGATAAATTATAAACAATTGTAAACACGTAGGACACAAAATATATATTCAGAATACCACAAAGATACACGTTAATTTTATTTAGTAGCCTACAAAAATTCAAATATAGATAATCAAGATGAATTGGGAACTATTCCTTGAGAAGAACCATGAAATTTAACGATGAAAACTGTGTGAAAACTCCATTATTAAAGAAATTAAAAGAACGGGAAGTTATATATCTGGATTAATACCAAAAAAAAGAAAGTGCCTTGTGTACAAAGAATGGGAAATAAAGCTAGTGCTAGGTAAGGGTTGTCACATTTAGTTTTTTTTCTTTGTTTTAAAGTTAATAAAATAAAACAGAAAGAAATTAGTGAATACCAGTATTCAAAACTTGATTTTACTTGGGAATACTTTGCAACTAAAGTTCAAATTGCATCTAGGGACTCTGAACTCAGTAAACAATCACTCGGGTAATTATACGTCATCTCATATATATTTATAAAGTATGAAGCACAATAACCAGAGGGTTCTAAGGCCATAATTAAAAACCTAAGGAAATTATACAAGAGACAAAGTTCAACTATTGAACCCGAGGAATTCTTAATCCTATGAACTATAGGTCAAAATCACTTTAATTTTAAACCCAACACAAGGTTGTGAACTATAGGTCAAAATCACTTTAATTTTTAACCTAACACAAGGCCAGGGCCTTGGCATTAACCATAATGTGCCAAAGTACAAAAAAGAGAACCACTTTGGGTAGGGTATGACTAGATGAAACCCTCGGTAGGGTTTGGTATCTAATTGGGATCTGTATCATATTTGGAAAATGAGTTAAAATATGGAATCCTTGAAAGAAATTAAATAAAGTGTAGGTATAAGTGCAAGGCACCAACAATTTGTCCATATGAGAAAGGTGGGTTAGTCGGAAGCCATATAAGAAGGAAGCCCATTTTAAAGAATATTGTACTCACAGAAAGAACCAGTGGAATTATTACCTGAATATTGTCGAAGATGACCAAGACCTATTGCGAACTCTACCAAGCTAAATAAAAAGGAAACATTAGTTTGCAACCTTAGAAGGGAATATTTAAAGTCACAGAACAATCCAGCTTTTAGGGTTCATACCAAAAATCCTACATACTTTCCCGCCATAGCTGCCAAGGATGGACGATGAGGGAGAAATACACCAAGAACGTTCAGCAAACCCTAGGAACGAAAATGTATAAATACCATAATATGGATAAGGATATGTAAGAATGTAACTAGGAATGTTTTTTAGAGGGGGAGAGGGCTTATTCAGTACCTACTTCCCTGAAATTCAACACAATGGTTCCATCTGCAAACCTCAAACCTCCAGGCTGTGAGAGTGCAAATGAACAACCAGGACTTGGGAAAAGGGAAGGGTTGTTACTCTCGTAACTTTCCAAAATTACAATCATCGATCAAAGAATAACCCTAATTCCCCATCGTTGTATGACTACTAACACATCATCTGCAAGGTACAACTTGGGGAGGTTGACGTGTCTATTTTGTCCGAAATGTTTTGGTGCTTATGCTTATTCATGAAGGCATTAGCTTGAATGAATTTCTTAGCAAGTTTTGGCAATTATAAATCCTCAGAAGTTCAATCTGGTCGATCTTCCGATGCATAATTACTCCATTTCAAATCCCTTCTTGTGGTGAGGTTCAGGTCAAGGAGGTCTCTTATCTAGATCGATATTTATCCCAGAATTGCAATGGAGGAGGATTGAAAATCTTCACCTGGTCATTGTCTACAGAATCGCTTGGACTCACTCCATGCAGATAAAAGAAAGCTTTGTGATGAAATTTCTGCCTTCGAGAACCAAATATATGATCTGGAGAATACATTCCTAAATGAAAGTCAAATTTCTGGAAGGAGGTCAGTTTGGCCTCATGGAAAGCCCATCGGTTGTGGAAGAGTTTTTTCAGCGTCTACTTTCTTGCCTCTACTAGAGTGCAACACCTGATGAGCTCTCGGATGAGAGGGGTAGCGAAGCATATGTCTTGCCCTAATAGTTGTTTAATTCTAGTTTGGTCAATGGTTATTCATAGGCAGTTGTCGAAATACGTTGGAGGTATCGAAGGTTTTCCTCAGCCTCTACAGTCTGCAACAACGAAAAAATTGACAGGTGCTTTCTATGGGATTTGTCGAGCTTCCGTTATACATCTCCAGAAATGTTGACTAATTACCACAAACAAAGTTGAATTCGTGGCTGGTTCCTTCAACTTTCCAATAATTTCTTTACTGGAATGAATAGTACAGAGTTCGAGCTCTTCGATATTGCTCTGTGTGTTAATAGTTAGGTAGCAAATGATCTTGTGGCATAAACTTGAAAATATGCACTTCCTTAATACCATCGATGACTATTTCTTCAGGCCTAATTGAAAATGTTGGGTATTGGGTTGTTCGTCTTTTCGTGCTTGAATATTGTTCTCATGTGCTCAAGATTCTCGGAAATGTGAGGTCCTTTGCTACATTCTGCCCAGCACTTCATGAAATGCAATAAGGAACTACCATCTCAAATAATGTGATGACAATTGACTCTGATGTAGATCCTGCCTCACATAAACGTGGTGACCTACAATAGCCCGAAATAGGATAAGAATTTTAGTTCAAGATCTAAGAAGGCAAAATAGCATACACTCTATGTGTATTAAAATTTGAAAAAAAAAATACTTTTAATATATTTAATCTACTTTTATTTAATAAAATCATGAATTTATTTCGGTATTCAAACTTCTGTGATCCATAATGAATTAAGCAAAGTCTTTTGGTAGAAATCACATAAGAGAAATTTTTGGCCGACGCTTTTCAAAGCAATAAGTGTGGTTCATCATCAGGACCAGATGAAGAGGTAGACCATGGCAAAGGCTTAAATAGAGAGCAATGTAGAGACATAATTTCCAAGTAACGGCTATATTTGAACAATAATATTTAAATTATGATATTAATTTATTAATATATTAAAAACAAATATTATTAAGTAACAACTATATTAAACGGCTAGTTTTTGAAAAAAAATATTTAAATAATGATATTAATTTATTAATTTATTAAAAATATTAATAGGTATGGCTATATTAAATGACTAGTTTTTGAAAAATAATATTTCAATAATGATATTATTTTATTAATTTATTAAAAATATTAATTGGTAACAGCTATATTAAACGACTAGCTTTTGAAAAATAATATTTAATATGCCTCAGCGCCATATTTTATTGTTGACCCTGTTTTATTTATTGATTACTTTTCTGTGTGTATATATATATATATATATATATATATATTTATTTATTTATTTATTTATTTATTTTTGTTTTTATATTTTTATTTATTTATTTATATATATTTCTTTTTGCTTCTGTTGTACAAGCACAAACTCAATAACATAAGAGATCATAGACTTCCTAAGCTAGCTTTAAATTCCAGCCAAAACCACCTAAAGCTCAAGCGGGGGTGGTATAAAGACACGAGGGCGTGGTTAAACCTTTGGGAGATCAACAAGAATGATGCATTGCAAATCATTAATAACATTAAAAATATTGTTACTTCTAAGTTCAAAGAAAAAATGTGGTGTGAGAAAGATTTAGTAGCTAAAAGAAAATTAGGTCATCAACCCCACCCTAGAAGATCAAAAGTATCTCTCTGTTTTAACTAGCTCAAAGAAGAAAATTAATATAGCAAAGATTAGAACAAACTCTCATGAGCTCCATAGTGAAACAGGTCGTTGGGCAGTTCCTAAAACGCCATGGATGGAAAGGATCTGCCATCTCTCTGAGAATAGGAACATTGAGGATGAAAACCACTTCCTATTAGAGTGCCCCGTGTACAACCACATTAGATCTCAGTTTCATAATCTTTGTCGCAATTCTGACCTTCCTAGCCTTTAATGATGTCAAAATTATAGTGAGGTCGGGAGGCTTCTCTCCAAGCTTTTTGAGCATAGGAATAAAATCTTAAATCAAACTAAATAATTTGTTTATTTTCTTTAGGTCCGATAGACCAAAGTTTGGTCTCAATGGACGTTAACCATCAACATCATCATCATCATCATCATTTGTTTTATTTTATTTAATTTTCCATTAATTATTTTTAATTTAGTTTATTTTATTTCCATTAATTATTTTATTTATCAAATTATCTTGTCTCGATTAGGGTCTTGACTCGTTTTTATAACTTTTGACTTCCCTCCTCTTTAGAGTTTGACTTTTATTTTATTTATTTATTTATTATTATTTTTTCTTTTATTAAATTAATTTAAATATTATTTCTCAAAAACTAGTTGTTTAATATTGCGGTTACTTATTAATATTTGTTTTTAATAAATTGATAAACTAATATCATAATTTAAATATTATTTTTCAAAGGCTAGTAATATTTGGTTTTCATAAATTAATTTAAATATTGTTTTTCAAAAACTAGCCATTTAATATAGCCATTACTTATTAATCATTTTTAATAAATTAATAAACTAATATCATTATTTAAATATTATTTTTCAAAAACTAGCCGTTTAATATAACTGTTACTTAATAATATTTGCTTTTAATATATTAATAAATTAATATCATAATTTAAATATTATTGTTGAAATATAGTAGTTACTTGGAAATTATGTCTCTACATTGCTCTATATTTAAGCCTTTGCCATGGTCTGTCTCTTCATCTGATCCTAATGATGAACCACACTTGTTGGTTTGAAACGCGTTGGCCAAAAATTTCTCTTATGTGATTTCTACCGAAAGACTGCTTAAATCATGAATTTATGTTTGTTAGATAAATATTTGAATCTGTATATTTAATTTAAGAGTAACATATATATTAAATTTAATATTTTTTTTATTTCTATGTCACTGTTTGTTATGTTAGCTGGTATGATTAATAGGTAAATGTTGAGATATATATAATTATTTGTTGGGTTAGAAGATATGATTAATAGGTAAATGTTGAGATATTTAAAATATGACCATTAATATAAAATTAGGATGATTATAGTGAATATGAATATAAATTTAGGATATGTAGTAGTTTGAATTAATTTAAATTTAGGATGATTATGATAAATATAAATTTATTACGTTAATTTTTTTATTAGAATTTATTATAAAAGAATTATTATAGGATATAAAATGTAATGATATAAACTTATATTTTATTATTATTTATTGTAGGGCAATTACTATATGGTATAGAATTTAATAATATAAAATTATATTTTAAAATAGATTTGATTTTTTTTAGTATTTAGAGAATTTATAAGATTGTATTTTAGTAATGTTTTGGTTTGGCAATTAGTACTCAAGTGTATTTAAGTGAGAATCTTAGTAACATGTAATGGTTAATGATGAAGGTGGCTTGGGTTTGGGCACTACTTGTGATAATGAAATTCAAGATGATGTTTCTTTCTAGTTGGCAAAGTGATTTTGATAAGGCTATTTGGGAACTTCTTGCCCTTATCAACCTAGAAATGGATGACACCAAACATGGATTTGGCATAATTACACTTCAACTTGAGGCTGCTTCAATCCTCCTCAGTGCAGAAGTCATCTCATTTGGTTCGTCCCTGAATTTCCGTGTGAATAATGTGATTTTATGGGTTTTGTTATCCTTTTGGTATCAAGGGAACCCTCTTAATAGTGCACCATGTCACTCTTCTCTCTATCCCTCACACTCTCACCCACTCCACCTTGTCATCTCTCAACTTGAGTTCTCTTGTGTGTACGCTTTAATGTCTGGGCTGACATGCTCTTTTGTCAAACCCTGGAGATTTTTCTCTCCCTTCATGCATAGCCAATCATGGTTCATCCTTGCTCTAGCCATGGAGGTTGGAGGGACTACAAAGCCAGATGGATACTCATTCCTGATAGTGTGTTGATGCCTCTACAGTAATGTAGTGGGAAAAAACACCCGTAGTGGTTTGAGCAAAAAAAACTTTGCAAAGGCAAGAGTGATGAAAGTTGTTTCATGATGACGATATTAAAGAAGATGTGGGGAAATGGGTCCCACATATTTGAAACACAAGAAGTAAGAACACTAAGTACATGCAAATAATGGACCTATACTAGCAAATTAAAATAATCATGGCAAAAATTTTATTTGAAAAAAATGAGTCACACCTAAAATTTTCTCCTCGATGCCTTACAATTACATGTTAAATAGCTTCATCATGGGTCTCCACACTGAATAGAAAAACAATAGGCTTGGATATTAGAGCCCCTAAAGATAATGCTTGAAGTCCTAAAGCTAAAACTATTTTCTCTCCCTCCATTTGATATGTATATATTTCTTGTTTTGTTATCTATACATCTTAGTATTGTTACCAAACATCAATGTAATACTAAGTTGTCTAGCAATTATGTTAATAAAATTAATTTCTTTCTAAAAAATTTGTAGTTTTGTAATAATTTTATATTTTTTCTTTTGATGAATTATTATTATTACTATTTAATTTTTATCCAAATTAATATAAATTTTTTAACTAATTTAAAAAATAAAATATTTTAAATTTTAAATTTTAAAATAAAATTTAAAATCTCTTTTAGGGTGAAAAGCGATTTGATCTCTCTAGGCTCTTGGTAGATTCACAACTAAGATGGATCTAAGTTGGTTTAATTTTAATTTTAAGACATAGTATTATTTTTAATTTTTTCTTTATTTCATGTTTGACTTAGTAAAAATGTTTAACATAGTGTTATTTTTATTTAAGACAACAATAAATTATACATAATACATTTTTTTTTATGTTAATTCTTTTTTGTATTAATTTTTTTTTATAAAATCAAATATCAATTTTTTTTAATAGAAAAATAAATATATAAATATTTATGTAGCTATATATAATATATTATATTTATGAAAATTATTATATCATTTAAACAAGTACAAGTTTATAACCAAAATTTATTTAATAAATTCCGAATGTGATTATCATATAAAATTAAAATATTATAAATATTATTTTGTTATAATAAATAATAGAATTGTTCATTGAAATAGTTTAAGTAATTAAGAAAAGATGAATGTTTATATTTAAATTTAATTTTAAAAAATTCAAAATTTTGTAATAAAATATATTAATAATGATAATAGTTATTTATTGAATTTTTTAAATTATAAAAGATTATTTTTTTTTATAGTAAAAATAAAACCATGATTGAGGTTATTTTAAGTTATTAAGTGGAATTATTGTTATTTTTTTTCATCCAGTTTCAAATTCTTGTGAGTTATATGATGAACTATAATGCTTTAGATAAATATTGTTGTAATGGTTTTCATGTTTATGAATATTGTTATATTGCCTTTGATCATTGTGAACTTTTAAGTGATTATACCTGTGGGGCTAAGAGGGAGGTATCTATATCTATATATATATATATATATATATATATATATATATATATATATATATATATATATATATATATATATATATATATATATATATATATTCTAACTTATAGACGAAATAGCCTTTTCACTAGAATTTAGTGATACAATTTCAAGCAAGATTGTGATTTTGTTGTTGTTTAAAATACA